>JADWOT020000005.1:19717815-20317815 GCA_036345935.2 Taenia hydatigena | reverse complement strand
TTTCTTTGAGGTGGATAAAACCGAACAAATCGGAGGAGTAGTGATCATGGCATCTCAATAATCAGTCTCCAGCCGGCCATTGCTCTAACTTCGGGTTTTCGGATCACCAAAAGAGCGGACCGAGTTCCATCCGTAGCGGAGGAGTGTGTCTCTGGAGGGGAGTAAAAGAATTCTACTTCCCGCCTGTGACTCGGCTCCGAGGTGGTTGTCACGTACACCCGCTTCGACTTCGCCATCTGCGCACCCATCAGGACAATACGCTCAATATACGGTGTGCTGTCGTCATTGCGACCTTTGAGAAGAGCAAACTTGAACACGAAGCTGTGTTTCTCTGGGAACAAGTCCATTCGATAGAGACGGGTCTGGCTTCGATCCTCTGAATGGAAATCGTCGAGATAGAGGTAGCCAGTAGCGTTAGTCCGCTCGGCGGATTGGTCCAGAGCCACGACAATGGTGTAGGGATCGTTGAGCATCATGGTAGAGGAGCGTCGTGGACGAGCCTTCTTGGGAATGATGTAGCCGCCACGGTAGAAGAGGGGGATGGTTCGCAGATCCACTGGCAGTCTCACCACTTGACCACCGGAATAAACCTGCACGGAGAGACGCGATCATTACCATTAGAAAGCCACCGAATATAGCTACCATCGAGACGTACCTTCCAATCATCATGTAGGTACCACGTGCCCTCGGGCAAGTAGACGTCCACACTTGAGGCACCCTCGTGCACCACGGGATGGACAAGGAGGCCCTCACCCACCATAAAAGCGTCGTCAATGCTGAAGCTGTTCTCGTCAGTGGGGAAGTGGAAAAAAAGTGGCGCCATTGGGATTAGGGAAGTGACTTCGCTGAGAGCAAAGAGGGTGTACCAGTAGGGCAGCAGGGAGTAGCGCAGTCGTAAAGCCTCCCTGTTTAGGGGCAGAAGTAGGAATAGGAAGCAAGTAAAGTGGGAATAGAAGTAAACAGCAAAAGTAACGGAGCAATCGGATGCAGTAATATACTATCGGATATAGATCCAAAAGGTGGGCAGCAAAATGTTATTGGAAAAGGGAGCGGACCTACCGAATGGCGTCAAGATATTTCTGCTCATAGTTCCACGGCTCACGTTTCGGTGTATCGATGTGGGCGTGAGAGCGAAGGAAGGGATGGAAAGCGCCAGCTTGGTACCACCGCGTGTACAGCTCGCCAGAGGGATGGCCAAAGAAGCCACCCACATCGGCGCCGCAGAGGGTGAGACCCGTTAGTGACATACTCAGGAGCATCGGTGTGCAGATCTGTGAAAAGGGAGAGAAGGAAGAACCGAGATGAGTCACTCTGGCCTCGATTCCTATCGACAGTCTATCACTCCCTCTGTACAGTTATGATTTACTTCTCACCGACATGGTCACGAGGAACTTGAACATCTCATAACCTCAAAACAGCTACTTGGATGAGGTCGGATTTGATGTCCCTCGTATACTCGCGGTTCGGAGTCTGCGTGACTTTATCATCGACGGTCACTTTGAGGAAAGAGGGCAAGGTTTCTTGAACGTGGCTAACAGAAGGGTTTACTAAGCACGACTAGAGGAAAGATCGCCTAGGAGCACTTTTGCTGTCGGCACGTAACGAAGTGTAGGCACAAACCAAGTGAAGCTAGGTGATTGCTGACAGGATCCTGTTTGGTGTGAGAATGAACATGCCTGAAGGTGATCCCATGATGCAGAATTATCCCCAGTCCACACAGCAGCGGTGCGTTGAGAGCCGGCAAAGAAGGCGCGCGAGAGAACGAAAGGTCGCTCCTTGCGATTGGAGCGTCGCAAGAGTCCCTCCCACGTAGCGTTGTGCACCCAGAGCGCGTAAAGGTTGTGTAGGTCCCGGTTTTCCCACACTCCACCAAAAATCGTGTCCTAGGCGGTAATGAATGGATAGTCAGGTGACGGAAGAGTTTCCGTTCCGTCTCATGTGGCTTGATAATCCTACCTCCAGACTGGTATAATCTAGTACACCTTCGAAGGCAGAAAGCACTGAAATAGGAGCAGTTATGCAATGAGATAATGCTGGAATCTCCTTGTGCGTTCTATAATGAGAACCCTATGCTACTACTTTTCCCAGCAATTGTTTACATTAAAAGATAATTCAGAATAGGTATGCCTTATCACGACTTTTACGGCGAACGGGTGAGGTGGAGAATGTCAAATGGAAAGAAATGGCAAAACCAGTCGGGTTGACAGCATACAGCCTCGGAAAGCAAGCGTCTGCTGTGGATGACTAAATACACCCGCTGTAATAAACTTGGACTTGGCATTCACCCCAATCTCGCGTTGTGTAAAGGCATGCGGTGAAAGATTCTCACATTGCACAAAATATTTGCCTTTAAATGTGATATACTTCAATTACACGTTCGATGAAGCTGAGAAAAGACCATAGAAACTACCAGAGAGCATTGGAAGGTAATGGAGGGAGACTGGACACGGGAGATGCCCCCGTGAAGTTACTTTTGGTTCAGTGCCCAGCATAACGTAGTAAAAGAACTTCCTAAGAGTTCGCAGGATCGGATACTGTTCCAACTATCAACAGAGAAGTGATTACAGGGACCGCAAAAAAGTTAAGGATGGGGAAGCTTTGCTATGGGACGACTTGGATACCACGCCAGTTTCAATACATCGGGTCCAGGCAATTTTCGCTTAAAATCTCTACCCCTTAAATGCTTGCATGCGATGACAATAATCCCACTTCTTGATCTGCGCGACTAATTGTGGAGAAATGTGTTTACCTTCGGGATGGTAACCTCGGGCCCGCTGAACACAGAAGGTTCATTCATATCGTTCCAACAGTGGAACATCCGGTTATTGCTCAAAAATTCACTACCAGTAAAAAGATTTGCCCACCAATCGACAACTTCAGGACGGTAAAAGTCTGGCCAGTAGCTCGATCCCGGCCAGCACCACCCATCAAAGTCGGTTGCATTGTCTACCCCTTTCACGAAGAGACCCTCCGATTTGCCTTGTCTAAAATAGGAAAAACAAGTTTATAAAAAACAAAGGAATCCAAATCTCGCTTACGAGCATGTGGACCAGGAATGATCCGCCTTAATATGAGGATCCACAACCACAACGAGTTTACGTCCATTGACATCCAAGTCGTCAACTATGTCATCGGGAGAGGGAAACCTTGCTGTATTCCAGGTGAGGTAGCGTTTATCATTAGCATATTCAATGTCCAACCAGAGAACATCCATAGGAAGATTGTGCTTATTATAATCGTCGCTGATAGATTTCATCTCCTCCTGATCACGATAATTCCAGCGACACTGGTGATGTGCTAGAGCGAAGAGAGGAGGCAATGGAGTTGAACCTGTGAGTTCCGCATAGGCATGTAAGCCAGAGCGAGGATTATCAGCGAGGATTATGAATACGTCGAGGACACCAGCTTCAAACATCCAGCGAGTCTTAACAAATGCGTTGGGGTGCTTCGCTCTAGCGAATAGATTGGATAATAAACTCCCACCGGAATCAACCTCTCTAGAGGATTCTACATCGATCCAGGCTTCTGATGGATTATTAATAAACAAGCCGACAGTGCTATTTGCTCTGTGAGCCCACATTAGAGGAACAGATCCATAGAGTGCCATAGGATTGTTTAGTTCGTATTCAAATACATCCAAATTGTAAAGACGGTAGGGGTCAGTTTGATTGGTGTTTCGCAGAGCCAAGCTGTCTGCATGCTCGGGGATACCGTATACGTATTCAAATCCATGAAATGTGAAATCGATCCCGACGGAGGTTGGACCGTGCGCTCTTGAGTCCCGATGGCCCTTAAAGGATTCTGACCAATCGACTGCGACGCGCTCTGTGGGAGGTGGCTCTGATGCATTATTACTTTGTGCCATTCCGCTGTTGTTAGATTCGCTTCCAGTTTCATTTTCTGTTGTAGAATCAGTCATTATCTCGGAAATGATAGGCCGTTCTTCAAATTGTTGCCCAAGTTGATACTCGAAATTAAGCAGGTCTCTCTCATTAACTGTTACTTGAAGAGCGCCATTTGAGAAGAGTGAGACCCTAAAAGGACTAAGACCAATAACAGCTCTATCCTGATTTTTCCCAGAAAGAACGATTCCCGACTCCGTCCTGTGCACATTCAGTGGTAAAGCTTTCGGTTCTCGAACCAATGTGTCACCAATTCTAGGACGAAAGCGAGGGCGAATTGGATCAGCTTCATCAAGAACCAGGCGAAAGGTGCGGTCCAGATGATAGGTGATATTTACGTTGAGACGTTTTTGCGATTCAGAATCAATCAGTTGGAATTGAACACTATTGTCAACTCGGAATCTTTCAAGGTCGACGCTGTATTTTGGTGCAGAAGGCCAAAATGCCCTTTGACGCATGCAGAACGAACTTTCGCTACATGTCCTAAAGTTGCTGCGATCAACGCACAAGACACCAGCAAGAAAGAGAACTAGACACAAAAACCACATCCTCCAGACGGCACCAAGTACAGCAGACTTTGGCTGGCAAACTTGTCAATGATTGGTCAGCACGCAGCGAATCAGAGCAGGACGAATCAAAATTTAGAGGTGCTAATGTAATTAAGACAATATATTTTACTAGAAGTGGTAGCAACGTCCGTTGTTGCTATTTAGATACAGTTGGCTTGTCTTAGCCCTAATTTGTTCCCTTTTAAAATTTGATTGCTCCCTGCGAGAATGAATGAGTATTCTGTAAAAAAAAGTAATCAGCACCAAAATTTGTCACCGAGTTTGGAACCATTATGCTGCGGGCTTACCCTGAAACACATTTTTTGTAGAAAGCTCACGTCGTTGTGACTTAGAGCTATAAGTTCCGCATGGCTTTGTCCTTCTTCAGTCAGTAATTCAACCTAATGAAATACTGTCTAGTCAAGTCAAGCTGATAATATCAATTATATGGGGGGTTTGTCTGTAGCTTGGTTAATGATTTCCTCCACTTTTAGTCCGACACTATTACCATGGAAATGAACAAAATCTTAGCGCCTTTTAAAGGGAGCTTAAACCCAAATTTATGCGTTTCTTTCATCCCATTTTTGAAAAGAAATTTTCGACCTTTTCAGTGCTTTAGGTTTAAGTAAATTTTCAAATAAGGCGCGTTTCCAAAGATTCAATTCTTCTTATAATTGATCAGTTATCTTTATTAGAACGTGTTGTGCATCATTCAGTTTGTATTCAAATTTGTATATGTGCGTTTACGTGTGGATTAGAGACTTGGTTAATGCTTCACGACAAGCTCCCTTCTACCATTTCCACTTTTTGTTTTGAAATATTTGTTCCAGAATTGCTCCCTTTATTTTATTAATGAAACTTCGCATTTTAAAGTTTTAAAATTGGCAACAATTCCAAATTATGCTCCTAGTTTGTGCTATCATGTGGACAATTACGTACTGCCATTACTTTTTCACTACTCGCCTTATTGAACTTTACATGTAATTTTGGTCGTTGCATCCATCAATTTCTGATGCACTTACGTTCCATTTCAGTAGGAATGTCAAAACTTTCCCGATCTAGTGCTTCAAAGAAAGTACAGCATCAGGCGAACGGGATAACTACTGAACACATAAATGGAAGAGTTCACTTACCCCTTCTCCTGCCCAAACCGTCCCCTCCTCCTGTCGTGAATCCTGTACGTCACCTTCCATTAATTCAATCACCTAAGCTGTGGTGCTTATGGATGTCCTTTCCTTTAGGCTGTTGTTGCTGCTCCCTCAAATGAGGGCGAGCAGGTAAACGAGATCAAGCCACGTCGTCGAATCGTAAGAGGGAGACGGAAACCCATAAAAAACGGTAGAACCGACAAGTCTGTCCCTTTGGAAAACGGTGTCGGGTTACCGCCTGTTACTGCAGAGAGCAACACCGCCAACGGTGACAATGGCTCTTCCTCTCGTGTTACAGAACCTACTACCCAGATAAGCGGCGCTGAGTGCCAGGCCAACTACGAGGAGTTCGTGCGCACCTTTGCTGTGCCAACGCACCTTTATCGCTATCTGGCTAATCGGCATCGTGCCAGACCAACCCATTTGACCAGAAATTTGAGATATATGCATCCCACAGGGCAGGATTGTGGTAGACGAAGAGGTGAATGATTGACCTGCTAGCTGCTGTTTCATGATCTCCTCCAGATTTATAAACGCATTTGTTCCTTTGTCTATGCAAAGAAACGCTTGCAGAGGTGGTCGCTCGACTTCTATCGGCAGAAACGATGCAATCGACTGGGCTGTCGCGACCAAAGCGTTCAATTAAGCCGGGATCTGGTGTTTCTGCTGTTGTTAGTAATGGTCTTCCTGCGGAACACCAGTGGCCGGACGAGATTGAAATTGTCATGGAAGGATTCTTTGACAGTGAAAAGGAGAATGACTGGGTCACTGTGGAGGTAAGAATTGTGGCCTAATGATTATTTGTTTGTTTTGTCCGTTGATTTAAGTTAGAGAGGGCCTTAGTCGTACTGTTTGACTGTGTAATCCACCAAATAGGCAGTAATCTATCAAAACGTTCACTGGTATCGATGTCAAAACTCCGGTTTTGATTCTGAGTCACTAGAGTCCTATATCTCTACTAACTGGAAGGACTTGCCTTCCAGGCGCGGCAGAGCGCTGTTTCAACGTCTCTCGCATGATATAGGATGACGAGATCAACCTCAAATCGCCGTTGTGCTCAGGCTTTGTTTTACTATTTGAAAATCGCGTAAGTAGGAGGAAGAGGCATAATTGGTTTTGTCTGGTTGATCTATACGGCATATTTACTGGCAGATTAAGCATCTATGAGTTATCGCAGCGGCATGGAGATGGCTCCTCCATAGGAAGTGAAGCAGACGGAAGCTTAATTTACTCTATTTCAATATGTGATCGACGTAGACATAAGTATTCCCTTCTCGAAGTCGTCTGGAAATGAATTGCACAGATGTGTGGCTTATGTGACGGGCTGATGGCGCTTCAGATGCCTATTTGGCTGTTCTCAGCACTGTTAGGGATGGAGTGATTAGGCTGAGACTACTGCCTGTTGAGGATGTACATAAGTTTTGCGGTTTTTCCCCTTCTAGTCGCTTTCTCTGCTGGATCTTTTAGGGTCGATTTCGGCCGGCCTTGTTTGGTTTTTCAAGCTGCTGCCTATATGCCGTTTTACAGTTATGTATAGAACTTTTTGTCTTGCATGGATTTTTGTAATCTCTGTAGTGGAAACGGCCTTTCCCGATGCTTTCATTCAAGCCCTTGATAAATCCACAATTTTATGGAAGGTTGGACGTTGTTTCGAAGTTGCTGTGCATCCTCAATGAGATTGCCATGTATGCACTCAAGAAGTCGAGAAAAAGTTTGTTATTTTTTGTGCACATATAAGGAATGCCCATGAAATTAGGTTTTCGGATTTATTAAAGTTTTTTATCTTTCGTTTAGTTCGTTTCTGGTGACCCATTTGCTCCTAGAGTATAATATAAGTTGTTGTTCCGCTAGAGTAAAGTTTCATGAAGGGGTAAGGAACTTCTTACCTTGGTGCCATAAAATTTGCGGGCTATCCGAAGTACCTCGCTGCATTTGTTTACTTTCATGAATTGTGGAGCGCAAATACAGGTCAGTCCAAATGGTTTACTTGATGCTACTCTTAACATCTTGAGCCATTCTCACATCGTTGACTGCCTGTCGGACCTGACTGACGTTAATGAAGCTTACTTGCCTCGCGAATCAAGCTTACGTCGATTTAAAGTGTGCTAAAGCTCCTGGCCATATTTGTTGCATGGCATCAGGAGATGAGAGACTTGGTGGTGCAATGTACCGTCTGGAAAGTATTTACCGAATTGGATTCCAGTTTGGTGTTGGTCTTTTGTATACGTGTCTGTCTGTCTGCCTATAGTGGCTTCTACACAATTTTTTGTTCGTTGATGTTCAAGCATTAACTATGACTGAAATGCACCTATTCGGTTCTATTTAACGTTTGGGTGTGCCAGGGTAATTACCTCAGGAATAGCGGAGACTCGTGAGTCAGAGGTGCCATTCTTGTTCTCTCAAGAAAATGCGAGACCGTGCTGTAAAGTTACTGATGAAGCACATTTATAGGGTATTTTAGGGCAGGAGGAAGGAGGTGGGTTCCTACGTTGCATTCATTTCCTTGAGAATCCAGCCACTGAGACGTTGTCATTTGGGCTCATTTTATCAACAGCATGGTCTCTATCATGAAGACCAAACATATTCCTCGTCAAGACTTCCCTGAACTATTGCTAATTTCAATTTTTGAAATCCAAATTGGTCTCCTCTAGGGCTATTAAAACTGGCTTACTAACAGCGCTACAAATCACTCGTTCTCTTTTATAAAGTCATCGGTTAATCTCTTCTCTCGCGTCGCTTGGTCCTGGCGTCGCAATTTCTGCCCTCTGGACTCCCTTGTCCTCGTCTCGCGCGACGTCGCCTGCAGCTGCAACGGTGAAGCACCCTCTGCTTCCGCTACCCGTCCGCCTCTTGTCCCCTCCGCCCGTTTTCGTATTGTTGACGTGCTACGCACCGCCGCAGCTCTGGATAACGCTCCTCCCACGGAAGCTCTCATCTCCACCATCTGTTCACGCTCCAGTAGCGCTCAACTTGAGCTGGAAGTTCATGTAATCGAACGACGTCGTGCGCGACACATCAATGGCGCAGAAGCGGGTGAACCGCTGGGGCAGACCGCTTACCCGGTGGTCTACTCTACCTCATCGTTGCCCCTTTTCTTCACTCCTGGTGAGTTGGAGAACTGACCTTCTCATTAACTTATGCCTTCTAGAGCCCGGATCGACTGCTAGTTCATTCCTGCTTACTCCGGGTATCTACGAGCTCCGTTTGGGCATTCAAGCGGCTCCGATCACGATACCGGAGGAGTGCAGGACTCTACCGATCTCACTACCCTCCAGGTCAGTTATGGCCCTGGAGGGCGGAACACCCACTGCTGGTAATGGTGACCACCGGGTGGGATTCCAGGGTTCTTCCTCAATCTTTCCGAGATTCCCTAAGGGTGCTGCTTGTGCGGCGCTAGATGAGTATTCTAGATGGCCACACTTACGATTCCGCGTGATCTGGCATTCTGTTTCCTCCTTCTCCCCCTTTCCTGTCTCTATTCCAAGACCGCGTAAGTATATGAACCCAAATTTGGTCTCTCTTTCTTTTCTTACTTTCAACTGCTTTTTGTAGACCCGGTGAAGGGCGCTCGAAACCCCCTAAAGCGCTTGCTGTCGGAGTTGGAGGGGCCTCCCCCATCGAAGATCCCCAAGCTCCAACTCCAGGACGATAGAGAGCCGGTGAAGGCTGAGGAGGAGGCAGAGGAGTCGAACAATTTTAGCTCTAATTCCAATTCTTGTGGCTCCACCTCAACTTCTATTGATGTGATCTATCTCTTCTTTTATGGTGGCGATGAGAAACGTATTCTGCAGTGGACGAAAACTCGAGACATGATTTGTCCCTGGTGCAAGCTGGATTGTCGTCGAGGCGGTAAGTTCCCTTCTACCTCACCCTAGGTGGGGCGATCATTTATCTTTGCTAAGATTTCTGGTTTATCATGATGCCACTTCCAAGACTTTGTAGCAATTGTTCAGGTCTTATCGTGTTATGTGGCTATTTTCGTCCGATAGTCCAGCTGACCTGTCAACCTATAGTGAAGGCGCCTTCAAGTTGAACAAGTGATATTCATCTCCGTCAGCATGTCTAGTCAGTAGGAAGGTAGGGTTCCGTCCCCTTAGAGGTGTCTGTGAATACATTAAGCAGTTGGAAAGTGATGGTATTGGCTTGACCACTGCTAAACGTCAGACAGTCAGCCTTGAATTTTATCCATGCGAAAGCCCACTTCAATGGTGTACGATGGGTAGGCACATTAGCGATGGACAACTGTTTATCATCAACAGTTAGCCTTTGGATAAAGGCATTCATTTGGAAATATGCTTTATTTTCTAGAAAGTGTACATAAAAAGTTTGGAAGAAAATGCGCATTTTGGATTTGTGTCGTTTATTTGCCCCAGCATAGAGCTCGAGTGATTGCACATCGAGAGGGAGGGCGAAGGCGTAGCGATTGGCGCAGATTTGGAAGTAGGCAGTGAAGTTAGCCTCAACGTCAGTCGAATTGCTAACAACTGCTAACCAGTCTTCAGTTAAATACGGCTCAGAAAGGCCTGATTTAATACCTTTTGCGATAGCATTGATAGCGCGTTCTCTCTTTTGACTTGCTCATAACTTTGAACTTTACACTAGAAAAGCGTTTAATTTACGGATGGGTTGCCACCTTTCTTTTCTCCTAAACAGGGCTGCGTAAACGCTAATGTAAAGTGGAATGTTCTATTTTACCTCTAGTTTTTGCATGTTAATAAGCTCATGCGTCGTCTTGGAATATTTTCAGTGTACCTTTGTTTTTATAGACGAAGGTAGTGGTAGGCTGGTCCGATTTGTAGGAGCCATCCCTTCACACAGATGTCTATCGGCAGCAGAATTGACTGTCCCTTTAATTTGCCTATCTCTGCATTAGATGCTTTTATCTCAAATTACCTCTGCATTGCTGATCAAACAAATTACCTGGAACTTTGAACCTTGGCGAAATAATGTGCCATCTTCTTTGCTCTCCGTCTTCTGTGACTGTCAGAACTGGCGTCACATGCGAATTCCTGACTCCACTACCTCAGCTCGTTGCCACAGCTGTGTGGTGTCCTTTGTCTGCTTAAAATGCATTGTGGCCGCATGGAGTTGTGTTGACGCGTCGCACATAGGTGCCAGTTTGTCAGATGGCCTCTTGCTGCTGCTCCACGTGGTCTCGGAGACCCTAACAGCCGGCGTTTTTGAGGACAACGAAAAAAATACTGTGAAATGGGGCCCAAGTATCCAAGAGCGTAAAGTCAAAGCTGTAAGGGGTGCTGCCAAATCAAGCCGTTGTCAGCTTCTCCTAACTTGTGCATGCCAAATATGTGCAGCATACGGAAAAGCTGTGCTTTCCCGCCAACAACTTGATACCTTAATTTTATGAATTGTTGACGAATTCGTTTTATCCATGCCTTTGAGTTTTGGTTTCGTCAGGGATGGCCTCTTCAGCCGTAGATAGACACTAACCTGGAGTCAGGGTAATGGAAGTTATTTCCAATCCCAACAACCGGTTTTTTCACTTGAATGGACTCAGAGTCGGCTCAACGGCAGCTTCATACATTGAAGACTGATCGTTTTGGTTCCGGGAAAAAGTGACGTTGCTAGTTAGTCTGGTGGAAAGATTACGGGGTCTTGCAACTACTTCCAGCGACGTCAAAACTAGGACAAGGCCAACGTTTAATTCTCCCTTTTACGCCTTTGCGTCAATTTACGGACTACCCTCTCGCCTTTCCACCAGACAAAGTCTATCCCAGCTGTTTAATGGCCCATCTCCGCTGTTGTCATCCCCGTTTTCGCTTCTCTGGATCCTGGCAACGCGAGACTAGCCATCTTGTGCTTGAGGTGACCTTGGACGAGAGTTACGACGGTTCCAATGACTGCGTCCCGCGCACCTACCGCCCCAGCACAACCAGCGCGCCGGACAATGGGGTGGACGTGTGTCTGACTGAGACATCGGCTTCGCGCAATCCCCACCACCTCCCCCTGGTTGGCGGGTGGACGGGCTACTGTGGCGAGGCGGAAAATAATCTTCGTGACGCAAGAAAGCTTGCTACTTCGCGATTTCTCCAGCGGCGGCGTCGACAGCCCCTCAAACGCCTACCTTTCAGTCAACTCATTTACTGGCGCGGAGTGGAACGCTTTTCTGGATCAAGTCAAGAGGTAGGCAAATAGTAGAGGGTCTTAGAGCGCCTAGTTTGTTGAGGAATTCCTTGCTTTTTTCTTATTCTGGTTTTCTATAGGTTTTGATCTGTAGACTTTGGTGAGATTCTGATGGATTAAACCAATAAGGAAAAGGAGATCTTTAATAAAGGGGAACATCATTAGGACACTGATAAAATACACACAGAAGAGTAGACTTGGTAGAGGTTTAAGCGTTATTTGTCTAGTCTTTATGCAACTGTTATATTAACCTCCTCCATGTGTCATAGCTCACCGGAGAGATTGCTTCAATGTCAGCTGCGGCAGCTGCAGCGATGGCAGTGGCGGTGGCGGCTGCCGGTCCATTGGAGGTGGGTCACAAGCGGGTGTACTTTCACACCACCACTCTGCAGCCAATCGAACCGACAGCTTTCGACGACTGCGACTCTGAGGACGAGGATGCGCCACAATGGCTACGCGATCACTACCAACGCAAGGTGGAGGAGTTCACAGATGTCAATAAAGTGCGTATTTTGCCTTATTCTATCACCTGGTTGAGGGAGTGCGGCACTATCCTCCTCTCTGCCTTCTGTATTCTATACGTAAACTTTGGAGTTTGATGTGTTGTTATCACGTGGGGACAAGAATAGGGCTCTTCCACTTGGCTGCTTTGCTAGTTCAAACTATTGATGGAGGGAAAGTTAGCAGGCGGTTCATGTCTTGGAGTTGTGATGAGAGGAATATTGAGTAAATGGAGGTCATTCAGGGAATACTTGAGAGTAAACTGAACATTTGCAAAAGCGGAAGTGCAGGGTAAACTTTTTTCTGTTACCTATTGCTAATACATGTGAATGAAATCAGCTGATGCATGTATAAACGAACAGTTTGATCAGTGTTGATAGGTTTAAGCAGGAGTTCCGATGTGCTCCTCAACACGCCAGTCTCGACAGTGACGCAGGAATCATCACCCAATTCCGTTTTGACAATGCAGTATGCCACCGCATTCTCCAGTTTCTCCAGATGCTGAATAACAGGTTTAACGATAGGCTTTCATGCCTTTTGAACTGTATTGGGTATGGTTTGTGGAGCAGGCAAGCTCCGACCGCATTCATTTGATTTTACCGGACATTTAGTAACATGAAATTGCGTACAAACTAGCGGAGAGCGAGGTGGGCAAACCGCACCGGCAGACTAATGCATGCTAACGCTTTACTAACTTGCAATTAACGAAACCTCACAGGTCACAAGTTATACCGAAGGTCTTGTCCACTTTCCATTTCCTCCTCCTTTACAAGCCCCTCATCTGAGTCATCCTCCGCACACCTCAATAATAATGCAGCGGTCTCAAAACTCACCATTTTACTCCTCGGCCACCGTTTTTATGTCCAATATGCAGGGTACCGTTTCTGCCAATGAATTTGTTTTTACCACTTTGGAAGCTGACGCCGTTTTATTGTCTATTCCGCTGAGGTCTTGGAAAATAAACCATGTGAATTAGGTGGCATTCTTCCTGAGAGCTTTTGTTGTTGGTTGTCAGCCAACCAATCTCTTTCTGAGGCATCGGAGAAAGCGACCATCTCACCGCAACCAACGCACTCCTCCAGGTTACTTCCAAAGACGGAGTGAATCGCGGCATTCAATCGTATGGCAAAGGATCATTTGCCGAAGGCGCCTACGAATTAATGAGGCGATATCAATCACTCCAGCCGATCAATTAATAAGAATACGTCGACACCTGATGGATCGCCTTAATTACAGTGATTAAGCAATTAAGATGACTTGAGGTCGTTCCATCATCCAGTCCTCTCGAAAGCCAAGGCTTATCGTTGAGATTTAAGCTCTGTTTGCATTTTATCTCTTTGCAATGCGTGCGGTTGATTCTCTGGAAACTCAGCCCTCCGCTTCAGACCATGAGTGAAGTGAGACCGGGTTTAGATAACTGAATTGATGATTAGCTGGGTGGACGAATGAACAAGTAGTTGGGCTGGTGACTGAGTGCAGAGTGGTTGAATGCATGGCTTTCGTTTATTCTCCCAGCATCTTCCCTTCTTCCCAGGGTGAGAAGGAGTTTATGCAGATCTGGAACGCCTTCCTCCTC
The DNA here is from genome assembly GCA_036345935.2 of Taenia hydatigena. Taxonomy (NCBI): domain Eukaryota; kingdom Metazoa; phylum Platyhelminthes; class Cestoda; order Cyclophyllidea; family Taeniidae; genus Taenia; species Taenia hydatigena. The sequence goes on along the minus strand of JADWOT020000005.1, from coordinate 20,303,999 downwards.
TCCATTCGACCCTCGGAGACCGTTGTCAGTGATAGTCAAATGGGCCACCTCCTCCTCGCTTTTGTCCAACGCTATGGTAACCGCCTACATTGCCATCATCTTCGCAACAACTTCATCCTCCACCTTGCCAATCTCTACGACTACGGTCTTGCGGCTCCCAGTCTTATGCGCAAAGTTATTTGCGCTTTTGATGACTTGAAACCCTCCTCCCGTTAGGCCCGCTTTCCCCTGTATTTGTGAAATGTGTGTGTATCTCCTCACCTTCCTTCCGTCCTAGCTCCTCATTTTGTACGCCCTTCTCCAGTTATAGTACTATTGCTACTTGGTGCGTGTAAACCCGGAACAACAGAAAGAACGAAGTGTGATGTCGACGGAAGGACAAAGACGCTAATGTATGGCTCGTGTGTCTTTTCTGTGTGGTTTAGCGCATTTAATAGGCCAATGCACATTATGTATATTTTTTATAATACATGCATACTGGAATAAGTGGGAGGTTGGCTTTTTCTGCGTTTTTGGTCAGTTTTTCTTGTTTGTTTTTTTTCTCTTTCTTTTGACCTTTCATCGAGAAGGAGGCTTGCTTGAGAGGTGTTGTGTGCTTTACTCAGATCTCCTCACGGATGACCATGTTTTGTAGACGGCTTGTAGTGGTCGGGTCGATGTTGACGCACTAAACAAGAGGGTAAAGAAGCAAAGAAATGTAATTTATCAGTGGAACTAAAGGGAAAAACAGAACAGGCTGAACGGATGAGCCTCTTGGCTGCTTAGTTGATGTCTACAGTGGTCTGGCGCGTGCCTGCCCGGTCTGATTGGTTGACTGGTCGGTTGACGGATTGGTTGATCGTTGACGCTTACGATGGATGATCCTCTTTTTTCGGCAGGGTTCTCGACCTCCATCTGTTCTACCCGTCTCGCCTTTTCTAGTTGTTCTAAGCCACGTCTTTAGACGTAAGCTGGAGCAGTGAGGTGAGACGCCTCCAAAGCCTTTTATTTTTCTGCAAAATTTTCGTCACCTTCCCAGATACATAAAAAATGATCGTTCGCTTGACAACTCTAGAATAAAGGCACATGATTCGGAGACTTGAGTTTCCAAGGTGTCAGCAGAGTAGTCAACCAAACAGCGTCAAGATCGCCTTAACATCCTAAAGTTCAAGTCTCTTCCTCACTATCCGTAGAAGGCGTAATAGGTGGAGTCTGTTTACTCCCCTGAGACGGAAGACTTGGCAACTTACAAGAGGTAGAGGATCTTTATCCGAATCATATTGCAAGGGTTTGCCTAGTAATTTAACTCAGCAGAATCATCGAGAGCAAATGTTCAATTTTTCCTTCCCTCACCTCCTCCCCTCAGTGGTCAAAAACGAAGGTTGGCTTTCTCAGCATTACCTCAAATCAGCCTGTATCACTCGCCCTCACTCCCGCCACCTCAAAAATACGCTTCAAGCGGCCTATAGTTTTGTGGTACCTCCGAATCTGTGGTGAGGAATTTTCGTCTGAAATGGGTTAAGAGCAGTCCTTCAGGGGCGCAGTAGCATAAGATCTCTCGCTGCTAAGGTGGTTGCATGAGATATATTAGAATAAGACAACTGCCCTTAATATCCTAGGGTCAAACTGAGGCTTGATGATGTGTCTTGGAGATACTTGACACCACTTGAAGAGTTTTGCATTTCAGTGGGAATAAAGAGGTGGATGCACCTCTCAACTTTCCATTATTTTTTTCAAAAAAGAAGCGAAACAGTAGCTATCTATCTGAATAAACAACTCATTCAACTGCGGTCGCAGCATTTAAGTCTTGCTCGGGGCTCATCCTCATAGTTAATACGGCAGATTAACCACCTCAATTGTTTTCCTGCTGAAGGCAACGCCAACTATGTTTGGAGCACCGAAAAATCGCCTCCGAATTTGGTCCTTTGGAGAAGTGAGTTGTGATTACCTCTCTTGATATTCACGAGTAATCCGGTGTGGTGGTGTTAATGGCTTTGAGGGATGGTTTGAGCCCCATTACACACCATCACACACCACACAATGCTCAGGCTGTCTGAGGGGTTGCCGCCTGGGAGGAGGGGAAGGGATTTCATCTTGCCACCAGTGAGATGAAAACTGGCGTTGGATACAACAACATTCAAAGGTGTGTCAACTGCTCTCGATGTTTCACCATCGCCCAAAAAAGAGATGACGAGAACACTGCATTTTAGATTTCTCTGTATTCACAAGTCTTACTCCGTAAGACTGTTAGAACGAGAGAGAAAAGTCTCCACAGAGTCTTTTGCATGATTCACTACAAGGCCACCGGGAAGAGCCAAATTTGAGGCGAGAATTGTTTTGTTCATGAGCAAACTCCCATCCACTGATTGGTTATGACGCGCTGTGCCCTAGAGGATCTCATGCGCGCTCAATAAAGCAGCTCAGAAGTATCTCAGTTAATAATATAAACTTATTTTAAGCCGAAATTAAAATTTAGAATCGTGCAAAGTAAAGGCTATTTAAAAGTGCCAATGCGTTGATCACATAGGTCGAATTATGGACACCAACTAATCACAAAGCGATCTCCATGTAGGGAACCATGCCTTCAACACATCAACAGTTCAGGGTGTTGTTTTTTCGGCCCTTTTTTACTTTCAGCGACAAATCATACTTGATTAGTTGGGGAAAAGGAAATAGTTTACTTGGAGGTTACCTAACGTTACGGGGAGGATAGCTATGTCGGTGTCCATTTGACTGGTCAAACCCCTCTGTGCCTTCACCAATCAAAAGGCGAGGCCGAGAAGATTTGAAGGGGAAAACGCCAACTCTGCCCATGCTCTCAATCCAATCCGTTTATCTACTCCCTTTTTAGGCAAATACTTCTACAATTTAGACAGCGATTGGCCCAAAAAAGTGGACTCGATGTAGAGCATCATCCAGCCCTGAGCAATGCAAAATTAGCGAATTCTTCCCTCCAAGGAGAATTTACAGAGATGACGTGATTCACTATCACCGACTCTGGCATCAAAATATTACTCGCTCTGACTCGTAAGGGTTGTGATTTCAAAGACAGGAGTCGCCAAGCGGACCACTGAGGAAGAGAAATGTATGCCGATTTGACATTCCTTGGCCTTTCAGTTTGAATGACCTCTATCATGCTGCATTTTAACCAATAAAGAGGATTCTAAAATCGTTCAACCCCTCGAGATCGAAACCACCATCTTACGCCAATTTTATTACTTGGAGTCTCAGCAGCACAAACTGATGTAAACAATTAGCGTGGACTGGTAGAGATCGCGTGTCACGTATGTGTGACGCTGGGGTCAGGTAAGAAAATCAGGGCTTCCCGCACATATGGTACCAACGAGAGCTTTTTTTATGATCGAGTAGAGCACTACATGACCCCTTTTGAGGATGGGTTTTAAGCTTGAATTTAACTCATTCCTTTTGGCTGTGAAGACCAACAAGGATGGTGATTGGCTAATTGCGGATCTCGTGAGCTTTGCAGACAGAGACTGGTGACTACTTACCCGAGAGTACATCGTGCTGGCGATTCTTCGATCCTGCTGTATCCCCAATCCACGATCCAGACAAGTGGCATAGATGAAACAGGCTACTGTTAGACCTCGCTGTATGTAGCGTCGCGTTTGAATATCAAAAACGCCTCGCCCACTTTCGCCACCTCCGTCTCGAGCGTCAACCATTATACTATTACGGAGTTCCATGTTTCCCACCAATGAGTAGGCCGTTCGACTGGCGAGGGTATACAGGGCACGACGGAAGTAGAGGAGGGAGAGCATACCGGTGGCATAAACACTGCCCCTCTCAGAGGCATCACGGAGGCAGTTAAGCGCAGTACCCCAGTCCTTACTGGCTGACCCAAGACCGAACATATGGAAGACGCCGAGTACAGCTGCGAGAGGGAAGGGTGTCCATAGTTATTTTCTGAGAACTCTGCCAGTAACTCACCTTGTGACTCCACACTGCCATTCTGGCACGCTTCTGAATGCCAGTAGAACGCCTTGGGCAAATCCATGTGGTCAGTGGAGGAGTAGAAGTATCCCATTGTTGTTTGTGCCATCACAGAGACGTCTGTATCTCCATACATGGCAGCAGATTGAAGGTATCTATAACAGGGGCTTAGGGTTTAGTTTGCAGAACTAGTCGGATCTGGTTTTACTTCTCACAAGTTAAAGTGAGTCCCTTGGTGGGAGAGGTGTGAAGAGAAGGGCACGCGAAGGACAATAGGTGGCCGGGGAGACACATGTAACGCAGAGATGGAAACATGGGGAATTAGGCTTTTTAACATTCCAAGTGGAAACTTTTTTTGTAGAGATGAAATACGTAGTATGCACATATCTTTTCGAGGTAATGCAGATGATAGATTTCGAACTAGTCACATCATTGCGCTGATTAAACGGTACTACTGGTGGCGGCTGTTAAGTAGCACATTGTCACAAAGTAAGGATGGCTATTGGTTGAACAATGCATCAATAAGAGGGAAACAAATTGCACAGTATCCTAATGTGTTGCGTCTTGGTATGGCTTTGGGGGACGATTTTGATTAAAGAAGGGTTGTCAATCCGTCGATTGGTTGGTTCGGAGACCTGCATGTTGATGGCTAAAGCTACGAAGGTTCGCTGAAGAAGGGTTAAAATAACGTTCACTCCATGTTCGGCTTTCCCACAGCGACCGTTGAAAGCCAAAGGTAAGGAAATTCAATAAGCCTCAACTGGCCGCTAAGAAAGGTATTCTACATCGTCTTCACAGGTTGACTCTTCACCAAAGTCGACCTCGGAGAGCAGGAGCTATAACACTGTCCACCATCAAAAGGCTAGATGCCGTTCTTTATACAATCCTTGTTCTGGTCTTGTGATGGATCGGAAGTCACAGGAAGACTAAAGCACAAGCATGATCAGTGAGACTGCCAACTGCGGATTATGCCTTTGCTGCGGTTTCGGGGTTTCTATTCATGCCTATGAACCATCTGTATGCCCACAGTAAATTTTTTCTCCATAACTGAATGCTTTGCTACAAATGCAAGAAGTTGTTCAAAGCTTCAGTGGGCCAACTCGTAGTTCACTGTTGCAACGGGAGAGAGGGGCCACAAGACCGTGAAACTACTAATTAGCTAAATACTTAAAAGTGTGGGAAAGTAAGGTTCGCTGCGTATCTTATAAACAAACTTTTGAAGGAAATGCGTGCGTAGTTTGTGGGTTTCAATGCAAGTAACTCACTTGAAAGCAAGCTCATCTGACTGTTCAACCCCCCAGCCTTGAAGGCAAGCTAAGTACAAGTTGAACGCTGCTGCGTCCACAAGTTCAGCATTGCCTAGTGGTGAACCGACACCTCGATCCAACGACAGAAGCCCTTGCATTATGTAAAATGCAGCCCTCTGGTCCAGTGATGTAGAATTCTTTTATTACCTGTGAATTTTCATACTGTTTTATGTCTTCACCCTCAAGTAAGTCATCGAAGAGCATCACGGCTATTTGGTATTTGGCACGAGGATCATCAGACCTTAGTATAGCATTTTTGAAGTGCACAAGAGCCTGAGAATAATTCCCCTAGGAAGCATTGAATATCTGAACTGGGCTAACTTTTTCAAACAAGACCTGACCTAACTGGAACGACTCATCAGGACGGTCTTTATCAGGCTCTTCTGTCCTTTTTTGAAGCACATATTCCAAATTTTCATTAACAATGTATCTTGTAAGCTTGCCCTCTTCACCAATAACCTTATATTTTTTACAGGATTCAACAAAATCCGCGTAGAGATTAACAGGAGGGAATACAACGTCTTCTGTTTCGAGACGTATCATAAAAATTGGGGCCTCTTCCTTCTCTTTACGTGTCGATTTAAAAGTTAAGTCAGGTTTGCAATTGCACAAACAACTCATAACTTGAGAACTAGGTTTTCTTATCTGCTCCAACAATAGATCACACCAAATCCACGAAAAGGCACTTTTAAAAATGCAACAAATTCACATGCGTTAGTAAACCAATGGACGTTAGCGCGTTTAAATAACTATTCGATTTCAAATGCAAAGTTCACAGTAAACACATTAAAAGAGACGTCAGCTGCAGTTTTCCAATAAAAAAGTTAAAGGTTTACAAGCACTATTTAACAAAGCAATTGCGGTGCAAAATTAATTTAGCGTCTGCTAAGGGTTACGGGTACTTCAAACGTCTGGAAAAAGAAACTGTTTGCAAATCCATCAACTATAAAAGACTAGATGCATAGTATTTCGGAACTTGAGTCTTATTTTGCAATGTTTAAAGAAATTTCGTTCAAAAGTAAGTGCAAAAAATAGAGCAACAAATAAAAGCGGCTTTTAAGCATGGGCTAAGTATAACTTGGAGATGTTAGGAGGTATAAAGCGCTATTATTATTTCCAAAACGACTTGTCGGACAAAAAAGATACAGGCAAGGAAAAAAATTAAAACGCTTACTGTATTGCAGTCAATATGCTTTAGAAATGCCGTCATTCGAATTATTTTTAGTGCTTACAACACATTTTGATAGCCAATTTTTTTGTTTGTATTAATGTATGAAATTTATTCCCGTTGAAACTGCGCATTTTGAATGAGGGGTGCTTTACAGGAGAGGCGGAGTTCCGAAGTTACCTCCACTTTAAAGTAACAAACTTCCAAAACGTTTTTTAAAAAAAAGAAAAACAAAACTATGGTTAATAAGCCCGCTCAAGAAAGTGCCGGCGAATCGCAAAGAAGGAGAACATTTTTCAGCTTAAAAAATTCAGGCAAAACAGACGATTCTAGCAAAAGCGACCGCCAGCAATTGGGTGGAGATAGGGACGAGTCTTTTAAGCGCCAAGTAGTAAGTTGCTTGTTTGCTACTTTGATGCAATTCGGTTCGTGTTTTTCTTTTTACTGATATATTTATGCTTAATTATTCTCTTTTTCACCGTCTATCTATATTTTAAAATGGCTATTAAATCCTTTTTTATTGACAAGTTTTTTATTAGAGTCCTAACACTAGTTACTTATTTTTGAAATCCTTTCTTGAAGCATGACCAGTGGTTTCTTTCAAATTCGAGTGTAATATATTTGGTGGATCTATTAACTACTTCTAAATTTTTACTTTGCTTTTCGCGTTCATGCATCGTTAGATATTGAATCAATTTCTTTGGCTTAAAAGCTGAATGTTACTGGTTTTTTGAATAACTTACCCCATTTTGCACTGAATTTTGCATGGGATAGTGTAATAGACTTTTGCCTCATTTCCGAACCCTAGGCGCTCTCTCAATATGAATATGACACTTTAATATGATTGTAACTATGCGATTTTATAACCCTTTTTTCTGAAATCGATCTTTTAGATACCATTTGAGCCGAAGTTTTTTTTGAAATACATTTGTGGTCATCCTAATTGGGTAGTCAGATGAACTTCTTACTTTCGGGCAAAAGAAGGCTGGTGTTTTCGCCTAGCTTTTCTATTATACTCGCTTCGTACAGAAGGTTATTTTATTGTTCGCGTAACCTTGAAATTAGGCCATGCCAACTTTGTCAGTGACGTGGAGACCGACGTACACTTCTCCCCGGTGTCTTTACTGCCAAACGTCTAGTTGAGCACAAACACCCACTTACGCAGTCAAGCTGGAAGGCAGGCATCCATGCAGTCACTCTGCATCAGGCCTTGTGCACACATGCACACACGCATTTAGCACTCACACACGCAAGCACTACTAAAGACACAACGAAGTGCGCCACTTATTTACATATGCCTATTGATTAGACTTGAGAGGTTACACCGATCTCTCTCCTCAGATTAGTAGAATACACCTTCTCCTCTGCCTCTCTATATATTCTACGACAGGTACACCTTTTTTCGGGGCTTGACAGCGTTAATTATTAGTTTTATTGTTGATTTAACGTATAAAATGCGGCTCGGCTTGGGCTGTGAAATGTGGGCTGCCTAAATGTGTGTGGGTGTATGTGTGTGTCCAAGGCCTCGCACACATTTTTGTGACTGGATGTGATGATAGTGAGGGGATTCACTTTGCTTAAGCAAATGAGTTTGTTTTTTGCAACTAGGACATGCATTTTGATGAATCTCTCATCTGTCTTTACATGATTGGTGGGGATGGAAAGGAGTGCTTTTATTCACCATCCATCAGCCAATAGGAATGCAGGTTGCCAAGACCACTTTTGGACTGACGACTACAAAATTATGACTAAATCACCTAGAAAGTACACAAATTCCACTTTTCAGTTTTACCAAAATTTACGACATTCGATTAACATTTCATAGCCATTCGAAAGACCGTATATTTGCATCTGCGTGCGTGTGTTTGCGTCTCTATGCGTCCTTCATGGATTCACAAAAATAGTTACATCACACAGGCGAACTCATTAGCGAACATGCAAATTTTGCCTGGCAATTATTGATGTGGGATAAGCTGTGACGTGGTGATTGCTAAGGTGCCATCACTGACTAAACACTCAGATGTGGACCATCTGTGTCTGCCCGTCAGCCGATCACGAGATGTGCGTACTTTGTCGGCTGAGATGTGAGTGTTCAGTCAGGAGCGGAGGATGAAGATTGTCGTGGCTGATGGCAACCACATTTGAGAGCTTATGATGACCTTGGGCTAAGGGGTTATTTCGTAGGTCTGTAGCAATTAATAGCTGCAGGAGAATCCATTTAGGCACCTTAATTATTATTAGTTAGATCTATCTATCCGCCTATCTCTCTCCTACTCTCACTCCCTGTTAAATTGGCATTCACACCTATGTGCAATTGCATAGCCACTTGGTTGGTGGTTTGGTGGGTAGGCTGGTTAGCTGTTTGGATGCGTTGTTGTCTCAGCCTCTTTTATTAGGCCTTTATTCGGTGGGAATCGACTAGGCTTCAAAAAGAAGCACAAACATTTGGCCACCTTAAAATTGGTTTAAACAGCTAAATTGTCTCGTCAAAATTATGAGAAGTTCATCTTTTCTTTTGGCACACAGTTTCCCCATCTTTATAGTTTTAAACCATAAAAGTTGTAGTGGTTTTTATTCTTTTAACCGCTAGTCCTTTTTATTGGTTTTCCGGCCTCCTTTCGATCGTGAAACCCATCAAAAATAATAATCTCCCGTGTTTTTCTCAACCTCTGCTTCTTACCTGTACAAAACCAATTACAACACAATTACGCTTGGAATTTTTTTCGGAGAAGCACAGGCCTATTCGTTTAGGTCGAAGGGCTTTTAAGCAATCGCTTTTGTTCCAATAATATTTGCAGTTGAACAAATTAATCTGTGAGATAAAAAGGAATGGTTCTTTTGTAATTTGACGCTGTGAACACAAAATCTCCCATTTGACTGCATACATAAAGCTTTCGCTACTCTTTAAATTGCTCATTTTAGCAGCCTTTTTTACCTCTTTTGCTTCGGTATTTTGCCTCTCATAAATAAAAAGTGAACTACAAACCATTTAAATTTTGATTTTTATTTAATGTGAAGCTTAAATTTACTTTTCAATTCTAAGCCTTATGAACAGACTAATTGATTTGGGGTGTTACGATGGGGTCAGTCGTTTTTACATGATCGAACGCATTTTTTGTGGGTGCGCATGAAGCCTTTCACCCGATCGTAAGGCAGAGAGGGCTGTTGTACTTTGAACGTTCATCCCGACTGTTGAGTTGGCAACAAAACGATGAGTACAAGAATGCGGTAGAGAGGTGATTTCAAGGCCTGCATTTTGTGCAGCATGTAATGTCTTTCTTTTCACTTTTTAAGGTTTATTATCGAGGTGAAAACATGCCAAAGGAGTTCGCCAAGCGTCTGAGTTTCCGTCTAAACGGTCGAAGAAACTCCAAAGGTAAGTGTTAATCGGTTTAATAAAAGTGGAGTATCTAAGCCAGTTATTTCACATGTCACATGACATCGTAGCGCGTCAAATCCTCTATGATCTTGTAGCATGTCATGCTAACAAAAAATAATAAGTGGAGCGGGTAAAAGGTCTGTGTGGAGAAGTTGTAGAAGTCACATTAAGAAGAATGCCCTTTAGGAGAAGTCTTAATGACTGCGCAATGTTCTTTAGTTGACATGATTTACTTATCAATTGAGGGCACCATTTCCTTCGGTTGTGGCATAATCCACCAAGTGGTCGTTGGTCCCGACAAAGTTATATTTTTTTGGGTCCACTTCTTTCTCCATGGCTATCCACTCGCCAGTGTAAAAATATCCCATTAAGCCCACTCGGCAGATTTGGAGCTCTTTGTAATTGAAAGGGATTTCTGTCGATTGCGAAATCCGGGCACCATGGAGGCGGCCTCAGCTGTCGAAAAAATCAAATGCGAAGACTAATGAATGCATGACATGCATCTCAATGAACTCCACTTAAATCGCTGCATGAGTCAAAGCCGTCAAAGTGCAGCTTCACCCACTTGTAGCGGTAATATGCCTTAGAATAGCAGAACCACTTCGCATAGGAGATAAACTTATTATAACACATAATTAAACCACAAAGGCAGCTTCGGCGTGAAAATTGGAAGACCTCATTGAAACACCGAAGAGGTCTGCCTGTCTGGAAAAATAAGGGCGAGGGGGCGCTGAGTAAGGGTAGCTTTAAAGGCGATATTTGAGTTTTTCTTCTGGTTTCTAGATACCACTTTTCATGAGATACCGCACGATCACATTGACTACCGCTACGAGTGCATCCGATCACTTGGAAAGGGCAGTTTTGGCAATGTCATCCTCGTAATCGATCACAAAGAGGGCAAGGAGTGTGCCCTCAAGGTTGTTCGACGCGATGCCCGTTTCACCACACAGGTGCGTTCCCAGAATCTAAGTACTTTATTTAATGAGAAAAATAACTTATTTATTGCCTGCATAAATGTCAGGAGGTAGCTGAAGGATTGGCCCCTCGCAGTTGAGGTCAACTCGGCTAAGGTGCTTTTTCCCCAAGAGTTAGGGTGGGAGGGCGGACCAACCAGTTTAGACTGTGGCACTTCATTCCTCACCAGTCTTCCATCACCCTCCTGATGAGCTTCCTTGTCACCTTAAGTAGGAGGGTTTAGCCGAGGAACCAAGGCGGAACAAAGTTATTAATGCATTAAGACGCATGGGCGTCTTCGCAAATGTCGTGGAAGCAGAGAAAATAAACCAATGACTCTGTGATAAATTTCCCAAAGCTGCGCAATTTCCCATCATTAGTTGCACATTACTATTCGCCTTTTTTGCTAGAGTCACGGGAAATAATGAGAAAAAAGAATATGAAGTGGGGGGATAGAAGGACATGAATACTTAATAGAAGGTTTCAGTGGAAGTGGATGCACCCACAGTTGTGCTTTTCCTCCTCTCTTCCGTCGCCCCAGCCGCTACCCACATCCCGCCTTTCCTCAGTTAAGTGAATAGTCGACACAGCGATGGTGAAATTGAGCTTTCACACACTTTCGAAGAGGTGGGAGGTGGGAGCAGCGCCATCTCTCGTAACTGCAGCCCCAAAATGGCTTGTGCAGGCACAAGACCCTGCTTTGCCTCGCACTTACACCCATTGGTGGAGGACCCTTCGATAAACCCGTTTCATGGGAGAAGCACAATGGAATTAGTGTGGTGGAGGATGGGGTGCATCGGCGCAGAGCGGAGAGAAGCGGTTGATTTAATTTTTTGGAAATAAATGAACTAGAATTTTATGGGGTGCGCAGAATATACAATATCTTAAAGTACTCTTTTTCCATCCCCACCCCTCGATTGTGGCGTGGGCTAGAGAAAGGACAAATTTTGGATTGGATTCACAGAGTTGTAATGATTGAGGAGATGGTTTCGTTTGACCTCTGAATCACCCACAGTCGTGACAAGCCGCATCTGCATACAGAAGGGTTTGTGGTTCGTGCACAACACACTGCGGTAACTCCTTTTCCTCGGTGCAGCAAAACCCGAAGAGCTGGGTACTGTCCAGCGCCAGCCTCCGTTTACATGGAACTCGCTCGAGGGAAGTAGTTTCTGTAGTGGAATTCATGATAGAGCTTTTAACTCAACTCCAAACATCGATGATCAGGTCAGAATTAATGTCCAAGGCCAAGGTCGTTTCAGTGACCTTCAGTCTTGGAGGCGGCAAAGGTGCAGTCTCTTGGAGAAATTGTCACCGGCTCCGATATGGCACAGTTGGGTTGCCATAACGCGTAGGCGCAGGCAACACCATGACGGCAAGATGGTTGTTGAAGAGCCCGCTGATAGGGAGACAAAGACGTGGCACAACAAGAAAGGCGAAATTAAGGGCATTCGGTATGAGTCAAGTTCTGTCACAGACTGGAAGAAGTAACTGTCGATGCCATCTAAAAAGGCGTTTTTTTTTTTCTTGCGCGGAACACCTACCGCCGCAAACAATGAGGGAGATTTGGTAAGCTGGCTCTTCCTCCTCCGCTTTTGACTGCCCACACGAGTGTCATGTAAGTCGCTAGTTGGGAAGCATCTAGAAAAGTTGGATTCGAATTAAACAATCTGGGAAAATCCTGATAAGATATGTTATGAATGTACTTTTTGATTTAGCACAATGCGCAAACCTCCCATTTGCTTATGCTTTCCAAGAAATGCTTAAAAACAAAAGGAGGCTCAGGAATTTGTTTATTTTAAATAAATAACACAAACGAGGGTCGTCAATACGTCTGCACTGGTCAAAGAGTGCGCTGTTTCTCTGCCACTTTTAAAAGATTAATTGAGCTATGTTAAATAAATTGAATACTTAATCAAGGAAATGCTAATGTCACCCATTATTCTGTCTGAGGCCTCTTGCTCTTTACGCTATTATTTATGTATATAGTTAAACCTTTACGCACATATACTTAACGTACTTGGCTAACCATTTCAGGGCATAATTTTGAAAAAAAATCTTGTCAAACAGATTTAACGAGGTAGGGGAAGGGAATTGTATGGGGTGGTGGGAGTCGACGTCGCATGCACTTCGATTACCATAAACGACTTCTAAATTTCGTCTCATATTTTGAGACCGTCCTTAGTATTGAATCACCCACCTCGGTCGCATTTTCATTCCGTATTTGACAATTTTAAGCCACTCCAGGGTGGTTCCACGAAATGCAAGCTGCTCCAAAACCTGGCATACTATTTTAGGCCAAAGAGGAGATTGCCATCCTAGAGCTGCTTCGAAAGTTGAATCCCAATCCGAAGGGCTCGTGGGACCACTTCCCCATCGTCAGGCTGATCGAACACTTCATGTTTCGTGAGCACATGTGCCTTAGCTTCGAACTGCTCGGTTGTTCCCTCTACGATCTGATCAAGGACAAGAAGGACCAGGGCCTGCCTCGAGATCGGGTCAGACGACTCATGGCCTCCGTCTTGAACGGCCTCTCCTACGTTTGGAAGGCGGGAATTATACACTGTGATCTGAAACCGGAGAACGTTCTCCTCGTCAGCCGCGCCACGGACGGTGGTCCCGAGGAAATTCGTGATCTTGTCAAAATCATTGATTTTGGCTCCTCGTGTTTCGTTGGTAAACAATGCTATCCCTACATCCAGTCACGCTTCTACCGAGCGCCCGAGGTCATTATGCGCTTGGATTACAGCCAGCCGATCGACATGTGGAGTTTTGGATGTCTCGTCTTCGAAATGATACGAGGTGAGTGCACAAAACCGGCGACTAATAGGCAATTTGCATATCTAGCGCCCCTTTGTGCGTTTGCTAGACTGGAGATGTGGTGGTCTTGTGTGCCTGCCAAGTTATCAACACTCGAGCTGCACATGGCATCAAAAAATAAGCATTTTCCTCAACTTGATCTAAATTTTCAACGAATTTCCTTATGAACTGATTGCTTGAAAAGCAGAGTGACATGTTGTCCCACTAACCTTTGCGCTCACACACGGGGACATACACACGTTTTTTTCTCATTTTCAGCCATTCACTGACTTATAGAAAGTTTTTACACTTTCCAACTGCTTTTTGCCGGTTTATTGAATGATAAGTCGAAAAAGAATGAATAACTAGGTGAGTCTGGGGATCACCTTTCGGAGGTTGATTAGCCAATCACTGATGAAGACCGATTTATCTGCTTTTTGGCCTCTGATTTCTGTTGCCGAAAATAAGTCGCATTACTCCAGGGAGGACATTTGACAGACGAGGGGGGCCACTTAACTCTGATAATTTTTGACATCACCACTTTCCCGTCTCCGCCCTCCGAGTTATTTTAACTTGCACCGCAATCCTTTAACTAATGCTTTGGATACATTATTTTGTCGGGAGGAGGAGGGAGGCTGTTAGTTGGCTCGAGCAAAGGGAGTAATAATTACCAATTAAGTGAACTAATGAATCAGGCTTTCAATGAATTTTTTGCGGAAAGATCCAATGTAAGCTAAATAGATGTGACGGTAGGTGGGGATGGTGTAGTGATGAAAGCTATTCAGATAATTTCTCCTCTTGCTCTTCCCTCTACCTCTGCTTATCAAAAAAAGAATGAGCCGTCTTGATAAACCGCACCTTTGTGGGAGATAATGCAGTAAAGATCATGAGTAGAACAGACAGAAGAACAGTTCAAAAACCACGCCTTCTCCTTCCCAACCCACCTCCAGCTCTCCCGTCTCCTTAACTGGTGGCTTGGAGACCTCTCAGCGGTCAATTTGTTGTCCGCAGCATGAATTGCTTTCTTGTTGCAAGAGAAAGGACTTTTCAGCAAAATGACTGATTCACTGGTTATGGGAAGGGAGAAGGAAAAGTGTCAATCAACTTCACCTGAATTGCAGTGACGCTTTTATGTCGCGTGGGTGTTCAAAGTCAATTGGCGTCGTCCAGTTGGTTTGAGCAGTCTGTTTTGTAATCTGTACCAACTTCTTTGCCAAGAACGTAGAAATTGCAATTTGGATCTCTAGTGAAAGGCCCCCCTCTGGGTTGATGTTAACGACGGCGGTGCTTCATCTCCACAGAATGACTTTCACCTTGTCTGTATGGCACAGTGGGAACGGAATTGTTTTCCCACCAACAGTTAAATTCCATCTATCTCCTCTCCTCCTCCCTTCAGAAGCACAAATCGATGCAATACCTACTGATGTCTAAGAATAGAAGAAGGATCACGCCTCACCTCGACCCTCTTCCACTCCTGAGAACAACATAGAAAATAAAGTAGAGTTGGGAAACAATAGGGGAGCAAAAATCTATCTGTGGCTGGTTCTGGTCTCTAATCCCTCCCTTACCACCACCTCAATCAGGCATATTTTTGGAGGTAAAAAAGCACCGAATCTTCCCCTTTTTTCAGGCTATCCATTATTTCCGGGTGAAGACGAATTCGATCAATTGGCTTGCATGATGGAGAAGTTGGGAATGCCTCCTTTGGCGATGGTGGCACCATCGCGAGTCTTTTCTCGCTACTTTGCTGAAGTTGATAGTATGCGTAAGTACTACCAGCCGCAAGATAGGCAGACACCGCTAAAATTTATTCCACGCTACTGCACAATTCGCCAAGTGTCGGAAGGGGTTGCTGAGCTGCAGCCCAACCTCTCCAAAAAGACCCGACGTTTTCGAAAGCCGCCTGGTTCAGTACCCGTGGCACAAGCCCTCGTCAGTACCTTGTCGCACAGCTCGGGTAAGTACACCGACTCCACACCGACACCGTCCGAGGAGGTGGATAATACTCATGTGGTAAAGTTAATCGAGGCCTGTCTCAATTGGGTACCAGATAAACGGATAACTCCAGATCAGGCCAAAACTTTCTCCTGGTTCAGCTATAAAAGCACCCATCACAACGGATTCACCCATTTGCCACAAACGCCTCGATCCACCCTGTTTTCTTACCCCTCTGCAGCATCAAGTAAATACTCTAGTGATTCTAGCCAAGTGTCGCTAACTGCGGAGACTACTCCGCTACGTAAGGCGACTCTACCGAATGGGAGATTCGTTCCTGTGGTTTCAGCTTGTTCCACTGCCACGGCTACAGCTCTAGTGTCGATTGCTCTCCCCTCCTCACATAATATCATGGCAGCTCGAACCGTCGCCAATCCAATGACTTTAACGAATCCTGTAAGGACTAGGAACAACATAACATCTGTGTCGCCACCCGATGTCGAGCCCTATATGAAGCACGGATCTTCGGCATCTATCTCCTCTGCTGAGAATAAACAAGAGGAGAGGGTAATCTACCCACGCACCATTAAACCACCAGGTCCAAAATCCTACATCTGTGAATTCAAGCCCGCACATGACTATACCACTGGTAGTTTGCAGAAGAAGGTATCCGACATCTCATTGGCATCCCACGCCTCCAGCATCGATGACATGGCGTCGCGTACATTTGACAACCCACGATACACCAAACGGAATGGAGTACAGGTGAACGAACGCTACCTAGATCCGAGCACGCGTTCACGACGGCGAAATCAAAGTATGGAACCGAAAAGGCACACTCAACCGGTTGGAATTGAGGAGGTGATAAAGGAGCGAAGCATTATACCATCTTTTGATTACGTCTGTAGTAAGACGGCTGCCAGGAGCTCTCCTTCGGAAGAGGACTCAGAGAGAAGTGGAAGACATAATCCTAACTCCTTTAGTAACACATCACAGTGGGACATCTCCGCTGTGGATCGACGTGCAGGAAAGGCCATCAACTCGGATGGCCGAGGTAAGGCGCCAAAAGCGCCACAATACCCGTCTCCTAAGTTGGAAGCGCTCACCTCGGATAGGCGTTTATCCTTGACAATAACACGATCGGTGAGAGAGCATCCAGAAACCGTCATACAAAATAATTCGGATGACTCGGAGACGTCGTCGATTGGGGAGCCGATTTGTGAGAGTTTACAACGAATAAAAGGGAAATCGAGAGACGTCCTTAGAGAGCCAAGACTTTTGGAGTCAAGGACAAAAATTTCACCACAACAGTCCACAATTCCCTCAGGAATACCCTACGTAACCAAAGATGGAGGCAGCAAGTTGGCACAATCACACGCAGATCATAGACGTCGAAATGCTGGCACATACTACTCTGCCACTCAGCCCAATGACCCTCGGGATCTGAGTCTCACCAACTCGCACTTCATTGAGAATCTGACAAATCCGCGCCCACGCTTGAGTGACGTCGTGGATGATGCCAGCAACAGTCTCATGAATTTAAACAAAGTACAGTCCTCCATCATGATGATTAAACCACAGACGTAGTGGAACTCCCTCCATTCCCTCCACAGCTCAACCAATTCCGATTTGTGGCAAAGCCGGTTACTATTTTCTCATATTTCATAATATTTTTTTTCGCTTAAAGTGATTTATTTGTTGTAAAATACCACTTCGGCGTTTGGCTTCTTATCAGTTTTCTTTTTTCCCTCCACTCCTAATTTCTCCTGCCCCAGAACTTTCGGTCCCACTCCGTATGATGTCCTACCCTTGAAAGAAAAAATGGAAGAAGGTAAGATGCTCTGAATGCGCTGACTCTCGCCGAAGTCTTTCCTACGATCCCTATGTCTTGTTTTGTATACTGGTTTTTCATCGCCCAATGTCCAGCCCTAAAGACTCACTCGATTCGTTCCCCTTGCCTACCCATAGTCCACTCTCAGCTGTGCGAACGCATCCTTCATTCGGTAAAACAACAAAAAGCAAGTTTACTCACTTTTCCGTCGGTGTATGTGTGTGTGTGTGTGTGTGTGTGTCTATGTGTGGTTAACTGAGCATAAAAAGTGCTATATTTCATGTGAATGCGCAAAGTATGTGCTTGATATAATCAAGGCACTAAATTATGTGGTTAGATAATTAGGTAGAAGGCATTCGAATGGCCATCTCCTAGATGATAGACGCAAAGTGGAATTAATCTTAAGCCTGACCTTGAAAAAAAAAATTGTAACTGCAGAGATTCTTTGGACAGAAAAAGCATGTAAACCACTAACTCTAAGCAGTGTAGGGTCAATCACGGTGGACGGAGCGTTACATCAGCGCTTGGGCTATTTTATGCAATATTTTTTAAACATTATCATCGTATTTGATTATATCAAAAAAATATTACTTCATCTAAAGCACCGCGTGAATAGAACCTTGTAACCAAATCCATGGTCAAAGGTAGGCGAAAGTAAGGGTAAATCTAGAGATCTTAATTGTGCAAAAATAAATACAAGCTTGGAACATCGGATTTACAGACCGCAAATATAATAAAAGGGAGAACAATTAATTCTTAAAGGATTCAAATACAAGATTACTTAGAATAAGAGGAAATTTGGGTCATAACTTGTTCAGAAAGAAGAAATTTAATAAACAGTAGTAATAATAAATAATAATATAAGGGAATATGACTGCAACACTTTGTTTGCTAGGCTGCCGGTTATGGTTACGGTCGCTGGAGCGGCCATACTGCCTATCCAGGTTGGGCTGGCATGCGGGCCATGCAAGCAGCCCCATTTCCTTCCCGTTCGCTGAATACAGTAACCGTCCTCCATGTCGACATGCAAATCTTCTTGTAAGCCGCATGGAGTGATAGTACTATTACTGAAGACATATTGTAGGTGTGAGAAGGGTAGAGTTGCTGCCTAATCGACTCGATAGCGATTACATTTTCGAGGAGAACAAGTAACAGCGAAATCAAAAGCTGGATAGAATGGGGCATTACAACTCCAAAAAAGGCAACAATTTTTTTATCGCGGTTTATCCACATGCGCAGATGCTTACATCAGATTAAGGGAGGAAACTTAGTTGCAAGTGCAGATTGCAAAATTCTAATACCAAAGCAAAGCAAAGACAAAGTTGGTATAACAATTGTGATGCAGCTCTTTTGCTACAAAAGGAACACTGCGGACGCAATCATGATAAATAGCAAGCAAAATACCTTCTTATGAGCGCTCCATAAAATGCAATGCTCCAAAATGCTTAAAGAAAGCCAAGTTGTTTGTCTCGTAAATGCAACAAATAAATTTACAAAAATACAGAGGATGAGTCGTGCGCCATATATTTGTAAGTGGAGCGTACCTTCAAAACGCAGGGTAATGGAAATGTTAAGCTTGCCCAATTGTAACAACGCATTTATGAGCTAAGTTCTAAAACCTTTTCCAAAATAAATTAGGGCGTGTTATGCTAGAAACATTCGAACTAGGTTAAGTTTTGTTTAACAATCCTCTTTAATTTTTACCACAACCTCACAATCATTTTGCTGCATAAGATTGCACTAGAAAGCGATTAATTTAAATAACAAAACAAGTTTAGCAATGTTAAGCAAAAACCAAGCCCAAGTTAAAAGTTAACTTAAGCATGATTTAATACCCTTACTTGTTTTAATGAATCAACTTATTCCTTCATAAGGTGCTAATTGGGTCAATCAGCTACATCTGCTAAACCGCGTGCTGTGAGTTCTGAGGTCTGTAAACATCGCAATCGCGTCATGGGTGAGAGAATTATTATAAGTTCAATCGCAATAACACTTTTAAATAATTTGCACGCTTTTATTTTGCACTCCTACATGCCCTACCTTTCTATTCCAATTAAACCAATTTGTATTTTATATATTTCATGCATTATTAAAAATGCTTCTGCTTATGTTAGCCAGTTTACTACTTGTAAACAATTTTTCTGACAATTTAGCATCATATTGCATTAATTGGCGTTTATGTTTATTCCACAAAACAGTCAGGAGCGATTTTAAGCATATTTGGGATTTTTCAGCGCACGTTTTTAAGCAGGTTTAGCTTTTAATTAAAGTCTAAGTAGCAGTACCATTTTTCGTGCTAATTTATGACAGCTAGACAAATCAGTTTTTCTTTTAAAAAATAACATTAGCCGAACTCCATGTTTTGCTTGATTTTTAGATAAAAATGATGATTGTTTGGAGAAAATCCCTTTTATTGCGGTTGTTGCGTTTATCCTCGTACTTGTTGGCTCTTCTGTCGCCGGCGGAACTCTTTATAAGGCGTTTATTGAGACGGAGGATATTTTTGCGACTAACTTTATTTCAATTCCATGGTTCGTGGCACGTTTTAATGTAGTGTATGATTGTTATTAAAGGGATGCTGCAGTTGGGTTTTAAGGTTTTTTTTGCATTTGTATATAATATCTGTTAACCGTAAATTGTTTTAACCCCTATTGTATGTTGGGTAAAGTCGTTGCTTTTATTTGACTTTTAGGATTTGTAGAATCTTGCAAATTGGTATCGTATGCATTAATTTTAATGAGCACCGTAAAAAACGTTTTCCAGTGGCTTTATGGAGCTTAAAATGTTACATTTACAAAACGTTTTGTTCTTGAGTGTAGTTAAACCCTAAGCTGAGCGGATTATCAAAGGTTTTTTAACAGAACAAATTTGGGCAATTTTATCATAAAATGAATGTTTTATTGATGGTCTATGTCAGCGAAATCGTTGCATTTGCTTTCATCTCTTACATGAGTTTGCCTCTGATGAGTGTTTAGCACCAAATATGTTGCCACAAAACTGTACAATAGGCAAATTAAAGACAAAGGAGGAAAAATTCTTTTTATTACAAAGGGAAGGCAAGTGCTCGTGTCGGAGAAAAAGAAGCACAGGTAGAGTGGTAGAAACCAAAAAGAGTCGCTTGATAAATTAGGCTTTTGCGCCGGTGAAATACAGGTTCATAAACCTTTCGTTTATGCGCAAATTTTGCGAAATAAAATAAAATGGGTTGATGGCACAAATTTTTGGTCTATTGATACAATGTCTTTTTGTGTTTTTAGGATGTGGTATCTGCAATTATCCGAGTTGTTGGTGTGCGCTGTGGTAGTATACTTCGCCGTTATGATGCTTTCCTTTGCTATTGTGGTTAACAAACGAACTCGTGGAAGGCATCAGCGAGCTCTTGAAGGTGGTTGCATAATGGGTGGACGCAAAACTGCGACATTTGTAAGTCTAAATATCTACGTTTCAGTGATCCCTTAATAAGAATTAATTGCTTAGTTATTGGACAGTCGAGGAGATGCTACTGATAGGGTTTCAGCTTGTGAAGTCTTTCCGCCGAATAGCTCTACACAACATAAGGCTAATAAGACTTGACACACATGGTTCGAAGCTGCCTTCTGCCCTACCACAGAATTGCACAGCATTTAGAGCCTTTTGGAGGCCATGCGGTAAGATTTCAACATCGCAATTTTGAACAAAAGTGATCTAGCAAATGAGTCCTTGGAACTGAATTACTTTGCATTGACAATGCTTCTCTCTTTACTTGCTCAGAAGAAAAATCGGAGGGATTTATCGAGTAGTTAAGTATTCAAGAGATATTACCATGTGATTGGATATTACCATGTGATTAGATAAAGTCGTTTAAACCATTTTTGCGTCATCTTCTTTTTAGCTGAATTTACGCTCCGGGCTTTTACTTTAAAAGAAAAAGCCGAAAATTTGCCTAAGCTTTTTTTCTAAGGAGATAAATCCAAATCCTTTAGTAATAGGTAAATGAGGTAGCAAAAACACCAATCCTTAATGCCCATCAACTCAAGTACTCCTCCTTAAAATAAGTTATTTTCGATTACTTCTTTTTTCAACTCTCTAATTTCGGATTGTCGTACTGCAAAAAGTGTTGCTTTTCGCAGGTAAGGGCAGATTTATTAAGGCCCTGACAATAAAGCCTGCTGTTACGAAGGTGATTGGCTGCTGCGATGTCTCCCAGTTGGGCGCTCTTTGTAATGGAGGAAATAGGTGAAGCCCTCGAACCGGTAAAATGGTAGTTCAAATGGATAAAATTAGAACCCCTAGAGGGTGAACCAACTTGATTTGTTTGTTTGCCTGAACTAAAAGTCACCTTGTCAACAAGCAGGTGAATTGTTGACCTGAAAGGTTACCAGAGTGAAATGAAAAGTTGCGGAATAAAAACCTTTTATTTGTCCTTTTGAAAAATTCGACATGCTTGCAACAGATTTAAAGCCTTTTACCATTTTTAGCCTATTAGCACATACAAATATGTTTGGTTCTGTGAGGCAACGCTCTCAGTGATGGCGGTGGTGGTGGCAGCGGCGGCAAGTGTGGGAAATTGGTCAAAATGTAAAATTTGATAAGTTATTTCCTCAAAAATGCTTTTTCGTCCCTTTATTTACTTAACTTTTGGTTATGAGACCAAACCCGTTTGCCGAAGCTGTCAATTGGGGCAGAAGCACTTGTTCAGTGCCTGCTTCGCAGCCTTTCCAGTTCGTACCTAGCTTTTGCTAAGCCAGAAAAGTGCGAGTGAGCAAATGGTACGTACTAGCACGGAGGCCATTTCGCAGGGCAAATACAACCCACGGCGGTTGATTTACCCGGGTATTTTGACCTACAGCTGAATTAAATGGTGGTCAAGTCTGTGCGCTTTTTTGCCTTTTAATGACTACTTTGAATAGCAGTTTCCCCCGTGCTTCCTTATCAGCGGATTTTTTTCAAAAAAGGAACATAATATCTCTGATCAAAGCTCTTTCACAAGTTGCTTCTCTTTTTATTCAGTAGATCAAGTTCTATTATTAACAACTTCTTTGTTTTTTGTTTGTTAAACCCTAACAACATTAAACAACACATCGGAAGTCTTAATCATGCTGAAAGTGAAAACTATTGTCCAATTTAGCTAAATTAATGGCTAGTTAGCTAGGAAAAATGGTTGGTGGGAGCTGAGACGACACCGCAAAGAGTTTGAGGCACTTTTGCTTTACTCTTTGACTCGTGGAAGCAAATTCCTTAACCTTTAACTACACTAATTAAGTCCTATTTTTTCTTTATTTTCTGCATAAAAGGAAAGGCATTAGATCACCTGTCTTATTATTGACAGCCATTCCAGGTAATTTTATCGGTCTTGAAATTGAGAACTATCACAACAAAACAATGAAATATTAGTAATTAGGAAGTTGCTCAATCAGCAACTAGTATGTGGGTCTCACTAGTGGCCTTTGAATTACACAAAATTCCGATGTTTTGATTGGCTGTGTAAATTAGCTGTTCTCCTAAGGATGAGGCGTTTCCTTCGCTCTGATTGGCGCATACTAGCCGGCATTCCATTTGCGTTCAACCAACTTTCAAGGTGAAATGCTTTCGCAAAGTCTCCATTCGAATGAGCAAATTTTTAGCCCTATGCCTTTGGTTGTGCTCACTGGCAATAGAATTGGGTTCAGCAGCGGAAGGGTCTTTTGATTCTGATTGGCTTACGGGTAAACCAATAGCAGGCCGATTTTAATACCAATTAAAGTCACTTACAAGGAATTTCACACTTCTTTTTTCTTGAGTGGAATCGATTTTGATAACTAGGGTAGGTATTTGCTGCTTTTTATTTTTTACTATTGTCCTTTTGCTTTCCGGCTAATCAGACTACCTGACAAAGAATTTTTTGGTAAATCACAATTTACTGAAAAGTTGGCAAATTTGGGCGATGTATAGCCATTAAAATAAATGCAAATTGTTTACGACGTTCAAAGTTTTTTGCGACATTCTGCTTTTTATGCCAACCAGACGCAATTTATCGGCGGGGACGCAATTCCTCCCTGCTTACTGCCAAGTCGCATTTATTGGCTTGCCGCGGTTGGCTTTTTGATTAGTCAAAAAGTTTATATGCATTTCCTTTTTGCTTCCTAGAGATACACAATTAGATTTAATTTGAGATAAAAGCTGGATTTAATTTCTTTTTTGCCTTTGGTGCGAGCCAATTGAAAGCAATGAGGGAGGACACGGTGGTATAATTGCAACTTCTAGACGTTAACACTTTTCAGTACAAGGCTACAATTGCTCGGTAGAGTTTTCAAAGTGCCCTATAACACAGTTTAACGAGTTCTTTTGGGTGCGCATAAATAGATTTTCTTCGAAACTTCACCAAAGTAGCACTTCAAGTTTTACTTCGAGGTTATAAGCGACCAATGGCTGAAAGTGTAGCAAGAGAGACAGTGAACAGTTTTTAAAGCTAGGTTTGCACAGTTGAATAAGTGGTCGTAAGCCCAGTGGCTCTCTCCTACTGCTTAGTTTGCTTTTATACCTCTCTCATGCTGTTCTCGTTAATTGTCCTTCCGCTAAGGGCAAGTACAGGGCAGTCAGCGCTGTAAAAACACCTATTAGTGCTCTTTAGAATGACAGATAAGTTTCAGGGATTTATAGGCCAAAATACGGAGGTTTAAGTCTCCTAAGCTTTTGAACTTACAACAATCATTTTCGATTTGTTTTTCTCCTTGCCTTGCCTTAAAAATTTATGAATATCTGCGCTTAACTTTGATTGGGCATCTACCTGTGAGCTGTTTTAGATATGCCCTTGTTTCGATGATAAAAGTATTTTGCGTTAGAAAGAATTGCTTTTAATTTAAGTTCTGAACGCTTTAAAAGAGGAGTTGTCCAGCCTAAAACACAATGCCTTTTAAAGACATTCTGTCTACTCAAAAACTGGATAGTAGTACATGTCTATCAAGTGGGTTCGCATTGTAGAGGAAGGAAATGGATGAAGCTGTCATCGATCACTTGGAAAGCCACCAAAGAGCAGCCGTGGCACGTCCCTAAGACACTCTCTGCTATCACAATTTCTCTTGACAGGAAAGTCTGATTACTCTGGATCCGAGGTGAATAAGGTCTCAAAGTTAGCAGGCTCGGAGCATGTCTGTCCGCCCTTAAGAAGTAAATAACGCACACTAGAGTAGGTTCATACCTCAGCGCTAATCCTAGGTGGTATTGACAAATAGTCGAACACCTCAACTACATGCTAAAGGGGTTAAAGTAGTAGCATGACTATGAGGATCGCCAACCGCGCATCTCAACGTCAGTCGAGGTTTCTCCACACAGTTTTCTTCAATATCTACTGATTGCAAACCATCGCAGTGTATTTCTTACTGCTCTTGATTTGAAATGCTAAAATCGCTTAAATATAGCCGTATCGGTGCAATAGGGGCTCGGTACTCAATGACCTCTCTGCCAAAAACAATGGACTACAGCTTAAAGTCATTGCTAGGCTTATGTGCCGATTAACAAGAGGCGCGCTAATGCAAACGCTCGGACTTTTGTTATCAGCCCTACACGTGTAGCAACCATAAGTGGCTAGACATAAGGTGCGCTGAACTGCTTTGCAAGTTCATAAACGGCACTGCAATAGGGCGTTAATGCGTCGTGCCGCATCTGCGCTTCACCATTTTCCTCGCCTCTGTACAATAACGCACAAGGAGACACATTTGAAGTCCTCGGACAAACAGATTATTATCTACTTTAATTGTCATTAGTCGGACTCATCAACGCCCGCGTAGGTGATAATTCACTTGCGGATTACTATCACAAGTGCCGTAAATTGGAGCTTTAAGCCATTAACAATGAAACCAAAATTTTTTTTGTGGCACAAAAAGTCATTATTTTGTCCTTTAACACTAAAAAATTTATTTAGCCTTATGTTTGCCGCTGACCACCTGATAATTTAAATTGCTATGCTGTTAGAGTAAATGTGTATTCGTGCGATAGGATTGCAGCGAGCTTATCACGACCTCGCAAGGCTAGCAAATTTAGTTAACAAGCTGTATTCTTTGTCCAAGTATATCCTATCAAAGGGTCACCATTGCTTTCAAACTTTCATTTTCATTCTTTTGAAGTGTGTATCCGGAAGTAATGGAAGATTTACCACAGGGATCGGTAAGCTTATCATTTGAAATTGACCAATCAGAGCGTGGCGTAAAATTATTGGCCAACTTGATTACAAGCTATTCAAGCTCACCAATAATTGGTCAGCAATCATCAGAGTGATCATATTTGTTGCATGTCATTTTATAACGGACGTCAAAATGAACAACGGAGTGGCATTCTTGCAAAAAAATTTTATGGTGCTTTTCAAAATATCGTAACGCCCGCAATTTAGTGCTGACTTCGCAGCTGCGCATTTTACAGGTGAGGTTGTTTGAATGGCCATTAGTAATGCTATGCTTGTCTCTCTACTTCTTTGAGAAGTTTTTACTGCATAAAATCCCATCTGTGGGAAAGGGTTTAATCAGGGTGCCACGTAGAATCCCTGACCAATCAAATTTGTGTTTGTTAACAGACCACCAATCGGAAAGCTGCACTCATCTGTGTGGCCTCTCCACCTTTGTCGGTTGCTTTTATGCAAAAAATTATTTCAAAAGTCGTTGCCAAGCCTAAATAAAAATTCAAATGTCTTCGTCGAAGCCGAACTGATTTCACTCTTACTCCAAAAATTTTCAGATTCTGATTGAACATAAGTGTAGTTTTACTTCGCAAAAATGTGGTTTTCCCTCATTTTCTGACGTCAGGATTGATCATTTTTGTTCAAAACCGTGATATGTCGGTTTGTGTGCGATACAAGGTAGTTGAAAGTAACTTGTTTAGCCTGTCATAATCTTTAGTGTCTTTGCTTATTATCGTTCAAACAAGAAAAGGAAGTTTTTGTAATGATTATACGGCACTTGCTTTGAATCGTTTTGGCTAATAACAAATGCTGTCTCGAACCTTTCCTGAATTCATAGTTGAAATGATGACTTGTTACTTACGCTTCTTTGGCCAAGTATGGCTTCCTAAACGGTAAGAGCGAGCGATTTAGAAGGCGTAGTAAATAGGTACAAATCATGGTGTGACTAAAGGGCCAAGAAGGTGTAAATTTACAAGGAATTTCCTGTTTGCATAGAATGCTATCTGTGACATTTTCCGTATGAGTGAAGGTTCAAGGTCAACGGACGATGTGTGAACATTTCTGACAAAAATAATTTAGAAATTCGTACGGTTTAGCACAGGATTTATCATCGTGGCGTTAGGCCACGAATTAGGATACACAGAGGTGTGTCCGTGACCCAACAAGCTTCTCTAATGGCAGGAATTATCGATGTGGAAGCAAGATCCCAG
Source organism: Taenia hydatigena (assembly GCA_036345935.2). NCBI lineage: Eukaryota > Metazoa > Platyhelminthes > Cestoda > Cyclophyllidea > Taeniidae > Taenia > Taenia hydatigena. The sequence continues at coordinate 20,277,360 of JADWOT020000005.1, read as the reverse complement.
CTATCAGGCGCTAGACAAGTCTGCTCTGAATTTGATGAGCCTTTGCAGTGACTCGTCGACAAGATGCGTTTAGGTGTTATACAGTTATCCCACTTCTTTCGTCCTGTTAATTGTAACCATTGTCACCCATCACTACCCTTTTCTTTTTCCTTAATGAATGCAGTTTCTGTGGACAACTTTTCTCATCCTCTTCTGTTGGCTGTTGCTTTCTCTTCTACTGGCGGTGCCTAATGTGGCCTGGTGCATGATTGCCAGTGTGTGTGAACACGAGTTGGCCGGAGTCTACACCGGGCCTGGCGTTCGACGACCCGGTTTCCATCAGAGCAACATTCCACTGCGCCCCTTTTGGGAGGAGCCTGGCTATCGACCTCCTGAACGTCCACGCTATGATCCAGCCTATGGAAGGCAAAGTTTGCCCGTTCCTCCGCCTGCTGGATTATCTTTTGGTGGTGGGGTTCCACCGGTACTGGCCAAAGCAAATGAATCCCTTGTGGCGCAGTTTGGCATTGGAAGGAGCGAACCATTCTACTATGTCTTCAATCTCACCTCTTATGGTAGGTCAAGTGTTATGTGCATTCCTCCAACTGTAGAAGTGAAAACTCCTGCATCACGGCAAAATGGCTTGATTTTCTTTCTGTGGCTTTCTCTTTAATTTAATCCATGAAAAATTAGAAGAATTAATAATTTGAAGTCCGCGAGTTAGGAATTAAGGCGATTGGGTAGTGAAAGTAATGGGTGAGGCGAATATAGTGCATCCAAGTAATATTCCTCGTTTTTGCCCTTATAAAGACTAAAATGACGTAGTTAGGAGCATTTAAATAATTTTAAAAAAAAGTGGCATGCAGCAGCGGAGAAGGAAGAGCCAACCTACAGAATTAAATTAACTAATGCGAATAATAAAGTGAACAATAGATGATTTCCCCCCAGAGAAATACAAGCGTATTTAGGGATAAAAATTCGAACAAAGCCTTCGTGCAAAAGTGACGATTCTTTATTTTTGCTTTAGAGATGGGAAGAAAAAACCTTCACTGAAACACTCTTGTTTACTTCTTTTAAAAATCTTAGTACGCGAACTAATTTCGGGAAGGTATTATTATTTACAAAAGGTTACTGTGAGGAAGAGATTGCTTTTCTTCCCATTGCATTCTTACCCTTGATTGAGGCGATGACCACAAAGCCAAGGAAAATAAAAAACCGGAGACAAAACAGCTTCTTGAATGTTTTGTAGTTAAAGCGTACGGAGTTCAAACAAGATTCAACGAACTTTTACTGCCTTCAAGAAAACCCTTAGTAAGGTAATTTAAAGACAATATGTCCAGCTTAAAAAGCCTGTTTTAAGGAAAAAGACAGAGGACTTGTGAATTTGGAGCCCACAAGTTGGGATTTAAATCGACCTCCTAATGGAAGGCCGTTAAGAACGGTGCATTTCTCATTTTTCCTTCTTAAAGAGGTTGAGATCTTTTTTTAGGCGCTTAAGTAATTTTGGAAATCTTTATAATTTACCTTAGAATAATGGAGTATTGGGTGACCACCCAAGTACCTGAAACAGGTAATAAACCCTGATGCTTTATCAAAGAAAACGGCAAAGCGCTTAAAGCAAATTTTTCGAGGAAAATTTTTTTAGGGTTGACAGTATTTTAACCTCAATTCTAAAAGGGTATAAATTCAATTTTAGCGAATGGACTAAAGTCTAGGAAAAAAGATCGGAAAGAAGGATTTTTACACGGAGTACCTCCTTGCACAGGCACTAGACTTGCCTTTTTCGAAAGGCATTTCCTCCATTTCAGGGAGGCAGATGGAATGATAAGATAGGATACAATGAACTACTTTATCAAGTTGGAAATCAATTTCAGTCGTGTCAAAAATTGACTGTAATGTCAGGTAAGGTAAAGAAATTGGGAATGAAAAGTTTCTACCAAGTTGCATCGAGAAGGGTACCAATGTCCAATTAAGCCTGCCTTCAGATTATTAGTTTTTTTGTCATGTTATAGCGCTGCAATATTTTGGTAGTCTTGCCATTATCTGTGATTTGTGTCCTCCAGGATTGCACACGTGTAGCACCCTAGTGCCTCTCTTCAACTCGCTAATCATGAGGCTACCTCCTCGTTGCCTTCAAGGAGGACCTGGAAAGCTGTCTCAAGACGTAGAATAAGCCAAGTGGATGGGAATGGCAATCGGTCAGGTAGAGAAGAGCTACAGCCAGTAGTCAATATGTGAGAGGCGGAAACTGAATATCTTGTGCCGTTGTTGCGATGCTCCTTCGCCCTCTCCCAAGTGTTGGCTAAAGCTAGGGACGAAAGTCATTACTTCCCAAATGGGGTGAAAAGTCGTTTAACCTTGCTGATTCTCTCAGGACTAGACCATAATAATCACGTCTTGCTGCTATTGTATCAATCGTTTCTCATGAGAAAGGTTGATCGGAAGCAACTTGAAGACTTCCCTCCAATGTGTGCAGTTAGCTTCGCGGCGTTGTTTAGACATCCACTTGGGGCCGCACGTCCTAGTGGCAGCGATGTGGAGGTACCGTTTGTTCACGACATTTATGCACCTTCATGACTGTACTGGCGCGAGTGTCGCTGGTCATTTCCTTCTGCGACCTTAAGGATAGATAGATCGTCAAAAAAAATAGGACACCGTTCAAGCGAATTGGCATGACTTGCTACTTGCAGTGAATTGGCCTCCAGAGCTCCCTCTGAGGTCACACACAATGTCTCACCACCTCAATAACGAAAGTGCGAAATTATGGACATCTGAGCAAGTACCAAATCACTCTTTCGGGCAAAAAGACCATTTTTTCTCCTTTCTTTTTCAACTACATCATGGCTGGTGGCCTCAAGGCAACATATACCCGCCTTTATTGCGTGACCTTTCTTTACCTCGTGGGTCTTCTGTGAGGGGGAAGGAAAAAGTGGATGCAATTGCATATCTAACTAGACAGAAAAAAAGAGTAGATTTATTTGAGTAATTTTTGTGAGAAGAACTTGGACTAAAGGAGTCCCAAGTCCTCAGGTGGCGTTGGCCGGATTTATGGTCATAAGCCGTGCTGCTCAAATCAGCTACAAGGCAAATTATTTATGCCTGAGAATCAAGTTTTTATCCTCTCTTCGGAGGAATTTTTCAATGACTTTCACGTGGGGAAAGTAAAGTGGGATCAAAAATGTGGTCAGCCATCACTGGGTCTTTTGTGAACTCTTTGAGATGAGACGCAATAGCTATTACCGCACACGCATTGCGCAGCCTCAAAACTAGACGGTTGGGTGGATGGACGTCTTGGCTGACATGGAGAGCAGGGAGTTAGTACTCCACATCGCTGCATCTTCTCCCCCTTCCCTTCCTCCTCCTTATCACCCTCACCATCAGTATCCCTCTCCTCTCCCCTATCACTTGAGCCCAAAATCTGCGCTCATCTCGAGCCTGTCGATTTTTTTCAGGAGGTAAAGGTTTATCAAGCTCCCTTCTTTGTAGTGTCGGGAAAAATTTTGTCCCATTCGACGCTGGTCTTGTTAAGTAAACAAATCTATCATTCCCCTCTGCCTCCCTCCAATCCACTCACCTTCATCGACTCTTCAACCTACCTTTATGACTTTCACCCATCAGTCCGCGTCAGTCCATTCGCTTCATTTAATCTAGTTACAATAAAATAAAGAATGTTTAAGTCAAATCGTGACTAAGAATTTGTTGATTTTACCTTGACGAACCTATATGCTGCTGCACGTGTTGATGGCAAATCCACGGAGGCCAACATTCGTCGTAAAACAAAGTCGTTGAGTCCATTGAATTCGCATCTACAGCTACGTCTATAGAATACTTACACAATGGGGTTGCTGCTTTACAACAGGCAGTCTGGCAACGACAAAAGGGTAGTAAATGACCAAATTTGTCATTAAAATCGGTAGAAGTACCATCATTTACCCGTAAAGAGTCTAGATTTCTCATAGTTCAACATCCACAATGGCAGCTATGTCCGCATCGGCAACGGCCATAAACAAGAGGACTCCAGGGCTGTCGAAAGGGTTGTGTCAACAGTAACGCTCCGACCAAGTGAGAGGGACAGACCAAATCACGCATTAAGACCTGAGTGGTACAGACTGTCTGAGAAGGCGGTAGTCACATCCTTCAATGCTTTACTTGATTTTTAAGAACTGACAGTCCATTCGAGCGTTCGACTTTCCCTGAAAAGGAGAAAATAGTTTGTGATTTCGACCTTTTGAGATTTCTAGCGGCGAAACAATCCTGGTTCTCATACCCCTCCCTTCCCAAATAAAATGCTCCACTAGAGTAGATTAGGTGGATTGCTTAGTCACGAACATTTACTATCTTTCGCTCCCATAATTTTAAGTGATTTAATCCACTCAAAACTAAATGACACTAAGTTCACATTTCCCAACGCCATTTGACTGTTTTGCAATTTTTACCACCTTTGACTAGATACCTATCGGTACGTAAGCAAAGGCGAAATAGAGTATGCATTTTTTTCAAACAAAAAAGGAGGGAGAGATGCACAACTACCCAGTCTCTTTATTTAGTGAGGAAATCTGATTTTTAACGCAACTTTATCTCTTTGGGAAGAAAGAGTTTAGGGTGCAAAAACAAAGACCAATTTACACATTGCTCCCTTTTCCAAAAACACTAACGAAAAAGAAGACTTTATGAACTAACGTGGTTTTTATCTCCTTTAGGCATATACATTCAACCTTGGAAATATCCACCCAACTGGAACGTGCAGGAGACCATAAAAACACAGGCTAGGTTCAAAATCTTCTGCTCAGCGGTAAGGCTTAAGTAGAATTCTCTTTTACACCCTTGCTCTATTTTTTCCTTCATTTCCCTTTCTTCTCTTCAGATAAAAACGGCTGGTTCCCTTTATGGCTGCGGACTGGGTGGAGCGATTCTGGTAGACGTCGGTCTAGTAAGCACTGAGATATGGCAGTTTTTTATGCAAAGAATTGGTTATAAATGGCCAGAGATTAACCATAAAGGTTGCTAATGAAGGCTTTCAAAAGGAGAGGGCTGTGGACCTGAGGGAAGGTCGTGCAGGGGATCAAATTGGCATGTAAACAGCAATGATCAAAATGTATCAAAAAGTCAGAAGCAAGGACTAAATGCCCTCTCATATGGTTAGTTGATAAATAATGTTCTTATTTTTTGGATAAACTATCTTTCAAGCAGTCAATGTTTCTGGTATTGGGCATTGACCAATCAGATGAGTGGAGCTAGTAAGTGATCTGATTGGCTGGCAGAATGAGAAGATATTAAAGGGGTTGTTTGGCGCAAAAAAGCGATAAGACGCATAATTTAATGGCTAAAATACGTTAGGATTTATTTTACAGGGGAAACAAGCAAATAACTTCGCGTTAAAGGAGATTGGTTTTGCTGCTTTTTTCTTTGGAAATGAACCATTGCGATACTAATCTTTGCATTGATTTCTTACTAATGTGTTGTACGGGCTCTTTCTGAAGTAGATGACTTTTATTGCATGCGGTAGATGGAGAGACCCTTACGGTGATTATAGATTGGCTTTCAGTGGGTAAATAACTTCGTCTGCGGTCCACCACACAGTTCACGGCATCCCTCTATGGATTCATTGGTGCCTATCCTGGATTTGTGATATGAATGGAATGAGGTAGTTGGAAGAAGCACTGATAGATTTGTTGATCAGAGGAAGGTTAGAGTGCAAAAGTCGTACCTTACCTCAAACCTGTCTGCCAGTCACGAAACATTGATATAGTGTGCTTGGAAGTAGTAAAGCACAACTCTGCAGCATTTCCCCTTTCTCTCTCTCCATCACTGACGCCAACTCTGACAATTTCTTTTTGGCAAAAAAATTTATCCCAACCCGTCCTGAGGGGTGCATGTTCCTTTGCACTAGAATTTGTTTGCATCTATCACAAAAGCGACACCATGTGCCGCTATTACCTCGCTTATGGTCCGATAGTCCATTGGCACGCGTGAGACATCAATTCACCGAGATGCCCACCAAATTCACCGCAGAGTGATGCAATGGAGTAGATGAGCCGTTTGCCTAGATCGCCTTTTAAGCAGACACCGAGTCATTTCAACTTACGACGAACTTATTAGACGTTTCTTCGATATCTGGAACAAAAGCTACCCTTTGTCCTTTTAAGAAGCGTGACTTAGACAAGAGCAGTTAGCTACAAGGAAGGCCCCTCCGACGGAGCCTTAAGCAACAAATAACTAAAAAGCAAAATTATTACTCAATTTGAGTGAGATTTGTCGGTTTTGCTATCCTTTACCACATTATTTATTGTTAATCCAACGAAAGGGCAAATTAAATTATTTCCATTTCAATTCCCGCATTTTAATTCATTCAATGCTGGGCACACTACTGGTAAGTCGCCAAAGTGCCTTTTATTGCTTTCAGCAATTGTTTGTTTTATTTAAGCATTTGCAGAAGTATGCTAGCTCCTACTTTAGAGTAATGGAACGGACGTCTGGTTAAAAAATGAGGCCATTTTAGAAGTACAAACGCCTCCCTTCGATGTAGTATGAAATGCCCAGACGACAGCCTTGTCTTTGTTTTCTTTGATCTTGGCATGACATTTAAAAGGGCTAAAAGTCAGGCTTATTTCCCCCTATTTAAAGCACTCGCCACGCGTAAACAGCAGGGCGTCGCCTGTGATGTGAACGGGCTTTTTGGTAGTCCTCTGCACGACGTCTTAAGCGTAATCAACAGAAGAGGCGGCTGCAGAAGCACGCGACCCCTTTTGGCCATCGAATTGTAGCCTAAACAGAGGGCGAAGGAGAGGAAATGGTCTAATTTAAGTGTCCGAGCTGCAGGGCAAAAATTGGTCACTACGATCCTGACGTTCCATTGTCACGGTGTGACATTATCGGATTCACTACTGAGATTTGCTAGTTAAAGCGTCAACGTATTTGTTGGCCCGCGTCACCTATTCGTGACAGGTGGGCTTGAGGCTGCGGCTTTTGTCCGAGCAACCATCTGTAAAATGCACTAAATGAGCAAAAAGTGGATATTTTTCATTCAAAAAATTCTTCCATCCTTAATTACAAAAAGTGAGGTATCTCAAATTTCCACCCCTTAGTAGGCAGCAAGTCCACTTATTGAGCACTGCATTCATGCTTTATATTTTTTCTCAGTTTGGAAAAACCTTTCACGCGATTAAGCTCTGAATAAATCCAATAACCAAGCAATACCTCTTCCATTCGGCACCGTAAGAGCGAGTTGTACCTTATTTTGGCTTTGGAGGATGAATTCAGCTAAACCTGTACACGAATTGTGGCCCAATGGAGGCTCCAAAGCCTCATTCATTAAGAAGAGCTTTAAGAAACGCCGAATTGTGAGGATTATTAGACACTGTCATGTCATTTAAAAGATCAAAAGCATTTCCGAAGTCGTTGATAAATCACAATTGGACGGAAGAATTGCATTCCTTGGGCCCAAAGCAAGGGAGTGGATCAAGGGCAGAAGAACCGCCTAAATCGAAAACTCCGCGTCAGCAGACATGCTGGTTCAAACAAGGCGCAAGGCCATAATTTTCTATTTCTCACTTGCACACTGAGCTTCTTCCTCTAGTTTTTATTTTATCAACTAGAAAGAAGAAAAGTAGACCGATTAATTGGTGATTTTGTAAATTATGCCTATGCTCCATTCAGTAAATTTTATGAGATTCCAAGTCAATTTTCCCCATCACTACAGCATAATTATAGCATCTCAAGACTTCCTTCAAGACATTAGAAAGCATAACAATTGTGCAGCATGCGTATATTCAGAGATCAGACAGGAGATATGGCTGCTGGCGGCATGGCCCACAGGTCAGCTCCCCTCGAGAATGCAATGGAGCCACCCGAGTAATCCTAACCGATACCGAGACTTAAGCAAGCGGCAAACGTAGTGTAATAACATTTTGCAGTTTTTTACTACCTCGGCAAAAGTGAGTAGAAGTGAAAATTATGCATCCTGTTGTAGGGCTTTGATTAAGTATAAGACTTTTGCGTAATTAGAGCCCCATTGTTTTCCCCTCCATATTCGAAAAACAAATTATTTACCTGTACATGCCCTACTTACAAGGGAGCAGACGAGCGAAAACAGCTCTCTAGCCAATGTCTAAAAGAAACAAATGAATCCGTTGGACTTGTTTTTTAAAGTAACAAGCCGCGGAATCCTCTTTAATGCACATCTTTTGTCTGATACGTCAATCAGTAACGGGAAATACGGACTTGAATTTGAATTTCGCAGCGTGTTATGTCCCTAGCATCCACATAAACACCAAACTCCGACCACTTCGTATTCCTTTTCACTTATTGCAACTTCCTAGTCGCTTTCGTCTGTCATGTCAAAAGGGAGGGGTGATAAGCACCACTTAGAGAAATGTCACAGCAGCAAAACCCTTCCCAACCAAACCAGTGGCCATGTTTCCTGCCAAATAAGTTTAGCGGTGTAAGGTTGTGGGTTCCCTTGCAATAACACAGCTTTCTTCCTATCAACCCTTATGGTATCCTACTAAATTACTGGTTCTAAATTAAAAAGGAGATTTTTCTAACACGACTCCAAGTGATCTTGCGTGTGATATGTGAAGAAACCTTTGTGGTGTTTGTGATTTGGCCTCCAACGGGTAACCAACTTCGTTCACGATCCACTACACGCATCTACATATGGCTCCTGACATCCCTCTGAGAGTGAAGTGGTGCATCTCTTGGAGGAGGTGCTTGCGGCACCGTGATTGGTGTAGGGGACGAATAGTGGACCACTGAGTGGACCCTTTGAGACCAACCAATCATAGATTCGCTGGCCAGAGGAGGGTTAGGATGTAGAAGTCGTGCCTCACCCCAACCCGCCTGCCAATTAATCTGTCCAGTTGTTTGTCAGGATATAATCTGAAGCGCACGCGGCGAGCATGCACAATTCACGAAATAAGTGGGGAACAAAGCCTTTTCTTACCTGTTTTAAATAAAGTTTGAAATGTATCAACCAGCCTCTCTGCTGGTAAAAATTGTAGAATTGTTCTATCAAACGTGACTGAAGCCGGTTCCGCACAACTCATTTGCCTACGTCTCAGACACCTTACCAAGATTTCTTAACGATATCAGATAATATGACTCGCCTGCACGATATCCTGCCACTTGCACTGGTATATTACAATAAAAAAAACGTCAATAGCACCCACCAAATTAAATTGGCACTTCTTCACAGTGGAGGATGCCGTACTGATTTTTAATTTAATCCAGTTTTCCCATTTATTAAAAAAATTTCTTATTAACTAGAAGCACTCCTTTTTAAATAATTTTCGACTCCTCAAGGTGTTGAGCGACCCCTTGAATCAACCTACCCCCGCACCCTTCAACTTGCCTCTTACAAACCCATTCCATATCTTTCTGAGGCCTTCACTTTCGTGTGCTATCACCTTTCATGACCTGTCTTAGCTAATTATATCATGGAGATCTAAGCGATGATACCACTAAAACCCATATAATGCTACCTGTCCCCTTCTCGCATACATATTTGTCTAAATTCACATAATTTATTATCTCGTAGAACTCTCACACAAAGTAAAGATTTATTGTCACATTGCCCTCAATCTTAATACAGTTCATTTTTCCGTATTTTGTCATCACGTTTTTTATCGTTAGAGTTTATGAGAGTGTTTCTCTCGACATCCCGCTTCAACAGTCCTCCGCAGGAGGGCGAGGCATGCTGCTCTGTTGACTCCTGCTTTATCAGAATCTAAGTTCTCTCCCACCACAAATACAGCTCCACTTTTTCTTTACTTGTTTTTTTTGAGCATGAAAGCTGCCTAACCTTTTTACCTGAGTTTTAGCTATCTTGCCACCAGCACACATGATATTTGTGCCAAAAGCTTAAGACTCTCACATTTGTTCTACTTTGGGATTTCCTTGCCTTTTGACGGCTTTTTTGCATAGCACTGATGATATATTTCATTGAACAATTAATCAGACGGGGTTCCCGATTGCTGTGGGGCCAAAATCAACATGACAGGGTTGATAGTCAACCAGGTCAAGGCCACCTCTACTCCCTCCTCCGCTAGAGGAGACCGGCTTTTCGAGGCGTAGGTAAAGGCTCGTGCGGCCCAAGCCACGCAGCTGTTCAGTCAGTCTTTACTAATTCCTAATGAGACCTCCCCACACTAAGGCTTGAATTGATTCTAAGTTCAAATTAAATGTTTTGAGAAGGTATCTTACACATTCGTAGCTGAAGTCCTCTAGCACTTTTAACTGCTTCAGTTAAGAGGACATGTCATTTAGAAAAACGCTTTTGAATAATGTTACCAAAGCTTGCTTCTATATTCGGTTTTAAAATACAAACAGAAATGAGATGCTGCCATTACACAAAAGTATAAGCTGATCATCCCCTTTGCCTTATTAAATGACTTTCACCGTTAATTGGGCACTTTTTTGGGATTCGAGGGCAAAGTCATGTCGGACAGAGCCACAAGAACACTACTGTCTAAGAAGTTGGCAGAGGTCAGCAGATTGCAGTGCGTTCCGCCATACTGTGAGTGAACTGAACCACACTTGACATCCTTGTCTCGCTTATCAAACCTGCCGCTTGCAGTGTACCTGCGCCTTACATCTTCAGTGGAATGGAGCTACATTTTAATCACAGAGGTAACTGCAAGCGATTGATTTGGCTGCAATCACTTTCAAGCAAGTAAAGTGGGTGTTTCGGTCGCCAAGGGAGGACACAATCACATTCATTTTGCATCTTTTTTGAGGTGATCAAGACTGAAAGATAAATTGCAATTCCTTTTTACAGTCTGAGAAGCAGCGAGGACGGAAGTACAATTTGTTTTATGCAAACATTTTCGGAGTTAATTCTCAAATTGTCGGTGTGAAAGTTAACTCAGTTTGCTGGAGCGCAAATAAAAACCACAAGAACTTGTGTCTGTAATATTTTCCTTGTCTTTTAGTCCCTCTTCATGGTGGTGATGTCGAGCTACAAGACACGACTAAAACTGTTGAAAGCCTTGTCAGACTACAAGCAGGCAGGGTCGTTACGACGCTCCAATGACAACGTAGACACCCTCTAAACCGCCCTTTTCTTCCTTCGTCTTATAATTCGTTTTTGTGGAATGCGATCTCTTTGCATTACCGTCGCAATACAACCGATTAGAGCGAAAAAACAGAGATTGACAACTCAGACAAGCGTGATGTCATCGACTCCGGGCCTACTCTCTCCCTCTGATCGTATCTTTCGGTTTTTGCACTTAGTATTCTAAGTCTACTTTTATGCTCTTCTCCATTCCCCCCGATCACGTGTCTTCTATGGCAATTGTTGTCCACTTGCCCTCGATTCGCATACAAGGCTTGACGACAATCACTGGTCTCGTCACCGTTAAAGGAGGAGTTATTTAACATTCTCTTTGATTTGATTAAGCTCACCATGTACAGGTGTACGGAAAGAAGCAACAAACTTGCTCTACTGTCCTCGCCCTCTTTGTCCCATCGCCCATTGAGACTGGGTCGGTATGTGGATTTATTGTAAAACGACTCTTAATTTCGAAGGGTTTGTTAAGGTTCAGAAAGCGAGTAAGCGTGTGTTCTGCACGAGATTCCAAAGTCCTTTACCGAAAATGAAATGCATAAGAAGGTAGTGAAAATTGGGATGCATTTTGGTGACCAACATTTGTTCTAAAAATTCATTAAGAAATCATGCAAATTAGTACGATAACATCCGCTTAAAGGAAAGTAATATGCATTGGTGTTTGAGTCTTCGCTGGCATGAATTCTCATTGTAGCGTCCCAGGACTTCCTTAAGGGCAAAAGAAGGAACAATACCAGAGCAGAATACACATTCAATAAACAGAGGGATTGAAGCTGCTGGCGTGGCCCGGAGGCCGGCCCTCGCGGCCAGGACAATATGGCCACCTAAACGACCGTAGCCAGCAGTCAGAACAAATAGTGTTACACCCATAGTGAATGAATAAATGCGAGAATATTTTAGGCAGTTGAGAACCAACCCACTAATATGATTGACGAGTGCAAGCCCTATTTAATTTAATGTAAAACGCATCCTGGATTATTTGCAAGCATACATTGCGGTCACTGATTGCCAGTAATAATTCTTAATAATGAAAACAATTCAGGAAGTGAAATTCGAAGCTCTGCTCATCGCTAACCGATTAGAGAGGCAAGAGTTGAGGTGAAAATCGGGAATGTGCGCCGAAAAGGGCCAGGGAACTGAAACTAAAGGTGATCCAAGTAAGTCTACTAACCACAATTCGTTGGCCGTAACATCTCTTCCCGTACTTCCGACGTCATGGACTCCAAGAGATCACTTCGTGTCAAATGCTCCAACAGCGAATAAGCCTCCATCAACTTTGCAACAGTCCTAGTCCAACACAACCCATAAGTTTTGACGCAACTCCACCATCACCAGCAGGTGGGACAAAAGTGGCTCACTTTACACCTCGCTTAAAGCTGAATTCTGCTTCAATCTACACGCCCACCTTGACTACTACCGCCCATGTAGAAGAAATTTGTGGGAGCGTACCTAATCAGCGTTTTACAGCGACCCATTCTCTGGCTCGATTCTTGGCAAAAGAGAGACGCCAATTTACCCAGCGATGCTCGACTTGTCATGTGGAGATTGACATCGGACACTGGCCACGGTGCACAGTTCAGGTAGTCACCAGACCATAACACAATTTCGTTGATCATCCATACGCAAAGTGCCTCAGATCCAGACTACCTCAAACGGCATCAATAAGTGCAAATTTACTAAAGCTCAAGCATGAGGAATACGAGATCACAAATATTGGGAAAATTCCAAGTACAAAAAGAAATCAATGTCAGTAATAAAATAATTCAAAAATATCAGAAGAACAAAATTAAGAAATCAATTGAGTTAGGTCAATTGTGCTGATATCTTTGCAACAATTTCAGCAGGCTGAAGGGTCGCGTCGACGGTTAAAAAGTTCTCCACCCCCGCACATGGCACTTCCAGCGTTTCTAACTGACTTTGAAGAATACCTGTTGGGAGAAAGTGGTCTCTTCTCTGACGAATCCGTGCTTCCAGAACGGCTCGTGGTGCCTCCAGATATACAAAAAGAATGTTCGTGTTCGGAGGAGGAGCAAGCACCTCTCGATATCGACGCTTCAGTGCAGAGCAGGCGACGATAACAGGAGTGGACCGCGAGCATAATCTGGCTCTTGTAATCTCGAAGCGTAGACGTTCTAACCACGGTTGCCGATCTTCATCGGTCAACGGCACACCAGAGGCCATTTTTGAGATGTTGTGCTTGGAATGAAGGCTATCACCCTCAATGAAAGTACCATTGAGCTTACTTTGTAGAAGGGAGCCGATAGTCGATTTGCCGCTACCAGCTGGACCCATTAGAACAATGGATACCATTTTAAATGCCCAGAGGTTGTTCAAATGGTCAGATCAGAATGTCCTACGTCAAAAACCGTTTCTAAATAACGTAGATAAGACGAAAGGAAAGTTGATAAGTGAGGAACACCATCATATTAGAATGTGTTATTATATTCTCCATGCCGAGAATATATCCCCCCAGACGAAAAGTATCTATACAATACCTAAATAACAGACGAAAAGTCATGGCATTGCAAAAACTAGCCAACATCTTGCAAAAGCACTTTAAAATAAAAAAAAACACAAATGCATCCAAGACGCAAAACAAACCAACCACAACAACAACTGCAACCTAAACCATCAAAAATTCGTATCGCCAGTAGTCAACTCAAACAAAAATGAATGCATGCAAATTAACTTATTAAAGCTAAAAAAAGGTGATAAGTAACTACCTAAATTATTACTAGCTTAAAAAAGCCGTAATATTACATGTTCTGGACGTGCTCCTCATCGATCGCTTGATCGTGATTTGATTACACGGCCACACTTCAGCTTCTTGCAGACATCCAGAAACCCGAATTAAATCATATCGATTTGATTGGTTACACTTTACATTATTAGCTAATATATAGTGGGCTTGCAGCCACCTGTTCCTTGCAAATAATTCATAAGCCCTTGTTTTAATTGCGAACTGTTAATGTCATTTCATGTCTTTCCACTTACCTAATTATGGTAAATAATCATAGCCTGTGATGTTGGAATCTAACGGTGAGTCACATACATGCATATAGTTGAACATTATATTTGGTCGGTTTACCGTTTGTAGCGTCCTGAGGCTCCCTCGAAGACAAAAGAAGGCAGAATGCTAGGGTAGAATATATAAATTCACCCGACAGAGGGAAATAGGCTGCTGGCATGGCCAGGAGGCCAGCCCACGCAGCTAGGGCAATACGGCCACCCCTGTCCTTGACCGAAACCAGTAGTTCCAACAAACAAGGTACTACACCGTTGTCGCAGACGGATTACCATGTGTTTCGTAGAAGGCATGATGAGTCATGACGCCACAATAAAAAATGTACAGCTAGCGTAGAGAAGGACGCGATGATGCTGTAACAGTGAAACACCCTAACGCTTTAAGTCCTCCTCTCTAGCGTTCGTTTGATTGCGGCTTGGAGGGTCATTATAACTTGCCCAGGTTTGCTGGCCTTTAGGGTCCTGCCCGTTCTGTGTGTCATGCAAGTGCACATCTAATGCCTCCCTTGATGTTATTATGCACCGCTACAGTCACACAACAGCCTGGGGACCACGGATAAATAAGGACCGAAAAAACGACGTCTCCAGAGCGCGCATATTTAAGGTGACAACTATTAGGGGGAGCAAAATTGGCCACGACGTTGAGGATGAGTGGAGAATGGGTCGTACAATGACACGCTAGAAGAAAACCACCTTTTAAAATTGTAAAATGGTTTCTGTCCCATGTAGCAAGAGGCGCCGGGACCTGCTTCGTGGGGTCGATACAGTAGTTTGGTTTTAGATGGGAATGATAACTTCTCACAAGATCATCTAAGAGCAATTCAAATCCCGTTGGTAATGTATGCGGCGAGTTCAGCCTCCCTCCCCCCACTCTGACCGAGATTAGTCTCACTGACTTCCAATACCTCCAAGTGTGTAATCGAAAATTGCCTCCGCAACTCCACTAAACGGTGCTCTACTGAGTCTACACAAATCCACAACCAGTCTTTCAAGTCCCCAAAACAACCACTGACGCATGTTCCAAGACGGACGGAGACTCACATCTCCTCTCCCCTCCTTCCCCGGAAGGACGCCACCGATTTTCGACTAAATGGTAATAAGTGAGAAGGGAGGCAGGGAGGAAGGGTTGAGAGAGTGCGTGAGATGGTGGGAGGCGGAGCCCAGAGGGCTGGGAAAGGTTCTGTGAGGTATATATATATATCAAAACAAAGTCACATTTTACAGGGACACTGAGGGAATGAGTGGACGGGGGGGGGGAGGGGAGCAGACGGCATCTAGCTGAAGTGGGCATCTCTACGTTCCGCCTTATTTCGCATACACAGAAAGAAACGCGCAATCAAGCGCGCCCTGCTGCCAGAGGCTGCAAGGATGGAGAGGGAGTGGGAGGGGAAAGAGCACAAGGGGGCAGGATGGGAGAAAGGCTAGGGTACATGAAACGCAAAAAAGCTGCGGCGGGAAAGGTAGACATGTAAAAAAGGGGGAAAATCTCAGGCTCGAGCTGGGAGCAAGGAGTGAAAGTGAAGAAGAGCCGGCATTTAGGCCATTCCGTAGCCCTCACAGCACTCTCGAATGGCCGTCAAGAGACGCTTCCGCAATTGTTCGTATGACTCGTAGGGTGGCAGTTCCAGAGTGTTGAAACTGGTGGAGAGGAAGTAGCCTCATGAATAATAGATGAAGGTTCCATCTGACTATTTCATCGGCCGTCAATTCATCCTAGAGATTGACAGTTGACTTACCAGGTGTGCGCAGAAGGGAGATGGTTAGTGCTTGAGACAGCTGCTCGACAGATTTGGAATTTCGTGGGCCCATGCATGCCTTCGAGATTAGCGAAGCCACCCAGAGGCACTCGACTCGTGCCCGTGAGGAACTGTAGGAATCGTGCCCGATCTTCCTGATCGAAGGATTCTAGAGCCTGCCAAAACCACTCCACCTGCGGTGAGGTGGGCTGGTACTTCGAGTAGGTGGTATTCGCGCGTAGATCATCGATATCGATGTTGGGCAAACCTGATATAAGCAACTCCAACTCTTGCTCGTTGAAGATGTTAATGAGGCTCTTAGGAATGATGCTATAGAAACCCTCCAGGAAGGCGCTCAACTGCTGCCGAATCGCACCGGTCATGCGCTCCTGACACACTAGACGCACGTATTCGTGCTTGTTGGCCTCGGTCACCACAATGTTACGCCCATTCTCGATCAAATCGCGTGTCTCGTTCTTGCCAAACTCGTTGATCTAGGACAAGTGAAAACGGAACGTGAAGTTGAGGAGTGAGGTGGGGGTATGGTAAACCCGATCGAGAAGCACCCACCTCGGTACAGAAGGTGATCTCATAGTTCAACTCGGAGACATGATGTGTGAGTAGGTATTCCAAACCCTTATAGAAGTCGTAGTCTTCACTTTCCAGATCCGTGAACCTAGAAAAAACAGCAACAACGAAGCAGATTGTCATCCCTTTTCGCCAGTTTCTCAGACCATCGGCACGGTTATGAGGCAGACTACTATCTACCACGATCTTAGTAAAGCAACTTTCAAGCTCAGTGGATAAGACACTCACCGAACACGTCGGCCAAGAATGTGTTTGTAAAAGGAGCGAGTGAAGTAGCACTCCAACAGTTTATTGTCGTAAATAGCCTTGGCGATGAACCGGCCAACGAATCGGAAGTAGCTCAGATGGTTGCTGTTAATGAATGAAGCCGGATTGATGGTATAGGTGACGCGATCCGAAGGTGACACCCGGAAGAGGCAGTAGTTGGGGTTGAAGATTTCCCTACTCATTAGGAGGTACCACTCTCTCAGTAGACCTCCTGCGTCCTGACCTTCTTCATCTACAAGGAAGGTGGAGAAAAGAAATTGGAAGATAGAAAAAGAGTAAAATTTCACGGACACGCGTAGACGTCAAGCCCACTAAACTTACTTTGGAAACGAATAACGAACTTGTGTTTCCACACATCAGCACCTCTAGAATGCAATCGGGTGAAGGTGTCCTCAAAGATGCGCTCTCGTGAAACTACCAAAGGTTCTTCTTCTGATCTCGGTTGCGGCGACCTTGCACGCAGGGATTGGAAGCGTTGACGGAAGAAACGCCGCTTAACATCAAAGTCCAGACACCTAGGCTGACTAAGGAACACCGTGAACGCAGACTCACTAATGTTGCCCACGTAGTGACGCAGAATGTGGTTTAACCCGACTCTATGTTTCTCTGCGAACCATGCAATTAGGTTGGTGTTAGAGGTAGAAGTCTTTTCAGTACACTCCGTAGCGTCCGTCATGGTCCAATCCGGTGGTGACATCGGACGCATGAGATCGATCTGAGGACTGGCCGCCGCAACCGTCTCCGCAGTGGAGGGGATCTCAGGGAAGCCGTCAAATAGGATGATGTTCTGATCCTCTGTAGAAAAGCCGCTGTTTAAACTGATGGGCAGGTCGATGCCCGTCCAGGAAGATAGTCCTCCACCAATGGCTCCACGACGAGGTAGCCCAGAGAAGGGTGAGTGGAAGACATTCATGCAAGTGGTTTGCGAGGGACTAGCGTGAGCCAAACATAGACACTCCACGAGGGGTTGGAAGAGGAGAACAGTGTTGGCATCGCTAGTTTCCTCAAGGCAATCAAATGTCATACTGAGACGTCTCCAAAGAGAAGACAGTGCCTCCACTGACTGCATAGATACGTCGGGTGGAAAAGAGAGATGCAGCATGAGCCGAAGTATTCGACAAAAGCGCGATTGCTGACTACGCGAAGTAAGAAGGGGTTGGAGAGAAGCTAGTTCCAACTCCCCACCCGTGGGAGCAGGTGGTGGTGGTGCAAGAGATGAGGAAGGCCCACCAACAAACACGGAAGTACCGGGAGAACCAAACCTGTCGGGGAGGCGAGTCATGGACGCGGAGTGCTGGAGACCGGAGCCAAAACTAGTGGAGGGACCATCGCCACTCCCACCACCTCCAGTGTTGTTACCGCTTATTCCACGTTGATGACGACGACACTTGGAGGCCGGAGAGAGTTGATTGATTTCGTCAATGACAGCGGAGAGTTGTGCTTCAATAATTCGTGCCAATTCGCCGGCTCCGATAGCAAGAACATGGAAGAAGCGTTCTCTCGTGCTGCTATTCGCACGCGACATGAGAATAATGAGCCAGGTCGCTAGGGTTCGAGATTGGTCAGTAGAATTGCGCGCCATAACGAAGTCACAGAGACTCTGGATTACTGAGGGGCTGAGCGGAGCGATGAGGCTCGTGACAGGCGTTGTTGAACTGCCTGATTCTGCGGCGTCATTGACAGAGGCGGCAGTGGAAGGCTGCGTTCCAACCACCGTTTCGTTGGGTGAAAAATCTCCCAAGTCTCGAGAACCCGCGACAACCTGCAGTAGGATGAACAAACCGTTGATTGAATCATCTGTATTTCTACTACGCTGACTCTCACGGTATTCTGCAATTTAAATTTCACACAGTCATCTACCTAGCTCATCGTTGCGTTAATAACCAGGAAATTTTCAGACATTTTACGCCCTCCAACGGCTCCCAGCGATAATTCGGACGGAAAAAGTCGTAAAATGGCGACTTCTGATAACAGATAGGGTGTCGAGGTTTAGTAATGACCCTAACCCAAAGATAATGATGGTCATCCATATTGATTTGGAGCAATGACTAGTGCATTGTAAATGCTTGCTTTAGACGACTTTTTTCTACCTTTCAGTACTTCGCCTTAAAAATAACCCCTCCACGGGCCAATTCATTGAGCATTGTGCCCACTTTACGGAATTTCCGACAGCTGCGGCAACGGTGGCGCCACGAGGCGAGTCACGAATAGCTAAGCTGTACATGGATCCTATACCTTTTACCACCTTTTGGAGTTGCTTAAGATGCAAAAGGGGAGGTAAGAGGGAGACAACCTACCCCATTTCGTCGTCTAGGTGAGTTTCCATGCCTCGGCGGTTCATTTGCCCTAAAAAATTCATCCACAACTCGAACGAGGAGGAAAAGTAGCTTCTCCTGTAGCACCGGTCGCGAGGTGACAACAGGATGGCGTAGCAGACCAACCAGATGTGAGAAGTAGTCAACTGGAGGTGTGGCAATATCCACCGGGTCACCCCCACGACTGCGACTTGGTGCTGCAGTTGTCGTGGAGCGAAGTCGAGCGGGACTGATAGAGAGGGACTTGCGTGGGCTGCTGCTACTGCTAGACCCACTGCCACGACTGAGGCGAGTAACGACCTCCCAGAAATCTGTCCTCACGTCAGCGGGCTCGTAGTCACCCGCCGAGATGACAGAGGAGTCCAGAGTTAGAGGGAAAAAGTGAGTGGCAGATGACTGCGCCAAATCCGCAAGAACATCCAACACAATGAAACATACGTTGTTGGCAGCCTGTGGATGCACCACAAAAAGACCATTGGCCAAGGGCTGCAGATTCCTCACCCAACAACCCAACGCAACCTCAAAACCCGCTCCAAAGATGGTGTTCGAGCTAGAAGGTGCCATGGAGGAAGCGGGGAGGGAAAGTGGTGCTTCCGAGAGTTGCTTCACAATCTGCACCAGAGTGGAAATGAGCCACACGCGGGTGGTCTGATGAGAGCAGAGGTTTTGTAGTAAGCGCTTGAGCGTCGGGAAGGTGTTACGTCGCAGCAAAGGCGATGTGGAACAGGTAATGATGAGCGCGACGACACAGGTTAGTCCCTCGTGATCCAGGAGAGGTCTTGACCCACCTTGACCACGTGCCGATAAAGTGGATGTGAAGAAACTTTGAAGTCCGTTTAATGTTGCTGCCGATAGGGGACTCAAATGGCTTCCGCCACGCCCCTGAAAGCTCCGATTCACTCGCCATTGTGCTTCCCCAGCTGAAAAACGAGAAAAAAAAAAAAACAAAAGTAAAGTGTCCACAGACAATATCCAAAACGAAAAAATTGGAGACAGCACCCACATTCGGGAGAGTTAACAGGACCGAAGAATGCTGGGAAAATACGACTAGGAAGAGGGCGATATTGATTCTGACTGCGATGGCTTTGTGAACGATTTTCCTGTCTGGCAGTTTGTTCTACCATATGACGACGTAGTCGACGTGCCTCATGTTGCATTTCCGTGGGAAGAAGGTCAATCTGGAAGTCCTCCATGTCAGTGAAGATCTCGTGTCTCAACGCAGGCGGTAGGGAGGCAAGGAAGGAGGAGTTGTTGTTATTGCTCCCATCTGCCTGGGCGGATGAACCGTTGACAGCTACTACTGTTGTGTTGGAAGATCCAGCGCCCGCTTCTGCGCCTGAAGACACAGCAGTCTGTCGAACTTGAGCCAGCACTTCCTCCTGGATGTTGGGTGGAAGACTGGTCAAAAAGGCTTCGTCTACGTGATCTGGCACGCTGTTTTGCATGGAGGACAGTTGAGAGCGAAGGCGAACGGTGCGCTGATGCTCAATCATCAGCTCACGTCGCATTTCCTCAGGTAGAGCATCCAAGAAGGAGGGATCCATCCCGTCAGAGACCATGGAAGCAATAATCTCCTCGTCCGTGATCGGAACTCGGATCTGAGGGGGTTGAGACGCTGATTCTTGTACTTGGGGTTCGGAAGCTGATGCGACAGATGTCGATGCAGCCAGTGGTTCCAGAGTTTCAGCAGCTGAAGTCGTGGCGGTTGTAGAAGTAGCAGTTTCAGTTACCACATCTACTATTGTTGCTGCACCTTCGTCAGCATTTCGTCCATTGGATGAGTTTGGGGAGTTCAGAAGAGCAGGGAATAGCTGTAAAGATTCTCCCCCATCATGAAGAGAGTCTAAATGGGATGAGAGAGGAAGGTTAAAGCATGCTGAAGCGACGTGAAGTGTGGTGGAATAATGAAGCTACTTCACGTTCTAATTAAAGCAATCAAATCAGCACAGATTATCCTATCAACCGGTCCGGGGATAGGTTCTGCGATTAAACTTCCGAAATGAAATCCATGGCAGAGTCGAAACTTAGACAATTTAAATTGTTTTTAAAAAAAACTCACCAATGTCAGAGTCGATGACATCAGGTCTGGGAGTAGTACTAGGTCGACCCAGTGGTGAAGATGCGCTTTCCACAAACTCTTCGACTAGAGCAGCGCCGTGACTGCTACCCGAGGTTTCCGTCTGCGTCTGTTCCTGCTGGTGTCGTTGTGCCATCTCCTGCCGATATTCGGCTAGGCGTCGAGCGTACTCCTCATTTCTCCGTCGTACTGCCACCACACCAACCTCATGCCTCGCAATCATTACCATATCCATGATCTCCTGACCACAAAGAATGAGCGCCAGTTCAACGAAGTGACGGTAGGCGTTGAGCATATTAAAGAATAAGCTCAGTGGGGCTGTAACTCCAGTTGTGCCAACACCAACGAAACCAGCTAGCCTTAGGCTCTCAGCCACTGTGTAGCATTGGAATTCACAGAAATCCGTCAGCATTTCCCAAACAACCTTGTCCCCTTCCGATTCCGACAGCTCCACAGGTCGCCGCTGGGTGGGGCCGGTGGTGGAGGTTTGTGCGGTACGGCGTCTGTTGGAACGCACGCTGTTGGGATTGTCGTAGACAAACGTGTTGTACTGCATCGTACCTTGTCCAACTAAGAGGGAAGACTGCGCTGCTTGGAGGTAAGTCGATGGTTGGATTGACGACCCGAGATTGGTGCGAACAAGGATAGGTGTTGCAGCCTGACTACCAGTGATGCGCGCGTAACCACCACCGCTGCCACCTCCACGATGGCTTTGTGGGTAGAGAGTGAGAACAGCTGAGGAGATGGCATTGGAATCACGGCGGGAAGAAGGGTGGGCTCGAATAGAACGAAGGCTGATGGTCGTGGTGGTATCGTTCATCCCACCATTGACAGAACGCAAGCCCGTAGAGGCTGGCCCTTCGGAGACTTGAATGAGGGGATTTTGTGAAGGGAGGGATATAATAGGATGTCGAATGGCAGAATTAAGGCTACTGACACTACCACCACCACTACTTCCACCAACAATGTGAGGATCATTCAGGAATATTGATCCATGCTGCATGGGAGGGAAGTCCATACTATTACGAGAGCCGGCAAGGTCATACAACCGATCACCACCAACAACAACAGGATGGTGAGTACTTGATCCCCAGTTTGTAATACTGTCATTTCCACCAAATGGAGTGAAATGGAGTATCAGCCCGCGTTCGATATCACCACCCGAACGCCGATGGCTTTGTGTGCCTCTGATACTGCCACCAATACCGACACCACCGCTAATACTATCGATTGCACTGTCCACGACATTGAACACCTCGTTTACCAAAGTGATCATCATATTGTTGTGTTGATTAGAGGAGCCGTTGTCAGTTGATTGCGCTTCAACCAGATCGTCAACGTCTACCTCATGGTCAATGGAATGATCTCCGTAAGGACCCCTCTCATCCTCGTCGATTTCATCCGTTGTATCAGCGTCATCTCCCCCCTCATCTTCTTCGTCATCGTCCTCTTCTTCTCCATCATCCGCATCATCTTCGTCATCCTCATCACCTTCATTGTCTTCAAGATCATGAAAACTATCCCCATCTTCGACTTCCTCAGCATAAGAGTCGTCAATTCGCCGAGCATCGTCAGTGTTATCTTCATCTTCGCCAGTCCCTCCACCACCAGCACCCCCACTACCGCCTCCAGTCCTAGGATCGACGACGACTTCATCAAGGATGAGAATGGCGTTACTGTCTTCCACAGTGGTGTCCTCCATTTCACTGGCATCTTCTGCCAATGCCCACGTATCGCCCTCTTCCGTAACATGTTGTCGATTCGGTGTTGAAGGTTGTCGCTGCTGCAACCTAATTCCAGCTGGCGTTGATGTTGTCGTCGCTGCAGCTGGGGCAGGATGAACCGAGTCACCAACCCCCACGATTGACGGAGCGAGAGCCGAAGCCACGGGCTGAGTTGTCTCCGCTGCTGTGTGCATCATAGAATCCGCAACTGTGGTTACCACAGATACATGGTTTTCCGCTACCGAAGTGGAGGTGCGCTTGGACTGTTGTTCCAGCTGGGCAATGCGGCGCAGGATCTGTCGATCGAGAATAGAGAGATCGTCCAAGACCTTCACTGCCGCATTCAGCGCGGCAACACTGTTATTCACATTGCAGTGCACTATTGCGATCAGCTTGGCCACGTCAGCAGGAATCTGGCGTTTGTAAAGATGACGAATGATAGTGCTTTGAAGGGGGTAAGGAAGAGCGAGAGCGCATTCGAGGAAACGCATGTGGGAGATAATTCGCTGATTTTTGCCAAAACCGTCATTATTAGAAGTAGGTATCGAACCTGAGGCAAGAAGGTATTTCAACGAGGCCTTGAATTCAACGATGATTGTATTTTGGGTGGCGGAACAAGAACAGAAGAGAATAGTCTCCAGCAAGAGAATAGTCAGATCCATGCTTGAAGGATCACGAAATTCTTGGTTGAAAAGGTAGTTCAGAAAAGTTTGGTGAGCTGTAACATTGTACTTGGCAACAAACTCCACCACGCCCCGAGAGGTCATAACTAGGTCAGTGAGATATCGCAGAAAATCCGATTTGGTTAGGTGAGTACTTATCGATGAGGACTTCACGGGAGGAACATTGCCTTTCATATCAACGTTTATAGTGTTCGCCCCAGTCGGCGTCTAGGGATAATTTAAACAAAAAACAGCACCAATTACGAATATGAAGAGTTGATAAGAACAGAAAAGGTCTCTTAACTTACCAAATCTTCTCCAGAAGTGTCCGAACGTCGCGAGTCTTGAAGAATACGATTAATGAGGACGGTGACAATGCCCCTCTGCCGGTCGGTCAGTTCAACAGGAAAGGCCTTAGAATCATCCACTGCCGGATCCAATGACATCACGAGAGTGTTTGATGGAACACCATCTGAAATGTCAAAGGAGGGGTGAACAAATCAAAGTTTTTTAAACAAATTCCCGTTCAGAGTAAGTAATTTGCCTTTTAAGCTTTCTTGAGGGATATCGATTACGGAGAGCTCCTTGAAAAGACTCATAGCGACCTCCTCGTTCTTCGCCATAAGAGGGATGAGAACGGAGAGTGTGTAAAAGAGGTCGCGATAACACCACTGCAGCAGTGGTGACTCGCCATGAAAGAACTGTCCAATGACTTGGCGCATACTCGCGGTCAGCGACGCCTTGTCGTCAAAGAGTTGTCGAATAAGGTGCCCTACAAAAGCAGAGTACTGCAAGGCGAACCCCGCCTCGTGGGGGAAATCAAAGAGAATGCAGAGCACATCCCCACCCAGAAGGGCATCTGCATCATCAAAGCTACTAGCAGCGAGACGCAGCAAAAGACGCAGAAAGGCATCAGTACATCTGGCGTCCAGTCTGCTATCTTTGAAGTGTTCAAGCAAAGCGAGACATAAATAGCGTCTCTGGATAGAGGAGAGAGGTTCCAACGGTGCTTCCCCCTCATCACGTAGAATATCACGCTCGTAATCAGTAAGGTTGGACTGAACCTCCGACAATGAAGGTACCTCCGATTCCGTATTAAAAGATGGTAGTTTGGGCATGAGGGCGATGGGACGTGTGTAATTTCTCTCAATGGGAGAAAGCAATAAGGGGGAGAATTCAACTACATTGGTCTTCCTGTCTTCGTAGGTGAAGCGGTAGACACCGTCGTGAAAGGCTCGGTCTGCAAGACGGAATTCCTCCGGACAATAAGCATGCCACTGTTTTGCAACATGGTCAAACCAAGCCCAGCTGTGACGATCAGCGTAGAGTCTAACGTGGCGCTGGCGCAGACGAAGGGCCGTGGCCATGTGCATATATTGTTCGAGCAAGAGGGCGGCGAGAGCGAGGAGTTTGGACCGAAAGGGAGGGGAGGAAACCGAAGGCCAGAGGCGACCAGTAAGGAGTTGGCAGAGAAGGTTGGGCAGGCAATACCGATTGAATGCACGGACGCAGACGAAGCGACAACGGGTGAAAAAGAGGGCAAGAAGGTGCATTGCTACCTCGACGTCTGTAGAAGGATGCTCGGGAGGTGTGGGAGGAGCAGTAACGTAAGCACGATCAGCCCTACCGCCGGTAACGATGCGAACCAACTCGAAAACACAGTGAGACTCGTCCTTGTTGGAGAGCAACACGTCGGCGATTTGTTGCAGCACCTGGAAGTTAACAAAAACCCCGATTATTTTAGGTAGATACCAAATTTTAACGCCGCGGAAGGAGTTCATTGCCAAAGGCAAATAACCAAACGACGCTTCACAATAGAAGGAAAATATTAAAAAGTGCTAAGAATTTTGGGGACTGCCTCAATGTTGCCTTAGTTTTAGGACATCATGGATAGGGAACCTCCACAATGGCATTCGCAAGTTCAACAGAATTGATACGATGCGATGTTCATGACGAGACCAAAAATCACCTCTCTTAAACGAAAAATCAACTTATGACATCGTTTCTGGTTCAGTGGTAGTGCTTAGAGCTTCTTTACGGTAGCGACATGGAGCCTGCAGACAATGGCCTTATTAGTTTCACGATTTGCACAGACTCTTTAGTCTCCGTTAGTTCTGATGACTGTCAGAGCCTCATAGCAATCTGGTCATGCCTGCTAATAGCTCACCAGCTTTCATACCACGGGGGCCTACATTCATACCGTATACAAATGTGGAGGCTGATAAGCCTGGGGAGAGCACACACATTACTTATAAACTATAAGTAAACAGGTACACACGTTACATAATTAAAATGTCGGCATTTTGCAAACCCACCTCATCTCCGTCATGTAGTTTAGCAATTTCGAGGCAAGCGGTGAAGAGTTCTGCCCTGAGAAATGCGCCCCGCTGTCGTGACGCCTCGAATGAAAGAGATGGATGCAGCTTCGCAGATGGCCGCTTGGATAGCAAATCACGGATTCGATTAAGCGTACTTTCCTGCAGAGAGAAAGGAGAAAGGCAATGCAGTTGTAAGATAAGCAAGAAAATTAATTTTTCTACAAACCATCCCGAAGGCATTCAGAAAATCGGCCATGGTGAAGCCCAACTCCCCGAGGACCTCAGTGGAGGAGGGAGAGAGAATATCACTAATTGCATCTATCTCGGCTGCATCCGCTCCCGCCTGATCCTTCTCCCGCCCTTCTTCAGTTAAAGTCGTTGGCGTAGACAATGGGGCATGACTTTCGTCGTAACTAATGCGAGATGATGAGGCAACCTCCGAAATGGGTGCGAAGATGACGGGCACGACGTTCTTAAAGATGCTTAAAAGGTGTTCCACTCCCTTTTTTGTTAGGAATTCCTGAAAGGAAAGACAATAAACGGAATGAAAGTACAGAGGGAAAAAGCAGAAAGTTAGAAATGCCAACTTACGATGACACCGGACTGACAAATAAGGCAAAGGGGCTCAAGAATTCGGCGATACAGGTAGTGGGAGTACTTATCCAAGTCAAATCCAATGAAGTCGGTTTCGCTGAGACGTTGGACCTCGACCTTTAGTGCGGAGACATCAGCGAGACGATCGGCACAGGCCAGCCAGCCCTCAACCACTTTTCCCACGGTTTCTGCAAGACATACCAGTGATAGATAATCGGCGCATTAGGGAGGTTGATCGGCTTCTGCTACATCGGTATTTCCTAGGCGAAAAATGACTCACCCTTATCAAGGGGAACCGCAGTTGCGTTGGCAATGAAGTCGCTGAAGGACCTGCAAACCGAGGGGAGGATGACGAAGAACCGCATGAAATAAAATGCAAGGTAAAAAATGAACGAAATAATGAATCTGGAGCGGGAAAATGTGCAGGCGTTTACGTTCATGGATGAAAACGGGGTGAATAAAGGAACGGATGCACACAAAATCGCACACTACACACAACTCACTCAAAGAGAAAGCCAATACCGCCGAGCATAGAGAAGGTCTTTAGCATTATTACACTTGGCACACGATTAGTGGAGGTCCCAAAGAGAAAGAGATGAATCAACTGAAAGGCCGAGTACCACAGCGCATTGACCATCCTGGGTGGTGGTGGTGGCGTAGGTGATTGCCAGAGCAGTCTGTCCGCCATAAAGAGAGCGACGCGTCCCAATATGGCTGATCGGGCAGATGCGCTGAGGGCGTCCTGGGGTGGAGGATTGGAGAACTGCATGATGAAACGACGTGGAGGGGGAGGAAACAGGAGGCAGAAGCGGGTCAGGGTGGTGCACAACTCGTTCACCGAGTTGATAATGAAGGAAGACACGTAGAGGATATGGTGCATGTCGCTTGGGCTTCCTGGACGTGAGGGAAGAAACAAAACATGCAAAAAGTAGGCTTATTTGACACTTATCCCACTTAGCCACATTTACACCGAGAACTGCGGCAATTTGCAGTGAGAAGTCATCCAAACCGACAGTCAGAAACCATCGAAGACTTGACGAAAGACATAAAACTTGCCTGTTATAAATAATATTGTCAATAATCATTGAGCACATCAAAATGAAGCTGTTTAAACACTAACTCCATGGACAGTCGTTTACTAGAGAGACAGAAGGATGGAATCGAGGCAAAAAACTCACCGGAGTTGTTACGTGGCGGAGAGATGATCTTGAAGATGCTCAGAGTCTCGACGAAGGGTGGAAAGAGGCTCCTCTCCATGGGGTCAGGGAGGACACCACAAACATCTCCACAGCCACTACCGCTGCCGGAAACTCCAATATTGCTAGCGGTAGCGGCGTTGACAGTTTTACTGGGAGTCGTTGCGGTGGTGGTAGAGAAGGATCGTTCCTGCTCATCGCGGATGGAAGAGAGGAGAACCGTTGCCTCCCACAAGACTTCGTGGTAGAGCTCTCTAGAAACATTTACACATTGAATTCACTTTGGTGGGTTATCACTTAGTTATGCATTCACGAATTCAGTTATAGTAGAATGAGTGAAATCTGCCGAGCGAAGTGCCACCCTTAAGCCTCGGCGATTTTCCCCTTAAAACGCGATGCATGTCACACTGGCGCCTTCGAAGTGGTGGACAGGCTTCTCATCCACTCTTTAAAAAAGGACAGTTTCAAGGATCGGCAAATCTGATGAGAGGCTTAATCGCGTCCTGACAATAACAAGGGGACAGAGCGACTAGAAGCACATGACGTTCATGCTTGCGCACAGAGGCGTGGAAGAACCGAGAACTGCCCTATTGTAAGTAAATGCGCCAAATGGTTAGCCTTTTTTGCGTAGGAAGATCGCTTCAAAGTGTCCTTTTAAAGGCTAGTGACCGTGGTAACAGCGGGAGTTATGAAAGATTATAAAGATTTCCTTCACTTCAATCAATGGAAGGTGGCGGCAAGTGAGACACCAGCCACAGCGCCAATAAAAATACGATGCTTTATAAATGCAAGTGGGAGATTCAAGAAGTTGGTTTAAGTTGGTGGGTTCAACTGCAAGCCGTCTGTCAAACGCAAAGCATTCGTGGATTAAGGGGTTAAGGGGAGTAAGGGTATTAGAACAGAGCCCCAATGCGGTAGGTTAAAGAACACTTCATGGTTGAATGTTTGATCAACGCAACTTTACTCTCCCAAGTCCCAATAATTAACTAAAATGGAAGAACTAGCAGCTATAAGTCTAACAGAATTCGACCAATTGCTACGATCATCTTGACAAAGGAACAAATTAGCCAGATGCCTAAGATAGTTATTTCTGGCATTCCAAACGCCTCATGTTGGGGAGGATGGCCAGAATATCATGAATGTGAGAAAACATGGCTGGAACCGCAAAAACCACTGGAATGGAGAGTTAGGCTTCACCGGTTATCAGCCATTTCAAAAAGGACACCACGATTGGTAGCCTAAGTGATATTAAAAGAAGCAAAATCATTTAAACAATGAAGAAATGAGAATGACTACCATGGCTAGCCATTGCCCCCACCGTGAATCTCACATGCATATGTTGTTTCTTTCTGGCGAGGAAGTGGCACCCTAAAAGCTCAATTAACACCCATCACCCTTAGTCTGCATTAAATAATAGCAGGGAGGAAGCACAAATAAAGAGTACCGTAACAAAAGTGGGGATAATAACTAGAACAAACCTACCCCAAATCGCGGAGGAATTCCTTCTTGCCCCAAAGGTTGCCGAAGATACCCCGCATTTCCGGCTTGAGGTGGTTGACGATTTGCACCACCACACAGATAATGGAAGAGATGCAGACCAACTCGTGGAGCAAATGGGTGCGCCCTGCATTGAATTCTGCAAGAAGCAGAGAAGTCGGCGCTCCACTGCTGCAACTTTGGTGAATGCTAGTGGTGCCCATCGCGGGGGAGAGGCCAGCACGCAAGTCCTTCGCCCGTTGCATCGACTTCTCCAGCGTCTGTGAGAGAAGGTAGGTTTTGGTGCGTGAACCATACAACTTCAAGCTTACGGTTACCATAAAAACTCAAAATACTCAATCCAATCACCATGGTCAAACGTTCACGTTACCTCCCGACCCCCAAAATTTTTCAAGGGATATGTTACCATATTTGCCCTCAGAGAGGAAAGTGAGGTTGATCTTCTCGATCAAATCACAAAATTCGTGCTTTTACCTAACAGTTCCCAAATTCGTAGGCATCATCTCGACTTCCACGATCCAACACCTAGTTCTCAGACTATCTTAAAGAAGGCGCTCAGGCGGGAGTAAACAAGCTCCGGTTCTTAAAGTAAATAAGCTGAATTTAACGATACCAGACTACATTGTTTTCAAATGTATAAAAAAGTTATCAAACTTTCCACCAAGGCCATTAGGCAATTAAGGGACCGGCAAGGTAGAGCTTAGTGTTAGAAAATTCAAGCCAAATTGAGTGCCACAAAAGTAGAGAAGGTATTCATCACGTGTAGTAAATAAATTAACAGGAAGCCAGGAATGACAAGCTAGAGATATTCATAGAACGGAAGTACAAGAAAAAAACAAACCGCGAATGTAGATCCAGACCGTGGTAAAGCGAGGAATGCGCGGCAACATGGTATGGGCACCAACTTTTGCAGTGAATCCCAGCAATCATGAGAGAGACGATTTGGGGGTATTTAAGGATTCACTTAGCCCCAGGAATGCACAAGGAAAAGTGTTTCAGTCAACTACGAAGCCCAATGCAATTTGCCACTTTCCGGTGATTCTTGAAAGAAGGCCTACGCCTAAATGAGTTGAACATTCGGTACAAACGAAAGAATATTTCCAATGGACGGCTAAATGTCCAGATGCACAAAAAGAGAAAAATCAGACCGAAAGTGAAAGCAACCAACTATAGCTGTAAATTCAACCAATTTGATCCACCTTCTAGAGCACGATGAAATCTCCACAATGAATCCATCCGACGAAGCTCGCCTAAATTAAGGTTCAATGGAAAAACTTCATCAAAACCAGCACGACTTATTCGCATTCTCGAGGTGACAAGAGACCATACCTTGGCGGATAAAGTAGATATCAAGTCAATAAAAGCGTGTAGGACAAAAATCATGCCAGGGAATGAGACTGCCACGTGTGTTAATACGGAGGCTCCTTTACCCGCCTGCATGTCATCAGAGTGGAGCTCTGTCATTTGCTTCCTACAGGGGGCGATAAGACCTGAGCTTTCAGTGTCCAACTATTCCAAGGGCTCGAGAGGCTAATGACAAAGTCACTGGTAGGAAGGCAAATGAATTCATGAGCAATATCCATTTCACACTCAGTAAGACCGGGAGAGTAAATTTTGTCGACCGATGGAAGCGAAACAAAATTAGTAGCACTTCCCGTAAAGTAAATAAAACCTGCTTTCAAGCAATTTCATCGAGACCTGAAGAGGAATCGAACGGGTGGTAGTTTTCCTCCAAGGAGCACAAAACGGAAGGCATGGAATCTTCGTGCTCAGCAAAACGATGAAAGAAAACATCGCAATCACATTATTCCCGTCGAAAAATGACTTAGAGAACGAAATTAAACGGTGAAGAGGTAAAACGGGCCTAAAAATGGGGAGAAATGCTCATTATCGCAGGAAGACGTCACCAAGCACACGCCGATAGTCAAGAGAGAAATACTCAGTTGGAGGGTCTGGTAGACTAGTCCAAAGATAGATAGCGATAAAACTCCAATGGGTAGCAATTTTTCGATAAAGCGCAAACCAAAGACCCCCCGCAATACCGCATCAAAAGGTCTGAAGTTTTCAGATAATCGTAGGCGAAAACGCACTGCAAAAATTGGGCAACAACTTTTACAACAGGCACGTGACTGGACGGTTGGCCAAACTAAGAACTGACAAGGTTAATAAACCGTACCAATCATGCCAAACTTGCTCTCAAAATATGCATAACCAATAGAGTAATTCGTAGTTTACGCTTTACGAAAAAACTCTCAAGTGTTATCAAAACATGACAGTGTAAGCGCACCTCTAAAATGGGTTCGACAACATCCTCTACGGACATATAGTTGAGCAATTGGTCAACAGATTTGCAGAAAGTAGCACAGGAGAAGGAGACGGGGAAATCAAAAGGCAGACCAGGCATGAGGAGGAGGTCGCACAACATCTGTACACCTGCCCGCGAGTGCAGCTGGTATGGCGTGAGGTCGTTGACGTGAATGAAGAAGGAGTGTAGGCGCTCCATGAACTTGCTCTGTGAGGAAGAAAAAATGGTCTGAGTTAGACCGTTGTCGTCAAAACAGTAACACATACGACAAAAGAAACACTTTGAATCGCTTCAGGTGTTCGTTATTTTTTGCCAAAAAAATATCGCCAGTAAAAAAGAACATGGGCATTGTGAGGTGACGCACTAAAAATCCAGTGAACTTATCAAATACATCAATAACGAGGTCTGGGGACATCGAGGCCATAAGCCGTGCTGGTAATCGAGCTCCACCGTGGCACGTGGTCAAAACCGACCTCTGCTATGTGACCCAGTAGTTAACATTATGCAGAGGATACACGAACCAAAGTTCGATTCATGGACGGAATCAAAGACTACTCAGCAATGTCAATTTAGAGCTGCCAAAATTATGTCCACTCTCTGGGAAAATTAGTTTGCTTGTAACATTAACACTTTAAACGCCCCTCAAAAACAACGAATTCTGTACGGCTGGGCTTGAACTGACGTTTTTAGAGTTCAAAGAAAAGTGTGCCTAATTCACCTCCATGAATGATGCTATAAAAATTCACTGAAGCTTCTACAACGTGCTATAACGTTTGTGTCGCGTATTTAAAACCTTCTCTAGGTTCCTGGAATTCGGAATATGCATTACGATATGCGGCAGAAGCAAAACTCGACGATGCCTCCGCTGAAATCTGGATCCCTGACCAGTTGCAAAATGAGCTCAGCCTTTTTAAAAGAACGACTGACTTCATTTTCAGAAATTTTCGACACTACAATGAATAATTCAGCAAGAGGTATGATTAAGCCGTGTGTTCTGTATTACGAGTGTTCAAGGTCAGCAAATCAGTTCCTTCGAGTTAAGAGCCCTTCAGATGTTTTACTGGGGAGAGCCGTTACCAAATCAAAATTATAACCCCATTTCAACGACATGCCTACCCCGAACTCCACCCTAGTAAGACGACGTGACCTTAGACACCCGAGCCTATTGCACTTTTATTGCCCAAGTGCCTGTTCCATTTTCCATGTCGTATCAGAAGGAGGCGATAAAAACCAGTGGGAAAGAATAACAGAGAACTTGAGAGAAGGTGCTCGAATTCCCTGAGAAAACCTAAATTTTACATGCATTACACCGAGTAGATAAATAGATGGAGCGATTTTAGTCGTAACAGTTGGTTGGCCTTCAGCAAGTGGACATTTGGCTCTGTAGTCTACTGCACACACACGGAAAAATCACTTTCCTCAAGTGCTAGATGGGTAGTGGTTCGTCTGGCAACAACCAATGACATTTGTTTGCTTAGTGAACTTTGAAGTACAAGACCCATTTCTCTTCACAAGTCACTTACGGGAGTCCAAAAAATGCCGCGTTTTAACAACATAAAAAGGGTTGGAAAGGAAGAAATGGTCCTTGGAGTAGAGCACAAAAGAGCGCCACATTCCCACCCGTTTACATTCGATGTATATAAAACGGTGTACGCCTTTGACAAGTCTCTGCAAGGCACGACAAGACATTTGAGGTCAGAGGTTAACATTCCACTCAGGGATCAGATTGTTAGCGTCACAGCGGTCCAGATAAAACAAACCACAAAAAGCCAGAAAGTCCTTTCACATAAGACCACTGAACTCGAAATCCTTCATGTGTACTCCGACGAAAAAAAACGAAGTTTTGGACATGGCAGAATGTAATTCTCGGGGAAACCGTGGAAAGGCTTAATTTGCGATCATGAAGAGAGAAAATAAAATTGCAACGGAGGCAGAGAAAGTCTATTTTACGCGAACACTACTGAAATCAAACAGTCCGCTCAACGACGAGAATGAAACTCGCAGACAGTAGTAGGCAGAAACGAATCCAAGTTTGTGCTATGTTCATTAATCGCTTACGGATTTAGTGAGGTAGAAAGGTCTAGCAATTGGCTGGGGTCGTGGTGTAAATTAGTCACATTACGTATTAGCCAGTGCGAATGGGAGTTGAAGACAAACTTGATAAACCTGAGGTGCTGGAGGCTAAGAGCGGCGGTAGCATGGTGTCAAAACTATTACAGCGCCACCACCCAAATCGATTTTTAATTTCACCCCTTAACACTTGAGTAGGGGGTAGAGCCTCAAAAGCAACTTAACGCCGGATTACTGTGTCACCAGGTGTGTGTGCGAGCGCTAAACACCTCAATCTGGACAATTATAGGATCGAAATGAATGCGTAAGATGTCTAAGTTGGAACCAAGAAACTTGTAGTCACGCTTAGTCAAGTGCGATAAAAGTGCTGTGACTCATGAGTGCCATCGACTGGGGTCACATGGAGCGTTCAGGCACCCCATAAGTGGATGCAAGTTCCATGGTGGTAGAGCAATCTCATCTCCTTTGATGCCTTGTCAATTGCCAGTCTAAACCTTATGCACCAAAACAGAGGGTCGATTTCACATCCAAAAATAACCCAAGAAAACATTTTTAATGGGTTCATTTGCCCCCGTTTCACAAAAATTCCACAGGCATAGGCCAGGCTGTCAATAATTCACAAGCACGTGCCCAAGAGTTTACAATTTCAATGCAACTGTTCAGCGTACCTCCAATGCCTTATTGCTCCATCGGTAAAAACCCATCCTGTAAGTTCGGGACCCAACCACTGTTTCGACTACGTCCTTCAGCAATTTGTCAGTGATGATATTCAATCCATTACTTCAAGTTGCGTTAAAATTTCATACCTGTAGCAAATGTAATCGTGTCTAACGCCTATTTTTCAATGTGTCCGTAAAGATGGGAGTCTGAAGGACGGCTTGTATTAAGGCACCTGCCTTAGCCAACACTGTAAGTTCACAAGCCCCTTCAAGTCACTCATGAGCACCAATGTCGTGATGTTAAAGGTACAAAATTTTCTGCCCAAAAAATTATGGGTAGCTGAATTTTAAGCAAATAAAGAACAGATCAAAAGAAATTTCATTAAGATTGTTCCGCTCATCAGCGAAAAACAAAATCATTAAAGATGATTTCAAAGAAACTAAAGTTCCGGTGAGGCCAGATACGTCTAAGATCCTGAAAAAGGCTCGACACATGCCAATGATCAGCACAAGACTCCTTTGAAGTACATTTGCAGTAGAAATAAATTCTATTACATCACAGTGACATAAAAGCACCTCAATATCGAATCCACTTAAAGCCACTCACGACATTGAGAATGAAATCGGAGATGTTCTGCGAGCCCTCCTCCTCATCAATCTCCATTGGAGTGGCTGCCGTGGCGGGAACTGCAGCGACGGTAGTGGGAAGAGTAGTTGTAGTGAGCGTGTTCGATCTTCCGCTAATCGGTGGGTGCTCCGGGGAGGCTGGAGTTGCCAGTACGCTGATGGAAATAGCATGATGCGGGTTATCCACATCACTACCAGCTCCATCACTCCCAGAGAGAAGCATGTTGACATCCTCCACCTCAGCATCAAGATATGTGCCTTCTTCTTCTTCCTCTTCATCATCTTCCTCCTCCACTACGTCCACGTCTACATCAACGTCCTCGTCCTCATCTGGAGATCCGACTCGGTGACGGACTCTAACGGGAGGATGAATGTCGGAATTTGAACGGGATGTCCCTGCCACCACCGCATTGGAAGTC
Source organism: Taenia hydatigena (assembly GCA_036345935.2). NCBI lineage: Eukaryota > Metazoa > Platyhelminthes > Cestoda > Cyclophyllidea > Taeniidae > Taenia > Taenia hydatigena. The sequence continues at coordinate 20,242,241 of JADWOT020000005.1, read as the reverse complement.
GCAGCGTTGGAATCCGCACCAGAGCCTCCACGTATCCCCGGAGTGGTGTTGTCGATGCTGGTGGCGGGAATCAGAGAGGCTGGAGTCTTGCCCATCTCGACGATCTTCGTGAGGCACTGCAGGATAGTAACAGCAAATTCGGGAGGTTATCCCCAATAGGTAGATGGCGAAGTTCAAGGGACAAATGAAGCAGAGGAGTAGATGTGATAATAACAACTTAACTTCAATACATCAAAAATGCAATCAAAAGTGAGAGTTACGCAATCTCAGGAGCCACTGCTTCATATGACTTGTAGAGACGGCGGTGTTCACAAAACAGTAATTTGTCTCCGAAAGGGCGCAACCATGTATAAAGCCCTTGACGCAAAAAACTAAACCTTTAATCCAATTACAGAACATTATGAAGAGGGGATGGGTTTCTATGAAATAAAATTTTAGAAACACAACAATTTATAACCGCAGTCTTTCTAGCCGTAATTTCGCCTTTAGGTAGGCTTCGCCATTAAAAGACACTGGAGTGCGGTATCTGCGCGTTACTCCTCGAAAAAATCCTTGCTAAATGGTGTTCGCTAAGAAGGGGGGAAGGGCGCATTATTTGTGAAAAGTCCAATCAGACCACTAAGAAAATGAGTGACCTAACCTTCGATCTTGGTGTGTGGGGTTGACTATGACTCCCAGGAAAACCCATTACAATAGAGGCCAAGGTGTCCAGAAGAAGCGATGAGAACGAGGTTCAAAAGGGAATAACTGTGTGGTAAAACTGTCTTTTCAAGATGTTCAACCACGCGAAGTCTTCAGACTCCGCAAGTGCAACCACCATCTTGGCGTCATGGGCGGCGACTCAAGGACTTCTTTAAGTCTCTGATAAACATTTCATAGTGGCACTGTCTAATACATCTCTAAGATGGGTAGCAGATGAATGTAGTTCAAAAGAACTGCAGCCTTGGTCTCGTCTAGCAAATATTACTCGACCAGGGCCTCGAAAAGATTTACTAGGGAAAGGCTCCTGAAGAAACTACCGCCCGCGATAATCCCCCAACCTCGTGTCCACCCAAACCGGCCTTGAACGTCTGAAAACGTCTACCATGGAGATGCTCATGATTTCTATATGATACATAAACTAAGCGAATAAATAATGAATATTAAACGGTTGAATTGGTAAAAATGAACTCAAAGAATGCAGATAAATGAGCAGTACCTTGAAAACGGAGTTAAAAATAATGCCACGAATGTCTGAGTGCATTCGCATGAGCTCATTCAGCGAGGCGCTCATCTGGCTTGCGGTGAGGTTGTTAGTGGGGTTGTTCTGACCCACGGCGGAGGCAGCGATGGAGAGGTTATAGCTGATCTGAGAGAGGAAGTCGCGTAGTCGCTTTGCCCGCATCGTCGGTAGATATTCGGGACTCACCAGAGTCTCAACGTACTTCTGCAATACCCCACTCGAGCAGACGGCCGTGCGGCCCCGCGGGTTCAGCGACAGCGTGCGCAGAATGGGAGGCAGGTGGACGAGGAAATCACGACTCTGTGGCAGAGGATTCTCCGTCAAGGCGGACAGCATGTCAGAAGTCACGCCCTTATCCTACACAACATCAGAAGTCATTGGGGCTTGTCTCCAAACCAACAATAGCGCTGAATTTTATTGTTCGGGCGATCCACCATACCATTTTACCTAATTATCCTTGATGTTACGTTAGAAGACACATCAAGGAGAATTAGCCTGTGTAAATTGGTAAATGAAACAATTTTCGCAAGACAACAGCTAGAATTAAAACGCAAAGTAAAAATATGTGCAGCGCACCCAGCAATCCACTATTATTTTCGTAGCCGGGTAACACTAGATGAAAAGGTATCTAGAAAGGTACATGAAACCGCCAAAAACAGGTAATTTGACTGCCGTTCCTGAGGGAATTAGACGACCTATTAAGTGGACGAATTTGATGCCTCAATTAAGCCTCAATGTATTGAAGCCTAAAGAGTCCATTTCAACTGAGTAATCACAAAATGACTAGAAAATAATGAATAAAGATATCGACGAGACGTTTGCTGTGGAGATTATTGGATGGCTGCAGGCTCAATCAAAAAAAAAGAAGTAAACCCAGCTTGAGAGCTATTTGAGAGCTTAAATGATCGAATGAGCAAGATGTGGGGCCCCTGATGCATAATGTGCTCCATAAAATGCATTATAGGTCGTCTTTAAAAAGTGCTACGAATGTAAAATTGTACAATTTCGAGGGGCCAAAATTAAACACCAGGGCCGGGTGGAACCAATAATAATAAAACAAATGGCCTGTACAGTAGGTTAATGCAAGCAGACAGTGGGGCAATTAAGTAAAACAGCTAATAATTACAGACTGACAAGCAGACAGTTATAGAACATGACCATTCCGGTGAAATCGGTGGCGTACAGTAAGACGGCTGTACACAAGACCTCCCACTTAATAGGCAGGTGGAACTGCGTAGGAATGGCTCAATGACTTCCACAAGATCATTTTTAGGAATGCACACCAGAGAGGATCACATTGCGCCACCTTGTCCAACAGCATAACCAACGTAGTCGATGGCCTGAAAAGGGACTAGGTGATCCGACTAAAATACAAGGGAACAATGCAGTATCCTTCAGTGGAGAGATAAACAGTGGTAAAACGGACGACTGGGGAGTTAGAAATCGGCCTTTTAGACTAGAAGTATACCCGAGAGCGCCCCATTTTATGAACTTGTCAAACGACGCACAGGATAGGCGGTGAAATCGCAGTACGGAAAACATGCAGGCTCAAATAACGAACACCCTTGTAGAAGTGGTCCAAACAGAATCACAAAAACACTCAGTGGGAAAATGATAAGGGGTTCACATTCCCCAAAGGAATCCAACAAACACACCCAGTACTTATGATGTTCAAGTGACAAACGATGAAAGCAGTGGGAATTTCGCTTTCACGTGACGATATGGTGAACGAAGTGTGAGTGGACGATCGCAAACCTAAAGTAAATGACAGAGACCGTGTTCATACACGCCATTTCGCGAGTAACTGATCGACAAATTCAGCAAGCCAGTGAATTCTGCCCGAGGGAATTATTAATAATGTAGACTGCTGTTTTGAAGCCCACTGGTGGTTGCGTGGCAGAAAAATTGCATAACAAAGTTGTGCAACGATCTGATGACAGATCATGTGGTGGCAGTCAGAATTAAGCCAAATAATCACATACGACACAAAAAGTTGGCTCTAGCTGATATAGAGGCTATACGGAACCCTTTCCAATTAAAAAAGATGGTAAGCATAAATTTTGCAGATGTACGATCCGTCCATTAAAAGGTTAGGTGAGTCTTCGTCGGTAGTCAATTCCATGAAAATAATCGAAGGATGTAGGATCAAAAGGAAGCACGGTATTATTTGCAGCGTTTCAGGCGAGGAGTGGACAAGATGACTTTCTCGGAAGCGGAATATTTTGAGAACCTGATGAGCAAATAAAGATTTACAAACAGCACCTTTTGAAGTGCAATCTGGAACACAACATACAACCACATTCTTGCCCTAAAACACAAGCTTCTGTTAGGGGGGGAGAAACGTTCTTTAGCACAGATATGCAAAGTACATGGCCTTAAGTGAAGAATGTTTGTGTGACGACAGCTGAACTCGAATCACAGCGCAAGACGGTAACCACATCCTACCACACTTACGTGATCAACCAAAATGTAGTCCATGAAGTCACCATTCAGCAGAGATTGCCAGTATCTACGTAGAGGAGCGACAAATTTCAAAAGCCTACTTAAACCACCAACCGCGCCCAAACCTTCTCTTGCTCTAAAACGAGCTTTATGGCCAAACTTCGCCCCTACACAACTTTTGGCCACAAAACGAAAATATGACCTGAAAATCGTCATTGCATGGATTGTGCACGTACGCAACGCGTGAACACAATGCTGACGCACGGCACAAGGAATGCTTCAGGGCCGAACCAGAACTTTTAACCCCTCGTGATTGCATAAGTGGTACTCAACCTTACTATGCAGTGGGGAATGGTAGATGGATGGAGCTAAATGGCTATTAACGCCTTCGTAGTGTGGACCAGTTCATTCCAAAAACCGGTGGTCAAAACAGCAAATATCAGTGGTAGTGCGTGCATGCAGCAGTGTAAGGGAAATGTTTTAAGTAGTCTATCAGAATGGCATAAAAGGAATCAATTTGAGGAAACAATAAACCTGATGGATGTCAAAAAACCTTTCCACAGGAGAGCTGTAAATCAATGGTTCAGCTGTACTGACGAATCTGAGTCAAAACTGGTTTGCAGATATTGGGTAAACGCTGGGGCAAGTGTGGAAGCGTGTGGCAGAGAACCCTCCTCCTGTGCACCCACATTATGGAGCCAGATTGTAAGAACTAAATTACTGAGGACAGTCACAAGAACTCACTTGCATATGAGAGATACTCGAGGGGTAGGTGTAGATGTAATTGGTGATGGTCTCCATGGCAAAGAGAACCAGATGCGGAGTAGCGTGGAAGACACGATTGCTGTAGATCTTGCGCAAGACGACTGGGAGATTGCCAGACATTGCGGTACGCAGATGGTCGTACCAGTCTGCCTCGAGGCTGAGGCGTTTCAACAGATTCAGCATCGACTTCATGAGACCGGAGCGCTGGGTGTTCAGCACACCGAGAGGTGATGTCTGGCTACTGTTGGTGCTGGCTTTGGCTAGCTCCTAAAGGGAAACAGGAAACGTGAGTTGGTAAGTTAGCGTCTCGACTCTAACATACCCTCGGAATAAGTGAGAAAATTGATAACTTAATAAATTCCCACGGCAAATGGGCGAGAATAAACCAATTATGAAGCCAGTTTTTGCCCTAATAATGTGATTAATGGAAATACAAATGATGCATGACACGTGGTGTGATATGGACAGGATCCAACAAGCACGTATCTAGCCACGGAAACCTCGTACTTCAATGAAAATTTAGTCATCCAAGGAGACCAGACAACTTTAAAACGGCCCATACTACAAAATCGTCCAGATCTATTGCACTGCGCCACCAAAATTATTTACCAGCGCAAACCTTATGATGCAGGTTTAGGGGTAAAGGAGTGTATATCAATGTCAACCGACGCTTAGAAGGCAAGAGATAGTGTGCCATGTCTCGGTGTGAAGACCCCAGATGGTACCGCAGGGAAACTACAACCAGGCGCCTCAATATTGGGCGATTTAATTAAAAGAGCTCTGTGAATTAACATGAAGAAATGCGATTATCACGCATATTGCATTATTTGAAGACGACCTTGGTGAAGACATGATGAAATGAAGCGACTAATCTAATTAGTAATTCTGGTAGTACAAAATGGCGTTTCTTATTTGTGCATTTGATTATCTGAGACCTCTAGCCCTGCCTGGTCCGGATCCACCCATACCACTTAGATCACCAATCAATCAGCCGTCCTGAGCGAGAATAATTAAAACGACACTCAAACCCGTGAACCATTTTACCTCTTCAGGGTCGACATGGGCACCGCATCGGAGTTCCCTCCTGCCGGATGATTTTCTTGTGCAAACGACGTCAAGCGCCTTAGTTACTCTACGCTAATAAGCATTAACCCCTTCACTCCTGTACATAAATCAGAGCGGGTCACAAAGAGATGCATGCATGCGCACACCCACACATGTGCACAGACTTAGTGACGACCTTATAACAAACACCCACACAAGTACAAGTGATCCGTCGGTGTGTCGTTAACAGGGTTGCAAACTTTATGATATCATCCACAGGGACATCCTCATCCTTCAGAAACTGCGAAAGTCGACTCTTTATTCAACCTGATCGGCGTCATCGAAAACAGAAGAGATATTACTGTTGAATAGAAATGCCTTTCAGCCATATCGACGCATCCGTTTGGCGCCACCAGCTACAGAGGCATAACCCTCACAAGTAATAAAGGAAGAGATTAAATCTACGCAATGTCAAGCTTTCTCAACCCTTGAGCACTGGCTGGCCAGAAAAATAAACTTGAAGGATCCGGCTATGACCATGAGTGTATGTGAAGTCGACGATTAGTAAAGCTGTTCTGACAGCAGATATTAGGAACTGAAGACCGGTGGAAGAAGAAATTAAAGTGACTAAGATAATGTCCGCTCGATTCTATGAGACAATGGTTCAACATTCCAAATGGCCTCAGGGAATTAAAGATGGGGTGTGGAAGAAAGGAACCGCACTAAAATTGATCAAGTCATTTCGTAGCAGGCATAGAAAACGCCCTAAATCAATTACATGAAGAGCCAACCTCGAGGTTGGCTTTCGCGAAATTCTTCCATATGCAAGTGACTAGCAATGACGCTATAAAAGCATAAAGTGGGCGTAGCCAAACAAAACGCTACAGCGGGCTTTAATGCTCTTTCGTAAGAATAAAAAGATAATCCATCTCAACCCCAACATCGAAATATCGCATTTTTATAGCTATTCAACTCATGGTAAGAAACGCAGGCAGTTGGCAAAAGAACCTCAGTGAAAACGAGTTCGAACCATTCGATCGTGGTGAAGAGGTAAGGAATTTGACTTACAGGAGGGGGGTGGAGGACAAGCTCGGCCTCATAGTCCAGCCTATCGACAAGACGGTCGAGAACAAGTTGACGATTGGAGATGACACTGGAGAGAATCTGGTCAGTAACGCGTACCGCACGGGTGACATAACTCAAACAGTCGTTCCGTGGCACGTGCCAAGCTATCAGCTGCAGCATGGAGTCCAATATCCCACTGGAATTCATCGTTCGCAAACTCATGTTGTGGGCATTCCCTGGAACGAGAAAGTAAAAACAACCAGTCCCGCGTAGACGGGCATAATCTCCATTTAGAACGAATCACACACTACGCGCACTATAGCTCTACAAGGTGATTGGGATGTTGGGGGCGGCAGAAACACCTTGTTTACCAGGGTATGACGGTGAAACTCAAAAAGTGATCGTATGTCGAAAAGAGCAACGATCTGCAGACAAACTAATAACAACGAGTGATTAAAGATGACTAGAAATCAAAGAGAAATCATTAAATTTTGAGAGTAGTTAACCGGCTAACCCGAACTCAAGTTCTGTTCAAAAGCTGCCAAATGGTAGAGGAAAGAGAGTAGAGCGATAGTGTATTGCTGATTGACACTGCCCCCCGAGGCATCACAGGTGCCGTCCACTAGACCCTGGATCCATCGCCTAATGCGTGTGGGCAAAGCGCCATGAAAGTTGGCCATTCCAGTGGATTCAAGAATGGTCACGAGGCTATAACACACCAAAAAGGCGGTTCAGTTAATTGATAAGCGATCGTTAAAGCATGCTGGTTGCAAAGGGCATACTTCACGTTAAGACGTTGGAGATTGAAAATTGCCGTCATGGTGCGGAGAGCACATGCCTTTATGGACATGACCTCGCCATCCGGAAGCTGAAGAACATCCACCAATTCATCAACCAGCCCAAAGTAAATTAGACGATCGTCAAACTCGAATGTGTAACCTAATGAAGAATTAGTGTGAGGCAATAAAATGAAGGAAATACAAAGAGTAGAAATAGCCTGTAGACGAGCTTTGATGCACTTCAGGCGTTTTTCAGGGTCTGAAAAGTACACAGCTAGACGAATTCGAGCAAAAAGAGCCATTTGCTTTGAAGGCGGAACAGGATGAATCTTCAGTAGTTCCTCCATAATCTCCGAAGGGGATTTGGTGCAATTTTTGAAGTGCTCATCAATAACATGTGGTCGAGACAAGGAACCCGACTGCCCGTCAAACTCAGATTCAGGATAGTACTCAAATGTGACTTTCCCAGCATTTGGAGGGTACTAAATGAGTTTATTAGATACAAGGGCTTACATGATCCATTCGACAGCATGAAGCAAGGTCGAAACCATTCTCTGCACCGCCCCATGACTCAGCAATCGATACAAGTCGCTCGAGAATCAACGACCTGTTATTCGGGTCAAGTCGGGAGAAGTAGTTGCTTCTTTTGCTAAAAAAATTGTTAGATGAATCAAGTGAAAAAATCTTACCTGAAGTTATATGCAAGGCCAAGAACGGCTAATAGAATGTCCATGTTTGAAGTGGCAAATAGAGCGAGAATATGACCCCATGAGCCATAAAGGCAACGATATATACTGTGCTCAATGAGGTGACTAGTGAACTCAAGAACGGTAACGACATCCTTTACGAGATGTTCGTTTCCAGGGGCATCAACTTTAAGAGTCCACATGCCAACTTTTGTGGTCACATCTTCAAGGATTGCGTCAAGACGATCAAGAATGTCGGCCCAGAGGCCGAGTTCACACTTGCCATAGTTCCAAACCTTAATCTTTCGTAATTCCTTCAGGAATTCTTCGTCTGAGCATTCAGACAAGCGTTTGGCTAGAAGCATGCATTCGTTCTGGTCATACCCACATCTATTCGCTATCTTTTTTCGGTCGATTTTCATTGATTCTGGGGAAGAAACAGTGTCAAGACATTAGGGACATTGCAAACAGCAGGGTTATAAAAAAGCTAATAAAACGCACACGAATTGAGGAGCCACACTCACCACCTTTCCTCCCACAATCTACGGAAGAGTGAAACCAAAACTCAATTTGGGCGCCCCAAGTTTGGCGAATAGAAAAATTTGCGGCTAATGTTATGGAAGAGTTATCACAGTAAGTTTTGTAGGCTTGTGCTTTAGCGCAAGCGCTTAAAATTAATTCGCCTAAAAAGGATGTTTTGCAAATATGTAAAATAAGAAACAGTAACATCTAAGGTATCAGGGTGCCAGTGGAAACGTACTTAACGTTGGGCTTTAGTTGCAGGCGAAAATTGTGGAACACAGTACCTGCACCCCCTTTAATAGTGGTTTCAAAACAAGAACTGATGATGCTTTATCGTAATCGCTGCATGCCAGAAGTTGTTCGAATTTCTGCTTCCGGATAACTCCTCACAAAACCTTAAATTGGGGTAACACAAGCGACCATGTATTCCTGACAGACCACGGCAGTGGTTGAAGGAAAGAAAGCATAACAGGGTTGTTGCTTACATTGGAACTAGGCTACCGCATTGTGGCTCAAATTTTAGGAAAAGATTTAATCATTACATTTTGCTTTATGTAAGACAGTGTCTGTAGCGTCCCATGGCTCCCTTGAAGGTAAAAGATGGCAAAATACTAAGGCAGAGCATATACATATACATATTCAACAGACAGAGGAGAATGAGCTGCTGGCATGGCTCAGAAGCCAGCCTACGCAGCTAGGGCAATAAGGCCACCTCTGTGACTTTGACCAAAAACGGTAGCTCAAACGAACAAAGCATTGCACTGTCTACTGGCTGGTGATAGCATATGATGGTCTTCATAGCTCCAACCGCGTTTTGCTGTTCAACGTGTGAGGTTGGTCAGCTTAAGCGTTAAGGAAAACTTTTAATGTAACTGATGCGACATGAGTAACCTGAAGGAGAGGTTTGCTTAAGAGACTATTTGCGTCAAATTGTATTTTCACAGATTTTAAACCTGATTTAATGCATTCGTTAAGTAGGTGCATTAAGCGAACCCAGAAAGGTGACACATGCCTTAATAAGGGCTGCTGCTCTTCTTCATTTTTGCACCCTTTAGTTCAAAAAATTGTTCAAAGAAGCGCACCTCGTGCTGTGCGATGGCGCGATTTCACAATTGAATTTCTTTTGTTGTTTACATTAATGTGCTTCGGTTGAGAACTTGTTTTCGCAAGCTACGGCGTTCCAAGACTTCCTTGAAGACAAAATAAGGCATAGCACTTGCACAGAATGCATACGTATATATATATATATATATGTAATCGGAAAACAGAAAGCGATTGGGGACACTGGTATGCATTAAAAGTCAGGCAACGTGGCTACTCAAGTGACTGGGTCCAAACTGGCAGTCAAATAGAGCATCACTTAAGCATCATGATTACAGAAATTTCAACACTACACCCTCTGAATTGAAGCATAAGCACAAAAATGACCTTCAGAAAATTCTAGTGAGTTATATCAACCGTTCTTTTACACTCACAGCATCAAACCTTAATTGTATTTGTTCATGTATTCTCATTGGTTAATCATCCCCTGCCACGTCCAAGCACGCCAACTTCTAAAATGGTCTAGTGGTACGTGCAAAAGTGGCGTAAAGGGCTGTGAGGCCATTGGCGCGCCTTGCGGGTTCCGCCTTCAAGTCTGTGACTCAAGTGCTCTCAAGGTTGTAAAGACGCATTGTCGAAATGTCGAAACACCTAGAGGCGGTCCAATAAGCCTCTGTGTAACACTGCTTGTTTGGCTGTCAGTTTCTGCTGCGGTTACTTGGGTGGTTATATTGCCTTTGCGTGGCAGGCTGACCCCTGGTCCCTGTCAACAGCCCCGATACCTTTCTATTTATTGAATATGCATGTTCCGTTCAAGTATTGTGGCCCCCTTCGTCTTTAAAGAAGTCTCAGAATGCTGTGTCGTGGATATTAAATATATATATATATATATACATATATATACACAGAAGTACCATTTCGACAAGCCCCCTCGATGAATCGCCGTGTCTTTGTGCTTAGTTAGACTGTTATCACGCAATGCGAAACCACTAAGTTGGTTCAGATGCTTCATATTGGCCCTGAGACCCGTAATTATTGCTCGGTGGAAGCTCAAAATTTGGCAACCGTTACGCTGCGCTTGGAACATGGAACCAGAGCGCCATTGCTCTGCGCGGGAACCTAGTAACGCGGTTAGCGTATGCTAACCCAGCACCATGCTCTATTTTTATTGGCTTATTGCTTTGTTGATAAAATAAGGGGTATTTATGCACTCATTTTTGGCGTAATCAAGCACAGTTTTTTACACATTGATGTAAACTGCGCTGTGCAAAACAGCATATTTGTTAGCATAAGAATACTCAGTTTATCACTTACATCTTAACTATTAAGGTTCGCTTCATTTTCTGCGGACCGTGGTATTTTGTGATTGGCCACGGCTTTCCACTTAGCCGAAACTTTTGTCACTGTGCCCTGCTCGGTTGGTGTCATGGAAGTGTTCAATGGTCCGTCGCAGTTGGCTTTTGATGAGTTTGGAAGACCTTTCCTTATCCTCAGAGATCAGGAGAAGAAAAAGCGTTTGACTGGCATAGAGGCGCATAAGGTATATTTAATTTGAATTGGCTTATGCATGTGTTCATTAGTCGCACATTCTAGCAGCTAAGTCTGTCGCCAGTACTCTTAGAACTTCCCTTGGGCCTAAGGGTTTGGACAAGCTGCTTGTTAGTCCAGATGGCGATGTGACAGTTACAAATGACGGCAGGACGATTCTCGAAAAAATGGACGTTCAACACGAGATTGCTAAATTGTTAGTGCAGCTGAGTCGGTCTCAGGATGATGAAATCGGTGACGGTACCACTGGTGTTGTCGTCCTTGCTGGGGCTCTTCTGGAGCAGGCAGAGGCCCTTTTGGATCGCGGTATTCACCCGATTAGAATTTCTGACGGTTTTGAACTTGCCGCTAAGGTCTGCGTGGGTGTCTTGGATGAGATCAGCGGGGACTTCAAATTTTCACTTGATAACCGTGAACCCCTTATTAAAACTGCAATGACTGCTCTCGGGTCGAAGATGTAGGTTTTGTCTATAGCTTACCATAACATCATCAGCGTCAGCCGCTGTCATCGTCACTTCGCTGAGATGGCTGTCGATGCCATCCTATCTGTCGCCGACATCAAACGAAAGGATGTCGATTTCGAGCTAATCAAGGTGGAGGGTAAAGTCGGCGGTAGATTGGAGGACTCGATTCTCGTCAAGGGTGTCATTATTGACAAGGATTTCTCACATCCTCAAATGCCCAAAAAGGTGACTGATGCCAAGCTTGCGATACTTACTTGTCCATTCGAGCCTCCCAAGCCGAAAACCAAGCACAATCTCTTTGTTGAGAGCGTCGAGGATTATCGCAAATTGCGCCAATATGAACAGGACAAATTTGTGGAGATGGTCGACATGTGTGTTTCCATTTATTGCTTTTGTCTCATATTGTTTTTGCACTTTTTCCTTTTTTCTTTATTTTTAATAGGGTCAAGAAAACGGGAGCAAATTTGGTGATATGCCAGTGGGGCTTCGATGACGAGGCTAACCACTTACTTCTGAGTCGTCAATTACCAGCGGTTCGATGGGTTGGCGGGGCCGAAATTGAACTTATTGCGATTGCCACTGGTGGCCGAATCGTTCCACGTTTTGAGGAGCTAACCGCAGAGAAACTGGGTCACGCTGGTGTCGTGCGAGAATTGACCTTTGGGACTACCAAGGATCGTATGTTGGTGATCGAGGACTGCAAGAACTCCAAAGCTGTCACATGCTTCATTCGGGGCTCTTCTAAGATGATAGTCGAAGAGGCTAAGCGCTCTCTGCATGATGCGCTATGTGTGACGCGTAACTTGGTCCGCGATCCACGTGTCGTGGCTGGCGGCGGCGCCTGCGAGATCGCCTGTGCAATTCGTGTTGCCGATGAGGCAGAGAAGATCTCCACCATTGAGCAATACGCGATGCGCGCATTCGCTGACGCTTTAGAATCCATTCCAGTCGCCCTTTCTGAGAATGCTGGTCTTCCATCAATCGAGACTGTTGCCTACGTGAAGGGTCGCCAGGTGCAAGAAAAGAACCCCCACCTTGGCATTGATTGTCTACATACAGGCACTTGCGACATGAGAGAGCAGAATGTCTTCGAGACTCTCACCTCCAAGCGCGCTCAAATTATGCTGGCGGTGCAGTTGTGTAAGATGATCTTGAAGATTGATGATATTCGCACATCTGCGGACGAAATGTAATCCTCTCCCTCTACATTACCGCGTTTACTACGTTATAAATGCCATAATGCATTCAGCGGCCTGATTTCTTGTGTTTTTTACCTAACCTGGGAGTTGCTGCTGGCGTTGTTAGCTAGTGCTGGTGTGGAGGCCCAAGCCCCACACGTGATGTGGAGTGTATGGTTTAGATCCTTTCCTCGGCGTCAGAACTGAATATACTTGTGCGACTGCGGACAGTTTTTTTGCAACATCGTGGATTGGTGCGACAAGGGTTTGGTCTGTTCATCTCCCCCTTAGAGCTAAGAACCGGCAAAACTCGTTGGATATCGTAGGATGTATTTACAGAAAATTATGTGTCAACGCAGCTGCGAGCTTGTACTTCTCCTTCTCCCCTCTCTGATTCCCCAGATCCTGACATGAGTAGGTGCTTCTGTTCACCGATCCGCCTAGAATCGACGAGTGAAATTAGAACAGTAAGGTGAGTTGTTAAGGCCAACTAGGCATTGCCTCACCAGGGAGTTTTCTCCTTGATCCAGCCCAAATTATCCGCGATGAGGTGAAGCGACTGGCAGGAGGGGCATCGAATAATGACAAGACCGCGGGTGTAGGCCAACTTGGAGAAGAACTTTTGAGTGCGTGTTTTGCACACCTGAGAGGCAAAAAAGGCTCCTGATGTAGGCAAGTAAAGCGGAGTCCTATGGTCCTGCAGTGTGGACATGGAAGCCGATCTTATGGTGGAATCTAGACGTGAAATAAGCCTCAGGTGGCGTAATCTCTATAAGCCAATAAAGCACAGCAGTGGGACTAGTTGTCAGTGTTGCCACTCATCTTTTGCGTGCTCGAGTCAACTTCGTGTCGGTAGTGCACATCTTCAGGCGCTAGAGGGATTGACCTTGAGTTCAGCATCAGGAACTCGACCTGCGGCAAACATGTACAGTACCTCCCATCTTTTTTTCGTAGATCCATTCACTGGTTGAAATCACACCTAATTTGATATCCACCTTCCAATCTTGCCGAAGTATCGTCCGATAGAGATCGAAAATACTCACATTGCAGGTGAAGGTGATGCTCATGTTCTTCTCTGTTGTCACTGAAGTCGGCATTGAAATGCTCGCCTCATTCAAAATCCTTCGATGAGGGGCTGTTGCAGGTTGATTAGTGGGCTCGGCATCCGCGGATTCGTAAACCAGATCGCAGCCAGGTGTCGCCTTCAGTACTGGATGTTGTGGACGTGAAGTTGAGAGTCTGAGGAAGCAGAATTGAGGTCTCGGATAATGAAGGAGGGGAGTGCAGGGCCTAACGCCATATCCAAAGTTGGCCATCAGTGGGACGGATACGAACTTTCTTAGAGCACTCATCCGCTACAAAAGAGAAATTAATTCTGCTTATCGACTAGTCTAGCAAAAGCTCCACGGCTTGGATGCTCAAACGTTTCAATGCGGCCATCGCACATGCGTGACATTCGTTGCTTATCAGTTTATAACTACAATTGGTTACATCAAATAGTGAGTGACCAAGGAAAGGAGGTGCGGTCTCTACCCGTAGCATGGACGTGATTCAGCCTGATTCACTTTCAGGCGGAAATTGGCGCACACACGCACACCCTCCATCCAGACGCTGAAGCACGTCACAGCTGTACAACGCCCTGAGAGAAGCGTCAATCACTACCTCTGCCCCTCAACACGCAAAAGACAACGCCTCATCAGCTTCCGTTCACACACAAAATCTTTGATGTAAGCATTTTACTTACTCAACGACACGTGAGTACGAACAAGCACTAACAAAGTCCTCATCAAGCAAACCATTTCAGAGCAATACGATCGTATCTGTGTATATATTTCTCATCTGCCGAAACAGAAGCAGCGACATTGAGGACGGGATGGGGGATTAGGGAAGGGAAGATTGGGAAAAAGTCGAAAAAATACACATCTCCAGTCATTGTCTTTCATTTCTTCCTACGAGGCGAAAATGTCAGCATTGCACATAGGACAGATGGGACGTCGTTGGACCCACTGCATGAGACACTTGCTGTGAAACATGTGCCCACAAAGGGTCCGCTTCGCGTTCCCCACCGACATGGCCTCATAGCAAATTGCGCACCAATCCGCGTAAGCATCCAACTGCTGTGATGTTGGTGCTGGAATGGATGCCATCGTATCCTTGAGGAAGAGCTGAGTCCGTAGCCAAAAGAAGCCGCGACACGTGGCCGGATAGAGGACAAAGAAGACGTGAACTATGAGAATGAAAACTCGACACACCCCGAAAGACTCGTAGAATATGAGCCAGAGAATCACTAACACTGAGAGCAGAGAGATAAGGTAGTTGATGAAGATGTTGAAGAGCCGAGAAGCGGCAAGGAGGCTGTGGAATCTCGTCCACAGAGGCCAACGATGATGAGCTTGATGAAGAGCGTACTCGAAAAGGGTGCAAGTTACATCCAGAAGAAGCTGACCACCGCAGAGGTAGGTACGGAGACGTTGAGCGTAGCCAGTGTACGCAGAGATGGTGCCACCGCCAACACCACCAGCTGCATCAGTTAGAGAGGATTTTCCGCCCAAAGGTTGGTAACCACGTCCCGTGTAGGGAAGGTAGGAAAGCCAGACGGGGAAGTGAATAAACACGCAACCAGAGAGACCAATCATTAGCACACAGAAGAGCAGTGGGATGAGATGGTCAATCCAGGGTGAATCCAAGCCCGGTAAACCCAGGCGAAGTAGGATAGCCTTGACAAGAGACTCCACGGGATAGACACACGTGAAGCCCATGACAATGAGAAGGTGAGTGAAACAGAAAATACGCTGATGAGAAGTGAGATTGGGCAGATCATATTGGATAGCAAGGAAGACGAAGAGGATGACACAGCTCCAACTGGTGTTTTGTAATAACTCCACAGCAGTCACCTCAATATGCTCGTTGCTGGTTAGCTGTTCTTCGATAGGGATCCAGGGATTCGCTGCAACTGGCGCTATTTCCGCCGTCTGGATGAGCTGAGCGATATTCGCACCGAGAGGGTCGACGCAGAAAGCAAGAAAATTGACAACGAAACCCGAAAGGAGACCCACACACACCGCCGCGCCGTAGACGGAAGTCCAAGTTTCTGCGCCGATAGCCAGAGCACCAGTAAGAAGGCGTGAGAACAGACGGTATGAGAGACTAGTTGAATTAGCGAGACTTTCTTCATTTGCGTAAACAATTAAGAAGGTGAAATTAAGGGAGTGTTTGATGGGCACACCATGCTCATCCGTAGCACGAGAGAGGAGCTCGATGACCTTAGCATCAATAGGCCAGAAAACCGCGCCG
The DNA here is from genome assembly GCA_036345935.2 of Taenia hydatigena. Lineage (NCBI taxonomy): Eukaryota > Metazoa > Platyhelminthes > Cestoda > Cyclophyllidea > Taeniidae > Taenia > Taenia hydatigena. Next base: position 20,226,191 of record JADWOT020000005.1, on the reverse strand, counting down.
AGAAGAACGATGAGGAAGAGTTTAATAAGCCAGAAGCAGAGGAAGACAGAGGACACGTCGAGACGGTTCCAGTTATCAGAAAGGAAGTTGAAAGGCTCCATTGAGAGCTGAACCAACTGCTCCTCTAGTGCTGTCTGTAAGCGAAAGTAAAGGTCTTCAGTCAAAAAAGCAATGAAAATGCAGAGCGTGAGACCAAGGGCCAGAAGCTCAGGTAGGAGGGGGAAACGCTGTTCGGTGAGCACTTTAGCGAGCGAGTAAGAGTGGAGACAATCGGAGTAGCGCAGTAGAACAGAGTGAATAAGATAGTTGCTTCGACCACCAAGGGCATAGAAGTAGTTGCAGACGGAAGGTGTGCTGTTTTTTGCAGAATTGGTAAATAACTGCTTGGTATAGGTGTGATCAATTGAAATAGCGACAAAAATGTATAGAATGGCTGGAAGAAGCATGATAGAAGCACAAATAAAGCCGCGAATAGCGCTTCGACGAAAGCGATGACGTTCATCCAACTGATGGCGGTGGAAGAGGACTGGCAGAACGTGAAAGCAAGTGAAAACGATGAGGAAGGAAAGCATAGGAATGGGAAAGAACTTGAGAAGGAGAAAGCGCCAACTCCATGGACGATAGTCAAAGGCGAGTTCATTCAGTCGCCGGACAAAGACGAAAGAAGTGGTGATAGCCAATAAAAAGGGCAGGCACAGAAGACTCAGAGTCCAAATTTGCTTTGGCGGAAGCAGAACAGCCACCAGAAACAGAGTGAAAACTATAACGTAAAAAAAATTCAACAGTATGTTGTGCAACAAATATTCTGTTAAAACACTTATTGCAGCGCACCGAAATCAGTACTAAAGATATCAAAAAGGGCCAAAATTTACATGATAGGGATTCAAAAGAACGCGCGAAAATCCATTGTATTCCACGTCAAGATATTAGATATTGTTTCAAAGGATTGGGGGAGAAATATGTCAAGGTAGTGTACTCGACATGTACCTATTTAAAATTCTGGTGGTTCAAAATGTAGCAACTTCCAGTTTAGTAGGTCTGCTAAAGGCTTAAGTCCCACAGTAATATCCTAACTACTTTAATCAATTTTTAAGGAACTGATCAAGTGCCACATTGAAGATGAAGGCGAGGTCATTTACGTCTCCAAGAAATTTCCTGTTATCATCTATAAACACCAGCCTGAATGAGGAATGCAGAAATGTGAGACGGGAGGAGTGAAAACCGTAGTGCAAATAAAGACAGCGTATCTAAGGACGTAGCCACTTCGCTTCAAAAATGCATCACTTAACACTCTGGAACTCCATAATGGCGAAATACACGACAAAGCTCCCCATAGTACGTCGAAAATTTGACCAATCAAGAGTGATACAATATGCAAGCAAACCCGAGAAAAGTGCACAAACAAAAGACTTCACAGCAAAACCTTAAAATGATGCAAGCGTGTTGACAATGACCATCATTCCGAAGATCGGCATGATGAAAAAAAGCATTAACCTACCCAGAGCAATGGTAAAAGTAGCCAACTCATCCGAAAGGCCATTAGCGTAAAGGGTGTCCTTGTAAGCCAGCCAAGAAATAAGCGAATCCTTAAGGCTAAATATCCAAGTGGTTCTTTTTGCTAGCACAGTATCAATAAATAATATCAATACCGCCCTGAGGAAAACATCTGCACACTCCCAAATTCTCATTTGACTTTCACAACGGCAACACAAACTTAACAAAGCCGCCTTAAAATTAGAGCAACAAAATCTGCAAATGCCAATACGTAAAAAGTCATATTTTAAGGTTCTAATTGTCCACCACTGTCAAAAAACGCAAATTCTTACGAGGTAAAGTTTAATTTAAAGTCATGATAGTTGTATGATATCCTGTGTGCTTAAACATTAAATTCAAACTAGCAGTAAAATATAGTTCTGTCAAAAGTTCCAATTTTGCCATGTAAAAAACGATATAATCGAAGCATTTTTTAAAAGGATTCTTGGTGACATAAATTTTTCTCATTTGGACCGCACTGTCCCCCAGATTTTGACACTTAAACGCAAAAAGTACAAAACGCCAATTGAAAGTCGTGTGAGGCCAATAAAACAACTCGTTCTCTATTTCGACCTGCTGTGGTCTGACTGCCGTGCCACAAACCATGGTCAAGTAATCTTTCATAGAATCGCCGCAGCACTTTATTTGTTTTTACTACCGGTTTCGGTCAGGGGACAGTTGTGGCCATATTGCCCTAGCTGTGTAGGTTGGCATCCGGGCCATGCCGGCAGCTTAGTCCCCTCTACTCTTTGAATATATATATTCTACCCCAGTATTCTGCCTTCTTTTGCCCTCGAGGGAGCCTCAGGGCGCTACAATCACTGTCCATTTCATGTGAATGAAGGCTACCTCGCAGCATGCATTCGTCAAACGTAGTTATGGCGTCCCGAGGCTCCTTTGGGGCAAAGGAAGACGGGATACTAGGGTAGGATGTATAAATTCAACAGGCAAAGGGAAACAAGCTGCTAGCATGACCCGAGGGCCAGCCTGTGCAGCCAGGGCAACACAGCCACCCCTGCGACTCTGACCGGAAGCGGCGGCTTAAAGAAACAAAGCACTTCAGTAATACCTGCAGGGTATCCCGAGGCTCCCTTGAAGGCAAAAGAAGGCAAAATACCAGGGCAGAACATATATATTCAACAGACAGAGGGGAATGAGTTGCCGGCATGGCCCAAAGGGCAGCCTGCGCGTCTAGGGAAATACGGCCACCTCTGTGACCCTGGCCGAAACCGATAGCTCAAACAAACAATTTGCTACATTGCCCCACTCCTCTTTTGAGCGTCGTCCCCAACACTCCACTTGGTACACCTCCCGCGTCAGCCATCACAACATACTCAGTGCCGCAAGAAGCACCCACGAGCTAACCATGCCAGTCGCCGACATCCGGCGCGATTGAGGCGAGGCTTGACACCAACGTCTGAGATTCCTCTTGACAGTGCATTGGACTTCGAGTTTCGTTTGGCTTGGAAACAGAGTTCAGCATAAGTGGCTCTGCCGACCGTCAGTATGTCCATAGGGAGGCGTTAGCAAGTGGGTCTCCTTAAGCAAGTATGTTAGGGGGAATCTTCGGAACGAAACCTTTCCAGGTGATCCATGGCTAGCATTGCTTCGGTTGTTGATAGCCTTCTTGAAGAACACAGAGATGGGGTGGATGCCTGAGGCGGACGTCGTACTTGGCCCAAACGTAGCACATGCACTTCTTTCGCACCGCTGCAACATGCTACAGGCGGTAGAGATCGGGACAAAAACCCTATAGAGTCGGGCCCGCCTTCTGCTGCCACCAATGTAGCGTCCCAAGGCTCCTTCGAAGGCAAAAGAAGGCAGAATGCTAGAGCAGAATATATACGTTCAACGAACAGAGGGAAATAAGCTGCTGGCACGGCCCGGAGGCCAGCCCACGCAGCTGGGGCAATACGGCCATCTCCATGACCTTGACCGAAACCGGTCGTTCATACAAACAAAATTCTGCAACCTGGCATTCCCTTTGTTTTTCTTTAAAAAATTTTAGATTTTTGATTGAAGTGGTGTTTTTCAAACTTCTGTAGAATCAGTAAAAAGAGCATTGAGTTTTGAGAATCCTAACCGCTAAGGTATCAAATTTTAATATTTAGTGAGGGTTCTTTAAAAACTAACTAACTTTTTTACCAATTAATGTGCGTGTAGGCAATAGTAAATTTGGTTCGCGTATGGCAGACGCGAAAAAAACTTTGAGTGAAAAATTTCTCATAATCTGTTTTACAAAAAGGCTTGTTTTTAGGCGAGATCCATGCTTTAGTTTTTTGCCCCATTACCGGGTGAATGACTCTCCCATTTGCTATTCGCGGGTCGTTTCTCGTGTGCTCGTTTGGTTATTATTTGGTGCTTTCAAGACTCCGGCGCCTATTTTTAGTAATGGCAGGGAACGCGCAAGATCCCAGACTTCGTCAACTCAAGATTAAGACCAATGTCGTGAAAAGGTAGTTGCTAAATTGCAACACTTTTGCAGAATATCCAAAGATAAAGCTAAATACGAAGAAGAATTAGTTGACCTTCAAAGAGATCTTGAAGAGAAGAAAGCCTCCGGTGCAGATGAATACACGATCAAAAAAACAGTATGTTTCATCCCCCCACTTCTACTCCATATTCTTCTTAGTGCGAACTTATTGATGAATCCAGAATGATGGTCTCAGATTGTTCGAGTCGATTGGCTAGAGCTGTTGATGTTTTGGCAACAGCCGTGGCCGATTGCGAGGACCTAAGCGGCCATGAAGAATACCATTGCGCTCAGGATCTCATCTCAGGGAGGTCCGAACCCGACACGTAGGCACCTGCATTTAGTTTGCAACTTATTTCCTCCGAAGACTGTTCCCTTCCACCTCCTGCATAATTGCTTTTGTTTAGGTTTGATACACTGTAAAGAAATGTGTTTGGTCGCCACCCTAGAACTGAAAGTACTTCTCGTTTCTACTTTATGGGTTGCAAAAGACAAGGTTTATGAAAACTGATTTATTATAGAAATGTTCCAAAAGATGTTCTCTGTCGAAGTGTGGTCTGGGTGCTTCACCTATCTTGTTTTTTCCGGTCGTTTTGAGACTTTTTCCCAAATCGACTGCGTTGAACTTCAAAGATGACTTCAATCAGAATGAGGACAATGATCATCCATTCCAGCCGTGAAGAATGTCTTGCTTGCAAATGGTTTGTTAGAATCTCCGTCAGTTCGCAACACGTGTCTAGCTTCGAGTTGAGGATCTGTACGTGGAGGAGTGAATGTGAATGCACATGCATCAAGATAAAAGTTGGAGGAGAAGGACACGCACTCTAGTTCGACTCCGCACGCTGAGTGCATTTTTGAGGCTCTGGAAGAGTTTTTCGACCTCCGATCGATCCCAGTAGAAGTCTGGCGTCTCGCTAATAGTTGTGCTGATGTTGAGGAGGTGTCTACGTAGAAAGAAGTCGGTTAATTAATTTCACTAACCGTAAGGTGAAGAGCTCTCCGGTTTTTCGAATCACTGACGACATTGGGAAAAACAACCCTAGGCCGGTTTGCATTTTCTAGGAGAAAGAGACCTTGAGATAACGGAAATGATGGCGTGGTCAGTGGTTTTGTGAGTCCGCTTACTTCAATCCAGGGTTGCATTTGCACGGCTACCGTGTCAAAACTAGTCTCCAGCAAGGAAAGTTTCACTGAAAACAAAAGCGAAATCTGTTCATGAGTGGTGCCTTTGAGGACATCAAACCAATTGCAAAGTGGGCTTGAGGCATTGATTGACTAAAGGGGAAATAATAGTAGGTGACGTGACAATAAACAAAAATCCGGTCTCCCGGGGCGGGCACGACCGTTTGAGTCGTTGGAGCATTGAGGCTGTGGAGACGAAATGAAATTGAGCTTGTGTATTTCCGACTCCGGTCAACGTGGTGGTGGTTTAGTCAGAAGGATTTGTTTTGCTCCAACAAATTCGTCACAATTGAGGGGCGGTGAGGTCGGAACGGTCTTTATTAACTGTCTGGCTGATTTGATGGCTAACGTCTCGCTTATCTTATCTGCAAGTGGTGCCACTCCAACCAAATGTGTGTTCCCAGGATCAGTGTATGCTAAACACACAGCCCCGAATGGATTGGTAAGGAAGAGTTGACCTGAGTGAATATCCGCATATGAGGACGAGCGTTTGGCTGGCCCACCACTGGGAGCCCAGAAAAGAGATGTTGGTTACCGTTATTTTGTCTGCAAATTGGAAGGCGTCACAAAAGGTAACAAATTTTACTGTTTTAAACGCGACAAATTACACCATGACGAACGATTCGGTAAAATTAGTTACCATCATAAATTGCTACACAATACGCGTCGCGTATATGTGACATCCAATCTCATGGAATGGATTTAACATTATTTCGGGGTTTGAAAAAACCAAATCGTGAGATTCAAATCAACGTTTATAAGATTAGTCGAAAAGTCAAGTTATTTCCTATTAATCCCACTGCCGATCAGGTTTGAAGGTGGTATTAGGACCTGCACTTCCCCCCTTCTGGATCTGGGATCCCAGGTCGACTACCCCCGCTTCTCAACCTCACGCCTACGACATCCAGCACTGAAGGCGGCACATGGCAGTGATCTGGTCTACAAATCTGTGGACACCGAATCGACTAGGTAACCCACGATAGCTTTCCACCAAGAGGTCTCGAAGGAGAGGAGAACCTCGATTACAACTTTGGTGATACCAGACGATAGCGTCAGCATTCACCAATTCACTCATCAACTCTGCTGACTAATGCTTCGGTGAGATTGGAAGAAGAATATCAAATGGGGAGTGTCTTTGTCTAGTGAATAGCCCCAAGAAGAGGAAGATGAAGGAAGATCGTGACAATGTCATTCGAGTTGTATATGAATGCACACAGACCGAGGTCCTGATGTGGAACCACATGGACAACTCGACGCAGTACTGCGCTTTGGAGAGTGATTTCGAGCCGCAATATCAGTCATCTGTGAAGCATGTGGTTGAAAAGATTAGTGATAAACATCAACGTAGATCACTCCCTCCTCGCCCCCTTCCAAGGACTCAAGAGTTAACCTTAAATAACTCCAAATATTAAAATGAGGTTGTCAGCAGTAGACGCTTATGATCACTGCTTCGTCCCGTTTCGTCATTTAAGAGTGAAGAATGCTATAGCAACCTCAGCTTGATTATTCTTTGGTCTACTCCGATGACCATGACAAGATTGAGTTGTCAAGTAATAAGGAGCAACTTTAATCCCGAAAGAATCTCCTAAGGTGAAAAGACTTCAAGCGCGTCGCTCTGCGCCGCTAAGCAGTGGAAGAGGTAATTAAACGTACTATCACTTAAGCCTTCGGACGTGGCACCTGCGTTTCCACTATCCGCCATCACAGGGATTACTCCTTTAAACTTTCATTTAGTGCGTGAAACACTTCATCGTACTATAAACTGCAACGAGATCTCATTGAAGATGAATCTTTTGAAAGGATACTACACGATGGGCAGTCTACCTAAAGATGGGTCAGCCTTTAGAATGGTTACATAAAGACGGAAGAAGACCCTATAATGAGAAAACCTAGTGGAGTGTCTGCACCTTGACATTTTTCTCCTTCACTTTTACTAACTGAAAGCCTCGGTTTGACTAGAATGACTCTCAACATAAAGCACTGGTAAATCCAAATGACCCAGCTGCTGAATTGGAGTCACAAAAGAAAGGGAGCGGTAAAAAGCCCTTACCCGATGAAGCTAAAGCGTCAGAAAAGGCGATTTTCTCCATGGCCAAGGTCTGAACGGCTCGCTCATAGGCATTCTGTGACTCGGCAGTATCTGATTTCGGTGGAAGTGCATGTAGGCGGATGTCTTCAACGTCGAGACGGGTCGGTCCACTAGAAGAAGAAAGGAGAAGGAAGTTTTATGCTTTGTAAATAAGGAATTTCGCCCTGTGTCGTGTTTGGAGCCACATATTCCACCCATTATGTGTGCTAGCAAAGAGGGACCGATCTGATTGAGGCAGTTCTTATTCGTCAAAGAGCCATATTTAGCTGGGGACTCGGCTACCACGCTCACGCCACCAGTACCTCAACCTCTGTGCAAGCTGATGCCAATCATTAGAAAGATGGCAGCTGTTGTGGTAGATGACTAGGTCTAGGGAAGTTGTAACAGAAGACGTATCCCAGTCACGTGGTTCAGCAACAACCAATCCAACCTACATCAGGTGTGGCCACAAGACAGATGGTCCAGGCTTTCACGTTATTCCCCCGCATGAATCTCTTAGTCTAATTGAGGATGTGCATCACGGATAAGACAAGTAACACGAATCACATTATCTCAAGCGATTATCTCGTCGTTGAATGCGGCACATGAGGAGACTTGCGAAATCCGATGCTAAATGTGACTACGGGGAGTGCTGGAAAGTATATTGATGCAGAAGATGGGAACCAGATAACAAAACGTTGTTTGTTTTAATGCCCAACTAATCAACGCAAGCTTTTACGCTTGCCCATATTCTTAGGCCCTTCTCGCCTCAATACCGATGGCTCGTTCCGTGGCGGTGGGTCAGAATTGTTTTGAAGGGTGAAAGGGTCGCTATTCGTTGGGTTGAGATGATTGCATTGTAAGCGGTTTGGCTAGGCTTAAGACCTCTACCAGTCTACAGTATCGCGGCCAAAAATTTCAAGCCAAGTGAAGAGACGTAAAGGGCTTTACGAGTCAATCGGTCAAGCTAAGGGTTTGACAACTGTCGCTAATGCCTGAGTGCCAAGATCTGGAGATAATTGGAGACGATAACAGGGTTCTGATGTTCTTTGCTGAGTCATACAAAGTGGATTAAAATGTGAAAAGACCCCATCTGAGCCACTCTCTTGATCTGGAGGAGATTTCCACATCAAACTGTGAGACCTCGTAGGGAGAAGTGGGGAGAGATTACAATACACAAGTCTACGTGAGTGAGGTGATGAATTCATAAATGTAAAACACTTTAAATGAAAAGATTTTAAGAGAGGCTTGCCTGGTGAAGGAGTAAATCAGCTCCTCAAATTCTACCGCTTCCGGGGCAATAGGCCCGTTGCATTCTCTGCGAATTTTGGCAATGATCTCCTCACTCTGTAAAAATAGGTTGGCTTTCAGGCCAATCCACCGGTTGGAGGGTCTCATCCTCCCATACCACCGAGAAATGGAAAAATTCTCACCTCGGACCTCGAGACATTCCAGAAGACAAGAACACCGGTTCTGAAAGAAAGTGGCAGATGAAGCAGGATAAAAGCACCACAGGGAGGAGCTTCAAATACTCAGAGGGTGTAGGTACAAGAAAAGCGGAATGCGACAACACAAGATAGACGTTCAAGTTAAATCGGTCTCTTTGAATTTGTAGGATTACAAGAGGATGAGATCATGGCATCACTACACACCAAGAAAGCAAAAAAAGTGACGGACGAAGTTGCCCGTTACTGAATGCGTGAACTCGGAGCCCTCAGATATCCGATCGAATGGACGATCTTATTTAAAATGCAGCAACAGCATGGGGATGACATGTTCAGCCGTTCATAGGCGATGAAAGTCGATGCAGAGAACTGGAAAATCATCCCAAATCGGAAGTTTAGAGAGATTGCAGGAAAAGTCTAGCTGGTCTGTTTTATACTTCAACCCCTAAATGCTCAGAAATCCACTGACAGGAAAGCACATAAGGGAGCACCCAGGCGCCAATTACCCCACATCCAGCTTACTGTCGTTGACGTACAAGAAGGCCCTCGCACTGCTTGCAGTGCGCCTCGCTGCCAGTTGCCAGCCTCCTAAAGCACAGCGGTAACAACCAGACGACCAAAACTACCCTTTAGAATTGATAGGCATTGATCGCGATGGAAGACAGATGAAGTGTAGATTAGAGCGGCACATTACCGAAACTCATGCAAGGATAAGACAAAGATGAAGGTCAATGCACTCCTTTCGACGTGTACAAATGTACAGTAATTTGTACCTGCAGAAGGTAAGCAGGACGGGAAGTAGCGAAGAGCCTTCAAATGCACCAAAAGCACTTCACAGTACTAAAGTTTTCTGTCTCTTTGGGAAATAGAGAATTGAAAACCGGGTGTCAGGCTCATTAAACGCCTCTGCAGGGAAGGAATGAGCACAGTGCTTTGGAGATTCCTGTGGAAGAAAGTGTTCTTGTTGGTGTGCATGTGTAGCTCACAATTTTAGCCTCTTCCCTTCTCAAATACGTTGAGGGAGATTTGTCAATTCAAGAGCAATATGACAAAAAAAAGGAAACCCATACAACTCTAGGGTTTGTGGGAAAAATGGTTCTACAGAAATTGTCAGGACTAGTCTGTAAATGGAACGGGAGGCCTATTCTTGCAAAGCGACGGACGAATAATCAAAGACAACAATTCCGGAACCGAGGCATTTCTTTAAGTATTTAGTGAAAGAAGAAATGAGACTATACATTGTCCGTCCTTGACCTAGCCGTTGAAGTATATGAGTCCAAAATGGCACATTCAAAACAAGCAGAAGTTACTCTAGTTCATCACTTATCCATCCTTGATTTCAATTGGGAGAACGAGTTTTTCCGAACCACGGGAGAAGAAATCTGCATTCATCAACCGTCCTATCACCTGTCAAGTTCCCCTGTCATTTGTATCTCAGACAACCTCGCATGCTGTATTCTAGTGCGATGTCATTTGAAGAGGACTGGAATATGACAAGCAGAACATTAAGCAGCCGCTACGAAAAAAAACCCTCAACGATATCATCGCAAATAAAGGAACAATGTTTCCATCCTAGATAAAAAGTGGTTAACAATGGCAATGATTACAAGGTGATAGGCATATCTGACAGAAAGGTGATGATGCCCTTTCGTTTTTCTCTTCTCGCTCTATCCCTCCATCTCGGCACCAAAAGATCTCCATTTCAAACAAATTCAGTGCTTTGGCAAGTACGACATCTTATGCTTAGCATTGGTCAGGGAAAGCGCGCAGAGAAGCTACTACTAATGATTAGGGAAGTGATAGTTCGGTGCTAAAATATCATTAATTAGATGTAAACATAAATAACTGGACACTAGCTGGATCGTGAGAAAGTAAAGACGATGGCTGGGAATATGTTTGGACAAGAAACAAAGAAGAGGCCAAGAGAATTGCCTGAAGCCGCCAACCTCACCGCTACCACCAACTCTTCCCCTCCCCGAGAGGGTAAGCGATACAGACGGAACAAAGACCTAGACAGGCTTAGGACGACTTCAACTTCATTCTTAACCCATTCTACGTGGAGTGCTTGAAGCGAAACACCAATAACAAAATTAGCCACAAGGGACAGATAGTCCTGTTACAATGTTGAAAACGAGCATTTGGTTAGCAAATTTAGGCAACAAAGCAAATTTCTCGATTGATTAAAAACGACCCGGAGTTAAAAGGTTATCGCGACAAGGAAGGTTAACGATAAAGATATGTAAATTTGCAGTTCAGCCGGATGCTTCAGTTGTACTGCCACGTTTCTAGATTCAAGCGAGTGCATCATCCACCCTTTTCAAACGTGTTGCCAATTTGATAAGCTCACTAGGTCCATTTTGACATAAACGCCCGCCTTACTGCCCATAACATAACCCAATAAGCCTACTTGAAGACGAGAACATCCCGATGTTTGATGGGATCATGAATATCAGAGGGTGTGGTGAAGAAGATGATCTCGTTGTTTGCTTCAGGCGGCAGACGCAGACACTGGTACCCCATGGTCACATAGTCGAAAGATGAAGAAAGCTGAGCCAGGTTTACTGATTGACTGATGCCATAGGCGGAGACTCGAAAGAGATTGTTCTCAGAAAAGGGCCTCTCCATGGATGCCGAATGCTAGAAAAGACGAGTAAAGAGGAGAAGCGATCCAAGCAAATTGAAATCTTGAACTTTACAGCTATGAATAAGCAATGGGTTCAACGAACGGTAGTAAATAATCGTCAGAGAGAAGATCATAATCCTATCCAGTTCAGGCATCGTAGACTAGGGTGGCAAGCAAAGGGCGCAGCGTTTATCGTGCCATGGAACAAAGTGGGATGGAATAAATTCCATGTCAAGGGAGGAATAAAATTCGAACCTAGAGAAAGGCGACGCAAAAAAGACTCCACTTTCGGTTTATTCAGGTGACGTAACGTTCAGGCGTTTAGAAGTAGGACATTCAATGATGTCTAATTCGCCCACCACCAGCTCAATGCCCATCCATCCTTAAACCTAAACACCCAATGGATACACCCTCCCCTGTGGCGAACTCCTCCCTACACGAAATAAATATTTCCACGAACACAAATTGCGAGAAGCTGTATAATGTGCGGCATTGAAGAAGCGTTTTGACGATGACAACCTCACTACACATAACGGAACCTGGACGCGTCGTTTCAATGTGGAACCGAAATGCGCAGCAAAGCCGGAGAATCACAAGACTTCACTGTGCCACAGGAAAGTAAACAACTTTGGGTCGAAGATACCCTGCAGTTCTGATTGCATCAAAGCAGAGAGAAATTACTTCCTCAAACGCGTTTTCTTCCTCGACCCAGTCGAAGACCATATTTTAGGTTGAACCCGTCCCGTATACTGTGAAAGGGAGTAGAGAGATGGCAGGCCGGTTCGCGGGTCGCGAGGAATGATTTGACCTCTCACTGATGACCCCATTCTGACCAAGCCGTCATTTGCCACTAATGTTCCAAAAAATGGGTGAACTCTCCAACCATTTGCCAACAACGTCACACTGTGATCTTCCGACAACAAACAATTGCTCTACGACTATCAGAGAAGAAGGAGACAAAAAAAAACACTAAAAGCGATGAAGTTGGATGTATCCCATGATCTATTGATTCATTTCTCTAACTTAACCGTCCAATCAGATTCCACATCGCATGCAAAACTGCATGTATGCCACTCGTGACAAGCTTCTGGAAGTCCATTGGAGGAGAGCACTTCCAACTTCACGAGAGGTTAATGGCACTACCGAAAAGTGAGATATTTTGGGGAGTTTACCATGCAGCGCATTTAGGAATAGGGTTAACGAATTATTGTTTGTCTTAAGGCGGAGGAGGAGATGAGTAAACCAACACGTTTGAGCATACTCTTTTGGACTCAAGGGTAAGTCGCCGCAATGGGGACGAAAGTGACTACGAAATAGGATCAATGGGGAACAGAGGCTAACTTTACACTGGATATTGTGTGCTAGAGGAACAAATTCCTTCCCGGTGACATATTTATTCAAAAGTAAGATCAACTTCCCCGATGATACCGTCCAAGAGTTGTCGTACCGATGCAACGGAAGTCGCAGAGCTGCAGGCGTCAAGCCAAAGAAGTGGGAACGATGGAATTGGGTCACGAATGTAGAGATGCAACAAAGAAACAAGTCAAAACTTTAAAGCCATCTGACCACCGGGGCAATTTATCTGCCAATTGCTCTGAAATGGCCTGACTGAAGCTACAATATAACCACTTGATGAACTCTCAGTGTGCAATTGAGGTACAAGTTGACACCTTTTGACACACAGGTGACGGGCGGACGCAATTTACCATTCGTAAGGTGGTTTACAAGTTAACTGGCAGAAATAGACCGCCGATAACGCCTAGATGAAGCTATGATCGCAGACAGGAGGCTCAAGAATGATTCATGAAAATGGAGAAGAATAAACTCAGTCTAGCAAGTTCAAAACTCTGAGATTACTCCTGGAGTCGATCCAGCGCGGCTACGAAAAGGGTTTGTTTAACTGACAATCACTACCAGCCAAAATCCTCTCACAAGGGGCAAAAAGCTAGAAGAAACGTAGTCCAGACCAATCCAACCCGCCTTCGTCTCTTTGCCAGTTTCCTGATCAACATTTTGTGCTAGCACCAAGAAAAATGTGGCAGTCGCCACTTCCAGATTGGAAAAGTACATCTTTAGGGAATTGAGGAAAAACGGGAACGGGGCAGGACTGAAATGTACCTCTCCACACGCACAAGTTTGGCGTTGTCTTGCCCTCTGATTGACGGACTAGTCCTGCCAGTTTCTAAAGAATCACCTCTTTCCGAAAACTATCAGGCTTGACCGGATGAAATGAACAAATATTTGGCTTGCAGGAAATGAACGTTTGCATCTGCGCACTACCACATGGGAACACACAAAGTATGGTCAATTGGGCGTGAGGTGGGTGATGAATGGCCTTTCGTGACGGAAAAAACTGTTTCTCATCAAAAGTCGGCTGGTGATGTAAAGCGTTTCCGTAACGTAATTAAAAGAAGTGAGAAACAAACTGACATCCATCGCCATCAGTGATGGATGAGGCCCCTGAAAATGACTGGTCTACTTCGCAGTGGTTCAATAACTCAATTTCATCCTGCAATTGAAGCGTTTAACAATCTCAAACTACACCTTTTTCAAGTGCCATGCAAAGAATGGTACGAGAAGTTTCTGCAATTCTGGAGTTACGTTAAAGTGAGTTCGTGAAGCAGATACTGTTTGCTACCTCAAAGTAGGAGGAGGAGGAGAGCAGAGAGCTTGACACGGAATACCGCACCAACGGATCGATGCATGTCCCCCATTCTATAATGGATGCATATACGCAGTTCGCTACTCAGTGCCACAAGGTACCAGCTGTCGTCGCGCCGAGCCACGCCAGAAAACCTCATGCACTATTTAGGTCGCTGCATACATGACCATGCCCCTACGCTGAGATGAAATTATGACATTTCCACTCATAATGGTTGATTTAATAGCGTTTAATTGATTTGAACTTCAAGAGCAAATGGGTTCAAGCAATGGTCAAACAAATTTTGCCCTTTGCCGACATAAATCTACGACGCATCCAGTCAAAATCTATCTTAACGCTAGTCTAGACAAAAGCATAGACATTAAAAAACTACACTCGATAAAGTTTCATCAACAAACACGAACTCACTGGAGATGCGAGCCTTTGTGGTTTCGGTTTCATCGATTTACCTGTTGTCAAGGTAATATCTAGTTCACGAACAGTTTCGTGGGCCACCCGAAGCGAGGGCAGAAGCGATGTACTAAAATGTCTACTCACAGTTCCCGAGACTCTTGCAAGAGCCATCCGATTCGAGAGTAGCAGACACTCGAGAAGTCCTCGTATGCAAAGTGCAGCCTTTAAGAGAAGAATACTAGTGTTGCAACCCAGAAACACATCACCACCCTTAAGAGATTACGTACAAAAATGATATAATTGTATTTCGTACATGACTAAAAGTTTTAAGTTCCCCATCACTAGTTGAAATTCATGTCAAGTAAAATTAAAAAAGGGAAGAAGAGGATTCTCAAGAAGCCATTGTAGAGTAGAGAGGGACAATAGGGTAAGAGAACGTCCGAGACTTCAAAATCAGAATTCTGCAATGCTTGGATCCTGTTCCAGCTCATCAAACGTGAAGTATTTGTGGGTGACGATGGTAGAGGCGACACGAACAATACGAAGACCTGGTCTGTCGTACCCGAGTTGGAATCCTACAGCGGAAGAGGAAATTATTTCGAGTGGAGCATTGGAACTCCCATCTTGTGGATACCACAGCCCACCGCTGTTGTAGTGGAGATGACCGGAAAAAAGATAGCGCACACCAGCTTTGTAGTATCGACTTAACAGGTCTTCGCGAACATTCTTCGGCAAGTTAAAATAGTCATCTTCCTCATTTGGTGACTTTTTAAATGGTGGAATGTGCTGAAGATGGAGGGTAATCATGCTACGCACTCTCACTCACCTGAAAAATAAGAATATTCTCTGCACTCTTATTCTCAATTGCTGAAAGTTCGTTATCTAGCCAGCCATCCTGATTTGCAAACTCGGCTTGACAATTTGAATGATCGAAGTAAAGCTGGGAGTTAATGACAATATTCTTCACTTTACCACACCAAAATGTGAAGTAGTCATCCCCCCAATGGGATTTGTAATCATCAATATCGGCTGCTGAGGGGTTATTTCCGATATCGTGATTTCCAGGCAGGACGAAAATAGGTATACCAGGAGAGATCTCCTCCAGAGATGTCTTTAAATCGGAAATTTGCTCCTGCCTTTCAGGACGACCAGGCTCAGCATCCACCAAGTCGCCACAAATGATGACAAATTTTGGTATGGCAGAAAGCCTGTTTATGGCTGAGATGGCACGATCTACCAGAGCAAGTTCGCGATCCCATTTATAGGGTGGGTCACGTTTTTCTCCATAGCGTTCGAGCAGAGCCAACTGTGGATCAGCAAGTTGAATGAAGGTGAAGTTGCTGGTGTTAGAGTCCAAGTTTGCTGGGAAACGACGATTTGCCACCGAGATGAGGCCAGAAACCATGCAGAGAGAAGAGCGTAAAGTGCTGTAACACAAGTCGAAATCATCGTAATTTTACTGACCAACGGCAGCTAGACCTAGAGAGCACCAATGAGTCGAAGACCTCAGCATCAGATTGATACACTCAATTTCTTCGTCGGATATTTTGATTAAAGTGCATGAATTAGTATGCGAGTAAAGGGCAAGAAGATGTTCTGGGTACACATTTCGGTGTGTTGTTTTATGGCACTCTCTAGCTATTTATTTACAAGCGTTCAGTTTTAAATATTTTCATTTAAAGTTGCGTAGAGAATTCTTGGTGATCGTATTCACTGAATAATATTGCTTCCAATTATGTTAAATTTACTTTCTAAAGAGTATTTCTTTGCTTTTTTATTGCAGTAGCCCCTATTTTAAAACTCATTTCCCTTTTGCAGGATGGTATTTTCCACCCACCATGGTTCGCTGTTCCTTCGTGAGTAACGGCGCAGAAACTATTGTCGCAAGAGTCGCCCAATCATGCCCTTGATTGCAGGCAACGAATAGCCGATACCCCAGTTGGCCTCCTGGAGCACGAGGTACACTGGCTCTTGCTTGATCCCCATTTGCTCTCCCCAATTTGTCTCTGAAGAGAAGTATCATGACTTGTTTTTGCGATGCATTTATATTGAACATCGTAATTCATCTACGCCAATCCTGACATACTTGTGTACACTAGTTGGCGAATCGATCTCGTTGATTTTACTGAACGCGTGCGTAAATGATATGGAACTTCTTCCTTCCTTGATGCTAAAACTGACCTTTGCCAATGCTATCAGTTCTTATGCTTTCGATTCCTCTATTTGTTTCTTTTTTTAGCCAGTACTTTCTGGTCGATTTCTGCAGTCGCAACATGCACGTTGTTTTGATGGTGGCTGAAAAGCCCTCATTGGCAGAAGCTCTGGCCAAAATTATGTCGCACGGTGACCATACGTCCCGCAGAGGCAGTAATGGTGCATGTAGTATCCACGAGTGGAATGGGACCTTTCGTGGGAGTCCGGTTCGTTTCAAAATGACTTCGGTGTGTGGTCATGTCATGGCTCTAGACTTTGTTGGTCGTTTTAATAGTTGGGACGCCGTGGACCCGGTTAGTTTTTTTCATTTCTTTTTGCTTATTTTATGTAGATTGAACTGTTTTTCGCGAAGATTGAGAAAAAAGAAGCAAATCCAAAACTGAATATGGTGAATTTTCTTCAAAAAGAAGCCAAGGGGGCGTCTTCTCTTATTCTTTGGTTGGATTGTGACAAGGAGGGTGAGAATATTTGCTTTGAAGTGATTGATGCAGTGATTCCGGTTATGGGTTCACAGGTTGGTCTCCAAATCCTTCACGAATTGTTTCTGGTCTCTCCAGTAATTATGAGCCTTTTTTATCCATAGGCACAGATTTACCGGGCTCATTTCACCGCAGTCACGGATCACGAGGTCCATGTGGCTATGAAGAATCTCCGTCAGCCAAATAAAAACGAGGCAATGTCTGTTGATGCAAGGCAAGAAACGGACCTGCGAATCGGGTGTGCCTTTACGCGCTTTCAAACCAAGTTCTTTCAGGTGTTTACTCCTGTTATATCGCTTTAACGTCTGAAACTTTCTTCGTTTGCCAACCTGCTCATTGCCTTGGATTCATAAAACTCCCATTTGGTTTGCTTTCCGCTATTTCACTTTGTTCTCTTTCTAGGGAAAATACGGCGATTTGAATAGTCGTCTTGTCTCCTATGGTCCTTGTCAAACTCCGACTTTGGGCTTCTGTGTCAAACGC
Source organism: Taenia hydatigena (assembly GCA_036345935.2). NCBI lineage: Eukaryota > Metazoa > Platyhelminthes > Cestoda > Cyclophyllidea > Taeniidae > Taenia > Taenia hydatigena. Next base: position 20,208,636 of record JADWOT020000005.1, on the reverse strand, counting down.
CACGATCGTATTCAGTCTTTCAAGCCTGAACCTTTCTGGCGACTTACTGCTTCGGTCAGTCAGAAATTATCGATACTGAGGGAGTCTATTTGCGCAAAGTATTATTTCCTGTATGATGACCTCTTAGAATATTCGTTGAACCCGATTCCCGTATTTTGAGACCTTCTACTTTATTAGGCACGTTTTAACTCGGAAAATTTGTTACAGTACATTTGTTGGAATTGTAGTTTTGCGTGAGCAGGACTTACGATTTGAAAATGAGCTTTTCTTGTCTCCATCTTTGAATTGCTTCCTGATTGACCTACTTACTTGTGATGTGAAGTAACCTCTATTTTTTGAACGTTCGTGCCATTGACGCTCCCCAAGCAATTCACTTATTGCTCACTCTACACTCCAAAGACACGCTTATTATCCAGGAGTTGGTCGGGTGTTTGTAAGTGTTTGCGCCATGCATTGTAGACAGAACCGTCTGTTTATTAAAAACCAAACCGTTTATATATACTTTTACTGCCATAACTCGAGACTTTGCAGGAAAGGGTGATTCCTTGAAATTAGCACGGCAAATCCGTTAGCCGGAAGGCAACACAATGCCTAACATTCCCGTAAAGAGATGCGTATTTGGTTAGTTCCTATCTTATCATCCTTGGTCCCCTGCGGTATTACTTTTTCGAACTAGAATTTGTGACTGTCATATTGTTTTGGCACCAGCGTTTGGCATTAAGGGGATCATGCTTGCAAAATTGGATGGGGAGTTGGCCATGAAAACTGTGATAGAAATGGAAGTTGGCCCTATTCCAGGGTATTAGTGACAAGTTATTGAGTGTCGGTGGAATTCGTAGCTAGCTTTTGCCTTTGAGATAATTGGTCGTATCTACAAGTGATTCGTTTAAGGCATTGTTCTAAAGCCACTAATTTTTGCGCAAAAATTCCTCGCGAAATTTGATTGCTTTTGGTTTAGAATGAATACGCTTGATTTCGCAGCTTTTTCTCCCAGCCGAACCGTAGCCTACCCCTGTCTGTCTGTTAGTTTGTGCGATGTAGTACATGACCGACGTTTATGGCTTTCTGTCTGCCTCAGTCTTGCGTCATAGGCTGCCGTCTGTTGGTGTCCGTTAGAGAGGTATGCTAGAACGCTTCACAAAAGTGGGTTTCCTTGACTTTCGTCTCGTTGGAAAGGAATAATCCCTAGTAGGTCGCAGCGGTGCTTAGTTGATCAGTTAACCTTCCAGCCACATAACGTCGCCGCCTGCCTGAACACTAGCCCTGCAGTTGGGTAGTTTTCATTCACCCCATTTTTCTCGCGTGTCTGTTACTTGGAAAAATTGAGAAATTGAGCGTAAAATAACAAAGCAAATGACAAAACAGGTTCACTTGCATTTTGTTTTCACGTCTGGACATATGCTTTCTTGCTACTTATGTGCAAATAGTGTTCATTCGTTCCCCTCCCTATTTCTCTAAGAGTGGTTGGGTACTTGTCCCTGTGATGCAGAGACAGGGTTAAGACTTGGAAACAAGTGTTTTGCGCTTAAGCCTATGCAATTTGTCATTATCGAAGCGTGTGCTAGCTTGCTATCCCTTGGTGGCGACTAATTGCCAACCCTTTAATCCTCAGGTAGTGGTTAACGAACAGGGCGACCGGCTTCCTCTGACGTGGAATCGTGATAGGTTGTTTGACAAGGAAGCTGCAACCGTCTTCCTCAATGCTGTCTCTGGTGCTGACAAGGCTCTGTGGGTCATCATTGAGTCCTTATTTTTTTTCTAATATTCAGTGACACCAACAGATGACCAAATAAGTTAGTATTATTTTTATTTATTTTTTTATTCTTTGGTTCCCTTCCTCGTCGCCAGAGTGGTGGACGTGAATCGCAAGGTGAAGGTGAAACCGCGTCCCCAGGGTCTAAACACAGTGGAGATGCTGCGGGTGGCTAGTGCCTCACTTGGTATAGGTCCTCACGCTGCAATGGCTATTGCGGAGCGCCTCTACACTTCCGGTTTCATTAGCTATCCTCGTACTGAGTCAACCGCCTATCCTCCCTCCATGGATTTGAAGGCGCTGCTGCGACAGCATGTACGTCCTCCTTCCCTTAACCTCTAAATTCGTTACCGCCCGTTACATGAAGCTTAAAGCGCCAATAGTCGGGCAGTTGTTTATGACACTTGATTGCAGTATTAGTGATGCCCTTGTACATCTTTTTAACTCCAAAGTCGCGTTATAAGGCATCAACGACGAACCAAATCACCTATCCAACCAAATTTCGAATCTGTGGCACATGGAGAATCAAGATAATATCGAGTTATGCGCCGTTGGATCTCGTTAAATGAACCTTATCCTCGAGTCATCTCTTTCCAACACCTATTTGTTCCCAGGCCAACCACCCGAAATGGGGCGACGTGGTGAGTGACCTACTAAAGTCGGGTTTTCATAACCCGCGCGCCGGTCACAACGCCGGCGACCATCCGCCTATTGCACCGATGCGGTGCACCACAGAGCTCTCTGGAGATGCCGGCCGTCTCTACGAGTACGTGGCGCAGCACTTCATAGCCACTGTGAGCTCGTTTTTTAATTAATGCGGTTCCATGGTGTCTTTCGTTTTGTGAATAAATGCATGCTTGGGGATCATTGGCCTAAACTAAGCGGGCATAGGTTGGCAGTGATGCTAGAACAGGATTAGTTTTTTGACATCAAATTCATAGTTTTTCCTCAATAAATTTCCTCTACTGGTTGTCATAGGCTTGTTCCAGGTCATTATTGGCTTTAGGTTCATTCTCAAATTGACCTTGAAGACACTGGACTTGCATATTTCTTTTTAAAATGCTATTCAAATCATTTGCATTCCTTTTTTCAGCTCATGCCCGACTGTAAGTACGAGACCACCACCGTGGTCTTGAACATCGGTGAGGAAAAGTTCATCACCCGCTCCTCTCATGTCCTCGACCCCGGTTATACACGTGTCTTCACGTGGCAGGCTATTGGTCGTGACAGTGACGACGGCGATGGTCCCGATGTAACCTTGGCGGCCGCGCTTACCACTCCAGGCTCGAGCTTACCGCTGGGAGAGAAACCACGTCTTGTGGAGGGTCAGACGAGCCCCCCTGGGTACCTCACGGAGGCAGAACTCATCACGGCCATGGAGCGGCATGGGATTGGAACAGATGCCTCCATCCCGGTGCACATTGAAAACATCGTGGAGAGGGCCTATGTCGAGGTACGCGTTTGCTGCCTATTTTTGCTTGTGATTGCTTTCAAAACACTCAGTTAATGTCCTCTGCGTCCTCGATTAAGGGTGTTTGCGCGAATCACAACTATCCTTTCTTCTTCACTCAGATTATTCCCGGTCGTCGATTGAAGCCGACCCCTTTGGGCGTGGTTTTGGTCCACGGCTACCACTCTATCGATGCGGAACTCGTCCTACCCCACATGCGTCGCGCCGTTGAAGAACAACTCAATCGCATTGCCACCGGTGAAGCTGACTTCCGCCGTGTCCTTCAATTCGTCCTCGCCATCTTCACCACCAAATACCGCTATTTCGTAGAACACATCGCTTCCATGGACCAGTTGTTTGAGGTCTCTTTCTCCAGTCTGGCAGAGTGTGGTCGACCCCTCACACGGTGTGGAAAGTGTCGACGCTACCTGAAGCTGGTGGATTCAAAACCACAGCGCTTGCATTGTCCGGCATGTTCCGACACCTACGCGGTGCCGCAGAATGGATCGATTCGACCATATAAGGAGACTAAGTGTCCATTGGATGATTTTGAACTAGTGCTGTGGACACAAGGAGCCAAAGGAAAGGTAATAGTTCGGTGTTAGGATCTGCTACCGAAGAGGTACTTTACTTTCTTTCGGATTAACTTACAGAGCATGGTCTTCTGTCCCTACTGCTACATCAATCCACCCTTTCCGGGACAAAGAAGGAACGCTGGGTGTGCCAATTGCCTCCATCCCACTTGCACCTTCTCGCTGGCTGTAAATGGTGTGGACGCCTGCACGGAGTGTCCCCAAGGAACGCTTGTGTTAGATGACTCTCATGCGCCCAAATTCCGCCTCTGTTGTAATCAGTGAGTGTTCATTACTACTTTAACCATATCTACGTATACTTGGGATCTTTTTTCTACCGTTTTGTCATTAGGTACGACTTTTTAAACCTTTTTGATGTTTCGTTCACGTAGTTGCGATGCCATTGTCCTCTTCTCCGAAGCAGTCAAATCTGCTTCTGTTCGAAATGCGACTTGTGAGGCGTGTACAGCTCGTCATCTTGCTCTCCAAATTGATACAGTGAGTGATTTTCCCCTTTTTGCTGTTCATATTCACTGGTTGGTGTACACCGTTTTGAATGGTAAAAACTTACCTTGGGTGTTGTTTGAGTAGAGACCTAACCTTTCTCTCACCAATTTGGGAGAAGAGCGCCTTAGTTGGCGGCATCATTGAAAGAGACTCCGTCTCCCTTGACACCCTTTCTTCCCACCTCCCACAGAGTAAGTTGAAATCGGGTGACTCAGCTATGCCCGCCAAATTCACTGGCTGCGTGTTCTGCTCCGAAGAGATGTGCAAACTGCTCTCTGCTCGCACCGCTACTTCCAACGCCGCTTCCAGTGTTCGTGGTGGCGCAACACGAGGCAGGGGATCGCGGAGTAGTGGAAGGAGGGGAAGAGGCGGTAGGGGTCGCCAGTGAATCTTCCTCTCCTCTTAGTCCTGTTATTTCTGGCACCTTACTTCTTCTGACTTTTACTTAATATTGTACATTTCCTCTTTGGTGTAGTGCGTATCTTTTGATTGGTTTAGACTGGAAGGTCATTTGGGTACTAGGATTTGAGCTTGCAGGAGTCAATGGAATCGATTGAGTTGGACTTTTCATTTAATTTTGAGATTTAATATGAATAATTCCTGGAACCACCGGCCTTTTCGTGCCTATGTTGTTCATATTCAACTATTTTCTCCCAATGGAACAAGATCATCCCTCTCGATGTCGTTATGCCCTTCGTGTTGAACCTCTCCTTCATAGAGGCGGTCATAGCGAATACCTCTGTTTTCGTTGTATCGCATGTCGAACCTGTTGGAGTTGTCTTGGAAGTGCAGGGTGCGGTGGTGAGTGTTGCGCTGCTTTGCGTTGCGCTATTTATCGCCACAAATCATTCTTTTCAATCAAAGAATTAAGACGCAAGTTAAAAGGCTGTTTGAAAGTCCCTCAAGCGCCTATTCAATCATGTCTTTCGCTAATTCAATCTAGTGTTCGTCTGTTTGGTGAGCCCCAGTTAACGTAGGCGCAGAGGTCCTTGATGTGTTGGTTCCGAATCACCTTGGTCAGTGGTGAAATGCTATTCTCTGATACCGGGAAGGGTTGGGTGTCTTCTTGAGTATGATCTGTCTATCTCTTGATATTTCTTCGCCGGAGTGATACCTGGAGATGCTTCGAGCACTTTCTGAGATTATTCGGTCCAGTGAGGCTCTTTTCATTGGATGCACAGGCTTAGCCACACTTGCCTGCTTGAGTCGACACTTTTGGACATGATGCGTCGAAGAAAGTGTGAAATAGATGCGAGCACAATAAAGAATGCCATACACCGATGGGCTAGCACTTTTATTGTGCAGACTTTGGGCCATACAATTGCACCGAATTATGCTAAAGCCTCACCAACATTTTGCTTGCCCAATGAAAGATGAATATTTTTATGCTTAACTTCCAATTAAAAATTTGTGACCTTTGAATCATTTCGGGGTACCCACCAGATGTCTCTCCAACTGACATGAACGCGTAAGCACAGAAATGTGCACTTGAAGGCAAACTTGTGGAATCGCCTGATTCCGAGTCGTTCGACGGTTTTAGTCGAACGTATTCATTCCAATCAGATTGGTCTTTGCCTAATAGAGGGTATTTTCTCCACCTAAAATCCATACAAGCATGGCCTAAACCAATCTTGAAGAAGCTAGCAGGCGTGCAACTTCCTCAGTCTTCGCGAGTTAGTTGGAAAAATAGAAACTTATGGAAATGGAGCGCTTTTTAAAGTCGATTAGATTGGCAAATTAGACTGCTACGCCAGCAATGTCAGAATGCAATTCACGTAAACTTATTGGAAGAACAGCAATGTTAACCCCAAGTTTCAAAAAAGTCCAACAGCAACCGTTTAAACAATTTTTACCAACCACACAGCTTTTTGGTGGTTACTACCTTCGGAACAAGTTTTTCAGGTACTCGGGTTGCGGCCACCTGCGTGAAGCCGAAGGGACACCCGCTGAAATCGCCCCCATGAGCGCAGATGAATCCACCCTTCACGTAGCCTGGCGCTGCAGTGAGAATGAACACGTCCGGCGCCTCGAATTCCATGTTGACATTGGGCAGTAAAACAGGCCAGTAGGGCTCGACTCCCGCGCTCTTGTTGGCTGCGACGACTTTTCTAGGCTTGTGAAATACCACGTCATTGTTTGTGAAGTTCCTGTTGGCTCCACTTTCCACATAGCTGCAAGGCGATGCAGTCCACTTGCAGGATGTATTCTGAGGCCTACAACTGGCATCCTCCAGCTGACCATCGATCCAAAAGAAGTTATTGAAATTCATGTAGTGAAAGGCTATCGCCTGGTCAATTATGGCTCTCAGGGGCTCCACCTCTCTGTCTCCTAGCCAGGCTAATCTCCCCTGGGGATAGAAGGTGGAGCACATCTCTACAGCTTTGGAGTGGCTCACTCCGACGGAGGCGAATATCGCGTAGGTGAAGCGTCCACTCGTGCTCTCAAACTCAGGACCATTGGGATTAAAGATTTCTCGATCATTTGACCAAGTGAACGGCGCTAAGGCAAATGCTAGAATCACTTCAAATTGCCGCATTTTTTGTTGTTCTTTTGCATGTAAAAATCGATATGCCAATCAATTAGTTTGGTTAACTAATAAGCGAGCGATTTGGTTTGCTAATCACGTTGTCTCTCGATTTAAGTTATGCATAAGGCGAAACCCAAAAATTCAACTCAGGTCGCACTTCTTCCCTCTTTCTGTTTGATGACATTGTGAGTGGGAAGGTAAACCAGAAGGCCGATTAGACGTTAACTCAGCAATCTTATTCACCTCTGTACACTTTGCCTAGGGGAGTCAGTAATTGGGCTAGGGAAGGAATTTGCTAAGGAAGAACTGTTGGATAAGGATCCAGCCTCCAATGACAAGTACAGCTGAGATCAAATAAGTAAGGATTTGATATGCCCTCATCATTAGTTTACATATGTTGGAACTCTCATGTGATGTAGTGCTCCGTACCGTAGTTGTGGTGTCTCCTCTCTCCCTTCTGCGTGATGCGCGTTTTGGCCTTGACCTCTTTGGTGTGGAAGCGCATAGAGGAGGTGGGATGATTACTTCCGATCGGCATCTAGATCGAGTCATGTACGGAGACATTATGAGGTTGGAGCAAGTACTGTAGGTGTAAACGATCGTGTGTGGATGTCACGTGGTAGCTATCGATTTTTGTGTTTAAATAGCTTGACAAGTAAATTGAATTGGGCGGATGGAAATAAAATTAGTACGAGCCGCCAAGATGGTGACCTTCTGAACCCAAGTCGCACCGAATGGAGACATCAGTTGCTTGGTTCTGATGGTGGAAAGCGACTTGCTTCAAATATGAAGTTGCCTTCAAAGTGGACATCTCGAAGACCCTGAATGGTTAATGTTTAATTCGTCTTGTGTAACCCTATAAAAATTTTAAATCGATGTTACAAAATAATTGTAAGAAGAAAAAGGCATGGTGAGTCATCCGGTTGAGAGTAATCTTGTAGAGTTTGAAAAGATCTTAGGCTAGTCGAAAGATTTTGAGCAAGATGGGTAACACAAAGAGACTTTACACGAACTTGGGACTTTTGTATAATACCTCATTGTGAGTAAGCTGGAACGCTGATTTGGTACTCAATTTTTTGTAATGACAACCTAACGTGACGTCATGTCTAATTAATAAATTTGACTATTTTTGTAAGAAATACATTATGACGCTTTTGAAAGCACTCTACTACTGATATTGAATTGTAAAGCCTTACCGTGTATCAAGTTTGTTTTATCTCATCGACATCGTAACTTTATTCTCAAGGTTTTGCTCTGCTGTGCGCCTATTGGCTTACAATTATGAATTGCTTTAAGTTTGTCACTGGTGCCGTTGTAAGTAACCGGAAGTAAATTGGAGTGCAATTTACTTCAAAGCGCTGTGTCCATAATCACAGGAACTTAAAATCAAGCTTAGTCATGTGACACTTATTGTTAGTATGTTTATTTAGTCTCCTTGTTTCAATGTTATATTTTTGAAATTTATGCGCTTAGACTTGATCTAATTATGGTGAAGATCAGTTTATTTGTTTTGCTTTTGTGCAAATTTTTGGCACTATTAAATTAAATTTGGAGTTTACAAAGATTGTCTTTGTTTTTAACTTGGTTTGAACTTCGTATGCTTGTATTTTTTTACAGAACCAACCGTAAATGCATTGGTAAGTATCGCCTTTCGTGTTTGTTATGGTTTTAGGTTATTCCTACCTCTTTTACTGTTCCTCCCTCCACTCATTGATTCAAGAACAGAGTTCAGTAAGTGTTTCCCTTCTTTTTCCCTTTATCTATTTCTTTAGTTGAGGCCTTAGAATGCTTTCAGAGTCCCGAAAATCCCATTCGTTTCGACAGCATTGTTCTCTCCGGCCGTGATATTCGTGGGAGCACTAAGTGCTTTCTTGATTCCGTCTACACTGACTACTACTTGAGTGTGCGGATCAACAAATTGGAGCTACAGGGAGACTGTCCTAGCTTTTCTATCTCTGAATATTCTACTTTAAGGATTAACGAGATTCCTGAATCAGAAAATTTCCCTTCTATTAAAATTTACCAACCGGGTGATGATAATCAACTAGTAAGTGGTCTATATTTTTACCTTTCTTCAATCCACTTCCGTGTGCTTTGTCTTTCAATGTATGTGCTTCTCTAATTTTTCATTCAACTTAAAGGATTTTTGCTTAAACAAAATCGAGTACTTGTTTTGCGCACTTTTATGCATCCGGAGTGGATAAATTATTGATGGAGTTAATTAGCATGAGATGATGAAATGAGACATAATAGGGGAGGCGTTTTGGGAAGAAAGGTGCAAATTCTAGTGCTGAAGAAGTCTTGCCAAATTTCGTCATTTATCATTACTGTCCAGATGGCTCCATGGAGTTGCATATGCTCCCAAGTCGTTTTTGTCCTTTTGACTGTTATAATCGGAGTGACAGATCAAGCGTGTTCCATGCACCAAACGTGATGTTGGAAAGGAGGATAGATTTATGATCATTTTTGAAACGAATGCACTGCTCAGATGCCTTTTGACTTCGCGGCTGTATATCCTATCCTTGCTCCGCACCGAGTTTGAGTCCTTCTTTACAGACAGGTATCTGTTGTGTTTACGCTTATTTTTACGTCCTGCCTAATCACCACTGTCTACCACCTTTTTTAACCGTGTCTGGTTTGAAGTGGTCTACGGTGTGGATGCTGACGTCTACCGTTGCACATAGTGCTCTTGCGGTTGCAGCTCACATAAGACGTGCAAAGCCAAAGGTCTTTGTTTAACTTGATTGGTCTGAGAACTATTTACTGACTGGGATCTTGGCTTCTTAAGTGGTAGTTGAAAAAACGATAGGATTTTACAAACATTAGCAACACTAATTGTAACCCTCAAATCGACCCAAAGTAGCTTGCCAAGTAAGGTCCGTATTTGCTACCTCTCTCAAACTAATCAACTGTAGTAATTATCAACCGGTTTAAGCGTCCTGCTTCATCACAGAGCATACTGTTTTTCAGGATAATGATACTAGGCTATTTAGCATGCTCAAAATCCCTAGTCGGGGTGTGCAGAAACTCTCTCTTCCCTCCGAGGGTATGATTCACTGCAATTTTGGCTTCTTACTATGCTTGTCTGTTTAAACTGCTGTGTCTGCTCTTCTTAATGACATTAAACTTAACCGGTTGTCTGGATGACTAAACTTGACGGTGTCTCAGTTGTTAGTTATGGATTCAGCGAATTGGTGCTGCAGTAGAACGCTTATTTGCCTATTTGTTTAGCCTGAAAAAGTGGACTCAATTGGAAATAAATATTTGGTTAAACTTTCGGACCTTGACACTCACTAGGTTAGGGCTATGTGTAATACCAGAAGCCATTCTCGTATGGGGATTGTTGTAGGCTGAGCTTTATCTGCTTGGGTTGGTGTCCTGTCGAACTTCCAATCTGGGCTTTCAATAGGCAAGACTGAGATACTGACTCCTTTATCTGTCGATAAGCGAGTAGAACATAGGCATGCTTTACTGCCGGCTGGCTGTCTCCACTTCGCATATTTTAAGTCGTTTGATTGATCTTGACCTTATAGTGAGCATTAGGACAGTCAAAGTGTATTTAGTCGTAATATTAGCTAATCAGGAGGGGTTGAGCGAGAGTGACCTCGGAGTTGGTCATAAAAGCGGGAACCTCAGGACAATTTGTACACGCCAGAGGGGGGGGGGCCCGGTGAGAACAGAATGCTGCCACGTGTTTGCTGGTTAGTGGAAGGATTCGTGTTACTTTGTTCTTGTCTTTTCTAGTTAAAGGCCACGTGTGACACAGGCGCAGCGTTCGTCAACACTGTAGTTCAGACCTCAATGCCGGGTCGGAAGTTGATGGTGGAGTTTGATCCTGCCACATTTGGTGATAGAAACAGCTTTGAGATTACCGTCACTCCATTCTGTAGGTTTACATTTGCTTACACTCGGTAATGGCTATGCTGCTTATTACTCTGCTTATATTGGTAAGGCTGCCATGGTAGTCCTTTTAAGCCTCTGTTGGTCGACCTTTATTTCTGTTATCTTTTTTCTTTCATTACTTTGGATATTTGAACTGCTTATTGTGCTACTGATAGAGCTGCCATTCAACCACTTTCAACAGATATTTCAGATTCAAAGTAAAATAATCGTTTCTCCCAAATTAATCTCATTAAGGCAACAGCATTTTGAAAACATGCTACTTACTGTGCTACTGATAGTAATGATGACGGCTGCACCACCTACTGAGCTACCGGTATTGGTAGGCCCATGCATCTGAATCCACCCAAATAGTGTTGTCAGCCGTTCGGGCGCGCCCAATCCCCGAATTCTGCCTCTTCCCATTGTCTTGGGTGTTATGCACGCCTGTCACTTTACATAAATGTCGATGCGGCTGATTTACCTCCACTCTTTTGCGATGTCGTTGTGGTTCGTGCAATCCTTTCTTTACGTGATTCGGTTATTTCTTCTAAGCAATAAAGTGGCACTGATTCTAGCCTAGTCATGTCTGCGAGCTGCAATACTACTGACAAAGCTACTTTTATTGACGGCTCTTTTAAGTGCTCCCAAGGTGCTGCACATTTTTTCTAACCCACCGTATTTTGGCGATGTTCTCTACGAACTTGAGCAGTACTAATGATGTCACTACTTTGGAAATATTATTTCAAAACGGGAAGTACATATGAACGAAATAAATTGTTGACAAGTTTTTGGTCGGGAAGGGCAATTCGATTTCGGTCAAATATCTCAAGTTAGAAGCTATTTGCGAGCCAACTTTAAGTGCTTTTTAAAGATTTCATCAAGGCACTCTAATTCGCAGCGGTAATCACAAAACTGCCGCTCTTGAACTGCTACTAAAATTATGTGTGTATGTGTTCCTTTTTCGCTCCTTTGTCATCGTTTTCGGCGATTCATCGAGCTCCAATTGGTCCACCATTGTTCAGCGATTGGTCTCCTCGCCGTTACTGGGGTCACAGGACGCCCATGGATTTTGGGGGGCCGATTAGCGCAAGGTTCCCTCTCCGTTTAACCCCTCGATATTGGCGCGAAAATGGGCCTTTGTGAAACGCGGCCGTTCTGTCTCGAGTTTTATCCTAGAGCCGCGAAAAGCCATGCCAATTTGGTGAGAAACTAATTATGGATGCACAGAAATACTGGGAGGACATTGGCAAGACTACGAGCAGAAGTAAAAACGAAAATCCTGGATGCACCAGAGTTCGCCTACCTCGCCGTACTGATCTGTACCGAAGTTCGCTTAAATGTCTAAAAATAAGGTTCCATCTGTCCTGTTCAAGCATTCATTGCATCCGCTTGTTATAATAAATAAACAATGTTGCATCGATGCCTTAAAACACACCGCCACTCGTTGGGAGGAATTTGTGCTTTTAGATTCACTCCTATACTCCAAAAATGTAATAGGGCAACTGTCATGTTTCTTTGTGTATCTAATTGATTGGATAATCTAAAACGGAAGCAGACGAATTTGGCGTTTTTAACAAACAAATCAGTCCACCTTAATGTGTTTTTTTGGCGCCTATGTGTTTAAAAAAACTTATGTCATTAAGGTAAGATTACCGAATTATCTACGGTGGGTGTGGCGGCGCATTTACCTCTAAAATACGTGACCTGTAAACACCTTGGAGTCGACTGTCCTCTCTACTAATTTTAGTTCAGTAGCACTCCAAACCCATCTGTACCAACTGGTCCTCTATCGTTTGCATTTTACTGTTTTTCTTTTGGATCAGGCTTAATTCTGTTTTACTTTATCAACAAGTCTTTTGTCTTGCGCACTAACAGTTTTGGGGAACACATTCAGTTGTCCAGCTGATCACTTTCGCTGTTTCAACTCACGGGACCATTGCATTCCGGATAGCATAACTTGTGACGGTGTTGACAACTGCTTTGACGGGTCTGACGAGTCAAACTATCTTTGTATGTCATTTTCATCCTATCGTTAGACATTTTTCAACCACCTTTCTTATTGCATCTCTGATCACTGAGCGCATTGTAGGCACCGGTCGAATCGGGAACTTGCCGTTACCACTCTTCATTATTCTTGTCCTTGGTAGGTGCTGAAAAAATACTTTGTTTGTTCATTTTCCTTACCTGGTGCTATTCTCCCAATTTACGATATTTATGATGATCGCTCCCCATTGGTAGTTAAACTTTCTCTTCATCTTTGACAGTAACCATCGTGTGTAATGTTGACTTGGCGTTTATTTTGGCCAGATTCTGTCTACTCGCCATTATTCTCTCATCTCTCTCCTCCATTTTCGCCTATCCATTCCTACGATGACTTTAAGTATGCCAAAAATGGGAGATGAAAGATGTTCGTTAAACTGCCATCCGATGCTGCAACTTCACCTGGACAACTGAATGCTTAGCCAATTCTGGGACGAGCCGAGGTTGTTTCTTGACGAGTGTTTATTCAGGCAGGATTCATGCCCCGCTAATTAATTTTAGTCGCCACGGCATCTGTTGCTACGGGCACATTGAAGTGCTCTGAAGCCAGACCAAGGGTTCAGCATGGAGCATAGCACAGCAATTTGTCGATACTCGCCTCAACTGGTGGGGCAAGTTATCGGAAAAGCTGGTAGATGGCAGGCGAGAAGATCAAAAGGCCGTCAGTTTGTTTCTTACGTCCCTCTTTCGCATGTCTTGCTTACAACAAGGAAGTATCGAGCCTTTTTCAGTTCCTGATTGGCTTGTGTCGCCCTGCTAATGAGGGTAGCAATTCTTGTCTCTGGACCATGCCACACTTCAAAGACACAAATCACTTCACCTCCGAAAGAGGATACCTAGGCGAGCAGCCTCACCAGGTGTTTTTACGAATGATCTGGAATTGACCAATCAGTGGGCTTGGTGAAGGTTAGCGTAGCACCTTACGTCGTAGAATTTACTCGTGAAGGGGAATCCTGCCCCATACTCGTCCTCATCTTCCGTGCTATTCGGATCGACTTTCTTCAAGGGTTGATTAAAACTCTTTTCTGACATCAGCTCGTGCGAATTTGAGGTAGGAGAGGCAACTGACGGGGGGGGGGGATGAAAGTGCGATGGAAACAAGGGGCGGCTAGGGCAAGGCGTAGAAAAATTTGAAATTTATTGAGAAGTACTTATAAATGGTAAATTATGATTCCGGTAAATGTGGATTGTGGTACGTTATCTACTGGCGTCACATATGTGACGCCCCTGTTTTCTTACCTGAGCCAGAGAATCACGCGTAAACACATCTGTATCACATTAACGCACTTTTTAAAAAGTTGTTTGATGGAAAAGATAAAAAGTATAAGTTGGTGGATTCTAATTGGCTAGTTATCTCCGCATCACCGAGTGGTGGACGTGTTGCGAGCCCTTTTCATTGGTCGTTGACTCATCTAAATAAGTTAGAAATTTAATGTGCTCCAAAGCACATGGCCAAAAAGAGAGGGATAGATGGAAGTGATAGAAGTAGGAGCTCCGGTCTCCAGTAGATATTTTTTTTCTTTTCTAATTCCTGCAGAAGTGAGCGTTTCGCCTACCCTACGGAGGAAGTGGACATGTCCAATTTTTCGCCTTAATCCAGTCGAGGCAGATTTAATTGCGTTATTAAAGGTAAAATTACATGCATCCCGTTAGCATTAACTTGCGTACTAGCACTTCGCGAAGGCCCTTGTTTCCACCGCAAAGGTACCACGAGCATCGCCCATTTTGTGGTCGTTGAATCCACCAAAAATGGTCAAACGATTCAGATCAGTTCTCGACAGGCTATAAATGATTCGATAGGGCTTCTGTTGTGCCCTTTTCTTGCCTGAAGGACACCCATTGTTGACTAACCGAAAAAATATCGGTGAAATTAAAATATCGCTTCTCTTTTTCCCTTCCAGCGGCAATTCTTGTCCTTTTGGGACTGATTACTGGATTGGCTATTTACCTTCGTAGAAGGCATTTTCAGAAGCAGGGAGAAAGACCCGAGTAAGTTGGTTGAAAAGGGAGGTTCAAAGTTTTAGGACTTCAAAGTAGATGTTGTTCGCCCCACACAGAGTGATTAGATTCCGGTGGGAGAGGGAGAGTGGTTTTGCTCTTCAATTTTATTGGTTGATGTTTTCGTGTAGGGCTTTTCAATCGTCTGGTGCCATTTAGCCAGTCGGATGTGGAATTAAAGACGCTGTTGGTAGTTCTTCTGCTTCATTTTAGATGCATTGATATGAACATAATTCGGGGTCAGTCGGCAGCCCAAGAACGTGAGTGATTTTTGGAAAATTTCACGTAGAGTCGTTTTTTTTTCCACTCACCCTCTATTAATCCATTCCTTCGTCCATATTTCCTCATCTCCAGTGGATAGGTGGGCTCGAGTAACCCTTCACTCATCCCTCCATGCATCCTCCTTCCAATTTCATGCTGCATCTTTTCAACGACTAACTTGGCTCCTTGTTTTGTGTGTCTCTTTTAGCCCTAATGCCTCCACCGCCGCCTCCAACGCAGACGCAGTGACTGCCGCCAAAATTATCCGCTCCCGTCCCTCTAGTTTCTTAACCGCTTATTGCCCCCCTTCTCTTATTTGTTTCCTTCTTTGTCCTTATGTCACATGAACGCAAGACTGCTTTTGCGGCTGTGGTCGTGCCGTTACTTTTCGTGCATTTTGTAGGTGAAAAAGAGGGTAGCTGGAGACGGTAGTCTGTCGTATTTCCTGTCTATTATCATGGTAAAGGGACCCATCAATGTTGAGAGGACTGTAGATGACTGTCTAAGCTCTTGCTTGACGCGCGTTGAGTTCTTCGAAGTGCTCTAAATTCGCCTAGCCATCTCACCTGGCTTAATTTGTACTTGCGCGAGCATATGTGGACATTGACAGGTCTCGAAGCTAGAAACTTCAGAGCCGGAACTCCACGTGCACTAGGAGCTCATTGTCCGTGCCCACATCTGCCAACCGGGTTTTGTGTCATTTTGATTAATCTTGATCTTGCGCTGCCTTTCAGGTCCTGAGGAAGTTAACGATGAAAATGACTGCAATATTTCCCGAGTATTCAGAAATTTGCAATAGCAATCCTTTTATTGAGGGAGGGAGTGGTATGATGGGGTACTGCGTGGGTCCATTCATCGTCAATCCTTCCGTTCTAAATCCCCCCACTTTTTAGAATTTGCGCAACCACTCACCTCTTCTGAAACCATCTATCCACATTGAATTCGGCCATCCATCCATCCATCCTGTATTCATTCAACCAGTAATCGATGCTTCTGCCACAGTAGCAGATGTAACAGCTCAATGATCTCGAAGCCTCCTGGGATTAGCTACCTGAACAAGGTTTACCTGTCAGCCTGTCGCCTTATCTAACTCGTTTTTCTCCTTCCTACACAGACGCACAATGTTTTAGGGGAACACTTGGTATGATAGCGGGTTGTACTGCAGGAGAATTGGTCCTGATGAAGGATTAGATGACTTGACAACTGATGCTCGCGAATGAGAAGCGTCTTGCAGCGACGCTCCCGATCATTCACTCAATAACCATTCAACGATTGAGAATGTTCTCATTTTGTGTGTGTGCATGACAAACTGCGCATAGATGGCATGCGCCCGCCTGCTCCGTACGCCTGAATACAACGCAAAGATGTGAAAAAATCCCTTTTCTAGAATGGATTCAAACCACCTAATCAGAGGATTAGAAGAAGGTCAACCCAACGTCTCGAGATGCAAAGACAGTGCCTCATCCTTTGTCATGGCCCTATCCTTCGTATGCCTCCAAATTTGTTTCCCCATGCTTTTCTATCCCAGACAATCACGTGATCAATCCGGATTGAAGACGATTAAACGCGGGGCAGGAATGAGAAGGGTGGGGTGAAGGGGTGGACCCTAGGACTAGCCATTTTTGTAGCTTTTAGTTGCAAAAAAAAGTTTAAAATCCGTTAAAGACATAAGTTGCTCCTTTCCTTACCAAATCTACCGTCCAAACGCACACGGACAACCGACATGTAATCCTGCGCTCAGGGGAACACGACCGTATGTTTGTCTTGAACGCGTCTTCAGTCCTACCACTCGGTCGGGTCATCCAGACGGGGCTGGGTGAGCCATGCGTCCTCGTGGTCGGGGCCCGCGCTACAGGAGCGACTCAGGTGCAACCGGTGTTTAAATGAGGCGTGACCCAGATGTGACTCTTTAAATGGCCAAAAAACCACCCTTCAGAGATGTCTGAAGGGAGTTGCCTTCGTTAAAACCCCAAAAATGCAATCTGATCACATATTTATTTCCTTTCTCTCAAATCAAAGGGACAACGCAATACCAAATTTTTGTGAATTGGTGTGTGTGTGTGTGTGGAAGGACCGAGTAGAAGACATGGAGGGACACCTACAATAGGCAAGTCAGTCAGTCGATCACTGGGTGTGATTGATAGGGGTTTTGTGTCGTCGTTGGGTTGACCACAGGAAGGATCATTTTCTTCTTCCTTCTCCTTAGTCTTCACCGCCCCAAGAGATACTACGACACGTCAAAATTGTGACGGAGGAGAAGGAGGGGAAACCAAAAGATGAGTGAAAGTAGAAGTCAACGGAATAGAGGTTCAGGTCGAGACGAAGCGGTGAGGTGGGTGACGAAAAGGAAAAAAAGGGGAAGGGGAAAATAATTTCGAAAAGGACCTCACAAAACCTCGGAAAACGGGAAGGAATAACTTGGTAAAGTGCTCTACTACCTTCTGCACAATTTATTTGGTGGATGAGTGAGTGAGCTAGTAAAAGGACTCAACGCCACGGTTCGTATATGTGAATGTCCTTCTCCAGGGTGGCTATCAGTCGATCCTTGTCCACCATCTCCTTGCGCAATCGCTGAATCTCCCTTCTCTGTTCTAGAAATGCCTCCAGCAGCTGGAAAAGAAGGCATATGATTGTTGGCAAAGGTAGCAAGCCGGGCAATTTGAACATTCCAATCATTTCGGGTATCATTATTGCCCTATTTACACAAGGTGTGTCATCATAGCGGTCCAGGGCGATAGGCTGCTAAGACCAATTAGACAACTGGTTATAGTTCCGTCTTCGAATATCTCAGTGAGAATAACTGCCCATAAGGAACAATGGTCTCCTCCTTGCCTCTCCAAAACTGTCCTCAACAAATGACAAATAAAGACAAGATCATTTATAATTTCTTTCGACTTCAGAAGTGAATGGTACAATTGAGCGAAGATTCACCATTCACTTACTTTCTGATAGTCCTGAGGGAGATTGGTTATCTGCTCGCCTTTTCGTGCGATATGGAAAGCCTGTGTAGAAATGTCAAAAAAGGAGAAACCACTAAGTAGCAGACCTTTCTACTGCCTTGCGCTCAGCAGGCTTGGAGGCATTCCAATGGTGGTCTGAAAGACCCAATCATGCTGGTCATGGAGGCATGCATTTGTAAGGCCATTCGTTCAGCAATCCACATAGGTGAGTGGGGATCTTACGGAATTTGTGGCGTTTCTTCTGCTATCAGAATCAAAGTCTCCCCTTCGTGATGTGGAATACTGAGAAGAGAAGGAAAAAGAGAGAGCCCTCTGTCAATACACCTGTCGGTCATGCTCAATAACCAAACCAGTCAGTTAACCAATTAGGGGCAAGAACAAGACACTTGAAGGGTGCAGTTTTTCTTCTCTTAATCAAGATTATATGAAAATGGGTTTTCAAGAAACAACAACCTCCAAAACTGCCTTAAACATTTCTTAATCAAGGGGCTATTTGGTGGTAACTTAATTGCTGATGGCTGAAAGAAGAATTGCACCTAATAAGCTTAAACAGCCTACCCCTTTGCCGAGGGAGTCATTGTAGAAACCAGCGGAGTTGGAACCAGAGCCATGGTAGACTTCGTCATGATTGATTAATCTAGACAGACTGCCCCCATTGGTCAGAATTGAGGAGGCCGAATGGGACCGATTTGCAGCACCTCCATGCTGGTCCATATTTATTGGCCGGACAACTGACCTTGACACATGTTGTGCCGATCCAGGGTTGGCTGTCTGCTGATGAAGGTGCTGTTGGCGTCTGGACAGCGAGGTGGTGCTGTTGTGTGTCGAGTTATTCTTCAACGTCATTTCTTCCACTTGGCGGATTATCTCTCGCACTGATGGAAGCACCAAATTTTCTTCGTCCTCGGTCTGGTTTCGTTGTTGAAGGAGATTTTTTGTTTTTCGAGATAAAAAATCAAATCTTTTATCATAGTCATCTCACCTCTAAACGAATCGCACCTTTTTTGCCTCTTTGGGTAAATCGACGTGTCAGTAATGCAGACACAATGAGGTTTGAATAATAAACGGTTTGGCAACGCGTTCTTTTGTAAGTAATACGTATGCATGTATGCTTCTAGCTGCTGATTAACGTATGAAGGAAGAAAGAGTTTTTGGTGATAAGGAAACGATCAGTGTATGCTCACATCGCCTGAGAAGGAGAGTTGTAGAGACTACCTGGTAAGTAGACGCCATTAGTTAGGCTGTTGCAGATGCCATGGAGTTTGAAAAACCATCAATTTGGGGATCATCACTTAACATTGGCATTGGTGACTGGCTGACTGACTAGCGAGAAACGAGGCCTTTTTATTGCAGCGCTAAACGAGTGAGCGTACGATAAATCTAATTGCTAGCTCACACCAAATTTCTAGCTGACGAACTAGCTTCTTCCAGGTTTGGTGGTTCGCAAGTTAGAATACGCTTATAGCCCCTTTTTCATACAGAATTGCAGACTTGATGATGATTGCTACCTGGATGAAGTAAGTAGCGCCAAATCTATCTGCATTTATTCCACTTTTGTTCCAAAAACCAATTGTATTTTGTCTGTCTTGAACAATGGCTCGTGCTGAACACCTAATCCCTAAATTGTAAGCAGCTTTTCGGGGAAGAATGCACCACATTAGGCTTATAATTCCAGATTCGCTCAATTCTCGCCTCCTAACCCTGTCTCAATTGACTATTAGTGGCAACAAGTTCATCTCGGCTTCTTTAAAGACTGTGCTTGATTCGGGGCAGCCAGTTTTAGGCCAGATGGAAGATAGTTCCCTTTTGACATATTTTACGCACCGCAAAACAACCTCATTTCGCCCTATGTTTCAACGGCTCATATCAACTGATAAATGAGGTCACCAAAGATTGACTTGTGTTAGCAGTAACAAACAAATAAGCTGGTTAGCAGATATGGAAACTCAAGACCTCAAATGCACCTGGGGTCCATCCACGGAGGAGGAGGTGTTCGGGTTCCTACTGGATACTTGTGGTGGAGCTGGTGCAGTTTGTGGAAGAATGACCTGCTCGGAG
The DNA here is from genome assembly GCA_036345935.2 of Taenia hydatigena. Classification (NCBI taxonomy): domain Eukaryota; kingdom Metazoa; phylum Platyhelminthes; class Cestoda; order Cyclophyllidea; family Taeniidae; genus Taenia; species Taenia hydatigena. The sequence goes on along the minus strand of JADWOT020000005.1, from coordinate 20,188,628 downwards.
CGAATGCGATCGTCGAAAGCGCCACCACCTCCAGCTACATCTCCTCCCATTCCTGCAGAGGCGACTTTGAATGCCTGACGAGGACTGCTTGGGGGCCCGTTGGTGGGACTGGCTTGTTCACTTCGACTGCGTACTTGAATCTTCACTGTCCCTGCTTTACGACCCGAAACGTAGAACTGTGGCATTAGAGAACTTGGTTGCTGAAATAGATGCATTTCTGCTAAAATGTGTATAAATAACGCGTTTTTTTCCAAATTGTTGTCACTTTCTCAACGAATTTCGCTACACTTTATGCCATCTCTTTTTTCGGGACTTAGACCTACCGAAATGTTCCATTTCTTCAATGATGTATACATAGTTGTCATCTAATTTTGTTACAGAAAGAAGACTAAGAATAAATTCCAAATACGCACGGCCGGAGCTTTGACAAATAAACATTCGTCGCACTGTTGTGCATTAGCTCATTATTTTGGGTAGTATGGATGAACAATCTGTCTGAGGCAAACATCAGCAAAAGATCCATTCTGATGTGCCCTAATCAACCAGTAGACAAATCTGTGCAAGAATAAAATAACCACCACCATTTGAGGTTCTGCTTTGATGTAGCTTGAGGGAAGAAGGCAGGTGCTATGGCCTTAAAGAGAAAGCCGCTGCATGCCAAACAGCGAAAGGAAGAGACTATCAGACTAAAGCAGTTGAAGTGCACAACGACAATATACTTTTTAGATCTCCTGAGTGACAATAGAAAGGAACAAGGACTGACTGATGGCGAAATAAATGTTTTCGCATGTACAAGTGGGCATGCGAGAGTGTGAACACGAAAGGTTACTTTTGGACCTGCAAGCAAATGCAGAATTTCCAGTTCTTTCAAGCAATATATCTTTTTAAAAAAGTAAAAAAAACGACAGACAGACGAAGTAATAGGTTTTGATGTTTAACCAAATCAGAGGTTGTCAAACAGACCAAAAACACTTATTACTGGCTAGCAAAGTAGTGTAATCGAAGCCTTAAAAAACACGATTTTACATAAGGATGACATAGAGAAAGCACTCCACCCTTACATTAAACCAATCTCTGAAGGTTTGTTCATAACTTCATCGCATGTAGTCTAGCCAAATCAAACCAAATGATGTGGTGAGAGGGTTGCCGGTGGGATTGGGAGCGCATGAAGGGAATGCACAAAGTGGATGTCCGCGGTGTACCTGATTAACCTTCAGTGGTGCGCGTAGGTGATAAGTGTGCCTGCTTAAACACTAGTGTCTACGACTATGTTCTGCTCGTCATTATGTCCTCGAGGGCAGTTGGAATGGCACTACAAGAGAATGCAACTAATGCTTTTAACGCCTTAAAATGAGTAAAAATCTTCCCCTGCTACCACAATTGCGGGTGTTCACAGTTGGTGAGTTTGTGAAACTACGTCACAAGCTTGAATTCTGCGCTCCGGCCATTGACGGGAGATACAATGTGCTTGATTCATTAATGCCTTCCATAAGGCAGGCTTTTTGCGATATCGTCGTGGGTACTTTGAGTAGTAGAAGCGAAAACCCCAATAAATAAGGATACGCTTGAAAGTGGATTATTTTTAATATCTTTCACATAACTTACGTGGATAAATGGACACGAAGTAGGCAATCACTCACATTGCCGTTTTGAATGTTTCGAAGTGTATATTAATGTGGGATTAACCAATGAAAAAATCGCAATAAATCTTTATTCTACTAGAGAAATATATCCTCCATGCGGCAGGAAAAGAGCGGTATTTTTCAAAACTACATGGGACAACAACAAAAGGCCACTTAAAAAGGGTTTACAAGAGAACTTTAAACATTAACAAACGAAGGAACACTCCTAACGGTTTGTTCCCTTAAGAGTCAAAAGATGTGGAAATGACAATCTACGACAACGTACAGGCATGATCAACCTCTCCGCCGTGCAAAAGCAGACCGGAAGGTAATCTGACCCTTGGTCAGTATTTCTGACCATTGGCACCTTGCGCAGCATCATAGATGATCCCACAATGTAGCGAACACGCACGCACGCACGCACCCATCGAAGCTGTCATTGGCTGATTGTTTTGTGCCTTTGCAAGTGACGATAGGGCAGTCCCAACAATAGCGTAAATGCAGTATCCAAAGTCAATACCTTGGTCATTGGCTAAATGCCCGCCCAGAAGGTCTGGGACCTTGAGCGAATTGGGGACTAATAGGTGAGTTTATGATGAGCTCTTAATCAGCGCTCGTACAACCAATTCTATCAAATCGTGGTCCAAGGAGAACTTTGGGGTCTTAAACTTCAGGGTGGCTGAGGCTATGCTCAAGTTGAAAACAATATCATTTTCCTTTTTAGGTAGCGGTTGAACGGTCTGGTGATGTGTCACAACCAAAAAGCGCCTGGACTCCGATGGTCCGTTATTTACCCCATGTGAACGATATCAAACAGGTCGCACTGAATGCCAATACGCATGTGATATAGCAAAAAACAGCACATCTAATTTAAAAAACTCAAGAACATTGAACTGGTTCATTGAGAAAGATTAAGAAGTTTCAGTTTTTAAATTTTGGGCGATTTTTCCGTTCGATTAAGTCACAACTTTGAGTATTGCAAGTTAGTACGTACATTCAATTCCTACATTATTGAACCCTTTAATTGGATTGAAGATCCACAAATAAATTAAATAAATGAACAAATAAATAAATAAATAAGTAGCAACTAAGTGGACATGCCTGAGGCTTGCTCTCCGGATAGGTCATGTCAAGGGCGTTGTCGGATGGGAATCGCTTCTGACTAATGCATGTGCCGTACAGGGTCTGCAGGCGTCGGAAACTTGGGCCTAAAAACAACCAAAAATGATTGGAGTAAAATTGCGCTTACTCAGACAATCACCGCTTTTTTAAAATTTCGTACGCAGCCAAAGGCTAAAAGCAGTGAGTATAATGGCACGAAAAGCATCGGCAAATGTCAAAATTTTGCCCATTTGCGGCTTGGCTGTTTACACGGACTTGCCAAAATTCATAAAGACACGTCAAATGCAATGCACGAGGCCAATTTTTTTCTCTCACAGCGGGGCGTACTTTCTTCCCCTTTTTCCCTTTTCTTCAACCTCTGAAGCAAAATTATTGGCACTGATTGGAGTTTGTCTGCCTCGCAGACCGAGTTTAGCTTTGTTAAATAGTACAACTTTGTGGATGAATTGTGTGCAATTTGTGGTAGCAGAGGGTGCCACTGCAAAATGTCATCCGTCAGTTACTTTGCTCTAGTGATGGACTCTTCTAAAATAGATGCACTAAATTTAGGAAAGTTGCCCTGGGTCTTGATCGTGCACGTCGTTCCTTGCATTTATGCTTGGCATGGCTAACGCATACCAAGTGTGAGCGCATGACAGACAATAAACTTGGAAGACTGGCAGATGGTTCTTCTTCTGTCGCGTGACTTAAATTGCCTGAGGACTGACATGACCTGACTGTTCGCTTGCTTCTAAGGCACGTGTCGCTTCATACCATGTTATTTAGGGACATCTAAAACGTTTTTTTTGGCTATAAAAGGGAAGTCTATTTGTTAGATTCTTTACTTACAGCAATCCGAAGGCGGTTCGTGATAGGGTGAGTGATTGGAGTGGGTCAATTTATTAAGTGATGACTAATCTATGCTACTTAAGTGGGCATAAGCAGAGTGATAATTACTTGGTGCACCTGACATGGCTTGGAATTTTTTACATGAGAAGACACTGCTCTAAGCCTAATTTACAAGAAACGCGAGTAGAATTAATGGTTTTTGCCAGACGCATTACCTTATTTGCTTGTTTACTAGGAGTAAAAGAGGCGAGTAAATCGACCGTGACGCCTGACAAAGGGCAACCACCAGGAATGGCCTGGGGGAGAAGGAGCGGTGCAGGAGCTTTGGGTGGCTTTCAAAGCCAAGTCTAACTGATCTGCCTGCCGAGCAGAAAAGAGAGGAAATGTACTTTCCGTACAGCTGTTTCGCTCGTACAGCTGTGGTGACCAATAGACGGGCGTGATAAATGGAGGCAGTAAAAATAATTAACTTGCACCGCAGGTGGGTGCCTTCATATACATATATACATATATATATATGGAAAAATATGCCTTTTAGTCAGGGTTAAAATTGTCTTTCATCTGCACTAAGCAAAAAATGGCAAGAGTTCTGGGCAAAAAGACATAAGGCCTAAACCTGTTCGCAGCTTGGAGGAGGTTGTTTATCCACCAATGCACTTTGCTGGTGTGGCAAATCCCAGCACTGAAATGAAGGGATGCGGCCGTGTGTCACATCAAATAATTACTCGTCTAACTTGGGTACCCTTTGTTAAGAAAAAAATGAGAGTATTTACAAGTTGCCATCGTTTTTTTTTTCGAAACGAAAGGCAGCGAGAATTGAGAAGGAGATTTTACTCAAGCCAGTCAATGTTAAAGCTTAATTTGGAAGCCAGGCATAAAATAGAATCCCATACAATTCGATCAGTCAAAAATTTCAACATTGACAAGTTAGCTTTGCCATAAAGGCAACGCAGCCCGACGGAAATGCTCGCCCACATCAACCCGACCAAAGGTGTAGATGAAACATTCTGCTCATCCGCCCTCGATAATTTTAACCAAATTTATACAAATTTTGCAAAAATAACCCTAAAGTAGAGAGGTTCTTTGAAGTAAGGATAGTTATCCCTCACCACCGATGGGTCATACCAAGGAGGAGAAGTGCTCTATTCCTTGTTTATTTTCTTAAATTAAAGTTAAAAAACCTTTTAAGCAAAACACAAAAGAGCTTTATTTCGAAAGGTTCAAAAAGTCTTCTGCCATTACTAATGGAAACAGCTTTTGTAACAAATTTAACAGTTACTTATAAATCGTCATTCGGTTTCCCTTTTTAAGGCAAACACGTTCTAGCATGTGGACACCACTTCCATTAAAGCGCTTTGTCAGAAAAACCCAAGAATTATTACATATGCTTTTGCTTTTTTGCTGCATTCTCGATTTGCAAAATAAGTTTATTTATTTCCCCATGCAGGCCTGGAGCACACAGCAGTTCGTCCATGTGGAGAGGAAGTTCGTGAATTGTAGAAAAATCAACTATTTACTTTTACTAAAACTCACGCCACTTTATTCGTGCCGCCTTGCATATTGAGTGTCGTCTTAGTCTTTAAAACTTTTTAAGCATAAACTTGCTAAACTGTTTTACAAAATTCCATGATACATCCAATGCTTATTCATTGCTCAAAATCAGTAAAATATTAACTTATTTATTTTGGTTCGGGATTGGACAGTTTCCGTGGACAGAATGTAGAGAGTGTAAAAACGCAGACGCGACCCCATTTTCAAAAGCCTTTCTTAAATGGCATTGGATGTTGGATAAAGGCTGCGGCGTTCATTTAGGTTAGTAAGCGCCGTACGTCTTGATCGTCCCTGATCACGAGGCTCATGTCTCAAGATGTGTAGGATCTAGGGAAATGCAGTCTCGTGCCCCCTTGGAGAGCATAAATAGCGTCAATTTGACAATGGAAGGAATTATACTCGCCTCCACGATAGCCGCTGCTTCCAGCAGCCCGTAGAGTTCCATTAGGATCGGGATCCAAGCGTACTGTAGACGCCGCATTGATTGACCTCGAAGGTTGTTCAAACGAACCTGCCGTTGTCGTCGGTAGCGCCAATTCCGATCGGTGATGTGGTCTAGAAGCCAGAGTTGCTGTGGCAGTGCTGGAAGTGGCTATTCTACGCTGATACACCGGTGACACGTGATCCGCATTAACTGATGCATTCTTCAGGATCGGTCGTTTTTCCCTCGACCGCGTCGAGTTCTGAAACCGACCTTGCAATTCTTCAATCACTGAGCTAGGACTAGCCTGTTCTGTAGATCGGATTGATCCTCGGGCGATCGTTGGACTAGTTACAGCGGAGATGGAACCCGAGGAATAATCGTTAAATCCGCCTCCTCCGCCTTCTCCTCCTGGCACAGCACGTGACGCCAGCGTTGAGTTACCACGATAATCCATTATCTGAAAAACCAACCAAAGGAATGGCTGTGGGTGATGGAAAGTGTACAAACCCACGACGTGTGTGTGTGTGTGTGTGTGTATGGGCAGAGGTAAGGGTAGGAAAAGCGAGGGAATCGATCAACCCGCTGTCCACTGATTGGCCAGGTTTGTGGATGTGTCTCGGTGGGTGTGTGCGTGTATGCGGTGAACGCAAACTGATGCGTCATCGGTGGTGCATGTAAAAGACTGCGTTCAGGGCCTACTCTCCTTCCACCCCAACGAAAATGTCATTAAATCCAACCTGTACTCTCTTTAGGCTCCCTTACCTCAAGGGGAAAAAACACATGCAACTACCATCACTTGTTGAAACGGTTATGCCTAATATCTAGCTTCTGGGGTCAAAGGGTCAACCTCCTCTTGAGGCATGAAGCATTTGCTTCTTAGAACTGTGCCATCCTAAATGAGAGGAAAAATGAAAACTGTTCAAGATCCCTTTCTTGAACAACTGAATTCCCTCTATTATTTTGTAAGGCTTCCTTTGCGTAAGTTGGCAAAGAAATGCTTAAGTTGTGCATACTTTGAGCTTCAAACTGAAATTAATTTGCTGAAATCTACCGATTGTATAAAAAATCTTAAGGCCATTTACGACCTTGACGAATGATTTACTTCAGGGCCAACGAAGTAGCTCATTTAAAGAAATTTATAATTCCTCATTTTATACTAACCAACGGAAAAATTATTTGCCGAAATCCTCATGTCTTTTCCCACGCTACCTGCACCCCTCTACTGATTTAAATTTAGGCTCTAAAAACGTTTCCGATTCTGCTGATTCCGCAATCGGTGGTTGTTAGAGGCGCACATATTCGCTTCTTTTCCTGTTGGATGGCTATTTTTGTTTCGACGGCCCCGGTCAATCTGTCTGCCGGCAGGCTGTAGGTTTAACAGCGCCATTAGACTTCATGTGTATTATTCGCTCGTGTTTTGGCCCTCAACCACAGACACCGTGACTAACAGTCTGCGCATTGTCCATAAGATCTGCCAAGAGCCAACTATCATTTGGCGGTGCACATATCACGGTTTCCAGCAAGCCTCTTGTTGGGCCGTTTTCATGGTGCACATGTTGGGTGTTGAAGGAGGAAGGAAATGAATCGTTCCTTGGGGCAATTGGGGATGCACTATCTAGAGTGACTGAGGGATAACTCCTTATTTACTTTTTCATAGGAATAGCTTGCTCCACTTTCTGTCTTCCCAAGGGAAATGCTACAAATTTTACAGGAATTAATTTGTATGGCAGTTGTTTTACTGAGCTCCTAAAGCTACAAAAACTTAAGACATAGTGAGGATTGACATGCATTTGTAGTAGCATCAGAACCTACATTGGCAGGAGTGATTAGCATTACCGTGAACTGGTGGATCTATGGCGGCTCTTCCAACGAAACGCAGCTGATCTTGGAAAAAACAACTGCTCAAGCATTACACTTCGATGATCCCATCCTCCCCAGTTAGACGATGATCATATTTATGGACAAATGACAGGGAGTGCACACCCGATGTAGATTAGTATCCTAACCTTATAATTCGTTTTGACCCATATAAATTCTAAACCTATAGGATTGGCAATATGAAGACTACGGTAGTCCATACGTCTCAACAAGCCTATCGAGAGGCGATTTGACATTTTGCATAGCATCGAAGGGTGGAAGTTGTTTAAGAGGAGGGGTATTGAGAAGCCTACTCAGATGTCAGTTTGTCGTTATAAGGCACGGATTCTTACGTTGACTTGGAAAAGCAGGACCCTCATCTGACTGAATGATTGACTGGTCTTGTCTACTCCCGAAGAAGGAGTTTTCATCTTACACCTTGGATAGGTAGATGTCAGCTGTCACTGCTTGACCTTTAATGTTTTAAAGAGTAAGTCCTTTCAGCCTAAACCACATCACTTTCAGAGGCGAAACAACAAATTCGTCGTCATCCGAACAGAGATAACCCCATGATATCCGAGGACATGGAAGTGAGTCCGAGGAACCGGTAGACTAGTCTATCAGAAACATTAAGTTAATTTCGTTTCCTGGTATACTGTCTGATCTTATTCAAAGAAACGGACAGACACCTTAGACCCTTTTGCTAAATGGCCAGAATGTGAGGGCAGATTTATGCTAAATGGCGAGACATAATGTCTTTTACCTATGCTGCTTTGCCTTTCGGTTCTATGGGGCAATTAGCGTTGGTAATAATGGAGAGGACCAGAAGCAGCACTATTAACCCCGGACACTGGATACTGCGACCTTTGCTGTCAAATGATTCACCACATCCCTCTGAGTGTGTAGGTGTATTGCTATACAGAGGAGAGAATAACTGCAAATTCATGCGCATTGATCTCTATCCTCTGCAACTTTTTGGGCCAGGACGGTTGTACCCCCACAAGTTCAAGTGTTTACTGCTTTAGCTCAAAAAAGAGGCATTCAGAGTTAAGGATCCGCACCACATGCAATAGGTTTTTGAACACGCGACAGCGGCTACCCCTCATTCGGATAACTAGCAAATACTTCAAAAATGGCGTGCCTTGAGCAATAATTTCTTTGCGAGGGGCGATGGTGCATTTGTCCTCTTTACCTCTGATGGTGCTTGTCTATGCACGTCTATAAATCCACTTGTGTTCGCTTCATTTGCAAAGCAAAAATTGAGCATAAATTTGAGTAGAAGGCAGAAAACTGGCAAGGCCTCTAAAACTTCAAAAAATTCTATTTTTGCTCAAAAGTTGTGAATTTAAGTGGAAAAACGCAAACTATCAAAAAGGTGTCATTAATCCAATGTAAACCAGAAAAGTACAGCTAAAATAAAGCAGTATAAATAATCTTTAAAGTTGGGAAGCCACTGTGTTGCATATGTTACATAGGCATTAATCAGTACTTTTAACGGCAAATGGTTCAATGTAAATGTTATGCTCAAGACTCGGAAGCCATTTGGTGATTCTTTGAGTATCACTCATAGTCTTTGTGGGTAAAATATTCCGATTTAAGATTACCATTAAATGCCTAAGTTTACCCGGTTCATTACAATTCCAATTCGCCTTCTTGTTAAACGAATGCCAGACTTTTTCACTTCTAATGTGTGAGCGGCAAACAACCTCTTTACTAAAATTGCGTCAGTAGGCAGTTTTAAGAGTGTTCATGTCTAAACATAATTAAATTTCACTTACGAATTGGCGAAAATGTCGCAGCTAGATGATCAGAAGTTAATAGACCAGGTACAATTATTTCTTAAACATAGCTACGACGGTTTTGTCGTACGAACAGCAGATAAGTACTTGCTTGATTAGGCGCATATTAGTCGTTTGAGATTTTCTAAGCTTGGTTAGTGGAGGTTAGCAGTGTCTTGCCCTGGTGGGCCATTCTCTATGCACGGGTGATGGCAGCAGATAGTCCACATTGCCCTCAGGGGAAAAATTCACTAATTCCCTGACAGTATTTCACACGTATGTTAATCATTCTGACGACGAATTCGTCAACAAAATTGTGCCAAGTGTTGCTAATTTCCTTTTATACAAGCCACCAAATTGAAGTTCAGACTTACTCTGTCATTATACTCCGATCGCGTCATGGAGGATCCCACAGGCTGTGAAGGAATGTAGACTGTTCCGATTTGACTCCGCTTACGCAGGTTACGGTGCCTGCCCAGTGTGTTTGTGGCTCCCCCTCTACGCGCCTGAAGAGAGGTCTTTTTGCGCAAAAAACAGAAAAATTTACGCAATCATGACATCAGTATGTTTCTTTGTATGCTTAAACTTTTGACTGAATTAAACTGAATGCAACGCTTAACTCTCAGTTTCTATGGCTCTACTTACAAGTTCCTTAAAGTACGGCGGGGCAGGATATGGAGGAGCAGTCGACGTATGAAGCACCTCATTAACTTCGGCTTCCTTCTGTCGATTCAATTCGTAGTCCTGCAACAGACGGCGCTTAATTGTATCCGAGTTGCTTCTCAACTCGGGCTGTTCAACACCGTTGACGTACATCTGGAAGGTTATTCCACTTGAATTTGCATTGGACCCGCGTCTTGTAAATGGCATGCGCTTTTCCGGGCCCCGAGGTCCTCGAGATTGAAGCTGCGTCATCGCCGAAATTTGAGAATACTTAAGTAAAAAGAAGAACTTTATAAAAATTTACAGTTTTTAAAATTATAACTAAATCGATACTTTCAAGCATTTGTCCGCGCATAATTTACCCAAACAAAATTCGCTACACAAATTTTTTAAATTTTAGGCTCGAAAATCCATCTCGGTCTGCAAAGAAATGCAGCGTGCCACGCTTTTGCTTTTACTGCTTTTCGGAGCTACGAATCTACACGCTAAGTTTGCCGAATTGGAACCGCTGTTTCAACAATTTCTCACCCTTGAGGAGACCACGCTTCGCGAATTTTTGGTGAGGGAGGATAACGTCTCGGAGCTGATGGTGGACGTCTCAGAGGGCATTGATCCACCTGAGTACATCGGTGGTCTGATCTGTTACACCTGCTACAACTGTGAGTATGAATTGGACAGTCACGAGTCCCCGGCCATTTGCAACGAGTGCTACGTGAGTCTGAGCGAGCTCAAATCGTCCACCCGACATTATCTTTCAACTCTTCTTCATACATTCCACAACCCTCCGTTTACATTCCGTCTATCCGCCTGATCAATCACTCATTTTACCGCTCCGTAATTTAAAGTGTTCATGTTCTTTCATTCTGCAGGAAAAAACATATGAAGGGGGGTTGATCGTCCGCGGCTGCAATGTTGAATCTCGCACTGTCTGTGTTATGGATGCCACAGAAAAAATGCGCTGTTGCAAAACGGACTACTGCAATAGGGTGGAAAAATTGCAGATCCTGTCCGCGAGTCTCCTGGTTCTCGGGATGACGGTTGCTAAAAGCTTTTTGTAATGCAGCAAGAAGAAACGCAGCATACTTGGAATTAAGTAAAGACATTTTGACAAATGAAAATGAAAAGCACCTTCGATTGTTGCGGGCTCTGTTTAATTTCTTTTTTGCGAAAAATTCGACTGCTTATCATTGTCAGGCAAAATTATGCAACAACATTGGATCATTGAAGCCACCTATAACTTTGCCTATCCTTTATGCTTTGTATTCTGAGAGACGGTGACTAAAATCTACATGGAATCAATTCGAAAGCTATTACAGTGGGACTATCCATGACATTTCACGTGTCACATGGAAAGGTGCGAAAAGCTAGCCATACTCCCAATGATGTGCGGGGATCACCGCTTGTGGAGCACTTTACTGTCTAGATTGTGTCAAAGCTAGCAACTTTCTCACTACTCTTCCATTCCAAGTTACCTACAGGGGAGTTGAGTCCTCACGCTCACCAAGATTTGATAGATGGCGCACAGGATTTAGGAACGTTTGCATCTCTGACAGAAATGTGAACTCGGAAAAGTGCTGAGAAGGTATGATTAAGGGATTGTGTGCTTACCATATTTCCCGCAGTCGCAGAAACGCTTGACACGTGAGGCAAGTCATTTGGTCGTAAAATTCTAAAAAACACACGTCAACTGCACCTTAAATAGACACTGGTAGGCAGTTGATAAAAACATTCAAAAAACGCTGAAAAAATGAGTACTATTCGCCTGTGGAAGTTATTTTAGTACCATATTATTTGTCAGTTAAACTGGGACTGAATGGTTTTTGCCACTTATTCGGAACTATGCCCTACTTAATTACAATAAGTAGCACTTTAAACGTTCCCACTCGTGTCTACGTTTTTGCCCCTCAGATTTTAGGTTCCTGACGAAACTCAGTGACCCTTAATAACCCTTTAAACGAGACGCAATCAAAGGAAAACTATATGAATTGCCCAAGGCCTTGTAGCAAATCTTGTGCTGCCTACAACGCACAAGCTTGAAATGTCTTTTATTTTTTGTGAGTTTTGCCTTTAAAAGGTGAGGAAGGCACCCACACATGACCAGGTTTCCTTAGCAGATGTTATTGGACCAAGTGCTTCAATTATTTATTGGCACAAAAGAAAATGCCTCGCCAGTAGGACTTCAAATAGTATTATATCGAATACAATTGATATTGATATTCCTGAATAGAGGGCAACACGTAATCACCTATATTCCATACAATCCACCACACGGACACACACACGGTATGGGCCTTAAGAGTTTTGGAATCCATTTGGCGATGCCCTCTGATATGTTTGCTCGTGTAACTACCAAAGAGAGGAACAAAAGAATTTTGTCTCTTGACAATCTACTCGATTAATTAGGAAAAGAAAGGAAATGAAAAAGCGATGATTCTTGAACATCCGGCCTTAACCACCGAAAAGTACTCCTGTCCCAGATCGGATCGCCCTGTAGGTGGGAGCGTAAATAGATTGCACTTGCATGACCTTAATCACAAGTTGCGCATGCTTCTTTCCTACTTGGTCTGAAAGGCGATACATCTTCCTCTTTTATCTCCTTAAAGCGCTTTGGCGTGGTAGACGTTCACAAGGTCTCTGTTCGTACGCACAAACTGGGAAACCTAACTAGGGATTAGACCCACACACGTTGACAATCACTGATGGACAGAAGGGCTGAATGCCCGCCGAGACACTTATTACACCGTCCATTTACGTCATGAAGATAATCCCTTGATGGACTTGTTGTGGGATTAGACCTTGCTAGACTAGCAGACGATCCAATAAACAAATTAGAGATCATTTCAGCTTCAGATAGTCACCACTTTGTGCTTGTTTAGTGAACTGCAGACCTCGCTTTCACCACCTTCCCCTCTCCCCCCACGAAGGACGATCTTTCGTTGCGACCAAGGATGTTCTTTGAGGGGAAATAGGGGAAACGATGCGTCGCCTGACCTTACCCCTTTAGTATTCCACACAAGTGATGTTTTTTACCTTTAATTAACACCAGTCTGTCACAGACAATGCGAAATTGGAAAGTAAGAAAACAAGGGAACGCCCTCCTTAACATGCGAAGCCAGAGCTTCTTATGAGAGCCATGGATACCGAACTCGAGTCCAACTTGCCTCCTTAGAAGGAAATGATATAATGCGCAATGTGATGGCCTTCGTTTCAACGAAACACTTAAAAGCATTTTTCGAACACCTAAAGAAGCTCTTTTCTTGTTCCCTACCTTCTCTTGAGGGGCTCACTCTGCGCCTCTGCAACGTAGCCGCTGGGCGTCCATCGAACATCACCCTGTGGCCCACTCTGAGAGGAGGCCGTGTTGGGGAAGACGGTGGGAGAGTCACTAAAGCCCACTTGAGGTCGTGTGTTTTGATTGAGATAATTGTGCTCCGAGAAACTGCGTGGGTGCCATATTGGTTCCAATTCGGTGGTTCCTTGAGTATCATAACGCACCTAAGAAGAAGCGACATCGGAAAGACTGCGAGTATATATTTTGAATGGTGAATTCACTACTTGATAAGTTGACCCTTCTGGAAGCAGAGAAGGGGCAGAGCAATTACCTGTTTGATTGATGACCTTGGAAATGATCGGTCTGGCTCCGTGATTGGTGATGGGGTGGATTTTACGAAAGATCCTGACGACGAATTAACATTTCTCTGCTGCGAGTCTGCAGAAAACGTGGTGGAATTCAACCTCACCGGAGTCACCGGGCTGCTGTAGACCTTCGAAATGGTTGTAGGGCAAGTTACACCACTTCCACCAGCCGTAACGCAAAAGTCGCCTCTCGTATTTCTTTGCATCTTCTATAAAGAATCAGAGGAAACATAACTACTATAAGAATCATTAATGGCGTCACATATAAGTGACGACAGCAATTTTTTAATAATCTCAGTACTATAGATGAGTTATGCGTTTATCGGTTGCTTATACTCAGGAGTTGGAAAGGAAAAAGGACAACATGGCAATTACCAAAACACATGATGTGGAGTTCGGCAGCCGCCCATCTAAACACCCCACAACTGTTTATAAGCTGTGTAGCTGGGTACCGAAAAAGAGTTTATTTACTCGTTTCTTGGTCCTAACTTTCACATTCCGTCGTTATTGCTGCCCGCAGTTAGTGGTGAAAAGGAAAGAAGCTATCTATTCTTTGCCGGGAATGAAGATCACAAGAGCAGATATTCGATAGACGAAACCATTCCAACAAATCATTTACCATTTGTTCCGAAATAATTTGGACTGCTGGACTCGCATTCATCCCTAAGGAATTTTGCAAAACATAATCCTCTTCAGAATTTCCCGTAAATACTTTGGAAGATAGGATGCCTTGTGAACACGAAATCCCTGCCCCACATTAAAGGATAGGTTGCTATGCCTACAAAAAACCGCAGACCGCTATTTGGGAAGTGACTTTAACCAAGTGAAGTTCACTTTTACTTGGTTATTTGTCTGCATGGCCCTTCGACGAGTTATCAGGTTGATCCCAACACGAAAGGGAGACTCTTTGTGTGAAAATTGGCCATCCCACTGCTAACATTAGCAATGTAGTGACATTGATGAATGTGCAAGGGGGCCACCTTGGAGTGAAGGAGGTTAACTTTTAATGCGCAATTGTGTGAAAGGCACCGCTGTGTTGGCGATCGCATGCACACGGAGTGAAGGGGCCACGTGGTTCAATTTGTCGGTGCATGAAAATGCGCGCCAGCGACTACCAAGCAAGTGACTGCCTTCCACTTCCAACATGACTGACAAAAACCGACAGTTCACTTAATCCGACCCAAGACTGCATTTGTGCATTCCACCCAAAAGAGGGTCCATTTTGACAGACTAATCATCCCTAGGCTTTCTGCAGCAGGAAAAAACGAAATCGAGGAATCCAGTCCCCAAATCAAATTGCACTCGTAATATATCGGAAAGCATTTTAAGATAGACTAAAATGATTAAGTAGAATCTACACTAAAGCATTTTAAAAGAGAAGATGATTGAAAAAGTTCTGGTCAATTTAGAATTATTTGAAAAGTGGTCACCATGACAGCATAAACCAATGTATTGCTCTAAACAAAATCTTGTTATACTTAGTCATTTGTAAATAATTTACGAATTTTTCAGTCTTGCTATGTTTTTGCAAATTGTAGCATCAAAATAAAAGGCGCCTAATATGATAATATGGTAATATGTCATCTAAGGCGAAAGTGGTGAAGTAAACGCAGCATATCCATACTATTAAAGTATGCAAATTGACTTAGGTAAGACAATGGTTTTTAGCATTAACGTATGCTAGGCATGAATAGACTCTTTTCCATCTATTACACATTTAATGTTTAATAGAGCGGGAGGCTGAAAACCCTCACTTGAATCAAATGAAGCGGAAAAGTGGCTACAACGGCCATAACCTCATTCGCTTTCGCAAGGCACAATCTGGAGCCGTTTTGTGAATTGACTAATCTGTGAGAATAGGTGGAGTCTTTCATGCCCACGACAGGCCCGACTGTGCTTTGTGCCTGCAAACTGGTGTGCTGCAGGCGATGGGTGGGAATGTTTACATTCCAAAGGCCAAGCATCACCGATAGCTGCTAATTATCTGTCTCTCCATCCCTCAAGAGACGCGCAAAACATTTGCAATACGAATGCCTTCTTGGGGCACCAGTTTTTCGGTTGGTGGAAAAATTTACGCTCTCCCAACAACGCAAGGCCTCCCATCCGTACGGCGCTAATTTCCCGAGGAGAGTATTTGTGCTCTTGAGTGGGTTCAAAAAGCGTCACCACCGCCAACACTACCACAGTCTACAATCCCTTCCTCGCGTATGAATTTTTCCAGATGGCGACTCCGTACCTCAGTTGTGCTTGCACTGGATAACGCCACGTGAAAAAAGAATGAACCATTAAGAAATGACGGGAGAACTCGTAAATCCGCACCTTTCAGGAGGTAATTTACAAGTCGGTTTGCCTATTTACAAGCATTATACCAGCATTATACCACTTGTTGGTGAAACACGGTGTCCAGTTCGCCCAATTTTTGACATTTCACAGAATTCGATGCCTATAAGATAAAGGCACCATATCTTGGAGAGGCAAATCCCTTTGAAATGTCAGGCAAGCAAGATAGGAAGGTGATCCAATAAAAACGCCTTGCAGCAAAGCCAACGAACGTTTTCTTTGTGTTTCTTCGATGTAGGAAATAGAGGACGTTCCAGTTACGGCTGCCATTTAATTAAAACAATGATGGTCATGCATTCTCTTCTGCCATCTTAAACGAATTCAGACGGGAAAAGTTGCTACAGAATGAAAAAAGGGCTAATAACTAAAACTATGTCTCGAGGAAGAAGGAAAACACAAGATAGCCGGGATTCACTTATTTCTCAAATAAGTAGCAGTTAAAAATATGAGACATCATCAGAATTTGTGAGAGAACTTGTTAGATTTGCCATTCAAAAACGGAACGCCATCCAATCTGAGGGACCGCACAAAGGGTAGAGCGCTCACTGGATGAATTCCCCTCTGCCCCGAATCCGATCATGAATTGGAAAATTCTGAAGACCCAGTTTCCTGGTTCCACATTAAACTTCTTAGAAGATTTTTAACACTAACTGTTAAAAAGCAAATTTGTATTTAAATTTGACCCGTTCTAACATGAGATGCAGGGCTTGGTAGGACGCACTTTATACCGAATCAGCCAGCGAAAACGCTAGCAGAAGGGAAAGGAGAGAGGTGTCGTTAGATTTCTTAACTTCCCCCATGTGAAGAGTCAAAGGTAACCACAGTTTAACTGTCCAACGCATAGTTTGAGAGAGTTCATCAAAACCTGCCTGCTTGCAATTTAATCTTGAGGTCCGTTAATAATGGACGAGAGGCATCAAATTTAGGCTATTATTTTCAAGTAAGCCATTTTTTCCTCTTAAACAGATGTACATACTTGTTTGATTCTCCTCCAAACATTTAGGTGGATCAGAAGTCCTAAGGTAAACTTGACCACAACCACCGATGCCACAACCGTCCCTCAGCTGATCTGAATGACAAGTATTTTGAGTGGATGAGATGGCAGGTAAAAAGGAGAAAAGATTTTCTATGGCATGCACCTTATTTTAAGCAGAGGGGGAAAGGGTACCCAAGCCAGTCTTAAAGGTGAGGCACGAGGCTATGACGAAAAAAATACGCATAGAAAGTCAAATGGTTATCTTGTGGATTACCAGGCAGCACAAGCACATGCAACATTTACTCCAGTTGTTAGGTGGTAACCTTTTACTTAACCCAATCAGTAAATGTCTCATAACATTCCCTTCTACCATCTTCGAAATTTGTTGGTGATAGCGTTCCATTCCAAAAAGCAGTGTGTGCTTGAAGGCCGAAAATTTGCAGTAGATTCAATAAAAGGGGTGCCATCCTCGTCTTCAACATCGACTAATTCCAATAATTTCTTCTCATATGAATCCAACTTCCTTCCGGTGCGAGAATTTGCGATTAGTGTTGATTTTCCAAGTGGAACTTCTCACCCGAGGCAGCGATAGATGGGACTCATTGGTTTAGGCAAGCGTTCAGGAATTCGTAAGAGCTTAATAATAACCAAGAGAGCATTTGTGCTGATTATTTATCAGGACTCTCCACATACAAGCACTGGATAAATTAAACAAAGAGCAAGCCCTAATAATGAGCAATGTTTGACGTAATTAAGGTTTCATTGTTTATTAGCAAGACTCATGGAAGGGTATCAAGGCGATGAGCTTGAGGTTATTTTCGCACATTTTAATAAGATGACAAAATCAGCGTCGTTTGCAGGCCTTTTGATCAGTTGGCTAAACTCTTGAAAATATTTCGCGAAATAGCACTTTAAAGGTGAAATTAAAAATGGGAGTGATGAAAAAGATTCCCGATTAACTCCAGTAAGGTAAGCCACCTCGACTTTGTGAATGACGCCCTGATCGCCTTTATGCTAGAATTTGTTTCATTCCCTGATTTCGAATAAACATTTGCGAAATTTATATTCTAAAGTAAAAAATATCTCAATATAAATGGAAAGTTGCCTCTACCCGTCAATGAGGCACAAAATTTTTGACTTTGGTTCCTCCAGCAGTCTTTGAAGGTAGCGATGGTTAAATACCGGTCAAAAAGACGAGAAAATGAACCCATCGAGGAAGGGCTTCAGGAGAAAACGCTTCTTAAAATCACACGGTACCTCTCTTCTTGGAGCTTTTTAGTCTTGGAGATGCATAAAGCTACCTTTTATATGTTGTGGATTAATGGTTTGTTGTCATAAACGCCGACCTTGTTGGCTTGTCAGCGAGGAAAAAATAGACCATATTTTTGACGCACATCCAACCTAACATGTGTCAATTTTATCACAAAGAACACGTAGTTAGGTAGTCAAAACGTGGTACTGTCATTTCTCGGCGAGTCCTGCCTGGATCGAGATTGCATTACCTTTGCACACACCCTGAGAAGTAATGAATTTCTTCTAGGTTGCGCCCCTGCGCAATTGTTAAGGCATTGATTTATCTAGAGACGTCTGTACAAGAAGCTGGTCTTTCGACGGAGGTGCCAGCACGGCTCTCTAATTGGGGAATATTTGCTCGTCAAAAATGTAAGAGGCAAAGACCTTAAGCATTCCATCTGGCTCGATCATCTCGCCCAAACGCAGCAGCCTGTAGTCCTGCCCCATCTCAACTACCCCAACTGCATGAATGGTGAAAATCTAAGTGGTGAGTACAAAAGGAAGGCGCACACGCACACCTTGTCGCCAAGTCGGATCACCCAAGCGGCCTGAATTCGGTCAAAAAATGGAGGAACAAAATGTCTCTTTACAAATAAGTTTAAGATGAAAACTTTTAGAATTTTCGGGCTTACTAAACAAAATCGCGAAAAAAAATGGCGGATATGATTGGCGTTGTGTGATTAATTAGGGGGCGAGAAAAGTCGACTCTGGGGACGCAAACTGTCCAGTCTACTCTAGTATATAGACCAATGGAAATGCAGCAAAAGTGTTAATACTTACAGTTAACTCGGCGGCTTGAATTTGCGAAAATCCTCAGACATGAATGCACCTATCCACATCCATACACATGGGTACACACGCGGTCACACAGGGAGAGCGGGTCGAAAGATACGAGACCACAAACGGGAGGATGTATGGTGCAGTGTGATGTGGTGCGTCGCGGTGCGTAGGGGCGGTTGTGCTTACACACACACACACACACACACACACAGCAATTAACGCAGTCTTCATTGGTGCAGCATTAGGGAGGGAGAGAGAGCGAGAGCGGCAGAGGGGGAGAGGGGGAACGAGGGCGAAAGGGGAAAACGCAACAAGGTCGCAGCCGTGTGCGGCATCACCACCACACCGACTGTTAAATCGATGACTTTGGTGCGTGTCTGTTATAGGTGTGGGTGTGTGCCCATGATGAAGGAGTAGAAGCGCAATTTCTCACATCCCAGTGACCTTGACCTCCAGTGTCAGGTCAAGTGAGAAAAATGATCGCCAGCTGTCCGCACCATCGAGGTCATGTCAAAATTACCAATGTATTTTGGATCACAAGTTTTGTTTTCTGGTAAAAAGATTTTATTTCAATTTCCAATCCTCCTCCATCATCGATGTCAAGTCGGTCAAGTATGAAGTTGCCGTGCTAAGGAAAAATTACCTTTTCTTGATGGCGAAACACGTTTTCCGAGATGCTGTTTCGTTGTTTATGCTCATGTCCTGAGACCATGAATAAACGACTAAATTATTGTCACATATTTTTGTTTTGATTTTCGAATACTTCCCTGTCAAGAGGCCGTTGAAATTGATGGGTGGGTATGTTCATTCCCCGGGAGTTAATTCAGTCTCAAGAATGCAGACAGCCCTCTGCATTTATTATGTAGAGAAGATCTATGTATCCTGAACAGACGCAAATGCAGCCTATGAAATTGTCCAAGGTTGAACAATGATGGCGTTCTAATCAAGACAATAATCAAGTAGAGGAAAGGGATGTTTTTGCTGGTGAAACGCCTGATCTTGCACCAATAAACTCACCCGTTTGGGGAGGATAATTCAAAGAAGCCTTCAACAAATGCCGCAGGAGCACTTGAGTGCTGAGGATATATGGTGATCCTGTTTCTGTACATTTATTGGATGTTCTATGTGACCTTGGCCTTGCCATGATTACCAGCACATTTAAAACTTGGCCACACATCTGGTGAACTAAACGAGGCCACAAGTTTGGCAGCCGCTCCCGAGTATTCAGATGGCAAGCGCAAAGAGAAGATCGACTGACCATGGGTCATGACCTTATAGACTTTATTGCCACATTTCATGTCTGCCTCTGCATGAGAGTCGCCAAAGCAGGGTGCAAAACGTTCAAACATGCAGCGTCCAAATAATTTGATCATGTCGAACTGAGTCACGTGACAACTACGGCCTGCCAATATGGCCACCATTGTTGGCAATTCCGTATCGGTGCCATTGCTCTGGTGTTGGGAAGCGAAAATTCTATCCAACCAACCTGTCAAACAGTGATGACCACAATGGCCGGAACACTGCTGTGTTAAACGGCAGGTTATTCAAATGCGCCACGACAAGTCGTCATGTCGATGTGACAATTGTTAAGGTGCCAGCAAGTGAGAAACGAAGTCAAATTACATTGTTTTTTTGCAGACATTTAAGGGGAAAGTTATTACTGCCCTTGTGAAGCAGCCCCTATCTTTTATTACGACAGATACAGCAAGACATCAGGGGAAGATCTGCAGGTAGCTGTGCCATCGAGGATCTAACCAAAAAAACTGTTCACCAGCACGTCACTAAGGGCCAAAAAAATTGGGATAAATAATTCATGGCATTTCTCAAACGTCTATTAAATGCGAAAAAGTGGGCAACTTTCTACAGAAAAACATCCTTCGATCTTGTTAGAATAACTATATATATTTTGAAATGAAGCATTATAGACCGTATTGGGTCTTTAAAAGGGCTTTAAATATTATACTACTGACGTGAAGCTTTTCACCGAGATTTCATCAAGTAATTGGTCGCTAACTGTCAAGTTATCAAAACGCTGTCCTGCACGCATTGATTGAAATGCATTTTACAGCCCTAGGTACAATTAGCAAAGTTTTTTTCTTTTTTGCATCTGCTTGAAGAAAAAGGCATCCTCCCCTGCAGGTGGGATCTCTTCTGTGGCCTAAATGATCTACGATGAGGAAGATTATGCGCACCTTCTCTATCGAGTGAAGGTACAACAAAAATGGCGCCAAATAACTCCTCCCTTTTCTTAGCTTACTGTCCCATTCCGCCGCCCACTTTTACTGGCGTTCCAACAAGTCCATGTAAATGCCTTCTACTGACCAGAAATTTTTCGGTGTTTTTGTGCACCACCGTTACAACTCTTGGTGATTCAGCAGGCTCCAAATGATGCCTTGGTAGATAAATGAATTCCCAACTGAACGGAGAGAGGAATAAATCAGTGAATGGATGAATGAGTCAACTGAGCGTGGAACAGTTGCTTTTGCAGAGCCTCCTTCGCACCTTCCCTATGGTACAATTTTTTTTCGACCTAATTAAACCAGGTGTAAAAACGTCAATGAAATGCGCTTTGAAATATAATATGGAACAGAATTCTGGTTGCTCCCTCCTGTAGAAGAGGGCTCTGGGTAAATATTTTCCAATTAAATGAAAGATACGCGTTTGTGTAAATAGGCCTTTTGAATGGTGTTCTGTCAGATTTCTGTATTCATGCAGATATCACCGATATGCAAGAAGAAGGCAATCACCCCTCCTTCTTCGTAAAACACCAATAGTTTCTGCAAATAATAATAATAATAGCTCCATTTCATGGAAGTGGGATTGTGTTAGTGAGGGGCTTGAGTTAGGTCCTCTTTAACACGGAATACTTGTTGATGACGGCGTCTTGGTCAATGGGCGAGAGGAGAGATGGCGCATTGGTTAGCAGACTCAGGGCTACCACAATGGAGGTGATGGTGAAAATGATCAACACGAGACGATCTATCACTGAAGCTGCGTATTTCCATTCTTGGACCACCTGAAAATTAAGTGGAAAAGGCCATTATAAAAAATAGCTAGTTGCAAAATAGTTGCTACTTGTTTTGATCTCAGCGACCGACCACAAAGTCCACTGGTACGTGGTGCGTTTTATTTACCCTCTAAAACAATAATTTAATGACTCTAAAGTCTATGCA
Organism: Taenia hydatigena; assembly: GCA_036345935.2. Classification (NCBI taxonomy): domain Eukaryota; kingdom Metazoa; phylum Platyhelminthes; class Cestoda; order Cyclophyllidea; family Taeniidae; genus Taenia; species Taenia hydatigena. Next base: position 20,166,585 of record JADWOT020000005.1, on the reverse strand, counting down.
AACTCAAATCAATGTTACGCTGAGAGGGATCGACCGTCTTGTTTTAGTGCTAAAGAGAACCCACAAGGACGTAGTTGCGATTTATCCGACTTGCTGAGCGAGGTAACTGCGCCTCCAATCCCACGACAACTTCCTGTCCAACCTTACAAAAGTAATTAGCGAAGGAACTTTTTACCAAAAGGTGGTTAGAGAAACTTGACTTTGGAGTCTTAAATAAACTTGCTAAGAGAGGTCCCTAATCCCAACATCCTAAGTGTCACCCACCCAGTGAATAGAGGATTTAAAGGTTAGAGCCCCAGTGTGATCCCATTTCTGCGCACAAACCAAACAGAAGGAGCTCAAAGTGCTTCCATTTAAAAAGGGAAGGTTTTTTGCGATATTTAAAATCTCGATGATATTTGTGCTCATTTACCATACATAACAAGAGATGGGAAGTGGCTTTGTTTCGCACGGTTAAGCGAATAAATGGATGACTTCTTGCCTTCGGATAAGCTACATCTATGAGTGATCAGTCATCTGACCACAGGAAAAAGGTAGTCCGAGTATTTTGTCTCAGGCGAGGCAACTTCTTCCTGCCATTACCTTTAGACAGTTGCATGTAACTCAGAAGGAAGTGGGAATCAAGTGAATCGATGTTACACAGTGCAGAGGTAAATTTTCATTCTCGTACCGATTCATGCATTGCCCACGTCGACACCTCGCCCTGAAACGGGCACGACAGACGGATTTGCTAACCTGCTGACGCCTGATAACTCTCAAAGACGTATGAGCCGAGAAAAAATTCGACTCTCTTCACGGCACCTCAAGATTTCCTTTCTGCGAAAGCACAACACGCCTCCCTTAAAGAAAGAAAGCAGTTTAGCCCCTTTCACTTCGTAATCTGTTTCTCATCCTCCTCGTCGCCTTGACTGCTTTTCTCCACCTCACCTCGACAGTTATGCGAAGTGAGGAAGGCAATTTGGAGGCAAAAACGAGACAAAATGGTTTCGACTAAGTGTCTCTATGGTTAAATAGTCGTTACGACTGTCACTTTAGCTGAAAGAAGCTTGGTAGATACTGATTGCCCACCCTTTTTTCTACACCGCCTATTAAAGACACGTGTGCGTCAGAAGGAAAAAAGTAGTGGAAGATATTCGACGGCGCAGTAGACCTAAAACTGTGCCGCATCGTTAACTGATTCGAGTCAAACACTTAAAATGTTCGCCCTCCACTTTTTTATGTTGCAAAAGCGAACCATCTAACGACTTTCCGATCAATATTTATGTAGGGAAAACAAGAAAATCGAGGAAAAATACAGATTATACGATGCGGCGCGCATGCTACTTAAATGAGCATATTTAAGTAGCTACTCTACGAAGATAAGTAGACTAATTGGAAAGAGGCATAAATATTGACAATTGTTTTCACTTCTATTTTTAGAATGATACAGCAACCTAAAATCACTTATCAGCGCAATTCACCTCTCGGGTCTTGGTTCGCCTAAGATTCTGCTTCCACCTGCTTTTAGTTCCTAACTCCTTTGGTGGTTAGCATTTGCAAACACACAAAAAAACAGACAGCATTTTGAAGGTAAAGGTATCGCAAGCTTCTGTGGAGGCGATTAATGATGTGCTAATTCCTTCGATCTTGCCGTCGAAAAAACACTTTCATCAAAATTATTCAGTCAATCCGTAATTTTGCCGCAAAGGACTGTAATCCCAAAACTAGCACATTTACACTTACCGCTCTCACTGACCTCCTTCTGGTTAACGGAAATGGCATTGAGGTCACTTATCAGCGGGCACGCTTCGTACCTAACCACTCTCACGCCCCTCAGGCTAACTCAATCGGATCGTGATTAAGCAAGTGCATCTCGAAGCCTTTGTTCGCCTCGAAGCAACAGACATTGCCTGAGCATCATCATCATCATCATCATCATCATCAGTTTGCAATGGTCATCTACACGTCTAGGCTTTCATCAACTTTGCGGTTCAGGAAAATGAAAGTGCCTTAGGTCAGGTATTGAAGAAGGTTGATTTTGACGCTTTGCCAACATGCGGTTTCAAAATGCCCTGCAAAAAGTTCATTGAAAACACCTGCAGGCATTGAGTTTGCGGCTTTTGCTGAACCAAACGCATCCAGTGCAAATAACAATTTTATTACAAAAAGACTCAATGAACTTGAGCTTACAATTCGATCTTTAATCTTCTCCTCCAGCCGATCCGAGATGTATTCTACTGCTTTGAGGCCTTCGAGGAGGCTAAAGCTCTCCTGTCTCCTCGTTTTAGCCATGTTCGCATTCGCTCGGCTCGAGTTTCGCCATCTACTTGCTCCAATTCGATGAGGAGATTGTCGTAGTTTAAGGATTTTTACCTGTCCCTTCAATGGAACCACTTCGTTCTCATTTAAGGGTGTTTTACTTTCCAAGGAAGAGTCAGACATTTGACTTTCCGAGGCGGTTAAATATTGAGTTTGCAGATTTTCGTAGAAATTTCCAGCGTTTCTAATCGCGATCGAGGAGTTCGACAAGCTCCCTTCCATAGAGTCAGTAGTCACGAAGGTGGTAATGTCAAGTGATGCGCCTTCTGAAAAGTCCTGAATAAAGGCATCCTCATTGTCTGAGGGAAACTGATTAACTGCGAAGTATGACGGTGGTGGTTCACATTTCTTCCCCTCATCCACCTCCTCCTTTTCAGGGTCAGGATATTGAAGACGATTAAGAAAAAGTAGATATGGAAGGAATTGAAGAAAAAGTATCCTAACCCATCGTGGCATGGTGTGAGTCCTGGGGGATCGGTAGTTCCAGTTCACCACCAAAACTGTTACGAATACGGCAAAGACGTCGGAGACGAAGGTAAACATGAGGTATCTTGAGATCAGTGGAATGGTTGTGGAGGTGGGTGGAAGGATCTTGCTGACGAGGATGAGGAAAACCACCAAGGCAACGACAATGCTGATGGCCAGTGTCACTTTCTCGCCCGCGTCGGAGGGCAAGTAGAACACGAAGATGCTCAGCAGTGACAGCATCACACAGGGCACAATCAAGTTGACCGTATAGAAGAGGGTCTTGCGACGCAACTTGATGGTATAGACGATGTAGGTGTTATTCACTCCTCCATTATAAGTATTCACAATCCGGGCGGGAACATCCACCAGATCCCAGGTGCCACTTCGCCAGTAGTCGGAGAGATCGACAAAGTCCAGCGAGGAGTAAAAACCGAGGGAAATCTAAAGAGAAAGTATAGCCAACAATCAGCTTCCTTTATTGACCTTTACCGCTAACCTTTTGAACTTGCCGGCTAAGATGATGCACTCGGCATTTTGAAGCGCCAGCATGGTTCGCGGTTCCTCCACTTACAGTGCTTGGATGATAAGCTTATCCAATTACCCTTTTCTTGAGAGGATTAGAGAAACGACCGTAAAAGGTAATATTTCTAACGGTAAGAGATACCCTTCAAGATGGTTTTTAAATAATCAATGCCAGATTTTTAAAGAGATCCAACTTTCTTAACTGTGAAGTTTAAGGTTGCATTGAACTGACATGGTGAGCCTCTGAGTTACTCTGATGCAAATCTTTCAGCCTCTTCGTAGGCTCAACGTTAGGATCTTTTGACTAAAACGGGATCTTTAGAATACGTGAAGTGGTGCAAGGATGAGAAGATGGTTCGGTGCGGCGCATTTTGCGGATGTGCTGCCACTTCAAATTAAAAAATTTCAAGTAGCGCTAATCGAAGGGATTTACGCTTTCCGCTTGACAAGTTCAAAATATGCAGAAACTCATTCTCAAATAGCGAGAGGCGGTGCGACAGGAGGTGGTAAAGTCTGCCTTCTAGGCATGACAGAGGTTAGAGGTAGTGTGCGTGAAGGAGAGAATCCCACACAGATTTAAATGAGAGACGCCAAACGTGTAAGGATAATTGTGGTAAAAACAAACCAATGCGCGCCGCGTGGGAGCCAACTAATTACAACAATGATCCAGTCGTTTTCCCATGTACCTCGTTTACTTTGCAAAGAATTGGGCCAAGGGTGGGGAGAGGAAGAGCAGACGGCAACAAACAGATCGAATCAAGTCTTCTTTGAATACCTAACGGCATCCTCCAACTTAACGTTGGAACATCAAAGTCAGCCCCAGAGACAAGGCTCTTAACAACTAAATAAAAGGATGGACTTCCCACTGATGTCTTATTGAAGCATGTAGACAAGACCACCCAACTTAAGGCTGCCGGAAGCTTTCCTGGCCACATCACTCGCTATTACCTTTGACCAATAGGAAAAGAGCTTTTCGAAATTCCCTAAATTAGTGGATCAATTTTTGAGTAATTTAATACCACTACTTGTGTCGGATTGTTTGTGGACGAAACCTCAAGTGGACAAGTTGAGTTTAGGGCCCATACCTTGTGCCGCATTCAAGTGATGTAGGGTATTCTCCCCACATCTAAATTTCTCAATCTACACATTTAAAAAGCCATGTTGGAATGCAGGTAGGAAGGAAGGAGACACTGAACCAAAAAAAACACCTTAATTCCATGTATTAAATGGAAATGCTTTGAGGTTCCCAAAGTAGCCTAGCACCCAAATTTTCGATTTACTCGTACTAAAATAAATTGAGAGAAAAGTTACACTGAATCAAACTACGTTTATTGAACATTTTTTTTGTAGGAGCACTGTCCAAATTGAATTACATTAGGTTTTGCAAGGTCATTCTAAGGCAAGGGAAAATAAAAAAACCGTCTTTGTGGAATGTAGAATTAATGGTTAGCTTTTACTACGGAAGGGGTTTAAGGCAGATGGAGTGCTTCCGAATGCGCAACCAAACAAACTCGACCTCAATGCACTGAAATAAGATGAATTTCGCTTTCTGAATTATAACACCTTTTGCAAATAAAACAAGACAGGGTGGAACGGAGTTTTTCCCAATTTTTCTTGCGCGGATACAATGTGATCGCGAGGTCACACGAATACGCTGCTCGATTTTGGCGGTAGGTTTTGCGAAGGCAGAACTAGTTGCAAACCTTTAGAGCCTCGCTTAGTAAATGAGACACGTCCGTTGAAGTCGACGCATATAAACAAAGTTACCCTCGAAGCATCAAATGCCCAGCTGCCAAATTTCATTTCGCACTCCTGTTCGTCGAAAGGGAAGTACTCCACGTCGATGGCACAGGAGCTCTCATAGACCGCTGGGGGCATCCACAATATCGAGCCGTCGTGGTGAACTAGCAGGTTGGGTTGCCAGACTACCTCATAATTTCCGTCTGCACTGGAAAAAATACACAATAACCCCGTCAGAATTCCAGAATTTATGGACTATTCCGCTCTAGTCACCGCCTCCGCACTTCCCACTTGTCTAGACCTGCCTTAAGCCAACTTAAGGAAAAGGCGATAAATTCAGCTTGATAAAAGCCTACTAGGTGAAGGCGAAGGACGGGAATGGCTGCTGCGAAAGACACTGAAAGTAACGTAGTCAACAGAGTAACTTGAAATCACTCATTCCACCGAAGAAAAACAGCACCATCTTGGACGACAAGATTATGTGCCTGCGTGATCTTTTCCCACTGGAATGTCTGTATCCACCTACATGTACAGAGAGATTGCATTTTTTCCTCTTTTGTTTCATGAGTTACTAAAATTGGAAGCCATGTTAATTTTTCACCTCAGCACCAAAAATAAAGCCACAATCGCTGTTTGTTTAGCTGGCACCAAATGGTATTCATGCTGCCTACACCATCACGACTGCCACATTTCATCCTGTTCAATGTGATTCCCTCACAATTTGTATAAAAGCAGGTCATTTTGATTTAACTTTGCCTAAAAGGAGGGCAGATTCCCCAGTGGTATTGTTGGAGTTAGTGTAGGTTCTCAGGACTTGAGTTTCCCTCAGTAATAGTGAGGTAAGCTTGTAGTTAAGCTCCTTCCACTGTCGCATGTCATTCCACGTCCTTGGAGAATAATTACCATAATATTTGTCCGAAAATGTCACCAGACTTGTCTAAAATGCGCAAATAATATGACAATTGGGGAACATTTAAATATGTTCTATGGAAACGCGAACTGTAGGTAAGAAAATGGCCTTGGCAGAGTGTGACCTTTGACGTTAGAAAATGCTTATGCTCCGCAGGCTATTGTCCACTTTGTGGTATCGGGTGGCGTTGGCTGGAATCACTTCTGGCAACGGCGTGCAACATGCAAATTGCTAAGGCTGAAAACCAGGTGCCTGCATTTGCCAAGGCGATAAGCGGTTCTACATCAGCCCAATTACACGATGTCTTAAAGTTTCAGAGCTGTGCCAAGGTTTCCAGCAGATCACACAAATAGAAATGAAAATGAATGTTAGCTTTTGAATTCCTAAAAAGCACATATATAGTCGTCTTAAAGCCTTTGGAATACAAATGCGTGTCACAGGTTGAAAAAAGTCCTCGCTAGTTTTCATATCTTGCTGTGATTGATAAGAAAACGATGGCGTCACATATGCATGACACTAGTAGGGGATGCGTAAGTTAACTCGCAACCCAACTTTACTCGAGGCTACGCAATTAGAGGTAGGAATCCAATCTGTTTGATTGCCCTTGGAAGAGAGCGATTTAATGCAATGGCAGACGAGACATCCCTTCTTGCATTCATTTCCTCCGCCTCATTTGGCAAAGTGAAAAGCCAGAAAATTCCAATTCCACCTCAATGATTTAATGAGTCTAGAGTGGATAAGATTAATTAGCAAATTAAATGAAAGACAAATCCTTAAGAGCATTTATATGCGATACAAAATGTCGCCTTCCTCCGAGTCCCGTCACTACATAATAATGAAACCTGAAAGACCTAGAGCCTTAGAGTTGATCAAACTCCAAAAAAGTGAATCCCGACAAAAAAATCCCTTTTTTACTAAAAAGTCATTTAGTATGTTCGTAGAGAAGCTTTTTATGCCCACAGGCGACTTGGTTTGGATTAGTGGAGCTAACAAACTTGTACTCCAATCCCTGGAAATTAGTCACTCGGGGACCTCGCCCTGACGGAGTGACCATCCCACCTCGGAGCAATCCAGGGCTACATTACCAGTCCATACACCTCACTAGCCCAAGCTTCTAATCATCTGTCAATGTTTTATTTATAAGAACTTAAAAAGAATGGACCACTTTTTTGTCTTTTCGTGACAACGGAAACGCTACTTACTTGTTGAACAGTACTATGTCTGGTTTCCAGACTTCATTGTGGGGTACACGGATCACCTTTAGACCGCCATACTTTGCAGGGTCCCATGTCAATTGATAGTCCTGCCACACCTTGTGATGGAAAAAAATGGGAGGTAAATGTACAGCAGTGTTTGTACATTCCTGCTGGCACGAACCAATCCAAAGAATTCGTGGTCAGGTGTTTTTTTATTTCTTTCTGAGGAGACAGAATGATGCTAAAGCATCCACACCTGCGCTACATGATGCCTCGCCTCGTTTCATGGCCACCTCTAAAGACACCGAAGGCGAGATTTTACATTAGTCGGTGCCACTCCTTCTGGTGTCCCACCTAGAGGGTAGGACTTCTCCCTATGTGGTGTCTCGTTGTCCTTTCCGCCTCGCTAATCTTACAAAATCCGATTGTAAATTAAAACGAAGATTCTGCCTTAACCAAAATGAGGTTGGCCTACGGCCAGCGAGTTTGGGCCACGGCGAGATTTATTGCAGGCGACAAGTTGTCATGAAATCGGAGCAGGATCTCCGACACAGCCGCAATCCAGATGGGACCGAAGCCCGTCTAGACCCTCCAAAGCATACGCACAAATAACTTGATGTATTTGCAAGTTCATGTAGATTACAAGACGAATATACAGCTAACCCTGTCAAAGGTGGTTTATACATATGCGGTGACCTGCCAAAAGGTGTCAATCTGGTCATCGGTAAGAGCAATTTGGCACCTTAAAGCATCACAAAGGTAACTATTTGCGTATTCAGTTAAGAAAATGAAAACTAACAAAGCTATTTGATCCGAAAATATGCTTCCATCATTTAAGCAATTAACAGTACTTTATTCTTATAAATGGAAACCTATTCACCATTGGCAACCAGACGTTGCTCTTCATGACTTGTCTGCGTTCATCCTAAAAAAAACGTCAAAATAAGTTATTTTTCACCAATGTATTGCTACAAGAAACGCATTATTTATCAAAAACAAGAAAAAATAAATAGCATCGTTTGGTGACTAGTACGTTGACAAGGCAACTGGACAAAGTCTTTATGGAAATGGCAACCTTTTCCCCTATACCCCGCTCCGCTAGGAGGGACTTGGGAGCGCTACAACACGGGTTCATCCAAAAGGTATTCTTTTGCCCCCGAACTTTTGTCCCGTGGACTGGGGCATACTTTTTGACGACTGGGTGAAAAAGAGAAAAAAATACGAATCGTCTTTTTGAACTTCTGAATAAAAAGAATCCTGCTTTAAGGCAGTACTGACGTTGGTAATTTAGACTGCATGAATTTGCGAAAGCGTGGGTAGAATTGCATCAGTGCGAGTCATTAGCCGATTCGTCCCCGTCTTCGGGCGGATGGCGCTTCAGCACAACCGTTTGCCGTTCTTCTTCCTTCTAGCGCAACTAATGAACTGTCAAATTCCTTTCCGATGTGCTGATTACAAATTATTGCTGTGGTAGGCCTAATAGATGAAACGTTCGCTCCATTTTGCCTCCTCGAGGCATCCGCCTATTGACTCCCAACAGTTGGGATCACTTTTGCCCATTCAAAGTGGTTTTGGTGGCACAAAAGAGAGTGGAAAGAATTTTTGTTTTACTGAAGTAGTATGGCGGAGGGAACCCACGAGGTGAATAAGCTTGATCATGCAGAGGCCGAGGTTGACTCGTAGCGCCTCGGAGATATTTGCCACGGGGCGGACCAACGGATTGTAGCCCTGTTTGTGGAAAAGGTAATTCATCAATTCAAACTCCTGCTCGGAGGCGATTTTCGTTTGTGTCACAACTAAAAAGCAACGCATTTTCGAGAAGAGAAAATGGATTTTTAAAGAGAAATAAAATATCCCATGGGATAAATTGCTCGGATTTGGTGCAGATAACAAACGAGTTGTAAAAAAAGAATCTAGAAGTATGTTTGCGTAACTTTAAATGTTTCCTCACTTTTTAACATTTGAAAATATTTTTTGGCCTTTTAAGCTGACCTCTGCATTGCATAAAAGATCAAATGGGAACACGAATGTTGTAGATTAGCAAAGGCGTTGCAACGATTTTGTTTAAAGTGGCCAAGCTGTTGTGCCCTTAGCTGAGTGGCAGTTTGCTAATTTTAGATTTTTCTTTTCCATAAGTCAGACAAAGTATATTGTAGGGCTTTTTGTAAGCGTATTGCCTACTGGTATACAAGTCAGCCACAAAGTTTGTAGAGATACGACTCTGAAAAACATGGAAACCCCAGGCCATCTTCCTTCCCTCCTCCACGCTCTCTACCCATCATTACCTGCAGTAATATTCTAAACCATGGGAATACATGAGGATGCATTGCAGACCGTTCCTGTAACCAAGTGTTACTGCATGCAGTGTGGTGTGACACGCTGCCTCGAAGCAGCAAGACTCTCCACAAAATGTTTTGCGGGATTCCAGACCAAAGTTTTTTTTTTATTTTTGACAAGAGAGGAATCTTGAAGCACGCGATTTCGTAACTTTGGGGGTACGAGCATTCAAAGCTAGGGTGGTGTAGCAGTGAGAATGCTGCTACGTGGTCAACAAAGTCCAGTGAGCAAGCAAACAAAGGTTGGTAGCCTTTTAGGCCAATGTTTGATGAATATCGTCCACCTGTTTAAGTCTCAAGTATTTCCATGATTGATTTTGGTGCAAGAGAGTGCTAGCATCACAAAGCAGGCACCCAGGATTCGTGACGCCTCACCCTATGGACGATGTCGCTGCCTGGATCAAGGTGTTTGGGGCTTGTCTGAGCAGTGCTAGCGGTTATTGTGATCGCTCCAAACGGCATAAAGCATGCTAACCGAAAAAGTTGAGCACTTCCGTGGGTCATAAAAGGCACAAATAAAATTGTTTTGCTTTTGTTTGCCACCACAAGTAATTAAAAGAAGCCACTGCAGAGGAGCGTGTGACAACTTGAGCGATTTTGTTTGGCATAAATTGGTGACTTACAACAACTGGGAGTCGCGACATTTTCCAGGGATTTGAAACTGATTACAGAGGACTTAGATAGCATTATTATTTCGAGAACTGTAATTAGAGACATTTGAATGCCATCCCCAACAATATGCCAAGCAACGACTAAAAACTGTCTATAAAATGTTTTTCAAAATGTTTTTAGGTGTGATTAACTAAAAGTTTTATTAAACTGCCTTGGCAAATGCATGCATCAGAAGAGACATTATTTTTTTATTCTATGCATTAAAATTGGGGTTTATAAAGTTTTCTTCTCTGCACAGATTACATAGCTAGACCAACTTACTTAAAAATGGTATAACTACTATTTAGGATGCGTTCTGCCATAGGCATTTTAACGTTTTTTAAACCTCTCAAGCGAATTTGCTAATGTACGCTCGGTATTCTGACGATTGGACGAATTAGATTACATGGAGAAATCGAAAGCATGTTGTTTTAAGTGAATTTAGTGGTTTTGTTACTTAAGTTATTAATTTCCTAGTACCCTTGTAAATTCAAGCAGGAATATGTTCAAATTAGGCAAAAAGTATTGTTTGCTTTTTCTGTGCACATTTAAACAAAACGGGTGTTTTCTTACATTCGCGCCGCAGCGACCCAAACCACAGTGGATCAAGGGAGGAGGTGGCCTTCTTTGACGGATCCTTCGCCTCCCTTTTGGAGTCCATGGAAGTGACAAGTGTTGGTGCAACAACACTGCCCACTCCGCCTCCGTGGCATGACACGACAACCATCAGCATACTCACCGCCACGCCCAACAGCATTGCGATCGCTCGAGTAGTCGCCATGATTTGTGGGGCTGCCAAATGCTCAACTAAGTCAGTGGACGGACGGACGGACGGACAGACAGACAGACCACAGTGGGTCTTGCATTTCAAGAACCAATGGGAGAAGTCGCTCACTTATCTCTGCAACGATTAACACCATGAGATGCTTTGTTTCAGTTTATTTGCTTTCCCTAGTCTAAAACTCAACACTTCCCTTGATCAAATGTGCTCTACAAGCATATTTAAATACTGTAGAAAGTTGTTGCTCTACTTTACTAGTTAACTGACAACGCCAAAGTGTCCTAGTGAGGGAGTAAACAAAGAGGATCTTCAGAGTTGGCAATAAAATACAGTTTTTTTTAGTCCCATTCTGTCTATCTAGTTAGTACTGTACCATCCGCTTTAGGTTTGGAGCTTTCCAGTGCTAGGTGATCTCGCTTCCTCATCGCCATAGCAGCACTTTCATTGCTCAGTTGGTATCAGCCCTGTCACAGTATTTCCGTCTCGTCCATTTTCCCAGGGTTAAGTTCCTATGCTAATTAATTAGTCAATTTGGCTACCTGTTTCTGGAGCTACATTCCACTAAGAAGGAAGCTTTAGGCCTTGAATTTTGTGTGGAACTTCGACTGCAATATACTGCGCAATCGAATGAGCCATAGTCTTGTGGGAATGAGGAGAAGAGGGCAGAACTGTTTGCGTGGGAGAAAAAGCTGAACAACCTAGTTTAGGATAATCAAGGAGACAATCATTGCCTCAACATTCCACTTCAGATGGCATTAACGCGGCCATTACCAAAGTGAAAGGAATTGAGAGCAATTGAGCAGTAATTGCTGCTTTCCCCTTAGCCCTCCATAGTCCCAGTAGACGCAGCCCCACTTGTGTTAGTTTTGCTGACCTCAAACACGCAAAATGATTGACAGGTTAGTCGCATTCTCAAGGAGGGGGAAGTTGCAGCACTTCCCTCTTCTTCTTCTAGACCATTTAAAATGACAAACCCTATGTCTACATTATGAAAAACGCGTTCTTAGCACATTTTTTGACGTCTTGTGCCACTGGTCACCACAAAGCGTCGTGCCAATGGATTGATATCTGCCACGAGACGTCAACTACATCGCGGTACTAATCAAAGTCCAAACAAAATTTTTTCCCACTTTTGAATCAGATAAAAGCACAAAAGCATGATTTTTTTTAAGTAAATTTTTGCATTCTCAAGTAAACGCTCTTTTTATTAAAGCGTTAATGAATCATGCGATAGGACGGCATCCCCAACCTGCCGCTCTCCTTCCCTTGAAGAGTGATGGGTTCGCGAGTTTGGAGGTTCACTTTGATGTCGAGAAAAATATTCGTAATAATCTCTAAAAGGTAAGGAAAAGGAGAGCTATAATTGCTGCATGTTTTGCAGTTAACAAGATTTCTGTTGAAGCAGCGACTGAAAGGCTAAAGTTGCTAGCCGCTAGCACTTTTGAATTTAGCCGACTATTTTACGCACTGTTTGACAGGCTGATTCATTTTTTGACACTTTTTCTTCTAGGGCACTTGCTACGTTGGCTGCTAAGGAAGCGAGTGAGAAGAGAAGATCACTGGCGCAATGAAGTAGAATGTACTACTTTTCTTTTACCCCTCTCAAATTTAAACAGAATGTCCTCCATTTAAATACTGGTTTTTTATGTGTGCGTGTGTAGTTGTACAGGCTTCCTAGTTTTCTCTTTGTGATGTGTACAGCCAGGTAGCCGTTCAGTGCGTCGAAGTTGTGCCATTAACTATACCCGGGAATGGGTGAAGGCTTACCTCACCGCAGAGGTGAAGAAGTTCGCATTTGCCACCAGACCTAATTGATTAGCAAATTCACATTAAGGGGCTGCCTATAACGCATATAAATATGTCAACTAACCATGTAAATTGTGTCTATTTCGAAAATATGTAGTTTTTTCCTTACTTTGTGCTTAAATACCAAACCTTTTGCAATAACTTAAAGCTCACACATTCGTTCGCTTTTCTGATTGGTGCGTTCGGCGTGGCGTCATTTGAGCTGTGCGGTGTTTGGCTAAAAGCTCAAGGTTATTTGGAAGGCTCAAGGCGCGCGAGTCTGGAATAACCACATGTCACATGCACTCAATTAATGGGTGCATCTGCGATTGCAGAAGCATTCCAACAGTCATCTTTCTATCGTGACATTTCACTTCAGATTCCCATTTTGGCCTAAACGGCCGGCGATACTAAATTACCTTTCGAATTATATATCCTGCTCAAAGAAGGTGAGGTTTGCCGTTTGCACAGCCGAGGGGCTTCGAGTTGGTGGTTTCGGTAGGGATGGAAGGCTACCCCTGAAGGTAACGCTGTTTGTCAGGGGTAATGGTGGGCGAATAAGCGGCCTTTGAAGGTTGGATGTTGTTGTAGGCCCTCCGCCCCCAGTCATGTTGATATGTAGAACCGAACGGAAGGTCTTATTCAACGAGGGCTCCCGTGCGACCGGCTTAGAGGTTATGGAATTCACACAGGGTGTGGAACCAAAGGTCAGTCTCAATGACACAGGAATGCCTTCTTCCAATTTACCTCGATCCACTAACTCAGAGCTGAAAGCATTTTTTATCAATGGTCTCTGGAGGTCATCAGCAGAGGCCACCTTCGAAATACAGATCTGTTTGCCTTTTGCTGCAATACTGAAGGCAAAAGGCGTCTCTGTTTCTATGCAGATGTCCTCGTTCGAAGCCACTCGACCAAGGATAAACTTCTTTGGCGGAAGGGCTTGCACTAAGGAGGCAATCTTTCCATCATTTGTGCGTACACTTCGAAGACCTTTTGACAGATCTGTGACAAGAGGATAAGCGGATGCATCAACTGGGGGTGGAATTACAGCCGGTCCAACACTTCGACTACGAGTCATTGAGGAGTAATAATATGGATGACGAGGCTCCACCGGTGTGGTAGAGTGTGGTGATCGACGACTAGGGATATCGAATAGGGTCTGAGGCACCATTGTGACAACATTTCGAAGGGGTTTGCCAGGACTTGACACCCTTGTGTATCCATTTCGGGGCGTTAAAATTGGCGACGTCTCCTTAGAATTCTGAATAGGTCTTACTGGCACCCTGATTCGACCAGTTCCATGGAAGGACGAAGTAAATACTGGTGCCTTTATATGCTGTGGGTGGGAATCTAGAAGAAGGGTTATTATGAAATTTCTGAAGGTTTTGTGCATGAAAGCTTTAGAAAAAGTGCAAGCCGAATTACATACCGTTCATGTAGGCTCCTGTTATAGAAGGTTTAAAAGTTGAACTGCCAAAAACTTGGAAATTCGTAGTGTTGCCATTCCGACTGTTTCGGTAATCGAGCGGCCTAATATGACTTCAAGATTAATTTCATTTTTAAAAATTATTTTTACTTAAATATTGCCGGTAGAGTGCTTTCATGTCAATTGCATGGATGTGCGCAGGCAGCCAGCACGAGCCGAAATGCACCAACCATCATGCAGAGTGAACACGTGCGGTTGAATGAGCAATCCTCTAGGTGTTATGGCGTGTGTGCAGAATAAAAGATTTCTTGCCTAAATAAGTGTGCACAATGTGGGGCGCCGACTGAACAAAAAGTGAAAGGCCTTACAATGTGGTTGATCTTTATGCCTTAAATTTGCCAAGCGATGTAGACTGATTTAAGGCGAATGCGCTCTGTGCCTTGTCTTAGAGCGGTCTATTTAACTACCAGTGCTCGATCTCACTTGACAATTCTCTTCCGCTCACATTGTGACGCCTCAAACGACCTGACCCAGGGACCGCACCGACTTCTTCCAGTTTTTTGTGGCTTGAAATTCCTTATTTTTTGGTTGCCAAACCCTTTTATAACTTATGATTTAGAATAAATAAAAATATTCCAAAAGGTCACCTTTGATGTCCACAAAATACGAGTCTAGTGTTTGCTTAGAATGCGTCTGCGATTCATAAATAAAGCAATGGCAAAAGAATACCACTTAAGTTAAGGATTTTATGCAACCAAGTCCAGAGCAGAGTATTTCTATTTTGCTAAATCAATTAATCGTTCATGTTGAAAATAAAAATTTAACCTTAAACTTTTAACTACAAACTGCTTTTTATTTATTAATGCAAGCAGCATGTTTTTCTCTGTCCTTTTGTGGTCAACCAGTGATGCCGCATAAAAAGCTGGTCTGAAACGCTCAGAATTTGGACGAAAGAGTGCTTTAAATTTCTTTCACTTTGTTAACACAAAACTGGCAGAAGACTATTGCATCTTTAACTTGTGGTGCCTAGTAAAACCAAAATATTTGCGAAATCGGGTTATCAAGTCGAAATGCTTTGGAGAAATGTGTGTTAGGTCCTTGGTTCCTGACCAACAGCGATTGCCTCATTCATGGCAGAAGGCTTTATGCGTCTTCTCTGCAAATTTTTCCAGTGCATAAATAGAGGCAGGTCTTTTCTTTGGTTAATCACATTTAACAAGAATAACCCAAAAAATTTTGTGCAATTTCCAACTTTTTTAAAACATAGACTTGGCAGGCTTTGTTGCCCTTGCCACTCTTTTCTCTCGCTAGGCTCGTTGAGTTTGGTGGAAGTGGTTGAAATTTTTTGGGCTCTACTAACCGCTTGACAAACCCTTCCTTACATGGCAAATGAGTCTGACTTCTTTATTTTAAAGAATTCAGGTGTAAAGAGTTGCCATTATGCAATTTCAGTGAGCAACAATGTACAATTTTGCTTGCATGCACATCCGCTGAGGAAAATTTGTGCAAGATAAATGCATTAATGACTGAATATAAACTTTAGCCTTTAGGCACTCCTCCTCCTTTCTTCACCCCACTCCGCATGTGGAATCCCCAACTAACCAGCAACTTTACGCGTGAGAGCCTACGCACACTTCCTTTGTGTGTGTGTGTTTGTGGGAGATGGGCTGCAGTTGTAGTGGTGAATCAGGAATCGCCTCACTCACTGATAATGTCTGAGACTCTTCCACCGGTTATGCATGCAGGGTTGACGTATTTAGAAACATCCTATGTTGTAAGCAAATTTTATACCCAAGACGGCGAATAACTTCGTGACGTGATTTTTCTCTCACGCGATTCCTACTTCACGAGACGTGGAGCAGGCTGCTTTGTTGCATCATTCGGTCCCTCGCGCCCCATCACCCGCATTTCCTTATTACCACACCTTCCCTCCATTGGAATTGGACGATGACATGGGAAGGGAAAGAGGTTGTCAGGGAAAAATTTGGGGCATAAAATAAGGTGGCTGGGTCTAGATTTTGTTTTGCCTCCTCGGTTTTCGTTTGCATGGCATGCTCACTTCGGCAGCCCTCAAAGATCGCATCACTGGTTTAAACGAAAGGGTGTCATTTGAAGCAAAAAATTCTGAGTGCATATTTATTAAAATCTTAAAAGACCCAATATACTCTTTTATACAAAGGGAAATTTGTTTGCAAACAGGAAGTGTTTAAACTTCTTGCACAGTTGCGCGGGTTATTCATGCAGGCAGTCGAGGCATTCAAATGGAAGTTTCTCGAACACTCGAAGGCTGTGCATTGCGCGGACGTGCTTAAAAAAAGAACATTAACAAAAGTGGGAGCAAGGAAGTCACAGATACATGCTTTCTGCTTCGTTTGGGCGTGGGCGCTGGGCGCTGGGCGACTTACCAGTAATTAGGTGCAGGACGCACCACTGACGCCGCGGTCGGTTGGTGGTGGTGGTGGTGGTGGTGGGGCTGCTTGGCTGTAGAAACTTTGGTGGGTGTTTTTGTGGATGTGAATTTAGGCAATATGCGGTTTCAAGTTGCAAAAGCATGCATTCGCAATAAACACGGCTTAGACAAGTGGAGGTGATGAGGCTCTGTCCCCATCTCCACATTTCGACTAAATGGACATTGAGACTTTTAATACTACCAAATAGGGTAAGCAGTCCTTCTTTTTGTGATCCCTCTACAATGCCACCTTACCTATGAAATCATGCATAATCAAAAGGAATTGCAGCTAACCAGGAATACCCTCCAAAAGTGCTTGCATTTTATTTGTGAACAGGAGCTGTAGCATTTACAGCCAATGAGAAAGCCCATTTTTAGGAAAAAAATGCAATAATCTACACAACGTACTTAATTTGGCCCTATCAAATGCATCACATTATCTATCTGTTTTAGAGCATAGCTTTTTTACCGCGATCTTTAGACACAGTTTAACTGCGGACTTTCACGCTCACGGACAAGGATGCGGTTATTCCTGACCTTCCAAAAGTACAGTTCAACTTAACAATAAAAATATGCTCCGACACATTTTGTCCATTCGAAATATACGCCAGTAAAATCTCAGCCAAATGGGTGCCACTGCGATCAAAATTGAATACACTTTGCGTAAAACAACATAAATCAAACATTCTCTGCAAAAGTGTAGAAAATTTGTTTAGTATGCTTTGATCGCGTTGGTGGGGAAAACGCATTTGAAGGCAGATGGACACCCAACCAATCACTCGTGTCCACTGTGGCCTGTGGGGAGCGACAGCCCTTTTTCGAAGGCTTCGCTGCTTCAAGCTGTCGCCTGCGTGTACTTCATCCGGCAGATTCGCTTTCGACTTGGGAATTACTTATTTCAAATAGCCTTCTCTATAACCTGGAGTAATAATTTTGCCTTCAAATATATGGATACATCACTACAGATAAGAAATTAAGGACATTTAAAGCCCTCCATGAAAAATGGCACCATAAATAACGCAACTATTTGTCAAACTCGGGATTGTATTTTATGCAGTTGGGTGAACTTTTCAAGAAAGGTGATTTCTTTTAACAAATTCGCCTGGCTCCCACCACAGCCGCCTTTGACCGGTTCCCAAATCACACCGAATCCGTGAACCAAATTATAGCGCAATAAACAAAAATGTTTTAAACTCTAAACGATGGGGAAAAATTTAGCGTGAATTTGTTCCCATTTAAATATTTTTCGAGGCACTTATCTACCTAAGTTAGAGGGAAAAAAAGTGTTAAAAATGGCGAAACTGAATCCATTTAGTTTACAATTCAGAGGTTGCAAAACGCTTATTCTCTCGTTTATTGAGGTTATGTATCGTTGTTTGTTTGTAAAGGTTGCGCCTGACTCCGTTTTTTGCGTATCTTTGCGTCATGTGACCAATCAGGTGACACAGCAGCGGACTCGCCACAATTCGTCTATTACATGCCAAAGTCACGCTCGATCATTCCGGTTTCCAAGGTTTTTTGCATGCATGACTCATGCACCTCACCATCACAGCCACCGCGTCTGTTGAATGCTTCTGCCACTGCATTGTTGGCAGCAGTGGCTAGGCTGAGGGCTTCCGCATAACCCGAGAGGTGAGATCGTGGATACGAAATGAACGCCTCGCCGACGTACATGGAGGGCCTCGCCCTTACCACCCCCGGACAAGGCACCACCAGGCTGACTGCAAGTGGACGCCACAGCATTTAAAAGAGCCGAGGTGCCTCGCCTCAGTTACCGAACAACTGACTATTTCGTGATGGCATATTTAAATATCGCACCAAGCTTGGGTGGTACCATTTAAAAAAAAGAAGTGGAAAACACTAGAATTTTATGCATTTACCTTTAGGCTGAAATTGCATCGAGGGAGGTGAGTGTCTGCCGTTGCGAGATGTCGAGTCATACACCTGGTAGATGGCATTTTCA
Organism: Taenia hydatigena; assembly: GCA_036345935.2. Classification (NCBI taxonomy): domain Eukaryota; kingdom Metazoa; phylum Platyhelminthes; class Cestoda; order Cyclophyllidea; family Taeniidae; genus Taenia; species Taenia hydatigena. Next base: position 20,148,060 of record JADWOT020000005.1, on the reverse strand, counting down.
CGCGGAACGTTGGCCACCTGGGAATATCTCAGGCTTCAAAAATAAAATAAAATAAAATAAATGAACGTTTTCAATTCAATTAATAAAAATAGGGTCAAAAAATTGGCCCAATCACAAAAAATCTTAGCGGCAAACTTTCTCGCACTTTTGCCCGTTTTTAATGAAAATGAGCAAATTACAAAATTGATGAGTAAGTGCGTTTAAACAAAATTACCCATTTTGCAAATAAGTTGGAAGTGGGCTTTGAGAGTTGGGAAGTCCGGAGGACGGGCTGTACATCTGGTTTTGAGTTGCAACAAATCGTCGCGAAAACATGTCATCCCGCCTGCTGCTCTCGTGAGTGTTGTCGTGCTGCTGCTGTTGTTGTGGTTGCAGGAGGCGCTGCTTTTAAGTAATAACCGGAAAATTAAAAATTCCAGCGCTTTGGATTAAAAGGATTAGATCGCAACTCACCATACTCTCCAACTTGTTCCCATTGATTGGCCTCAGTTGATACTGAAATGTCGTTGAAGTTACCATGGTTGGTTGTCGATGCTGTTGATGAAGTGGCGCTTGTTGTAAATTCTTCCTTCTTAAGGGTTTCGGTCGCTGTACATCGGAGACTTCATCATCCACAATATCCTCCACCGGGGAGCCAATGAATGCCCCATTTTTTGTTCCCTGCATCGCCAAATTCACATCCGCTTGCCATTGGGCGATCTGTTGAACCTTCTTGGCCCACTCGTAATCCTCCTCAGGCTCCATGTGTCGTGGTCTCGAGACAATGGTTTGAATGCGCGGTTTCGGAACAATTTTCTCCTCGGTGGTTGGACGCAGATTATTAGCAGTAGGCACTGTTACGGCAGCTGGAATAGCAGCACTGCGTTCATTCTTCGCGTCACTTCGTTCTGATTGGTTCCCACTCTGGTACACACACTTTTTTTCCAGTGTTGCAGCTGATCGGGTTGTAGAAACCTCCGTTTCCTCATCGCTTCGCTGCCCCTTATGGTCCTTATCTTCCTTGTCCGGGAAAGGTAGAGCCGTTTCTGTAGGCGGACTGGAGATAATTTCACTGATTGATGTAGTCACCGAGGTGGCAGGAGGAGTGGCAGCACCGAACCTTTGACGAATTCTCGGAGGAGGAGAGATTTCTTTAGCGGGACGTACTTCAGGTTTGTCATCTTGAAGTAGGACAGTTGCTTTTGGGGTAGTCTGATGAATTACTTCGTGGACAACCTGCTCCGAAACCACTGGAGGAGAGTAGACACTTTCAAAGGAAGAACGACGATTGCCATCCAGGGAGTAGAGTTGTCGTTCAACGCGGTTTTCTGGTGTAGTATAGACTGATATCTGACGAGGATCTTCCTCCTCCACAACGCCATCCTCCTCTACCTCCAGACTAGAATTCAAGCTGCACTGGTTCTCATTTAACCCACTTACAGGAGTAGCAGGAGGAGGAGGAGCAAGGAGGTTACTGTTTGTTAGATTAGTGTTGGCAGCAGATCCGTAATCACCAAAATCTGCAGGGGAGATGCCAATGCCGGACTCCGGTCCAATGTCCTGCAGGCACCGTTCTAGATCATTAACTGCTTTTTTTACCGAATCGGATTGCGAGACTTCAACTAGGAGAGACGGTGTAGATGTCGACTTCGCTTGGAGGTAGAGTGTATTCAGGCCGGCACTAGTAATGTTTGTGGCGTCACTTCGCATAGATTCAAAACCAACGTCGTCAGTAGCGGCCAGGACTTGGGGAAAATTGGTGTTGATCATGCGATCGAACTCACTGGGTGAGAGGGAGGTATCCGAGAGAGAGGAACTCTGTCGACTCACCACTAGATGAGGAACATTTGAGGTCGTTCCACTGACCACCTTGCGATCCTTAATAAAAATTAATTAATTGATAGTTGCAAATTGTTAATTTTAACCATATTTCCATTCCATCACGCTAACACATCACTTCACAACGCACGTTTTAGCATTTGTTGCATATCACGACAATAGTTAGTTAATAGCCTTCTTGCTTTGCATTGCTGAACAATTGATCTCCAGCACCGACCACCTTACAACATGAACAGTTACGTCTAAATAAATTTTAAAGGAAACGTGCTGTCCGAATTAGTTATGTAAGCAACGCCTCGCTTTGAGAGCAATTTTTCTACCCGATCCATATTTTGGACAAAAATTTCTTCCAGCAGATGCTATTATAAACAAAATAGGGATATTTTAGGCAACAACGTAAGCATCTAAAGTGAAAAAACACTGCTTGAACAATTACTGACTAAAAGTTGGGGGAGATTTTGCAGGTGGAAATAGTTTCTTAAATGAAAGGGATTACGGAGCGCCACACCTCCAAAATGGAAGTTGATGCCTTGTTATCTTGACTAATGTGTTGCATAATTTGTGACAAATCTTTATTTTTAAAATAGAATACTGCCTACACTTGAGTTAAGATGTAATGCGTCGAATTTGCATTGTAATTTTTTCCTGAAATGTTGTCGAAACCAACTCACTGATTCAAACAACACGTAGCAGGATTGAATATTTTCAGTAAGTGACAAAACCGAGAGTACTTATGTTTCGCCATGTCTTAGTCGATCGTGTGAATAGTTTTACCCGGCAAAACGCCTAACTTGGCAATGTCTCGGTCACAAGTTCGTAGGACAAATGCACCACAAAGAAACGACTCCTACCTCCCTTGGCAATGTGAAAACCATGTTCTCTACCTTGGGAACACCTCATCTCCAAAATTCTTACAACTAATGCAGGTCAATTTCCAGACCCACAACCTATGGAGGCTGAGAAGTGGCCGTCAAAACTTCAACAGAAGCTGGTGGAATGTTCAAATTCCAAATGATGGATCAATCTCCGTCTTTTGACTTGACACCTCTGTGCAGAGTTACCATTAGCACCTGATGCTGGGAAATTGACACTTAGACAGGTTAGTTGCCATTGTTAGGCAGGAGATGTAACTCCATGAAAAGGTTACGCCATAGTAAAATTTGTCCTTGAAAGGCAAGGAAAGAAACGCGAGTAAGCATATAAACTGATGATTGAAATTAAGCTAGAAAATGGCAGGTTGGAGGAAAAGAGTCATTCCCACCTATTGACATGACTACTAAATGGAAAAAGGCTATTTGCAATGACCGAGGTACTGAAGCTGTTTGCGGCAGAGTTAATGGCAGTGTGCAATGAAATAGGAAATATCTCCGTTTTTCACTTTAAGAATGATGGATGGTTTGAGAAGCAGCTGAGTAAAATAAGCATCAAAAAATAGATGCCGTCTGCTATTTGGCTGATAATGCCCTAAATGGCGTCATGGTTAAATGCCACGGAAACGATTATCGAAAAGACTGATATTTATTCGCTATTTATTCGAAGCAATAAAGCAGTGATATTTCTTCCCCCAATTGCGGTGGCATTAACAAGTTCTTCAATGCGAAATCAACTTGTTTAGATATGAGCTCTTCAGCTCCATTTTTGTTTTGCATTCAATTGTCATTTTGCCTTCGTGCATCGTACCTTTTCAAATCATTGACAGCCAATGAAAAAAATGGCAAAAAAGGGAAAATATGCGACTGCTTTGCTTAACCAACTCTTAACAAATGACCTTCTGCGACATCATATGTGCTTTAGAGAATGCGAGCCAAATGACAAGTGTCATTAGTAAAGGCGTATCGACGATGCAAACCTATCACACACGACTAATGTTCATGCCATTCCAAAAGATGCAACAATTTTAAAGCGTGAAAGTGAAGACATGATCTGAAGTTAATCAAGACAAAGATGGGGGGATGGCTTCGGACCTTGAGGTTTCCGAACGATAAATTACTCTATTAAAATTAGCATGAAATAAGAAAAATATATGAAAATTCTTAGCTCACTAAGGAAGTTAAATTTTTTCATTAAAAGCATCTTTGCCGATTAGAAAGATAAAAGGGAATGCATGTGTTCATAAAATCCAATCCTCAAAAAATTGTTTAACTTGCCTTAGCTAACTACAAAAGGGGAAGAGTGTACACCGAAGCTTCAAACGAGAGCTGAACTAATGCTAGCTAAGGAGACAGAAAGTGGCACAATCTTGTGCTCAAAGCGAATCAATCAAACCAATGAACTTCTTGCTTCATTCTGATTGGCTGCTGTTGTGTCACTACCGCACTCATGCCATCCTCCCCTTTCCTGATTGGTTGAGCGGGTGGGAAATTCGTATTTCAATGGGAAAGGCGGCTTAAGTCCCTCTTTAAGGCTTAACTTGCCTAACTTGAATGAGGAAAGCGGGACACATCAGATCCATAAGAAACAACTTAGAGCCTTTATTACCGCCCATCCATAAATTCTGATGGTGAATTTTGCAGCTGTTTAGACTGCATCTACCAATCCCAAAAGCCAAGAATTCGAGTGCTTTTCCAGCCTTTATTTTTTAAAACAAATAAGAGAAATGGTCGCGCATATTTTAGAAGTATTTGTCTAATTTATGCAGCATTTTCAAAGCAGAAAAGGGAGTGGGTGTCGATGCAGAGGCCCAACGTAAATACATAAATGCAGGTATGCAAACAAGAAAACGACAGAGAGACGGTGATGAATCACGCTGAACCGAACCGTTTGTACGTGTATGTGGATTTAGGGTCTATGCATCTTAACAATCCACACCGATTGGTGGCCGAGGGAGATTCGTGGCACGGGGGAGGAATCGTGCCTGCTCTCAGCCAATAAAAAAGGAGGCCAACTTATGGGCTACTTTCGCTGTTAATTAATTAATTAATTGATTAATTAATTAATTAATTGCCTTCTTTTTGTTCATTTAAGTTAAATTGTAAAATCATTTCTTTGGAATAAGGTTTGCAGATTTTGTAATGCTTTCTTATTTAGGTGAAGAAGGCATGCGGTGGAGTAGCATGTTTGGCAAGAGTTGCCAACTGCCTTTAAGGGGGTAATAAAAGCCAAAACCTCTATCCTGTGGAATGGAGATAAATAAAGATGCAATACGCCTAGAGAAATCCCTTTTTTGTCACGCTTCATGAAATTTGCCGCTCTAAACAAAGATTGCGTTTTTTAGTAAGGCGATAGGGGTAGGAGGGGAAGGAATCCAATCGGTTGGTGGTTAGGAATAGTTCTCTCTCACTGTAAAGGACGTACATAGGTGATTCAGCTGTCATCCTAATGGCATGAACACCTGCCACGAAAGTGCAAAGACATTGAAAAGTACGCGTCATGTAACAGAAAAATGGATCGACCTTAAGGCATTAGGATTTATCGGGTAACAATTAGCAGAGGTGCTGCACGCATTATCAGAAGCCTACAATCGAATTTGGTTGAAACAGCCTAACCTTGGTAAAGAATCGATTCAGGGTGGACGCTTGACGTTCAGGAGGAAACTCCAATCCAGGTAAAAATGCAAAGCAATGCGGCAATGGTGAGGTTAGGGACTCAAGTGACAGATGACACAACACTAAAAATAGGAGCGTTTTCACCGAATTATAACATAACTATTGTGTGTTTCTTGATAGTGAGAAATGGCTTACTTCCTGTATCTACTAGAGGTTGAATGTAGTACTGTCTACTACTGTGTGATTTGCTACCTAATCGGCGGACATGGCTGAGGCAACGATTCTTTCCTCTCACAAACCATGCTTCGCGTGTGGGTGCTGTAAGGCAGACGGCATTCCTCGCTATGAATCATCCACTTGCAGAACCTAGTGACTGCCACCCAAATGAAACCAGTGAGGATACCTTCACCCGTGGAAGCAGTCGCGACTGCTTAACCATTGGCACAAGGATTCTCATCTCACGGTGTCTTCAGTCTTCGTATTTCTCACAGCTTCCCAGCATCAGACAATCACATACAAAGTGGGAGACCAAAAAGTGCTCATAAGGCGGAGACGGGGATGCAGGTGGCTGGAACCCAACCACTTCCGAGCTGAATTCTAAAGCCGAAACCTTCGAACAAACGTGCAATACCTGGCACAGTTATGCACCACTGGAAGAGATTTCGAAGCAGCAATTCAACCAATCAACTATTCGTAGAAACTTCCCATTTGCGTCACATAACAGTTCACAAGGTAATGACACTTGATGCCCTCATACATGCCTCAATAGTCGGGTAAAAGTGTATGGGCCCCCGGAAGAGCCAGTCTTCTCTAAATCTCCGCAGAAACCCTGACGCACCACACCAGCTATAGAAGTGCTAGATCGTTACAAGTATGACTATAGCATGATTGTGGCCCGACGGTCATTTGAACGAGTGGTAGTGAATGTGCAGCGGCTGGTGCTCACTGTCATCCATATTATTACGTTGTTCGCGTAAAGTGCTTGACGTGTAAAACACGCTGGCTGCAGCATTTCGTCCGCCTTCTACCGAAGTCGTCTCACAAGGGATGTAAGATTCAGAAAATCCAATCCGATTTGCAACATCCACTATCACTAATAAGTATTATCCTACCGTCATTTCGAATTCATCATACCACCTGCAATCAGTCCAGAGGGTATCTTTACCCCATACAAAGAGGGTATCTTTACAAGGAAAGTTGATGTATTCAGGGTTCCTTAGAAGTGATGATGAAGTTGCACCAGTGGTATGATGTCTCGCCTCATCCTCAGGCCCTCCATTACTTTTAGCGTCCTCCCAAGCGGTGAATGTCATCCTTTCTTCCCGTTACGCACTCACAACAACAGATATGCAACAGAAAAATGAGAAACAAACGTTATGGCGAAACAAGGGTAGACAGGTTCTGATATCATTTTGAAATACGGAGATGGAACCTTCTTACAAGGGCAGAATTGACAGCAGACTTTTATCCCACAGAAAAGACAAAAAAAAACCACACGAGAAAATTCGGTTCGCTTCAAAAATTAATCATTTCGTGTGTTTATCGGGCAGAAGGACACGGCACCCATCCATTGCACGACCTCTAAATAGGTATCCGACTGCTTCGCTTCCCCTTCCGCCTCATCGCCTCAGCACTTAGGCAACATTGATGCTATCAACGCGCATAAATAACTCTTTGGGACATGATCGACAAGAAAATTCCATTTTTAGCTGGAGCTAGTCAAATAATAAACTCAAAAGAAGCAAAAAATTTTGCGGAGAGAATTATACCTAAGTGAAGGGGACGCACTTGACCGAATCTGCAAAAGCAATGGAGACCCACCGGACAAAAAAATAAAGGTGCCTATTCGCTGTCTTAGAAGCATTCACTAAATCTTCTAATCATATTGTCCAGCATACACGCACACACTCATCTTTACCAAAGTGGTTGAATGAATGTAAACCTTCGTCCATCACTTTTCTTTCTGCGCAAATTTGCGTATCCTTGTGCCTGCGTAGTCGGAATGAAGGCGGTGACCTTGCCTATGTCTATAGAGGCGCCTCAGTGCGCTTCTATGATGGTAAACTCACGCTGAAAGACGCCTAGATGCTACAAGTGTAACTTCACCGAAAAGCTAGACCTCCTTTACAGATAAAATAGGCTGAATCTCTGCCTAGTATTGCCTCTTGAAGGTGACTTGGTCTACTTCAAATTAACTGCCCCAAAGAAAGTCGAGTCGAGCACAGAGAAGTGAGCCTAAAATCACTACGCAATGGTGTTCAGTCATCAAGACCAGATTCAAATAAACTTTTCCCTAACAATTCACGGCCCCCCGAAGTGTTACTAAGTAGGAGCATCTGCTATCTCCCACCACCTCCGATTCTGGTGGTAGGTAATGACTACCGTTTCTCTAGTCGAAATGACAGCCCCAGTGGTGTCCTGCGCAAAGTTTTTGCCTCATTAAAAATAAAAAACAACATAAGGTTAGACCATACGAATACGATTTGTACTATAGAGAAAAACGAGGCCATTACTTACTGTCGCCATGGGGCATAAATCCTTCAAAGCTTTGACGTTCAAGAAGTGTGTGTGAGGGGAGGAGGTGAAGGCGAGTGAAGAGCTCGAGAGATGTTGACTGGTTTCTTATTAAAAATGTGCACAAATGCTCGCGCGCACTTGCCTCCTGCGTATTCGGTCGCCCGGTGAGGCCAAGGCCGCGTGCTGATTGGTTACTTTCGATTTTTGTGCTAAAGCGGGCTGTTTAAATGCTGTGGAGCTTGGTGTGCCTATCAGCATTATCTAGCAAGTCGATTTGCCATCCTTCCTTTCAAGGCGTTTACAAGCTTCATTAAACCACAAAAATAGGAAGTCAAATTGCGCCTTAGGCAACTTGTTGTTGAGCCCCGGGAGTAATTGGAACCCAATTTAAGGTGGTCTACGACCCTCCAACTGCGTCTAATTAGCCACTGAGCGGTTACTTTTGCCGACCTTCGTGGTCTCATTGGCGCTCTCCACCCCAAAGCAGAAGTTTGCGGGTCCGCCTAGGTGGCTAACAGAACTCGACTCCTCCGAGCTGGCGTTGAAGTCTAAAGAGAGGACTACCAAAGTACTTATATTGATGACAGCGGTGAGGAAGCCCGATCTAGGCTTCGATCGCATGAATTAAACAATGAGATATGAGAATCATGATCAGAAATGTTTGGAACAAAGCCTGCTCCGAATGAAGACTATTCATGAACTTCCAAAAAAAATCCTCTCCTTCTTCGCGGTTTTACTTTATTCATGAAGAGAGATCGCCACACATACTAACCTTTCTTCAGCAAGCTCATCGTCCGTCTTCGGCACCGTCAATAAAAAAATATGACACGGGATTTTGAATGCCTGAGTGCGCCTACTACTAACACTAATGAGCAATGTCTAGCTCTTAGTACAAATTCATCGCTGCTTCAGTAGTAATTAAATCGCGCCTCGCATCGTTTGAGTCCAAAGCGACGTCTCCTGTCTCAATTAGGAAGCAGAAAGCCGCCGCCAGACAGAATCACGGGTGGGATGATGAGTTTTAAGCCAAGGTAGAATGCTACTTACTAATGGCAGTGAATGCTGCAGATCGGATTGAGATTTCCGAATTCTACTTTCCTTGTGAGAAAACCTGCATCGAGGCAGGACGAATTGGGTGGACGTTGGTAGAAGGCGAACGACATGCACGTTGCGCTACCAATTGGCTGAGTAACCATCTTGATACAATCATGTCTGTAGCCTTTCAGAACGCCAGTAGTCTGGTATTACATCTTTCACATTAGTGTGATGTGCTAGGTCTCCTGTGAAGACGTAGGAACGCCTGCCTCGTCTCCTCCATTTTTGTCCGAAGTCTATGCACTTTAAAACAATTATCGGGGTGTGTATGAGGTCACCATATGACAAGACCTTGTGGGATATTATGCGAAACAGACAGCGCAACTAGCGCGACTTCTCAAGACTAATTAGCTTTCTAAGGCGGGATCTCTAAAGCTCTCAGAGTGAGACACAACTTTGCCGTGAACTGCACATTTAGAAAGGTCTCGGCTTTGGGAATGGATATCAGTCACCTACATCTCTATCCCTACTTCCGTCTCATAAGCACTTCTCGGTTGCCTACTACACATGCAATCATAAGATTAAGAAGCGATGGTGGTGAGCAGTGCGACAGTGGGAAGCTGCGCGTGGACACGGAGACAAAGGATAACGTGAGGCGGTATCCCCTCGCCCTCTCACCCAAAGCATACACCATCTCACACACACCCTTACTATGACGTGATGCATTGGATTTTGAGAAGAGGATCCTCGTGTCAATGGTTGAGCAGTCGTGACTGCTTCCACGGGTGAAGGTATCCTCACTGGTTTCATTTGGGTGGCAGTCACTAGGTTCTGCAAGTGGATGATTCATAGCGAGGAATGCCGTCTGCCTTACAGCACCCACACGCGAAGCATGGTTTGTGAGAGGAAAGAATCGGTGCCTCAGCCATGTCCGCCGATTGGGTAGCAAATCAGATAGTAGTAGACAGTACTATGTTCATCCGCCTGTTCACGCAACAAGGAAACCATTTCACGCTCCAAGTCAGTCAGTAAATCATCGAACGTATGGGATGCGGTTATATAAACCGGTTGCAAATATTAAAGAACCATGTGGTGTTCCTTTAAGCTCCCTATAGTCCAGAGTGTTGGTGTTTGACACCTACTTACACCACTCACACGGGCCAGAAATGATCCGCCTCCCCAACCTTCAACTTTTGTCTATGTGATGACTGAATTGGGGGTCTTCCTGAACGCGATAACCCGACTTCGTGGAGTTATCCTTAAGATCAAACAATGCATTCAAACACCTTCCTGGTGCCACATTCTAGCTTGGCAAATAAATGCTACTTGACACACAATAGAAAAGTTTTGGCACTACTCGCGAAGTTGCGAAGTCAGTCACACCCACAGGATCCAGCAGGCGCAGCTAAAATAAAATCTACGGGTAGCTGTAACACCATTCAAAGGCAAGCACAGTGCACCGCACCTACAGGATGATGTAGACGATTCTCACACAACAAAGCACGACACACGCCTACGAACTCTTCAAATTTTTGACAGCCTGATAGGTTCCTAGAGTCGTCTTTGTTCCCTAGACGATCCCAATATCAAAACGCTTTTCCCAGCCCTTAACTTTTCATATTCTCTCCGTAGTAGGAAAAAAACAGAATTTGCAATCGCCTGACACCTTCATGTACCAATCCATCAGGTGAAGCTTTTACTACAGCCTAAAAAGCGGATCTTGCAAACCTCGTGACCTCCTAATAAGCAGGCGGTCATCAATAAAATTGTGTTTAATTATGCTGTAAGTTCAGAGTTCTGACCTCCTCACATGAATCTATAAGACCGACGTTCGCGATGGCAGAGAGGACGACATTTGCAGTCCCAAACATCCAAAATAATGCAACGCAAGCGCGTCGACATCAGCCATGAACAAAAAATGCATAAAATTCTGGTACTCATATTTACAAGTAGATCATATACACCGCTTTACCGTTGCATACGCTCTAACTCCTTCAGCATGTAATTTATCCGCTCTTTCATTATCGGCTGGCCCTTTTTTGTTAGTTTGCGCCAGGCCTTATTTCGCTCCATTCGCTTCTCCTCTCTCGCCTGTCGCTTAGCCATGATCATTTGCCTCTTCTCTTTTTTGCTCTAAAATTGGAGGATACAAATAATAAAGCAACAAAAAACGGAAAGCACCTGTTCTGTCATGCGCTGCTGCTGCAAAAGCTGAATGAAGCGCTCCTTTTTGGCATTTTTTTGGTCAGTCATTCGATTAGAATCGGGTTTAACTCTAAATTGGAAGAGTTTAGAAAACCAAATATGACAGTACCTAATGTCTTTCCGCTTAACACCGGAGTGCCTAGGTCTAGGCTGAGACCTTCTCTTCGGTGGATCCATCTGGCATAAAACAAAACAGAATTGAAGATGTCAGCCTGAAAATGAGACAAACGTTATTAATTGGCAAAACATGCAGGAGGAAGATAACAAGTTGATGCGCCTTCCTGTTGGCATCTAATAGAGGTAATAAAGCTGCGCCAGCCTTTAAGCCTCCTACGAATAAAGAAGCATTAGCGAAAAACTAATGTATGAAGGCAAAACACAACTGCGTTTAATCAACGAAGGTAAGTAAAACCAGGAGATGACCACTCAAAGCCTATTAGTACCTCTAAAGCCAAAACCACATAACCTTACCTCGCCAATAACAGTAAATAATTCAACAAAAGATGGATTAATGCATTGACTGGAAGAAACGGAAAGTTAAGAAGCTAAATTATTGATAGCTTGCCAGCTTAGTACTGCTAAAATGCATCCGTCAGGCAATTGCAACACGATGAGCAAAATTGGTCTCTAAAGTAACAACAAGGGAGAATGCTTTTCTCGTTTAGACTATGAAACAATTGTAGTCATGAATGTGACGCCAGTTAAAAAACTGGAAGTAGGTGGGCATCAGGTAAGCAGATAAAAAAGCACTGAAAACATTTCCAGCGATGATTCAGTAAGTCACAAGTGATCTAGAGATGGACCGCCTAGTAACACATGTATGACCCATAAATGGATAAACGACGAGCGCATGCCCACCGGTAGACACGCACACACCCGAGTCACCACCAAAGCACATTGCGCTTTGAAGTCACAGCAGTTTCGAGGTCGCTTAAAACAAAATGTGCATAAAAGTGCTAAATGTTAAGTAAAACAAAAAGCTGACATGTTTCTAAAAAAATTAAAGACTATTGGCTTCCTTTTGAGAATCTCGTAACTGGAAAGTTAGGGGTACCTTATTAAAAGCATAGTTTGCATGCCGCTATGAACCTTTATGAATTGTTTCCTACGTAATATAATGCAGGTAATTCAAAAAATTCAATCTTCTGCGTCATGCATACAAGATTTATTTGGCTTAAAATAAATAGTGAATTTTCGGGGCTCTAAAACTGTCATCGCATTGTCATTTTCTCCATTCGTGGAAAAGGGACCTTCACTGGTTTAAGTCTACAGATTACTATTCACATGATTGTAAACCAATTAATAACCGAACTATCTGCCTTTCTGGTTGGATCAAAGCATGGGCGCTTTTTTAAATATGTGCGAATAAGTAATACTTTTTGATTATCCTTTTACGAATTTTTTGGCTCTCTGTTACCTTTAATTTTAAACCAATAATATCTTTGAAAGAAGTGCATCTACATCAAATATCATTTGCTAAGTATTTGTGGTCATGTGGTGTGATTTATAAACTTAGCAGTTGTACCTTCGTTTTATTTGCAAATTTCTTTGTAATCTAGTTTGTTTTTTAATATATTCGGACACTTCCTTTTGGGCTTCTCTTCCTCTTCTTTAGCATTAAATTGTGCTGGCCTACTTTTTGAGCTGTCCACTTTATTTTGCTACGTTTTGCGGCGTTATCAAAAGTGTTTTTTGGTATAGTTGCAATGTTTGTTGGAGACATTTGCTGGTATGATGAACAAGCGCATAAGTTCTGATGTTCCTCCAGCTCTCCCACCGAGATTGTCCAAACCGAGTCGAAGCGATCTCCAAAATAACAGCCCATCTCGCACGAATTTTTCGTTTAAGGATTTGTATAATGGCCGGGAAGCTTCGGTAAATATCAACCTAATGATCTTGTAGTTCTAAATCTGGTATCTCATGGCTTTTTTTGTTTAGAGGCGGCCCTCTGTTCAGTCCCAAAGATCATTAAACCAGCATTATGTACCTGAAAGTCTCCCAGAAGTGACTGCATCTGATCTTCGTGAAAAACCGGTACTCAGTATTTTCTTTTAATATAATTTTGTTTTCCGTTAAGTATTATTTTATTTTAACACCCAACAGTCTGTGGTTGCGTCATGTAGGCAAGTTAGGTTATTTTTTCAATAACAGTTGACTGACTGCGCTTTGGTCACTGCAGTAGATAAGATTTCGTAAAGTTCTTGGACGATTATAGTGTGACTGTAAATGATGCGCTTGATTATTAGGTTAGCATTTCCTTAGCTCCACTCTTTTATAGTCAAAGTACTTTACCTTCGTTCTGACAACACTATAAATCCTTAGCTTTCTTCAGTTTCTTGACCAATTTGCAACTTTTGGCGTCGGTTACCGCATTTTTATTGGATTTGTCATTAAATTAGAAAGTTATTACATTTTAGAGAAATGAGCTCATCTTGATGCTTCTCCAGCTGAATCATGAAAAGGCCAATCTACTACGGTGGAAGGAATACTTTAACGAGCAAATAACGCGCCTTTTACCCAGTGCCGAGTAGGTCATTAATTCACCAACCTTTGCTATTAACAGGATTGCTGACATTTTTACTCCATGTCATATCACTGAATTTGCTTTTCGATAGGAAATGGAAAGGCTAGGTAAATTCTGGCACCTCATTTCACCACAGGCCCTTGATAATGTAACCGCGTTATTAAGGTTAGGCTCACGTGAGAAAAGCATGTCTAGTTGACGGCTTGCGTGTACTGCCTTCTCTTCTGCGTGCTTGATCACCAAAAGGTAGGCTGCTCCATGATTGCGTGCGCGGTTAATCTCTATCTCCTCTGTCTGTACTCCCGAACCGTTTTGGCCACGAGTTTGGTCAATGAAAAGGAATAATAACTGCACCCGTAGCAAATTAGGGTTGGCTCAAAAAATAGCAAGCTAGAAGGCAAGGATGCAGGAACGAAATTACTACTTATTTCTTTTTTTCTTATCAGCATGACCACCCTTGCATGTAACTACGTAAATATTAATAGAACAATTCAAAAGCACACAGCTAGATAAACCTGGGAAAGATCCAAGCAAGACCAATTTTGTTGGCTTAGTGTTAGTTGGTTAATAAATGATTCTACATATTTTTCTAAAATTTTGCATACTACTATAGGAAACTAAGGTTTCTTAAGTCATTTGAACAGCTTTTCTTTGTTTGGCAAGTGCTCCTAGCAAATCACTGGCAGTATTATGCCTAACTGGAGTAGAATGCAGGTAAGAGTCTTCGCTACCGTCAGACTCTCATTATGCAGTCCAGGGCGATAATTTATGCTTTCAGTTTTAGCAAGGAATAGTAATGAGTTGAAAAAGTAGGTGGATCACGGCTTAATTTTTAATCAAAAGAGATTTCCTACCTCTTAAAACAGGGTAAATTTTAGTACCTTGAACTCTTTCCAGATGCGACAATGGTTCTATCACAGTTGCTTATCATGCCTCTTTGTGAAATGCAGGTTTGGGTAATAAATTTATTTCGTTGCACATATGCTAACTAATTTTTTTCTCAAAAATGCCATACTTTCTCATCATTTTGTGCTTAGAACGAACCCAAAAGCTCAGAAAAAGATTGACTCTCTGCGCCTGGAATTAAAGGATGTTGAAGGACAACTAAAAAGTTGTGCACCTATCATCACCTTTTTAAACAACAAAATTCGACTGAACGATGTCTACGCTGGTGATAGACTGGAGTATGAAAAGGTAGGAGCACGTCGGCTTAATAAGGTCACTGAATTTTAATGAAAATGAACGCTTACTTTGATGGTGGTGCATGTGTATAAGCGCTGGTTTTAAATTCTACGGAAGTCTGAGGCACTTGCGGCCATCCACGATCACGTTGGAGTCCTGTAAAGTTAGTCACTGATTGGTGGATAAGGTGAAATTGGCCCGTTGCTACGGGTTACCGTTGCGCAGTACAGCCAAAAAATCTTTTTTGAGAATTTCCGTCTTTTGACTCTCATAATCAGCATCAGGACGCCTTTAGTGAGAGTTGAAACGATAGTTGAGCCTAAGCATGCCTAAAAAGATGAGTGGATAATTTTGCATCGCCATGAAGGCACCTCCAATTTGAGTAGTATTGACACACACTAATCCTCATCATAATACTAATGATCTATCTCATCGAATCCATCGAATTTTATACTACTGAAGAAGGAAAAGACAGGTTGTGTAGTCCCTGCTCCAATCACCCAAAAATGGAGTCATTCAATGGGACTCATTAATAAAGTCAGCTTTAAGGAGCTATCACTCCAATTCTGGTACTCCTTACCACGTTTTTCGACTTCATTGTTGCCTAGCCGTCTATCAAGATGCCAACCAGCTCTTCGAGGCATGAGAGAGATATTCTTTGCCTAAGTCTTCTTGTAAACACAGATGATCGGGTTCATCTCGTCTCCTCCCAGTGTTTTACGAGTCATGAACGTAAAAGCCTCTTCGCCAGTCGCTAGAAAAGTTATTCTTTTAAAGAATATGTTGGCCGCTTAGATCGGATTCGGAAACTACTGTCATGGATATGCCACTTGAGTCATCCTTGAAGGCGTCGAAGGCTGCAGGGGCCTAAGCAAATGCGCCTAACGGGAACAAAAAAAGACTAAACGGGACAGAATCATTGACAGACATTGTTCTTTAACATTATTGCTCTTTATGCCACCTTTTACTTTCCCATCCAGCCAAGTAGGTCGCTCTCTCGTCGGAAGAGTATCGAATTCCTGCATCGTGAGGAAGAACGTGAAGTGGCACGAGCTCTCCAGGCTGAAATGCGTCAAGACACTAAGGCACTTTCCCAAACCTATGGCATTTTAACATCAGCGGACATGCTAGAGAGTTGGCGTCAACCGAAGATAGAGTTGGATCACACTCTGCGACTTTTAGACTATCCCGAAGACGCAGTGCTCAGGGAGCGAAGACTTCAATTGGAGGCGCAGGTGAGACAACTTGATGAGCTCTGGCGAGAGGCCTGTGAATATACACCGACGCCGCCTCCAACCACTCCAAAAACCGTAAGCACAAAGCGTTATGATGCCAGCCAAAATACCGGAATGCAATACATTTTTGCTTAGACGGGATAGATGAATGTTAATTTTAACTGAAGTTATTACCTAATTGAGGCCACACATCTCTAGGTCCGATGAGGGCTTTTGGGCTCGCAGAGGACATTGACTTTCCAATTTTGCCCATTTTAGACATGGCATATTGCAATTTAATTTTTCCTTGCTATATGCTTAGAATGAAACCGCCAGATCGTATTTTGCAAATACGTTCCACACAACTGCATAATTCCGCCTTTCCTTGTGAAGGCATTTAATGCAGTAGCTGCAGGACAGTTGATAAGAGATTTAAAGGCAGCTGATATACTGATTCCCTTTTATATGCTGTTAATTCTTTTGAAAAGCATTTGTCACGTCTGCAACATTAAAGGTTGATTCAAACAAATGCAAAAGTTGGAGAAAATGTGACGCCAAAGTAAAAGTTCATTTTTGGGATGCCACTGTTTGATTTTAATTGTAACTTGCGCTTCATGGAGTTACAGAGACAATTCATACAAATTGTGGAGCAGCAATCCGGGTCTAGTGAGTTGTTGCCGGAAGTGGCGAACCATGAAAACGGAAATGAAAAGATACGGGGCGCTTCAGAGACTATTGTGGTCAAGTACATAAACCAACAGTCGCCACTTTATTCAGCAACTGTCAGCCATTTGAACACCACTGGGGTGGAAACAATAGCCCGGATTTAATTCTTCCTCAAACGGCATAACCGCCCGCTTCTAGCGTCAGGTTGTGTCGATTCACGTCCTTATGGCAACCACTGCGATCACACTTTATATGCTGGTCGGCATTCGTGGAAAAAGTCATTTAAAAATGATTGTTACTGTGAGTTGCGCTGTAGCTATGCATGGCTTCGATAATCAGGGTACGGGGCTGTCCCCTAAAATACCTCACAGTGGTTGAGGGTTTATCAGCGTAGTTTGCTAACAGATTTAAGCAGATGTCTCTCAATTTTCGGCATTGATATACCAATCTCTGCACAACTGCAATCTGTTCTTCTCACTTACTGTCACTAGCTCATAACAACATTTTTCCGAGTTGCGGTGTTTGCACTGACCCCTGACACCCTCTTTGTTCACCGTTGGGAGAAGGGGCTTTCCACAACAAAATCAAAAACTTCGGTTTTACTTAAACAGTACCTGCCTTATTATCGATTTTAATTTTCTCACTTCACATATTTTTGATTGACTTCTGCCAAAGACGAGCTCGATCTCTCGTCGGCAAAAATCCACTGTGAGCAAACGCGTCGCCAGTCATCGACAAGACACTTCGGACACCAGCCGCCCTCAATCCGCCTGTGATTTGAGCGATTTGGCGTACTTACCGCGTCGCAGTAAAAGTAGTTTGCATGGACTCGACACCACCTCTTCGCGTTCAGCCGACGTGGAACGCAAACCTCGCAGTCAGTCTCAAGTCACCTTGAGTAGACATGGCGCCGGTGATCCGCGTGCTTACTCCACTAAACGATCGTAAGTTAATTGAGTTATATGTTTGGGCTGAAGTAGTACAGAGGGAGTTGCTGCAAAGGTGTGCCATTCAAAATTTCCAAACCTCCGTGCAGCAAACTGGATCTCAGCTTGTATTCTGCCATGCTCCCAATTAGGGTAACCAGATGACAGATTTGGAAAAAATACCTTTGTTTGCCGGCGGGATGCGGCGTGTGTGGCTGTGATGTGAGACTGCATCGGGGAGAGTAACGACGACAGCCTTGGTTGACCTTGGTCTCATGGTCAATAGCCTCACACCTCAAGTACATCAGCATGCGATGTCCGCTAATCAGAAGGGACCGAGTGAGAGCCCGAGGTTCTAGAATAATACTCGTATCGGAAACGTTTCCTGGGGTTATGGGGACAGCGTTTTGTTCCCTTGGTAAGCAATGACTCGTGATATGTAGCAGTGACGATTGGTTAGACGAATTAAGTGCTTTTATTTTACATGGCCTTTAAGCCAACAGGCGGCAGCACTTTATGAATTCAAAACTTTCTTTTAGCCATTCCTCAGTTGTTCTTGATCTACAGTCAGACAATCGAAAACAGCGCCACGTTTTGGAGAGTACAACGGTCTTCCCAGTTAAAGATTCCGCACCGCGTGCATCCACCTTCTTGACGCAGCCCACTCGAGCTGCCCAATCCCGATGGAAGCTTTCGCCAGATGAGGAGGAGGGTTCAACATCCACCTCTTTGCTCTCCTCTCCACCACCGCCGCTTCCTCCCCCTCCTCCCGTCCCTACAAAATCAACAAGCAGGAAGAGTAGGGATTCATCAAGGACGCTCTCCCAAATGAGCCGATGGCAAAGCTTTGGGGTAAGTGGCAGCTGTAATTTCCATCCTCCCACTTTCGCAGGAATTTACGTCCTCTTTGAGGGCTGCGTTAGGAAAGACGGTGTCACTGAGCCCAGTATCGCTGAATGCGGGATGACGCTCTTCAGCAAGCTCATTACATTTACTATTTCACTGATTGTGAGTACATAATTATAGGTTACGCCCATAATTCAGTTCTCCCAATTACCCTCCTGTCCAATAAATCTCCTCCTTTTCTCCTTCCTTTTTTCGCCTTAAATCAGTCTAGCCGGTTGCCTGGGTTGTATTATGCCTGCTTAAACCGCAAAGGTCAATTTTTGACACAACTGCATGTTGAAGGTTTTTGAATGTTTCACATCCGTCATCTCCTCAGTAGTTTCTCTCTCTCTCCAAGTCGTCACAAACTTTGGCACTCACCTTGTTATCCGCCATTCATGGTTCAGCTAACCACAGCATAAGTGGCATCTAGGCCACAAAACCCTAATTTCACTTCGTCTGACGAGAATGTGGGTCGAGCAAGCAATCGAAACAAGCGTCACAGACAGACTACGATATGAAAACTGTACACTTTTTGTTGTCTGCGCCATATGCTTTGCTGAAAAGCAGTCAAGAAGAATTGTTTATCTTTGACCAAATTCTATACTAGAAGGGAAGAGATAGGAAAGAATAGAGGCGCATCTAGCCTCAGGAATTGCCTTTTCTTGGCTCACATTTGATCCAATTTTCTTAACTCTTTGAAGGCAAAGATAAAAATTTATTTTAGGATAATCTCATGAACGTGGATCCGGGGTTGAAACCCCAGACAAGAGAAAGAAAATTGTCCCAAAAGACCAATAAATTTGCCCGAAAAGCTAAAAGATCGGAGAGTGGTGAGCCTACTTGCAACTAGACTGACTTACCTTCTTCCCCGAAAAAAGACGCTGATTTGCCTTTTTGAGGTGCTGGACAGTCAATGCATTGTGACAGCGAGGCCGACTCAACCCCTACACTCAGCGAAGATCCCTACGAGGAAACGCCCTTCGTGGACTCCCAATATCTAACAGTGAGTTCTGCTAGTTTCCACAAAATATGGCAGTTGACAAGAGGCGACCTCCTATTATTTGCTCGGTAAAGTGCAGATGTTCTGGTCCACTGCGAACTGAGCTTTCGCTGAAGGCCAAACATCAAATAAGGCTGAGATCTGTCCGGCTGTCTGTTTGGAATAATTTTTTTTGTAGCCACGCATCCTGACATCCAGCGAGACTCAAAGCCCACTCACTTCGACCAGTGTACTTGGGCGGAATCCCGAGGAGCAGCCCCTGCCTCGCACTTCCATCACAGCAGCTGTTGACTACACTTCCAATGGAGCGGTCTACGGTAGGTGTGTGGCCCCTCCACCCCCACTCTCACCACCACCACCTGGCGAATGAAGAGAAGCTCATGAGTCGCAATCCGGTGGGCTTTTGATGGTTCGTTTTAGACACCACTGAAGACACCATCACCCAGACATACCCGCCGAGGTTAACCGAACGTCCGATTAATTTACGTGCTCTACCTCTACCCCGACCCGTGTATCCCTCTGATAAGCATCAAGTGAGATCACTGTGTTAACTAACCTCGAGCACTCAAGACTCGTTTAACTACCCTCCTATGCGATTGGCCAATCCTGGCACCTAACCCTCACTAGTCAGCTCTGATCTGACAATTGCATCGATGTAGTAGACAGAAGAGAAATGAAATCGCGGTAAGATTGTGTCCAATGCGCTTTTCTTCCTTTTCTGCTGCCTTTTAGAATGGTAACCAGAAGAAACTCCTAACACTACCCACATCGGTGTTTAGCGCTTTCCGAGTGCCGGAGAAGTCCACCAGGCGCTATCGAACTCAAACAACTGCAGTTTGACAGTCAAAGATGAATTTTTTAGTTCGTCATAAACCCGTATTGAACTTGAAGGAGGTAGAAAATGAGTAAATTCTTCATCACTCTATGGCTTTACTTGCTGCCTTTCAAGGGGAAACACATTAAGGTGTTCCGTTTTCGAAGGAGATTAAACGGACAGTGAAATCCTAGTGGAACTGTGGTGATAGAAAAACTTATCCACTGGTTCTTTGCTTGTGCTGAGGCAGAATGAGCAGAAAGTGGATGACAGGAAGCGATACCTAAAGAGCTTACAAGATCCATTCCAGTGGAATATCTTTCTTAAAATTTGTCCAGTTTATTGACGAATTGTCATGCCCCCCTCGGGCAATCAGGGAGGCACTGCAGCTTTCGATGACGTTTACTTGACTATGGAGGCAGGTGGTTTGCTACGTTTATGTCCTATTTTTATATCGTAAAACTGTCGCCTGACTTTAGTGGTCTTCGAGTCTGTTCACCTTATGATCTAGAGGATACTCAGTTCTGAGGTTGAAAAAGTTAGTCGTCCAAGTTTCTGAACAACAGGAATGCTTGATCCCAAAGACATGGAACTCGTTAAATAGGGAGCAAAATTCATGGCAAATAAAGAGAAAGAGAGTGATATGCTGGATGGAATGCGGTTATGTCTCCCTCCCATCCTTATTTGGAGACTTTGTTCCTACTGATTGACTAGCCCTCGCCACAGTTCACGAAGCGTTACTTGTACACGCTTGTGATGTGTCATAACGTCAGCCTCTGACGCGAGAACAGTCCGTGAGAATTGTTTTCTTCCGTAGACCACCTCACACCTACCCACCTCTTGCACATGACCTAGCAGGAGGTGTTATGTGGACAGTGGGTGAATCGCCAACCACACAAGGAACGTTCATCATCACGGCAACCTTTCCAACTGATATTCAACAAAGTTGATGACAAACTTCTGTTTAGAGAACGAGTTAACTCCTGTACATGAGAGGGCGAGAGAGCCAGCCAAAGCCCACTTAACCTATATTTAGGTAACTTCAATGGACATTAAGAAAAAAACGGAGGGTAGCAAACCAGTGAAAATAAATGCTCAAAGCGTTTACCTTTATCAAAGAACCGAAGAAATGATAAGTTAGAGCGCAAAAAAGAGGTTACTGAGACCTTCTCTTGGTTCCTCATCTTCGATTGTGATAAGTTCTCCCTAGATTATAACCAATTCAGGCCTTAATGTTGCATATTTCATCAGTAGAATTAGTTGGAGACCTCATGACTCCCATTTTCGGCAGGGCGAACAACATTGAATAAGGGATTTCACTATAGAAATCGTGCCAGGCGCTTAACACTTTGTCACCGATGTAGTTCTCTGAGTTGCCATTCACTGCATAACAATGCACACTTTCATGCAAATTGTGCCTAGCAGAATGAGCTGCCAAAGCGGCGGAAGGACCAACCAACTACGCAGACCAACTAGCCCTCACACAGAACCTGATAAAGTCCTACTTTCCACGCAGTTAATAGCGCAGTTCATTACAGTGAAGTGAGACCGATTGTATGTTATACTCGGTTGTTGACATTTTGAGACATAATGAATTCCATTCTTTCGGTGTTGTGAGCATGACAGGCGTCGGTATTTTCCTTGTAAAGTACAAATATACCTCACTAATTTTAACTCAGACAAAACCAATTTTAACGGATAGGTAAGTAGGCAAGAAAATCTAGACAGTAAAATGAATTTATTATTGTTTCTTACGTTGAGCTTCAACGAAGAGGAGGGTGATCAGTAGTGGTTGAAGAGTGCAGAAAATTTAAAACTGCATTCGATTTAGTTCAGAAAAACTGTGGGTAGATAGTAACAATGACCGATGGATTGGAAACACACAAGATTTGCAGTTGGTTGGTTTGCAAGCCTAAAACACTGGAAACGCCCATTTGTCTGCAATGCGTGCGCGATGAGCCCACTGCCAATAGACGCTACTCGCTATTGTTAGTAGGCAAGTGTGGACGTTAAAGCCTTTTGAAAAATGCCAAAAATCGTAAAAATATCGTGCTGTGGTTAAATTGCACAACAAATTTTTTGATAACATTGTTTGCCTGTAGGAATAACAACGGAAGGACTAAAGAGAGAAACAAGCCTTAGATTTGATTGGCCCGAAAATGGACCAATTAGACGTGGGCGCGGTCTCCGTAACCAGTCAAAAGCTCACTTCACTTAAGTTAACAACTTGCAATTTTAGGTCACTTTTATCCTAAACTAATATATAGTTCACTTCCCCCTCATCCTTTTTTAAGTAGACAGCATAATCTTCCTTTTCCTTTCGTGAAGCTTATTTGAAGGCACTACATGTTCATAGTGCTGTTGGAGCAAGGCTTATGTGTCCATTCCTTAGCCACCGTCTGACACAGGTGCACCAACGGCGGTTTGTGGTCTTAAGTTACAGGCTGGTAGCTGCTTCAATGATAACCAGCCGGCTGTGGTACATCTTCATTGTGTACAGCTTGAGGGGCAAGGAAATGACCTTCAAATGTTTTTCTTAACTCCCCACACTTGCCTGTTATCCAGAGGAGTGTTCCAAGCACACGTTCTGAAATCGAATCAAGTCGATAAAAATCCCACTCGTGACCAGTGTTTGGCCTTCCGTAGGTGTCTCTACAAAAAATCACCTTTGAAACAGTTTTGCATTTGGCATAACCTCAGCATCCAAAATTTCAGGAGGAAATTGAAAATGAAAGGCGAAGACCCTTTTGTTCTTCTGCATCAAATTAAGCCAACTTCTTGAAAATTAATTCTTTCCTCCAGCCCATGCCTTTTTAAGAAAAAGGTCGTCTCGGATGTGAGTTTTTGCGTCGTTGTGTTTTGGTTTACCTCAATGCGACGACTGTTGATCAACCGAAGCGAAGAAAACCACGAGGAGATGTAGGGATGTTGGGTTGCAGACGTGATTCCTTCACAGGAGCTAACGATGCCAACTTACGGCATGGCAGACGTACACAAGATGGGGCTTGTTTTCGCACTACCAAGCATTACAATTTGATGAAGCATGGGACCGGAAGCGGCAGGGCAGTGCCAACGCCATAACAAACAAACAATTCTTCCCCGCCGTTTTAACGCTAAGTATTTTATTAGGAGAATATGCAAAATGCCCTGCCCTTTATGAAGAAGCAAGGAAATGTCTAGAGGTTAGAAACTCGCAAATAAAAAGAAACCGTAGGTCCGAATACGGGAAAGTAGAGTTGAAAGAAGTATACAAAAAGTTGACAATTTTGATGCAACTACGTGGATGCGATTGGGGAAAGTGTGATGAAAATGAACAAGGATTTGGACGATTAATGCGCCTAATTTAAGTTTCGTCATTGGGTGAAGCAAATTGCTATTGCGATCTCCATAGAATTCCGCCTACTCTGAGCCCTCACATCATGAAACGTCGATGTAGTGGAGTGATATGCTTCGAGGTCCCATGCTTTACGTGTGAGGAAAAAATTCACCTCAAATCTGTCGAAGCCTTCAGACAAATCTGCTGAACAACAGTGCAAGTAGGTGGGGCATGCAATGGTCAAACAAACTGCTCAGAAGTTCTTCAAATGCCCTAATGAGGACGGCGATTTGCCATTGCCTACAATAGCTCAGGGTGAACGTGCTAAAAGCTTTTGGCAAAATCTTGCGTGAGCGATAAGGCGACCATTTGTTTAGGCCCACTTTTACTGGGAAGGTTGAGATGGACACATACTGAAGCTTGTCGACAAGCTGTCCACATAAAGGGCCATCCACTTGTTCTGCGATTCACTCACGCTCGTTGTAAAAGCTCACCCCTAAGGGTATCTTGTTCGCTGGCTGGCTGACCATTCAACCGACCAATTGACTGACGGTCTTAGGATTAGACGTGGCTTTCCATTGCAGTGCAAAGCAAACAGAGAAATTATTGGTTACCCATTAACAATTCTCCCACTGACCGTCAACATGCCACTTGTGCGATGGAGGGGGATCACTTACTGAAGGCCAAACAAAAATCACGGGCGAGATCTGCCTGTCTGCTGAAGGCACTAAGCAGGTGTGCAGGATGAACTAGCCAGAACGATGGGTCAGAGGGAGAAGGTGGGAAGAAAAGAGAAGTAGGTTATGAATTAAGATGTGGAGGAAAGAGATATGACAAGAAGGAGGATGGAAGGAAAGAAGAGAGGAAAGAAAGTGGGTGAATTGATGAAGTTAGAATAGAGTGGTAGCAAAGGCGGGCTAGAAGGGGGAGGAGGAATAGGAAGAAAGGAAGGAGGAGGGGAGCAGAGTATGCAGTGCGTGTATTTGACTACATCAAGACTGTCTTATGCAATGATCTACTGATAACTGCAAATAAGTCAATTTTTATTTGGTAAGTAACTTTACATTCCCAATCACTTCAGTAGGATGAATGGTTGCTATGACGAGACTGGGAGGGGCTTGAAATGCCATTCCGTTCAGCGTCATAGTAGTGCCAAGGTGAAGAACTTGCGGAGAAAAAACGATGCAGTAAAGGAAATAGAGAAGACACGCACGCACACACACACAGAGAGAGGCGTTACGATGGCAAAAAATCGTAGTCAAATGGAAAAAACCAGTTAGTTTTTAAGGCAATTTGAACTTGAGAAGCTGAGGACAATCTTCTCAAAAATGCGGGGCACAATATTAATTTAAGGCGAAAAAGAATGTAAAGGTCACATCATCCTTTCAGCCAATCACAGTGACGCTGAGAACGTAGGGATCTAATCATCAACAGATCTCGTGACTTTCAAATAAAATGAAACCTACTGTTTGCTCCTCGAATCACGAGCCATGTCAATCACTCCACCTTTGAACACAAAAGGAGTGGTTCACAATTCGGGAGGAGGGCTGGGTATAGGGAGACCTTAATAGTTTCCCTACTACCCCTTCTATTTCACCTACAAGAGGTGCTACCTTGGGGAGGTATAGAGGGCATAGGCAGTTGAGAGGTCAAAGGATTATGCTGCATCACAGTCTTCCAGCGGCCCTAATGGACTGCTGCGTTCGTAACAGTGTACTTGCATAAATTTATGCCCGTGTTTAAGCAGCGTGACCTGAAGAAATGAGAAATTCCCGCAAGTTTCGGGGCAGGCAGATGAGTCGACGGACCGAAGAGACAAGGTGGGATTGCAGGAGCCGTTAAAATGACGTTATAGCGGCAGAGGACATAAGTAGTGTTAGCGCAGCAATAAAGTCAAACAGGACTCGGAGTGATGCGAGTGTGCCGCTACAAAAGTATAAAGGCAGGAAATCCCCACTTCAGCATTTCTAAGTCCTCAAAATGGATTCATCAGTATCACAAAGCAAGCCGTTCATGAAGGGCTAGGACGTTATCGACGAAACTCTGGGATGTCTTTTCTCGGCAAAGAAGGGAGCAGCATTTACGAGAAGCAGATGTTTCTTTCGTGGTAAGAACAGCATTACCCTCACAACAAATAGAGATTGTTACAACTCCCTGGTACGACTAGCTGCCCTATGAAATCTAGGGTGAACAATGGAGCACATGTGAATTTTCCTCATAGCTCGTAGTATAACTGCAGTCCTTCATGTCCAGATTGCAGAGAAGTGTGTCGAGTTTTGACAAAAGAAAATTTCTCCACAATGATTAGGAATTTCGACAAATACGCCAATCCCAAATCCCCTCGCTCTGCAACATGTAATCGAATCGCTGCATAATGAGACGAGCAGAAATGACCATTGAGAAGGGCGCTGGGAGAGATCAAAGCATTTCGCAGTGTTAAATGCAGAATTGGGACAAAAAATAGAGTTTTAAGATTAAAAGAAAAATAAGTCCCTTTTTTGGTTATTGCAAACATGACAGCCGTTAAAATCATTTTCATGTAACTTACAAATCTAATCTATCAATGACAACGCGAACAACATCAAAAATGGCAAAAGTGGAAAGTAGATAAGAAGATCTAGGCAATAAAAGGAAGAAAAAGTTGTTATTGAGCTTCAATGAGGAGAAAGAGGGCGAGGATTGGGGTGGGAGAAAGTGCAGAAGTTAAATCTGCATCCAGGTTATCTCAGAATGCAGGGAATGTGAGTAGAAAGTAACGATGGTCGGCGGATTGAAAATACGCAGGGTTCGAAGTTGGTCGGTTTGTGTGCCTAAAGTACGGGAAGCGACCACGTATAATGCGTGCGCGAACATCCAACTACCAATAGGCACTACTCATCATTATAAGTAGAAAATCGTGCGGATGAGCTTACAAAAAGAGCAATAAGTACATAAGAATATTTACATACGGCTGAATTGCGCGAAAAATTATCCTCCTCAATAATGGCCACGGAATGACTAGAATAAAGAAATGGATATTAAACTTGATTGCCTTAAAAATGGATCAACTGGAAGGCACAATCGCCCACAACGAAGCAAGAGTTTATCTGAAGTAAATTAACAACTCGAGGTTTTAGGGTGTTTTCAGCCCAAATAAAGAAAACCGATGAAGCGAATGTTTTGCTCACCATCCTCTCATCTTCATCCGAGTAGCTGACGCCCCCTTCCCGCTCTTCCCAATAGAGCTTATTGAGAGGCACTGGACGCCTCCGTTGTGCCTGCTGCTGTTGTGGATAATTTTGCGATTGCTGTAACTGTTGATACCTCGAAGCAGCACTACCACCAACACCCATGTGTGTTGAAGGGGGAATCAGTTGCCGTGCGTGAACCAGCGGTAGTTTGTGCTGATCTTGAGCTATAGGTTGGTAGCTGTTCCTATAATAACCAGCTGTTTGAGGTGCCTCTTCATCGTACTCAGCTGGAAGAGTTTGAAAAAATTGCCTCAAGACTAACTGTTCCACAATATTTAGGATAAGTGAGAATCTGTACTTTATTCCTTATGCTTTATAAGTAACTTTGATAAGCTTGACACAAATCTTACCCCGAACCGGTGTTAGATCTAATTCTGGACTTGGATGACCCAATGACCACTTCGAGGGTACTCCATATATTTGAAGGTTTAAGACTTTTCAAAAATAAACGAAGTATTTACATGAATTCAAATATTCCTCCTCCTCCTCCTCCTCCTCATTCTCGTCCTCTTCATCAAGACCTTCCACATCCTCTGCATCCACATCCATCGCCTCCTCCTCCTCCTCCACTTCCTCACCTTCTACTTCTGCCTCACCATCTCTCATTTCGCCCCTTTTCCCCTCCCACCTTCCATCGTATTCACTCCTACCACGCTCTCTCGGCCACCGTGACGGTACTCTTTCCTGGACTGGTGCAAGTTCTGTGGCCTCCGAAACATCTTCTGACAGTGGTGAAAGCAGGCTGACACGGTCTTCCGGTGTCGGAGAGCGCGCTTTCTCCGTCGAAGGGACTGACGTGGTGCTCACCTGACCACTGATGCCCAATACACGTTCGGCTTTGGCAGTATTACCAACGGCTGGATGACTGGCACGCCAGTAGGCTTCCAGGTACTCCGCGAGGTGTTCGCAGGCATCTTGGAGTTGATTCTCCTCAAGAATTACGTCAAATTGGTCCTAAGAGTTAAATTTTGACAAATCACGTTAGTAAGGCCGAAGCAGTGTGAGCGTTGGATGCTCAGCCAGGGCAGGTTAGTGCTCAAATGTGTCGACTTAAGTCACGCAGCTAGCTAAAAGCTGAGCCGGTGTAAACTCTATGCCATGAAATTAGCCTTTGCACAAATATTTTTGGGATTCGTGGCAAGTTGGAGGAACGTCGCATTCTTTTCAAGCCGAAAGAAAGGACTATGGTCTAGAAAAACGAGAATTATAAAGAATGCGACAGATCTTAACTCCATTGTTTTACATTTCTGCCTTGGCCTGCAGAGTTCGGAGGAGTCGTTGCAAGTACTGCCAAAGAGTAACGTGATGCGCAGAAATAAGAGTTTGAAGAAGGGAGTAGGTTAAACCTTTTACAGAGACGAAGACAGGGGAATTGTTGGATCCTTGAAGATAGAGCAGCTTTCAAAATAGCAAATCAGAATATGTTGGAATTTAATTGTCTTCAGTTCATCACATCCACTGCCTTACCCATACACTATAGCAGCTTGTGCTTCTCAAACATCAGTTAGCGTAAAAAGGCGCCAAGTTCGTCCAGACATCCGATGAAAGTCATGACACACCAGATCATTTAACATATAGGCTGCATCTGATATTTAGATGCTGGAGACATGTATCGAAATTGGGATCAAAATGCGCCCTTCATAGTGAGCCTTGCCGCAAGATCAGTGACGCAAAAAAATGCGTTTCTCTTTTATATTCGTTTGTTGGAACCACTTTTCCCATTCGCGCCAAATTACGGCTGAGAGAAGCACCAAAAAGCACACCAACACAAACAAGAACACTAAGTCACCACACTTCCCAAAGGAAAAGATGCACAAATTTAATCTATCCAGAGAAATTTGGCCATCGAATTCACCAAAGGGATCAAATTCGACTGCTTAGGTTATCACAATACACTTGAACTAAAATAACATGACCAATTAGGTAAACGCCATAACATTTCAATAGCAGAAAGCAAGCAAACTTAACCAATCAGATGTTGGCAACTAACTGGGCCAGATATGCGGAAATAAATGCCTGTAGCACGACTATTGTTTTCTCAAGTGCGATAATCCAGCAAATAATTGAAAAATACATTAGTGTCATATAACAAACCAATCAAAATTAACCTATCCTGACTCAGCCAATAGGAGAGAGAATGGAGCGTCCAATCACCAGCGGGATTGCAGGCACACTCACATTGGTGCATTGGAGCAGTTTTTCCGCTGCGACCATTTGCACATTCATGTTACGAGATTGCGATTTGCCACGGGTCTTGATGAGACGTTGGAGAACCTTGGTAGAGGAGACCTTCACGTAGACATTCACCGGTGCCAACGACGTCTTCGCCAATTGGCTGGGATGGTTGATGGTGTCGCAGTCGAGCACCACCAATTGCTGTGTACGCGCCAAATCGAAAATGCGCTCGATTTCTTGTTGCACCTCTACAAGCGGAATCAGTCGATTACCTTAAGGAAAACGTGTAGGTCAACCCCGGACCCGAAAGTAAACCATGAAAAAGAGCAAGCTGACGTGGGGAACTAAGAAGGAAGGAACAGCTTCTCAACTTTGCTCACCAAACGATTGATTTCGTGTTGACGCCTTATCCATGATGGCTCGTCGAGTTGGGTTGTTAAGAAGTGAGCGCTTGGCCAAAGAGATGTCAGCAGTCACCCGTGTTATGATTATTCTAGAAGGAAAGGGGAAGTAGTCTGAAGTGGGACGCTTTTTACCTAAGATCTTCAAATAAGACAGAAAATAGTCAAGTTGGGCTTGGGATTTTGTAACTCTATCGGATAAAAGAAAACAAGTTGGTAAGACCACCAGCGCAGCTTGCAATGATAATTTGTAACTTAAAGAGGTGGGACAAATAGATCTATCTGTGCGGTTTGCCAGTAAAAACATCTTTCACTTTTCCTCTTTGAACCCTCTCATCACCAAATGTGGGTTAGGCCTAATAACTATTATTCAATTCTGTCTTTAATGCGTAAAGCCTAGCTCGCTCCTAGAGCTACCGAAGCCACCCGTCCAATTCGTGCGATAATTAAACACACAGTTAAGGTTCGAAACACAAGAGGATTGGGAATCATTTATTTTGTCTCCCTCTGTAAGACAAAATAAATAGTTAATTCTTATTTGACGTTGCCCATTTTCAGCGAATTTAAAGACAGAGATGTTACGTACAAGGCGAAGCGGGTGGCGAACGTGTTGAAGTTGCCTCCAATGGTTGCAGCGGTACAATAAATTTCAAATCGATGGTGTAAGAAGTAACCAACTAACCTTCCCTCAAATCGGTGCTTTAGGAAGTCAAACAGCGCCTTCTGCATCATATCTGTCACCTCGTAGCCTTTCAAAGAGGGTCCGATGAGCACAACTGGTCGCATTGTGGGAACTACCTCGTAGGGTGGAATGTTGTCAGTCTGTAAAGGGAAGAGAAAAGTGTACCGATTATTTTTTACCATAGAATTTAGAGACAAAGAAAAAGGCATTACCGCAAAAAACACACCTTCTTGAAAAAGGTCTTCCTACTAGCCTTGGAATTGCTGACACTTTTGACGCGCGATGCCTGCTCATTCTCATCCCCACGGCCTTCACCATCGGTATCACCTGCGAAAAGAAGACCAAAACATTAGGACATTTAAGAACAAGTTCAAGCAATCAATCACAACAATTCTTAGTGACAAAATGCCTGATTTAGAAAATCGTTTCCAAAAGTTAGCTAAAATGAAAACATTGTCAAACTAAGTGGATATTATGTTAAAAGAAGATAAGTGGCAATGTTTTCTGATGCGAACAAGCTCGACAACAGAAAAATATGGATTTAGTTTGCATTCAGGTGAGCAAAAAATAAGCACATTCAAAGGTAGAGATGAAAAAGAATTACCTGGAGGTGTCGATGCTCTGGAAGCAGAAGTGCGTGGAAGTGAGGCGGAGTCAAAATTTCCTTTGCTAAAATGCAAGTAAAAACAATGATAAAAGATCACAAAATCGTCTGAAAGGAGGAAGGATAGGTGTCCAAACCTAGTAGATTTAGAAGGTCGAGATCGAGTGCGGAGATACTCCAGCTTTGCCGGAGAGGGAATGAATCCTACATCTGAATTCTCCTTCACCAATCGGCCTATCCACCACTCGTTGTTAAACTTCTCTTTGATGTGGAGAAAGTCCTTCAGCTAAAAGAGAAAGGTCCAAAACCGCATCTGTGAGCACATAGCAACGCAAGTATATTTTACTAATCTGTGAGAGACTACGAATTTTTAAAGTTTTCAAACTAGCGGCAAATTATCACCTGAAAACTGACGATATGTCCAGGCAACGGACCATCAACACACGCAGAACCATCAAAGCTGACATTCGTTCGGACAGCAAATACTACGGATGAAACCTACAATTAGTAAGATGCAAAATCGAGTGTTATTTTGCAAAATTATAACTAAAAATGGGGACTACAAATTTAAACTTACTTTTGCTTTCTCCAATTGCTCTCTGGCCAGACGTTCCAGCTCTATTCGTTCAGCTTCAGCATCGAGGGATTTACTCTCGTCGTCATCGTCATCTTCACCATCAAAGCTTAACTGAGACGAAGGGACTGAACGTTCCGAATCCTTAAATACCCAAATGTAGGATTTTGAAGCAATGATCGATATGAGGTAGGAAAAAATACGTTAATCGCATTAAAAGTGAAACAATTAGTTTAAACAAAGT
This sequence comes from Taenia hydatigena, assembly GCA_036345935.2. Lineage (NCBI taxonomy): Eukaryota > Metazoa > Platyhelminthes > Cestoda > Cyclophyllidea > Taeniidae > Taenia > Taenia hydatigena. The sequence continues at coordinate 20,116,560 of JADWOT020000005.1, read as the reverse complement.
ACCTGTCGGTCAAAGCTAGTACTTTTACTTGAATATATACTGTCAGACCGTGCACCAATCATTGGATCTCACCTATGAAAAGACACATTGTTAAATGCAAAGAAATAACAGTGTTTGCCATTTAATCAAGCAACCTTGCACAAAAAACCCCAAAAACAAAACTGTAGGTGCATAAACAACACCGAAAAGGAAGTTTGAGCAGTGGATGGAACTACGTAAATTCATTGCTCATGCCACGAATTTATGGAATTGGATTATATAATGGCTAGAAAACTGAAGAACGGACTCATTACACAAAACGGATGGTAGTATTTTTGTGCAAAGGATTGTAAATCCCAAACGAAATGCGTGTCTTAGTCTTAAGGGAGAGTAAATAATACGTAATGACCAAAAATGGTCAAGCCAATCAAAAACGAGAATACACGATTTCAAATGGGATGCGTGACCTTAAATTCGATGACGTTATTTGATATACTTGAAGTAGTTGTAAATAATAGTAACTCTAAAATTTTTGAAAAAATTTTGTTAAGTTTAAATTTGTTATTTATTTTTTTAGATCAAGTACTTAGGGCATTGATTTGCTATAACATATAATGTTATCTGAGAATAGTAGCTTAATGCACACATAAAAGTATGTGTCGAAGTAATAGATGGGTTTAACGTTGCAAAACTTTGTAAAGGCAAGACGAGGCACAACATATGGCAGAAAATATATTTAATAATCAGGAGGAACGGCTCGTTCAAGCGGCTAGGGTAATATGGCCACCTAAGTGACCGAAACCGAAACCGGCAGACATAAAAAACAAAGCAGTGCACCCTTAGTACTGTTTTCTTTTAAACTACTCGCTTCGGTCAAGGTCACGGAGGTGGCTATATTGCCTCAGCTGCGTAGGCTGGCTTCCGGGCCCTCTCAGCAGCTTGTTTACCTCTGCCCGTTAAACTTATGTATTCTACCCTAGTATTCTGCCTTCTTTTGCCTTTGGGAAGCCTTAGGGTGCTGCAATATTAGCAGCGAAAAGCAAACCCGACTCTGTAGGGTTTCTATCCCGGTCTCTACCTAGGAGCGGAGTGCCGTGGTGACTTCCAGGAGCGTGACTTATCCCCGTCCTGAACTCTTCTACAAGGTCTCCCTATACCCTCTCTCTCACCCATAATAAAGATGCCGAAGTGCGCTCAGACTTTTAACAACAAGTACGAAAGAAGGAAGAAGGGGAACTGTAGCGTCCCGAGGCTCCCTTAAGGCAAAAGAAGGCAAAGTGGCAGGGTAGAATATATATATTCACCGGACAGAGGGAAATAGACTGCTGGCATGGCCCGGAGGCCAGCCCACACAGCTAGGGCAGTACGGCCACCTCTGTGACCTCGACAGAAACCGACAGTTCTAACAAACAAAGTACTACAGGGACCCTCTACAGCACCATCTTCTCGTTCCTTCTACTAATGATTCCTTCACTTGCTAAAAACATAATTCATGATTTGACCAAAAGTAGGAAAATTAACCACCACTAATTATATCTTTTAAGCAAGAATTCCCCATTTTTCACATACTTCCCTCATTTTTTATAATTGTTTGGCTAAAATGTTGCACCATGAACACATCTGTTCGAAAAGCATAGTTTTATGTCAGGAGAGTATAGAGCGGCCTGACTTCTTCTCGAGAAGGGGAAATTTGATACTTAATTCACAAGGTTTATTTTGCCTGTAGATATGACTTCTGCAGCATAGTAAGCGTAGCGTCCTGAGACTTCCTTTAAGGCAGAAGAAAGCATAATACCAGGGCAGAATATACATTTAATGAAAGGAGGGAATGGGACCACCGACATGGCCCGCAGATCAACTTACGTGGCCGGAGCAATACGGCAACATAAGTGACCGAAACCGGCAGTCAGGACAAACAAAGTGTTACAGCAAGAGATTTGAGTCCTGATATCACGCAACTACAAAATTATTAGAATTTCAATTGTTATTTTTCATGCGAGTGATTATAGGGTTACTGGAAAATGACGCTTTTTATTTAGAATGATAAAATCGCGGTTTAAATCCAATCACTCGAAATTGTACATGGAAAATACCGCGTTTTCACGATACGCTTCTTTTAATAGCACTTTTATTCCGCGAATGTGAAGAATGGTATAGCTCCTTATCTGGGTGGATGGGAACAGAATCATAGAACTGTCATTGTAATAGAGGCTTGACACTTCTCTGAAGTCGCAATAGATCAGAATAGATTGGAAGAACTATTGGCGCAATGTAGAGACGCGGTGAGCGCTGATTGGCACAGTCGGGATGTCACACCGCAAAGCATGATCACAACAACCGACGACAAGTGAGTCGGTTAAACAGGATCTCAAACAATTGCGTTGTATCTATTCTTACAATCAGGTGGCGAGCTCTCTCTGCAAAATACCTGCGCCAAAAAATTGTTAAATTCTTGGGCACTTTAATCATGGAGCCAGGCTTTCGTACTTATCACCAAGATTAGTTGTCTTAACCTGGAGTGTTTTGAATAATTTATAAAGCGACATTCTATTTCTTTATGCCACCTGACAAAGTGGGCGATAGAAGGTTTGCCTTAGATCAGGGTGCTAACACGGTTCCATATTTTTCTGAAGAACATGACTCAAGTGTTGCAAATCCCTACCTACCAGTATGCCGTCAGTGGTGTTGATTCAGTGAAAACAAGTGCCTCCAATATGATGCAACCCTGCTCCAAATGCCAGCTCACCGTCGTGTCATATTGTTGCCTCACTCGAATGCTTTACATCAAAGGATTTACCATAGACCTTTGAAATCCTACCTTTTTTTTTCGCAGAATCGAAATTATATTTGCCAGTCAATTATGTACTGCTTTTTCAAGCAACCTTAAACTAACGTTCAATTTGTTTAAAAATAAAATGTAACTTTGGCTTGATCTTTATTCAAGAAGTTTACCTGTAATACTTTGGTTGTTAGAACTGCCGTTTTCTGTCAAGGTCACAGAGGTGGCCATATTGCCCTAGCTGCGTGGTCTGGCCTCTGGGCCATGCCAGCAGCCATTTTCCCTCTGTCCGGTGAATATATATATTCTATCCTGCCACTTTGCCTTCTTTTGCCTTAAGGGAGCCTCGGGACGCTACATACCGAACAAAGAAATAATGATAAAAATCACCTCACTTCCCCTCTTGTTAATTCCTTAGAGAGTCAAAATCTTCTTCACCACCGAAGAAGTGCTGCTTGCCTCACTTTTCACTCGGTTTACGGGAACGTGATCAAACACTTTGTGGAAGTCTTATGTGCCCGCATTTTGTGTGCGACAACGTAAATAGTCAGTCAGTTGACCACTTTTATTTATAATCTGGTTTCTTAGACAAACTCACAAGTTAGGGATTTCTACATCTTGTATCCAATAAACTCAACAGTACCTCCACAGCGTCCATCTTTATGCTGTTTAATAACTGGCATTCTATCACCCAATTTCGGTGCTGAGATGAAGTTGCCGAGTGGCTCCGCCAAGTATTCGGCACTCACGAAGGCTAACAAACACCACTAATGTACACGCAGATCAAAGTCAACAACAGAGAGGTTCTCGTGAATATTTTATAGGCGCAGTCTTGTTTGCTGCAGGAATCTTATATCTAGCGTGTAGGGCGATCAAAGTTTGCAAATTCCACACATTAGAGTATGCCATTTGTATTAAACGCCTGATTAAAGTGTGTTTCTTTGATGTTCCCTGCCAAGTAAGCTCCTCACACATAAGCAGACACGCACACACGTCTGCACACAGGCGAATGCGCACCCAAACTCAAATGATGCACAACTAATGGAAGGCCTCGATTTGCGTGAGCGCGTTCAACAGCACGCACACGCACAAATGCAGGTACTTCTGGTGCAGTAGATTCATTCCAGTCTCCATTAATTTGCAGACAGTTGATCAAGTCTAGACCTTCCTCAGTCTTCTTCTACCCTCAAAATGCCTGTGAAGATCGTAAGTTTGGATGTTTCTCGTGCCCAACTTTTCTATTGCATTATAATTGGCTAAAAACCTCGAGCACGATCAATGCGTCGATATTAACTAGCCCAGGTATTCACGTTGCCGCTACGTTCTTTGCGGCTTATTTCCGAAGTGGGCAGTAAGTAACTAGAGTGATGGCCCCACGATTTTTTTTCGGAGTGATGAACGTATATTTTGGTTTTCCTTCAGTGTGATCACCCTATATATTTGAACCTCTGTGGTCCCAAATATTGTTTGCAGCAGATAATTTACTACCTCTCTTCTAGTGTTATGGGGCTTTTTTGTGGTTTTGAATTCACACAGAGGAACTTAACACTCTCAGGGGAATTTTATGTGCTTACGTCAAATCGTGTTAGGTTAACAACAAGGTTTAATGAAACAATTGGCTTTAATCAGGAATAAAGTCATGGTTATTAAGTGATAGGGATAAAAATAACCGTTGACAGGTGTCATAACCGGAGCACTTTTTTGTTAAGCGATCAACTAACAACCATTCACCGAGTCCTTTTCATTCATGCAGGTAGCACTGCACCACGAGAGATGTAGTATTTCAAGGTGATTGTGGGGATAGGGTATTCAATAGTACCAGTTAATTCGTAGCAGGGGAGCAATTTAAGTATTTTTAGAAGTTGAATTTGTTGGTCTGCATATTTCACTCGATTAAACTTAACCACTGGTTTCAAGTAAAGGCTCCTCCTCTGGCGCACATCACAACCGAAATCCCAATTAAGATGCAAATCGATGATTAGGAGTTGGCTGCGGGAGAAAAAAGCAACAGACTTAAGGGGAGGTTAATTTTTCCGATTTTGTTGTGATAGGTCTACGATCCTGATAACTCTGCGGGACGTGTTCCCAACAAGGATGTCAAGCACAGGAGCCTTATCAACGGCAAGGTTATCAATGTCAAAATGGGCACTCCTGACGACTACAGTAAGTCTGGGTTTCTGCTTTAGGCATCCCTGTACAGTGCTATTTCAGAAAAAGCTCGATTTTTTCCTTGCATACTTGAGGGCAATTCCCCTTATTAACTCCTTGGGACACCATCTTATTTCACTTCTCTGGTCTTTCTATTAAGACCTAAAGCAAAAAACCAATTTGTTTACGTCTTTTGCTTGCATGGTTGCTTTTGTGTGCTTTTCGTGCCCTCAGTTAAAAAAAATACGTCCAAAGGGTTGTCTCTGGTATGCGTGATCTGCGAACTGTTAAAGTACTTCTGTGGTCTGCCAATCATACAAAAACTCTGGCGATGACCTCTAACTGGGGTTGTCGATGCAATTTGACTGTACCACATTTTGACTTCTGAGGAGGATCAAATGGATACAGGAGGCCTGCCTAAAGTATTACCTGATGGACCCATTCCCGTTCGTCGAGTCCATCACGTGAAAGTCAACAGAAAGAAGTTTAAGGCTTCCAAAGCATCAATTAAAAGGAGGGGACCTGAACAATGCAATCGTTCTGTTAATTTTGACCTTCATAGTAAACTTGAGAATGCGGAAAAGATAGTTTTTGCTGTGCCTCAAGGTAAAGTGAAGGTATTATGTCAGAAATCGTATTGCAGGCAACGTCTCTTCGTTCCAGTGGGACGTCCTCTGCAGTTAGTCCATTTGCTTTTTTTTCTCCTTTTAGAAAAGGCTCTGCAAACCAAAGGGGGTCACCAACGACTCAGTGTCAATACAGATGTGCCGAAGACCCTAACTCCCAAGGGTTACACTAAGGTCAGTCGCCCACTCCTACTGCTTAGAGGTATTTCAGCATGTGTCTGATCCCGTGACCTTTTATTTCCTTTGCTTTTAGATGCAATTGATGATGGGTATTGCAAAGAAGAAGTATGACAATATCGTGCGAAAATTGAAGGGCACAAACTCCCTCTGGGAGGATCCGGACTTCCCTTTGAATAGCGTTATTGGGAACGTAGGAAATCTGCCTAGAATTGAATGGAAACGGCCAAAGGTAAAATGCCGTACTAACGGATAATTAAAATAACTTGTTACTGTTGGATTACAATGGGAAAATTTGATTTTCCTGTCATAGGAAATAAATCCTCAAGCCGATTTCATTGTGGCTGGAGCTGATAGGGGAGATGTCGCTCAAGGTCAACTTGGTGAGCTTCAATAATGCTCCTTTGGAATTTCTTGGCATTTTTTTCAGAAAGATGAAGCGTTATTTCTTTAGTGATCAAGTAGGGCGTACATGATGAGTGGTCGCAAAATCTCAATATGCAGTCGCAGTCTAGTATTGCCTCTTATCTGATTCATTCGGAGGTGGATAGATGGAGGAAAATCTAGTCAAAACAAGCAGGAATTTACTAGTAGCTGGTAATTTTGCATCTAGCAAGTAGGTGGAGCCTAGTTTTAAACTGCAGGAGAGACTGGGAGGCTGTAGACGTGAGTGGGAGGCCAGCACACTGAAGCGATGAAAATATATTATTATTTCTTATCGTTCCCCCTTCTTTAAAGGTGATTGTTGGCTTATGGCCGTAATCTCTTCTATGGCCGATATCACCGAACTCTTTAACCACATTGTGCCGAAAGATCAGTCAATCCAAGGCCCCGACTACGTGGGCATCTTCAAGTTTCGTTTCTGGCGATTCGGCCAGTGGGTGGAAGTGTTGGTAGATGATCGCCTGCCCGTGATGGCAGGTACCAATCAACTGGTCTTCATGCACTCCGACGAGGGTAACGAATTTTGGTCACCACTGATGGAGAAGGCCTATGCCAAGTGCGTCGTTTTCACTACTAAAAGCTATGCAGACTAGAATTTCCATCGCCTTTAGAGTAGATTCACGGGTTCATCAAACTCTTATGTTAAAACTAGAGATTTACACCTCGAACAGTTCCTCGGATAAATAGTTTCCAGGCTGGTATCATTGAATTTCACGAAGAAAGTGGGGTTTGTCGATTTCTTTATTTAGACATGCTCGAGCACCGGGAACCTCTCGTAAACATCAAAGCCAAGGGCTCCCCAAATCTTTGTTAGTTTTTTAAATTTAGCCAAGCTGTTTACGGCACTCGATTTGATGCGATCAGCTGAAACTGAATCTCCACTTCCGATCCAACCTCTAGACTGAATGGCTGCTATGCTAATCTCTCGGGTGGTACTCAAGGTGAGGCAATGGAGGACGTAACTGGTGGTCTGGTGGAATCGTTGGACTTGACGAAGGTTCCTGGCCCGGAGTTTTACGCTGAAGTGCACAAGTATCTCAAACGGTGCTGTCTTATGGGCTGCTCTATTACCGTGAGTCACCTGCTGTGGATTTCCTTGTTGGGGACCTGATTAAGTCGCACAGACCAGAAATCACGAAAACGGCCTAATCTTAAAAGACGGGCAAAGTATACGTAGTTATTTTAGAAATTGACACAACTACCCTCTTCCGGTCTTAAAAGTTGTCCTTGTCTCTATCTTTTTTCCAAATGGAACAATTCTTATTCCGCTAGACAGAAGATATGAGCTCTCTCTTCCTTAGTCTTCTGTTCGACGAGCTACATCAAAGAGAAACCCACTTAAAAGTATTTCTAGGGGCTAGGCCACTTATTTGGGTAAATACTTCCCCTTCGAAGTAGACTCCTTTCCTCCGCAATGCTGAGGCATAAAATTCGGTTACCTACAGTGGACTTGCATCCTGCTGCCACCGATGTAGAACTTTGAGTCACCCCTGGATGCGCAGTGAGGGGTTCATTCTCAACGAACAGAAGGTCTGGATGCACTGAGACCGAAGATTCTGTGTGGATGCGAGTTCTTATCCACTTACTGAATTCTCGACCCTTTAACGTTTGCCTTTCAGTCCAAGGAGATTGAGGCCAGACTGAACAATGGTCTGATTGCTGGGCATGCCTACAGTTTAAATGAGTTGGAGGATGTAAGTGGTCGATTATCACTTTTCCTTAAAAACCGTGTGCGTATGTGTGTGCGCGTGTATCCCCTTATCTCATGTCAACTCCAGGTTACCTACAAGGGTTCAAAGGTTCACCTGTTGCGAGTTCGCAATCCCTGGGGCAATAACTACGAGTGGAAGGGTGCTTTTGCGGACAACGCACCACAGTGGCGCGATGTGAGCGAAGCCGACAAGGAACGTCTAAAACTTCATTTCGCCGCCGATGGTGAATTCTGGTAGGCCATTGTCTCTTGGTGATGCATGTTTGTCGGAACTGTCTCTTCCCTCGTGTTCTCAGCGCTTTGACGTGTTAGCCCGGCTAAATGATCTGAGGCAGCTCGTCAGTCTGGCATTCTGTGTGCTAGCTGACTGTTCACCAGGGTGATGGACTAGAATTCACCATGCTCGAAACTGGCAGTGGAGTACAGCTGTACTGTTGAGGACCAGGGCATCTCATCACTGTATCGTACTCTGTTTCCGGGCCACCTAATGGCGTCCGTGACTTCTAGATTTCACGCCTTATTTCGCAATAAACTCTATGTTGTCTGGCATTTGTATCGTTCACACTTTTCAGCTATCACCACGGTAAAATGGCAGTCTCTGTCCGATCTGAACAAACGTTAGGGTTCATGTTTTTATGTGCTGCCAATTTGACTTTCTTGCCTGCTTTGAAGGATGGACATGGACGACTTCATGAAGTGTTTCACCAAGGTAGAGGTCTGCCATTTGGGTCATGAGTCCCTTGAGGAGGGCATGACAGTGAAGGGAAAGAAGCGCCTTGAGGAGACCTTCTTCAGCGGCGAATGGATCAAGAATGTCAATGCTGGCGGTTGTGCCAATTTCCGAGGTTAGTGAGTTAGCTACCACCTCCTTAGTAATTTATGTTCTTTTCCTTTGCGTTTTTCATAATTTACGTCCTTGGACCCGCTAGATACCTACTGGACGAATCCACAGTACAAGATCACAGTTACGGACCCAGATCCGACTGATGACCAGGATAAGTGTACCGTTGTTATCGGTTTAATGCAAAAGAATGTGAGGAGAAGGGCAGGTGCCAATTTCTACACCATCGGTTTTTGTGTCTATAAGGTTAGTCAGGTCACTAAAAGCCTGCGTTTCGACTTTTACGTCCTTTCCGAGGGCGAGGAGGATTACAAAATCCTCTCCTATTTTGCCCTCTTGGCAGATTCCAGAGAACACGGAGGGCTTACTTAAACGCGATTTCTTCAACACGAACCGACCAATCAGCATCTCGGAGTTCACCAACACTCGTGAAGTGGTTCTCAAACTACGAGTGCCCCCTGGTTGCTACCTGATTGTGCCGAGCACTTTCAACCCCAACCAGGACGCCCAATTCATCATTCGCGTCTTCACCGAAACTGTAGTCAAGGAATCGTGAGTTTTGGCCTAACTTGGACACTGCTGCTAGCATACAAAGGTCTTAATTAAGTAGTGTATTACCCCCTCTTTATTTTTCAATTTTAGCGAGTGTGATGATAAAAACAGCTTCAAGGGCTTATCTGAGGTTTGTTGAGACTGGCTTTTTGTTTTTCTTTCCAACAAAATGAAAGTACGACTTTATTTTTGTCTGTTTTCTAGGAAATGATCAAAGCCATTAAGGAGGCCGAGAAAACAAAGGTGAGGCCAAAGGGGGAAAGCCAATTAATTTCGCTGGTTTTTTTGCGCAGCTTCATTGAGTCCACGACGGGGAGCTTTCGAAGTTTCTGCCTTTTATTCTATGGACTTGCCTTGCTCCTTTTGCATTTGTAGAATGAAGACGACTTTGTTGACAGTCTTTTCAACTCGAGCAAGGATCCTGTCACGAATTCCATCAATGCCGAACAGTTGCGTGAAATTTTGAACAAATCCACCATGAAGGGTAGGCTAAAATCGTTTCGTACTGCACTTTTCGCGTAGCAGAAGATATTCGTTTCTTCCCCTGCTTTTTCCTCCCCTCCGCATAGCTTGCTGCACAGATCCCAACGGATTCCATTTGGAGGCTGTTCGTAGTATGCTCGCTGCCATGGATGTATCCTTTTGTCCATAGCTTTATCGTGTGTATTTGGTTCTCAAAAGTATCGCATTCTGTATTGGTGTTATAAAACCCTAACTCCACGTTTGGTTTAGAACAATTTGACAGGCAAAATGGAGTACGATGAGTTTAAGAAGCTGTGGGAGAACTGTCAATGCTGGAGGGTATGTCGAATGGCTACTGTGATGTGTTTTGACTTGACGAAAGCACAAGAATAGAGTTATATTTGTTGTTTTTGCTTCAAGGACGTGTTCACTCAGCGTGACCGCGATGGCAGCAAAACTCTCAACGTCACGGAGCTGCGTGAGGCGCTTATGAGTGCTGGTAAGTAGCATGTTCCTGCTTTCAGTGGGCGGAGGCGGTGCTAAATCTCGCGATGGTAGAAATTCAATGAGCAAAAACGCCTTGAACTTAGCGCCAATTTTAGTACAACAAGGCAGAGGCAATTCTTTCGCATCCTCGTGAAAAACCACCAGCATTTTTAAGTCCTTTTGCCTTTCAACTTTGACCTCTGGCAGGGTGCATGCGGGTGATTGATGTAGGCTCCTAATTGTTTGTTGGAATCCATTTTAAAAGGTAGGCACTCCTTTTTTTGTCGTCTTCCAAATACATGTAATGCTTACTTATAAGTGTCACAAATATATGACACGCGCATTTTCTTATCCATGCCTTGCTCCTCATCACAAATGCCTGAGACACGTCTTCTCGGCCTTTTTTTTGGTGGTACTTGGCTTACCTTGTGTCGCATCATAAAGGAATGCGAAGCATGCTTGACCTCTCCTCTGGTCAGTTGATACAGTAGTGTCAAGGCTTGGCATTATTTAGGGGCCGTGGAGATCGTCCTTAACCTTATGTAAGCCCTCTGAAAAGTGTCAAAGGGTCCGCATTGTCGTGCGAACCCTCTGCCATTCGGGCGATCTAATGTAAGTCTATTTTTCACAAATGTTTGGCGTATCGATTTTCTTGCCCAGGTCCCGCCTGTCGTCACGAATGTGTGACGTGTTCTCTGTGATGTCTGGTTTACGTTAAATTGTGTCGCAAAAGGACCAATCAGATAGAACAGGTGTGGAGCTTTCTTGACCTCCCTAAGCAAGATCTTAAAGTGTTTGCCCTTTGGAGGTCCTTTTTTCCTCCTTTTCTAGCCACCGAGAAGGCGGTAAGATATCTGCTCTGCCGTGTGAAGACGGCTTATCAGAATGCTTGCTTTGATGCGATATCGAGAAAGGCAGAAAAGATTAGTTGTGACTTGTGCTTGTGATCGGTGACATGAGGCCTTCGCTTATCGACTTGTGTGCCAAAAGCATTTGTCTAAAAAAGGTGGACGATCTGGGAAATTGAAATACGTGTTCTAAAGCTGGACGTTGTGACTTGTTGAAAATATGGCCGCTGCACCAAATTCACCTTATTTTAAGACCGATTGGATGAAAATTGGAATAAAGTAGTTTAGCGCATGCTATCTAAATGCGTAATTTGTACACTTAAAACAAATTAAGTTGCTTTTTTCATTTCACCTTCCAGGTTTCCACCTCTCCAGCCTTGTCTTTACTGTGGTGGTTCAACGCTTTGTCACACAGAAGGTGAACGCGGTGACATTTGAAGACTGGCTTCTCTGTTGTGTGCGTTTGAAAAACAGCTTTGAGAATATCAAGGCGCAGTTTAAGACCAATGACGGCAACCTCATGTTCACTGAAGATGATGTAAGTGCTCTCCCCCTCCGCGAACAGCGCCATTTGTTGCTTTTGCACATTGTAACAACTGATTGACGATTTTTTCCCTTTTTAATGTAGTTCCTTCGGTTGACAATAAGCCAGTAGTCGCAAATCTCCGATAGAAAACTGAAACTGGACTGAACACAAGCGCAACGTGTGTTGCAATTTAGTTGTCTTCTCTTCTCTTTCTCCTCCTCTTCTCTCCACCATACTTTTCAGTTTTACGTTAATATTTGGAGTTCGGTCCACCTTTATCATAAGTAACGATTTTGAAAGATATGAAACAATTAAAAGAAGTCTGTTGCGAGATGACGCCCTTGGCGCCTCTGTGGAGCGGTGAGAGCCTGGGTGGATGTGAGTCAGCGATGCGTGTGTAGGGGGGCGTAATCGAGTGGATTTGCTAGCGCGGGCGGCTGCACTGTTGCGTAATTGCTTATGGCAGCACTCTTCTAGGTTGAGGCGTCAAGTCTGAGTGTGGCAACAGACGTGAGGTGGGAACCTGGAGAGGTAACAGAGCAGGGTAAGGGGTAGTGTGCCAGACAAAGTGCGGTAGGCATTCCGGGAGAATTGTGGACTTCGGTGGCAATCGCTACAAAGAGACAGCATGCCTTCTGCCTCAAGAGAAGTAGTCACTGTTTGCGCGCAGAACAATAGCAGGAGGTGCTAATAAAAGCGGTGAATGGCAAAAGGAAGCGAACTTGTTTATTATGTTTAAAGGACTCGTTTTATACAAAGTGCCAGATATAAACAATCCCAAAGGGCACTAACATCATGTAGTAGTCCATGTAACATATTTAAAATTTGATACAAACCAAGATCGAGTAAAAATGCCATCAGAATATAAAGTCAGCTTACTCGGCTTACACTGAAAAGGAGTAAGTTGGTGGCGAGCTTAAAAGTAAAAGGAGACGGAAACAGATGGCAAAGCAATAGGCGCTAGAACTATGACGTTAAGGAAAACATTTACTAATTCTGCAGTTGCTTACAAATTTATAAACTGACCTTTTTGCTTTAGCTTGAAAATTCTTGCACAAACTTAAACCTTAAAATGGATTTCTTAACCTTAAAATTTGTTTTGACGCATAGACGTCTAACATTGACACAATTTCCGATGTATTGAATTCTCAGGGGTGAGATAGTGCTCTTGTTTCATGTTCGGCGATCTAGTTGGTTTTGCATAGCATTGCCTTTGGTGGAGGTCTCACAACTGACAACAGTCAGAAATATTCTAGTTTTGTCACCTTCTATTACTATATAATTTGCTTTCGACATTTCACCAGTGAAGTGTCTTTCAAGACCAGGCTATTAACCTAATGCTATTTATACTTCCTTGGTTATACCAGCTGAGGTCCGTCAGCCCCATTTACTATTTTTGACTGAGAAATATTTTATCCACACTATTTGTTTAACAAGTTTGGTGCACTTAAACCTGATGCTTTGCAGCCAAATGAGTAATTTGCCTGGATTAAGAAATTGTATTTGTGACTGTTTTTAAAAGTCTTTTAGTATGTTAAGTCATGAGCTGGGGCTGGAATTTAAGCATTGTATTTTCAATGAAATCTTGTAAGATAACATAGTATTATGAGGCGACTCTGCCTTGTTTAGGATTTCATTTTATCCCCTTTAATTGGAATTCACCACAGATTTTGTTTGATGTGCTGGAAGCTTTTCCCTAAAACTCAACAAACCAATTTTTGTCAAAATTTTTGATTAATCCGTACCGTTAATTACAGCTGATCGTTAACCTGGGATCCAGGGTTACAATTTTGGTCATGAATTTGGTGTTTAAAATCGATTGATTTTTTTCAGAGTATTTTACAACTCAATGGCTCTCATTAAAATTGCTCTGATCTACCGTATGTTCCCATGCCTTTGCTTTATGGCATTGGCGAGTCCCTGTATCAGTACCTCAACAGAATTCAACCTCTTACGACTTCGTGAGCACCATCTTTGGCTAGCTGTTGGGTAGGCCTGCTTTGATCTTCCATTTTTAAATTTTGTTCGTCGCATAGGAATAAGATATTTGATATCAATGCACGCAATACCGCCAGCACTCCAAGGCATATTCTCACCTGGTTCCAACCCGAACACTGCACCCGACACCGTCTTTCCACCTCCTGCATTGGATTTATTACGCATTCTACTGAAATTGATGAGGGTCTTTTCGAGGTATGTGGTATCCTGCACCAAAAGGCATTTTGTGGTCTCTACACTACTTCAGCTCAAGGCATACTCTCGGCTATTTCGGAGAAACGTGTCGCAGATGAGTTGGTGAATGGGGCTCTTGAACCCTCCTTGCTACAGCATTCGGGTAGGCGCTTTACCCCTCCAGAATCCTCAATTTAAAAGTAAATGGCAGGTAGGTTAAGCATGCACATATCTCTAAGAGGCTTGTAAACTTGGGGCGCTTTTTGACCAACACCTAGAATTTTGACCTAAATTACCGTCTTATAACAGGGATTTTGTTTTATCCTTACCATTAAAGCATTTGAGACGTTTTCCAGAGCGTGAGAATTATTGCCAGGGTGTAAGGGATAAGAATTTTCCAACCCCATGCGAACTTTTCTATCCACTGTCTTTGGAAATTGGACGTTAGCTTTACAGAAAAGGACTTTATGCTCCCAACCCTCCACTGTTTATAATTTTGAATAAAGTCACAAGATCGGCTCAATTGAAGTTTTTTACTCCCACCTTCTTTCGCAAGAATTCGGCTGAAGGAACGAGATGATAGTTTAAATGCAAAATTATCTCAATTATCACTATGAAGCTCATTTTAAAAGCTTTTTTGAGAAGTAGAACGATGCGCATATTAATTGAGTGCTTCAACTTGTTATAATGTAGAAATTTTCTCGGCTCTCGCTACTGATGAATGCAAAGGTATTTCAGTAGCATACACAACTGGCCTCCAATTACTTGACTACTGCTTATTAAAAGGATACTTGGGCTTCACTTCAACCCATTCTTTTTTTCCTTATTATGATCAACCTTCATTGGTGGGTCATTGGGGCCTCTCCACGTTAAAGTAGCAACCTCATTTTATTTAAACAATATTTTCTCTTATTTAATTAAGTCAATCACAGTGCCTCTCATCTTTGGTTAGCCAGGCTTCACCATGACTCCCAATTGGTAGGGACCACCGAGTAGGGAGGTGAGTGGCTTTGTGCTAACGGGTTCACGCAACACCTTGAGGCAATTTCCATGGTGGGAGCAGCTTTACCTTCAACATCTCCATCCTGTGGTTATCAAATGTCAAGGGACTGTGACAGTTACCCATTTTGGGCTTGGATAAACAGAATCTATCGCTTGTTAAATCTTTCTATCACCTTTAAAAGGGGGAGTTTTTGCCCTTCCCTAAACTGCATCCCATAAAGGGGGTAGACCCCGACCATCATTGCTGATCGACCTTCAGTAAGTAAACAATTCTATCTTCCGTCCTGTTTGGATGAAGGGGTGCGGATCTTAGTAGTGTTTAGGTGGCTAGTGTAGGAGAGAGATAAGGACTTGGAGATAACCACTTTTATGTTTATTCGCTTGGACTTAGGAAACAGAAACAATTTCTTATCACAAATTCTTGAAGGATTGCACATTTTGGTAGCTTATGTGCAGGAAGCAAAAAACCGAATTGCTATTCCTTGAAATCCTGGGTGCGCTGGTATGCGGTATTCATTTGCTTTGCTTCCATGGCATTAAAAATTGGTGTTGGCATAAAAAAATACCTGTCATTCGTGCTGAACATGACAGAGGGTTCACAAATCGTAATCGCCAATGAAGGAGCGCCTGTACTCATCCTCAAGGAGGGCGCATCTATCTGAATGTAGAGCATCAATAGTCGACTTTGAAGCGACTTAAGCGAGGCTTCCAAAGCTGGCAATTACAATTGATTGACACTTTACGGCCCTTCAATGTGGCAATATGTGACTGGTAGAATCCGTTGTTGATGTGGGCGACCAAGGAAGTTATCGTGACGCATCCGCTGGATAGATGAAGTGATGCGTCCTGACGATGATCCCAATTCGCACGCACTTGCTCAATCGATTGGCCCTTTTTAAAATAAAAAATTAGAGAGTGGTTAGCAAGAAATCCACTTGTGAAATATCTCCTCAAGGTTTGACAGAAGAGGGCCACACAATAGGCCTTTCGAGGGAAGACACAATGAACAGCTCTATCTCGATAAACTAACTCATCTTGCAACAATTTTATTGC
Organism: Taenia hydatigena; assembly: GCA_036345935.2. NCBI lineage: Eukaryota > Metazoa > Platyhelminthes > Cestoda > Cyclophyllidea > Taeniidae > Taenia > Taenia hydatigena. Next base: position 20,100,754 of record JADWOT020000005.1, on the reverse strand, counting down.
TAGAGGCGCTTTTTCATTAATCACACCGATTTTTTGTCCCCACTCGAGGTGACTGATCAGATTGATAAGGGATGGGCGAATTTCTTCCGTTTACTCCCTATTTTGTCGCATAACGAAGTTATGGTGATGCTATCGCTTGAATCACACACACGACTCTTCGTCTCGAAATCTTGAGCCAGTGGAAAAAGGCAGTTGACTGCAAGAAGACAGTAAATTTGAAGGCGTCCTGTACGGTTTGGCGGAGGAATTTCCGGCAAATATTTTACCGTGTGAATACGGCGGGGTGTAGGTCCCTCGAAGAGGAAGGGTGACTGCTGTTGTGGTGGATTGAAGTCCTCTCTGGCGTCCATATTCTCTCTTTGGGTCCCCTAGACCCATTCAAATGTCATCTGGCGACCGGGCATCCCATTGCACTGCACTGGGTATGATGCCTTCTATCCATTCACCTTTCTGTCCATGGGTAATTGTCGCGTGCCCGGAGGGCTGCTGTTGTCAGACGTCTGGGTTAAGAGCATCTGGAAGAGTCTCTGGGACATGGTGTGCATTGTCTGCAAAACTCAGAGGCCACGACTTGATCAAATCGATGATCCCATCTCAAGGAGTTTTGGTTCCATCTCTTCCTTCAGCTCCAGAGGCCATTAAACATCACAGGACCTACTTCCGCTGAGTATTTTTCCCAGTGGATTTTTTTTATCCATTTGTTACTTTTTTCTTCCCCCCTTTCCAATTGCCTAGAAGGAAGTCCCTCAGCTCTGCTTCACCTGCCTGTTTGTAACTTTCCTACTCCCTTCCTCGTTTCTTGTGTAGCGACCTAATTGATGTCGGTGCATAGGAATCTCCCCTGCATTAGTCCATACACTCCCTATAAATGTAAATTATTTTGTCGTCATTTGGGCATTTTTCACTGATTTAGCAATTTGCCTCTCCTTACAAGCAGATCGCAATATTTTGGTGCTGTGCAAAAAGTAAATAAACAAGTTCAAGTGGATTGGAATGTATAAGTGGTATATTTTTTGGTGTGTAGAGCAAGAGATAAGGGGTTGATCATGTGTTTCCATTTAAATGAAGCATTTAGGAAGAATTTGTTACTTGTTGCTTTTATCTTCCTCTTTTGCGGCAAATGTACTACTTATTTGTTAGCTGATATGAAGAACCAAGCAGTATTGATCGTTTCAGTTCTTTGGTATTCTGTTTTTCTGCTATGGCAACCTTTCAGTTCCAACTGGTATTTTTTGACTTGGGGAGAGTTGGACAGAATAGGGAGGGATTCGAAGACAGCCTGTTCTATGGGATTCCCAGTGTAGAAAAGCTTTTAAATTACAGGATTCGTGAATAAAGGTGTTGTGTCTCGCCCCTTCAGACGTCCAAAGTCAAGGGTTCACATCACTATCTGCTGTGGTGGCGGTGGTGGACTGGGAACCGGTACACTCAATGTTTACTGGTTACACAACCCACCTCCCTCCCCCCATTACCCAACCATATTCTGCTTAGAGTTTTCTGTCTGAAGAAATAGTTCTGAATTCGTATTTCCTCCCTTCGTTAACCTTTTCAGATGATGCCATGGTGATTTTAAAGAGACGAGAGGAGAATGGCCAACTGCCACTGCTAATATTACGTCGTGGGTACAGTCAGAACTCCTCGATTTTACACCGACCCGGTGCCAATCCCAATTGGTGGAGAATGCAACTCTTCTCGCGCAACTTTCAACTCCCCAGGAGTCAGGATTTTGATCTGGTACATCAACGCCTTCACAGTCCATACCATTATCTCTTTTTCAATCGTGCTCAATCATTTCGTAACCCGCTAGATGACTTCCTTTCACCTCCAGGGCGAAAATATGAGGTGAGTTAGTGAATCTTTATTGTGGGTATTTTGAAGGCAGCATTTTTAAAGCGATGTAGGCGTAGTCTTGGAGATAGATTGGGACAAGTACACACAGATATATGTATCGCGCATAAAAGTGCCACAAAACAGACTTATTTAGTCTTTGCGCGCCAGCTTTGCCCGCGTCTGTAGTACAGCAGGCTGGATTCCTACTTAATTTGGCGATTAGCACTTTTGGTAACTTACTTTTTTATCAGATCCTTTATCATAAAGTCTGTAAGGAGCGGGATTGGATCGTGCAAAGACCCTGACAACCACCATGAGGATAAACGCAGAACTCAACACAGGGTTTGACTGAAGCGCTATGTGTAACACAGAGATGGTCAAAAATGTCAAGTGGACGGAAGCATTGACGTAGTTTCCAGTCATACTCTCTGATGCGCTGTCTTGATGCAAGTGAGGGAGTTAGAGTCCCACATTAGCCTATCAGCCATAAGGGGCCGATCAGATCGGGCTGAAGTAATTTCAGCTTGCCAACTTTTACCGATCGAGTCAAACCTGGCTCGAAACCTGGGTCGCGAAACATTCATGTGGTACTTTTTGTCGAATGGTAGGGAGAACGAGGGGTATTAGAAAGCAACACCCAGGTACTATGATTATAAGATTGCTAGAGCATACATGAAGGCTGGAGAAACTCTGTGATGTGTGCGTAACCTGAGTGCTAACCCAATTAGATAACGACATTGAAGTCATCTGAAGCCGAGCAAATGGATATCCAGTGTCATATATCTACATTCGGTGATAGTAGGATTCACACACCATCGTTTTGTCGAGCTTCTTCCATGATCACCTAATGGATGGTCGGATGGGAAGTGACTTCAGTACTGCAGTGTTGAGCGAACCCCATCTCAGGCACCACTGCGCCGCTACAAGATAATACTTTGTGTTTGCATGTGCAAGCGCAGTTGTTCAACCGTCGAAACGGGTCCCTTCTTCTCCCCCTCCGCCCTCCTCTCCCGAATTTACGACCTACTCCAGTACGGAAGGATTGTTACTGGAGAATGCGTTGTAATCCTTCCGAACGCTTGAATTCTCACATGGAGAGGTGCACTTAAAAGCGATCCACGTTCGCAACAATAATAAGTCCTCTATGATGAACGTGATAACTAGCTGGCCATGAGCAGTACTGCAGAAGACAGGAGCTCGTGTATCCCTTGATGAAGTGCAAAAATCTCCCCATTGCAGGGACACCTTTTTGACTGAGTCTCGAGAATTGCGTGCACAGTTTAGTCCTCTTTAATTAGAAGGTAGGAAAAAAGGGAGCGAGACTGCTAAACATCTTGGAAATTATTTTAATACAGTCCACCAAGGAGCTGAATCAACTTTCGACTCACCCGTGGGATGATAATATAGTGACAGACAAATTGCCTGCGATGCATTATTTGCAGAGTAAAGCAGTTCTGTTTTCTACCGAAGCAGCACTGTGAGTGCATTAAAAGCAGCCCTTAACGGAGGGCTCATATCCAATGCCGACTTCGACAAAGGGGTTCTTGTCGTGCCCACATTCGGTGAAACGCACTCCTCCACCCTCTCTCGCCCTCTCCTCTCTTTCTCTCTCATTTACGTACATTCATTTATTTTTAACTGATAAGGTAAAGTCGTCGTTTTTCTGTTCCAAAGCCTTTACTGTCCCATTCTTTCAGACAGATCTACTCTGGGTGCTTAATATCTGGAGCAATTTAATTACTCAGACCTAATTAGGTATTTAAAAACACTGTTGATTTTGGATTTCATGTGTACACTGCCATTGCTATTGCCACAAAATGAATGCGTTTGCCGGATGGAAGCATTTCTGGCAGCTCTCTTTGAGTTGTCATTTGAAAGGCATATTCAAGGGAGGGGATCTTGATGTCGCTTTTCTCCTTCAGGCACAATCGACTCTTGTCGTCCGATTTTGTCTCAACGACAGCGGTTTGCAGATGCCAGACAGTGGATTAGCTGTCTTCACTACCCTCCTCAAAGCCAAACTCGCTTGCAGCATTAGACTTCCAACCTCTCGAAATGCGCCTGCCTTCTACGCACGCAACAGGTGAAAAAGGGAGTTTTTCGAAGTTTATTATCCTTAAATGAGACTTTAGTCAACGTTTTATGGAACGGAAAATCGAGTGATTAACCTACTTGTTTACTTATAAGTGGCCATTCAAAAGGTGTTGTTTAAACAATTTTTTAAACGGGACTTATCAGTGAGCCTTGCTTGTCAACCCGTCAAGTGATGGATGCTAAACCCGTCAAATAGAAGCCACTGCTTTGTTAAAAGCTTTTCATTTCATATTTATTTACGACAGAAAATGAAAAAACAAAAACTTCTCTTGGAGTCAATCAAGTATTTGATTCAGAATGCATATTTGCCATTACTTTTTTAAAGATAGGTATTTGTCCTTTGGAAATGGCAATCTTGAGCCTTTTCATTACGATCTGTCATAAAGCGATTCTGTGCCAAAAGTTTTTTTTATCTCGATTGATGGAACTCTTCATGCTAATGTCTTTGCTGTGAATTTTTGATTGTCCATAATAAAGCTGGCATATAGTCATTTATTTCGATTACAAAGGCTGTGGCAAGAGTGTATCCTAATGCAAATTGCGTCAGCATTCCTTTTGTTTTGTTTCTTTTTTAACCTGGTTTAATCACATTTCCTATGGCCTATCGAATGCGGGGAGAGGCTGTCACAGGTGTGGTTCATGGCCGTACCCCAAGCATTCACGTCAGTGTGTGTGTGTGAGAGAGAGAGAGTCATGCACAGTTTGGGGTGTTCCAACCAGTTCTCACAACCGATAACACACTTAATTTAGATGAATTACCGTGTTGTCATGACTGCGTGCCTCCTAGCAGTAGATGTGATACAAGAAGTCCAACAAAGTCGTCCACTAAGGTTGCCTTTCCTTCCTCAGTGTTTGGATTTGATGCCAACCCATCAAAATGAAGGCAATGATCATCATGAACCGTGTTTGACGCCCGTGGCCTGGTGCCGCCTGAATGCTGCTGCTTTGCGTTCACCAAGGGCCTCGTTGGCTGTTGGCAGAGAAGTAGGAGTGATTGCGCTGGAAATTGCTAACCATGTTCGTTACCAACTCTCTCTGTCAAAACCTCCTTGCCCTAACTTTTTCCGAGAATTAGTCACTGCTTGCTTATAAAATAATGCTAGTTTATTGAGGAAGCAAACTTTTTTCCCCAGAACCTTTAAATCTCACCCTTATTTTCCCAATCACAAGTAATAATTTATTACCGACTGCAGTCGAATATCTAATGTCCAAGGAATCAACAAGAAGTTTTTTAGCCTCTTCCTTAAAAACAGTTTCCAATAGAACTACGTGTTTCCATTCAATGTGAATTGGGGGGACAAAAGCAGTACTCGTGGTTTTTTAACTGCAATAACTCTTTTTCCATGCATCTTGCTCATTTTACGGGCAAGTACATGCAATGAAATAAGAAAGATGCTAAGATTTGAATAAACTAACCCATTTGTTTGCTGAACAGTCGTTGATTTTTTTTCTATCTGTGGTTTTTAACTTCGGGATCAAGAAGCTGGGCTGGCAAAACATTTTTTTATTGCGCAATGTGGAAAATTCTGTGGGAGTACTTCCCACTATTATTCATAGATACCTGTAACTTTGATTTATGATGCTCTTGCTTGATGGGGTGGGAGATTTTGTCAAAATATTTAAAAATTGGAGAAGAAATCGAAGGCAGTCTCGGGTGGCGCTCTTGGTAAAGCCATGATAGTTTACGAGCAGATCGTTGACCTACTGGAATTTGCGTGGGAAGCCTGTTGAACACACATAGAGGGATCGTATAGGAGAGAGGGTGTACAAGCAGCATGATGGCATGCTATATCGTCACTCTTGTTCAGATGTTGAACCCTGATTACCGGTGATAGTGGGAATCAATCTACCTAATGCGGTATGAGTCCAAATTTCTCCGTTGAACCCGTTGAGACTGTTGAATCGAGGGAATTGGAGAAGGTTCTGTACCGATGAAGTAGGCCAGCACCTACATACCACCCACCACAATATTTTGTCGTATGCGAGGTGAGTTTGTGCATTGACAGAGAACGGCAGAGTATCTACCATCCCATCCCTACCTCGCACAAGAATAATTAAGGCTTTCGTACTTCCCTCCCTCCTTTTTTCCTTCGTTCTTGTCAAGTCTGGCACAAACATAGGAGCGGAGCAGTAAAGACAGTCTTCCCACTTGATTTACCACCAGGAGAGAAGGGCACACAGGCGGTCTAATTGGACAAGAAAAGTAGGCGTTCCTCTGCAATAATTGCGCCTTTTCAGAAGCCAGCCACACTTCCTCTCCAAGCGTCACTGAAAAGGCGTACGGAGAGTACGCAGATGGGAGTTTGCTTCTTCCTGCAAAGCAGCACAGAAGTGCAGAGTTCCTTCTAACAGTCAGACAAGTGACATAACGTATTAATCTCGATATGGCAACAAAAATGCATGGTTTCTTCTTAGGTGAGGAAATGCTATGTTGCTCCCTTTTATCATTTCCTTGGTCCTCCTTCCACATCGGTGCTTTGAAGGCGTTTGGCGATCTAACAAAAGACAGGCAGTAAGTGATAAGACAGTTGATTCTTGTGTCAACGAGGTTTCGTTCTCTTCCTGAAATACTTGTTGGACAGATGTATTAACTGAATTCGTACCACCCAAGGTTGGAACCCACTCGACAAGGACTCAAAGTCAATGGCCAACCGTTTCTTGTAGGATAGTTCGCCAAGTTGCCTCCTCTTCACTCTTTCTCTATTGTCTCTTTGGGTTCCATTTATCTGCCCGTGCCTTGGAGGAAGTCCAGCTTGTCGTAAATAGTTTCAAGTTAGAGATTATCAGTTTTAGCCTTTATGTGGGGGTCTTCGGGCCTATATGCCTCTTCTGTTGAAGGCGTTTTTGTGGATTGGGTCCACTTGCAGCTGCTGGCGTTGTAGCGCCACAAGTATTACAAGGTGAGCAAAATAGAAGGTTGGTAAGGGCAAAATTTAATATCTAAGGGCAATCGTAATTTGACTGATCAAGGATTAAAATTGTGTAAATTTTTTCATATTCAAATCTTCCAGCCTCTTTACTCACTACCTAAAGAGAAGGCCAAAATTCCAAAACAGGTTTGGGTCTAAAATAGGCGGAATGGTGATAGCTGTTTCAACACATTATTTTTTCATTTGTAGCACATATTTAACCCTTTTTTCCCTGCACATTTCCTCTTTTTTTTCTGCGTCAGAGTGGTAATTCCCTTGGAACAAAATTTGAGCATTCAGTGTCCTTCTCACTTGCCCTAAAAAGGAATGCAATCCCTCTCGTACACACGTTTTCTCCCTTGTCAGTGGACAAGACACGATCTGGGAAAACAGTATATTCCACTTATCCCCTTGCCTCTTACCTCCCATCTCCCCTTCCCACCCCGCCGCTCCCTCCTCCCGTCTCCTCCCCATCTGGCATGTAACTTTGGGTGCGCTGATCAAATTACCCCCGATGGTAAGCGCAGAGTGGATTAAAAAGTGACACTTTGATGATTGTTTTCTGTACTATGGGTGAGCAACTATGGCATGATCACGGAATTCCTGTAACCAAGCTTCATATCCATTTGTCATAGAGACCATGAAACCGATTCACTCGTAACGTTCGATCACATTGTCACGAGTGACAGTTTCGTTGGACCCGACAAAGACCTCTTCTACGTGGGACTATTCACCTCGGCTGGAAATTTACCGTCACAGACGCTTCAACAATCTATGCGGTTGATGGGATCACCAATGGCGTTGTGTATCTTTCGTGCTTCTGATTTAAGCGGCATGGTAACCCAAACCCCATTAGCCGTCCAAATGCGGAATGAACCTGTGAAGAAGTTGGTTGAAACCAATCGCACGGTTGGTGGCTCTGCGGGCGGGTCGTCACGTTTCTTGAAGCTTAATGGCAGTGCAGAGCAGCTTCACTCATTGCAAGTAAGTGAATACTTGATTATAGCCTGACGCTTGAGTCCGCCCTCAGAGTGAAGCGGTTTATTTTGCCGAATGAGAAGACACGGGGACAGCAACCAATCCTGTTACTTGACCTCTTCCCTAACTGGAGCTAAACATGGTCATTCTAGACCGCCGTTCTCGTTGACCCGCATTTCAGTTTTCCAGACTATTCCGTGGGCTAGATTAAACGCACCTTAAAGTCTAATCACAATGCGATAGATTAGTTGCCCCCCTTGCCACCAATTTTCCTGCCTTCTTAGAATGTGTCAAATGTGGACTTGATCATTAAAGTCGTGCTGAAGCTCATGAGATTGGAGTGTTTCCCAAGGGCATCGTGGCTCTGTCATGCATTCTCTTACCTGATTGCAGGCAATTCTCCTCTCCGCTAAAAACCATCACTGCGCTTGATCGGCGCCTCGAGTAACTTCAAAGGACGGTGTAAGATTAGGCTGTGGCTAGTAAATGTGCAGGATGCCTGGTGGTTGGCAAAGAATGTGGTACGCGCTTGTAGTCAAGCGCACTAAACACGAGTGAATATCCTTTGCTCCTATCTTCTAATGAAAGACGTGTACATTTTGGCAGGCAGTGTCCAACGATTCTGCTATTTTTCAAGCTTTGTTTGTAGCCATGTAGCATTGGGTTTATGTCAGTCTATCAGTACAAGGCGCTGATTCGTGTTCTCTCCAACCTTTCATCGCCTTTTTAACTCCCTAATGGATAAAATAGCGTATGATTGGAGGCTGCCGGCTCTGCTAATCAAGTTGAACGCGGTTTCAGAAGATCAGACGTCTCGAGTCTAGTTTGCCATACGATACAGCAATTGGAAAATGTGGAAGTAAGACCAGATTCCTAGCATTATCTACTAATAAAGTGTCATTCTTACCTTGCTCAAGTCCTATACGATCCAACAGCTGAATGCACGCAAGCTAAATTCCTTTTGTTGAAGTTGTCAGGACCATATATTTGGTGGAATGGTGATGGGTTTTGTAATAACGAGACAGCACGAAACCGCATGCCACAAAATCCTGTCCGTAAAAATATGAATGCGCGACGCCCTAATTTGTGAAAGGTGGAGGTATAGACAGAGTGTGGCACAATATCTGTCATCATATTACTCCTCCGCATAAGGATGATTAAGGCCCCCATATTCCCCTCCTTTCATCTTTCCATCCCTCCTTCCTTCATGTCAAAACTGGCACAAATAGAGGAGCGAAGTGAAGCGGAGCGCAGCGATAGAGACAACTCGTCCTGTTGCCTATCTACTTGCTTTACCACCAGGAGGGGAGAGGACGCAACCAGTCTAATTAGGCAAGAAAAGTAGACGTTCTTCTGCACTAATTACCTCTTTTCATCGCTGGAAAGACATGCAGAGAGTATGGCGCAAGAGGTTTTCTTCTGTCTTCAAGATAACGGAGAAAGAGCGGAGTTCTTTCCACCAAATAGATGATGGACCTGAGCAACTCCTACGCCACATCAAAAAGTACGCAAGACCGTATTTTTTTAACTTTGGATAAAATACAAAATAAATTCCCACTGTCGTCTTTTTAATTAAGTAGTCTATGCCAGAACTGAGAATTAGGTTGAAAAAGGATTGTCTTCGTACACATGGCGGATGAATTTGGCGACGGCTTCAATGAGGCCATCTTTATTGTCCGAGGCGTGATGGGTAGGCGAGAGGGGTATGGCGTGTGCGGACCCGACTGTCGAATAGTTACGGAAGGGATAGAATGATTTGGTTCCATTCTTACGTATTTGTAATAGGTTGATGGTTTTCTGTCTTCGAGATTATGCAAGATCCGGGGAGCCGAACACGATCCCGAATGCTGTGAGCATGCAAAGGAGTTCTCCGACGTTAACAGCTGCCACTAAATTTAAAAATCATCACCTTTATGCACCAATACTGTTCCTGGTACTCTTCACAATCGTTCTTTTATTTTGACTGCCGCAAATCAAAGCAAATGAAGGGAATGGGAGATGATGGGTTGGGCTTATGCCACGCAGTAGATATGGGACATCACCTTGAAAAGAGGGTATCACACTGTAGGTAATTGTACTCAGTGCTTCAATCCCACCGCCTTCAAGGTAAGGCAAGTAGGCCAAATTTAGGGGTAACCATAAAAGGTCGGAAAATACAAGTCCAAACTTCATCAGCATTCCCTTGAAGAGTCGAGGGCCGAGACGCTGTCCCAAGAGTCGAGGCCATTTCAAAGCTTCGCACCGATTGAGGATGGATGGCTCTCCCCTTTTAATTTTTCCGAATTCCCGTTTATCTAGATCCGTTTAATCTACTGCTGATTGTGTATAGTGATTTTTACTTCCTTGTTAAGGGAGGAAGGGGTGTTGGGTAAGGAGGGAAAGGCCACCACCAAAGTGGTGACAGGATCCGTGGGGATTGATAAGCATTTGGCAGTAGAAAACAAATCTTGTTTTTTTCCAATGCTACATTACCCTATTTGATAATTAAATCTCGAGTTTTTTCCTCGATGTTTCAAATGCCTCCACGATGAGGGGCTCCACTTAAACAAACCGTTGAATTTCCCACGAAACATTGTAAAAATCAAATTGTAGACTTTATGAAGGATCTAAAACTCACATTCACAGAAGGTGAACAGAGGGAAGAAAAAAAGTTTTATTCATTTTTTGAGCCTTTGGGAAAAAAGAAATGAGAGATTTGTCGCCGTAAAAGCTTAGGAAATTTCTACAGATCAGTAGGCCGATAAGCACCCTCCGGAAACAAAACCACCACCAATATGCGCCCTCCCGCTTTCTTTCTCCTGGTGTTTTTCTTTCTTTCTAATCCTTTTCAAAACAATTTCAAGGAACTTTATCGTCAAAATTCTATCTACACCTTGGCTTCCAGTGACTCAAATCTAGGTATTTTACGTTCTTATATTTCCCGTTGATGCCATGGTGATGCTGTAGACGTTGCCTTCGGTGAGGTAGACTTACATAAATAATTACAAAGCTTGGAAAATTATGCGGGAAAAGATTAACAAAAGAGTGGATTCTTGTGCCGATTGTCGATTCTGCAGTGTAAAAGATTAGCTTGTTTGAAGCTGCGTACGCTTGTGCGGTTTGGTTATTCGCATAAGCAAGTGGTTTCATTGTCCTCTTTTTTCTTCAAGAAAAGGTGACCAGATGTTCGGCTCTGCCATCAGTGTAATAGGTCCTCTTCCACCCCCGGTTTTAGCTTCCTAGGTCGGGAATATAGGTTCGTATGGCAAACTTTATGGAGGAGGGAAGGCGGTGGACGAGTCACTGGTTGCTCTCCGTTTTGGGGATCGGTGCCGTCCGCTCACATATGAGTGCGGTATCCCAGCAAATGTACGCCTGCATTTCTCAGTTCGCCCCACCTCCAAGGCCTTACCATAAGTCCTTGTCAAGTGAACTGGGTTGCCCACGTGCTTAGTGTAGAAAGCGGATGTCCGCCAATCCGTCGGTCCGCACAGGCATGATGGTGATCGCCGTCGAAAGGCAAATCGCGCCTGCTCAATCTCTCACAATTATTAGAAATAGCGTGCCTTTTTGCCAGCTTTAATTGGACAAATAAGCACTGATTCGTTAAAAATAGATTCAATTATTTACTTACCAAGTTACACTAATCAGTTGGTGGGAGACACAAACTATCAACTTGGGGAGTATGAGTACCGGGATAAATCGTTTTTTTTTACTTTCAAAAGGCAAATAATCCACTGCTTTTTTATGACTAATGGTTTCTCTCTTGGGTATTTTCGGGGATTTATTCTCTCCTGACTTTTTCCGCACTAATTACGCTTCACATTTGGGAGAAAAAAAACACTTTTGTGCCGGATTGCCGTTTTTCTCCTTAATAAACTTCTTTTGGAAATACAATGGGAGAATTTTGTTAATTATGCACTTTAATTAGAGTTGTTTTGAAACTCCTCCTTTTTTGGAAAAAAAGCAGAAGAGTGTCCTCTAGCATTGATTAAGGAGCAAACACTTGCAGTTTGAGATGACACGAGCTCTACGCAGAGCTTGACATTCTGTCGTATTGTTTTTGTTCCTCTCCTCCACTCTCCAACCGCAGACCCTTGGATTCGGAAGAGTAGTTAGCGAAGGGCATCTTATATCGCGTTGTATGCAGGTCTTACAAATAGTCAACGAATTATGGGAAGGGGGTATGAGCTCGTCACCGATCTGGAGATGTTGACAGGCTTGTCACCCAAAAGGCATATTTATGCAAACGTGTATTGCAGATTTGTTGGGCTGACTAAAGAACAAACACATCGGGAAAACAGTGCCAAATTGCTACTTAAATCTCAGCATTCTTTTACAAGCAGACCTTCTTCTGCCGCTTCACATTGACTGTTTTATTCACTTGTTTTTTATTTTTTAAGCTACACGATTCCTCAAAAATCACCGTTTAATCATTTTTCTTGAGTAAATTTAAAAATCTCCATCCAAAGGGGGTTCAAAACACACTCGGTGGTTCCGTAAATAGCTCAAGCTTTCTCTCAGAGTTATAGTTGGGCACTGAAAGGGTGCAGAAGACTGACAAATTGAAGAGCTGGAGGGTTGCAGACTCGGCTGACGTGCTGCATTGCGCGACGAATGTATAAAATCGAAAGAACCGCAAAACTCTCGCAGTCGTTAGGCAAATGACACCTCATGACGCTGAATCTGAGTGTTTACCTCATATTTGGAATTGACGAGCTTATCCTGGCCAAGTTTACCCAAACAGAACCGTGATATTGGAAAAAATGGAGCGAGTAAATCTTTGGGATCCCTTTTGAGGTCATCTGCGATTCGAGGACCCATCGTTCAGAGTTAGTGGCTGGGTAACGAATCCCAAGATCGGATTCATTTGCCGATGCCACCATTGCAGCACCCCGTTTCTTTCCTGAGGTGGCAGCTGGTCACACCACAGTGAAACAGGCCTTAGGGAGGGTTGTAAAGTCAATTCGCCAGACGGAAGCACAAACCGTGATGACTCAATAGGCCGCGTATTTGAAATGCCAATTTTTATAAGTAGCCCATGCGTTTGTGTTTTCCAATCTGGAAATTCTACATGGGTTAATCTTATTAACAATCGTTTAGGGTTTTGGTATTCCCTAGGGAGCTTTTATTATGCACCGCTTCATTTGGACTGCTCGGAGATTACGTATCTTAAAGTTATGTGGACGGCAGGGACGACGAAGTTGTTTGAGGCACTACCATTGGAGGCGTACGAGAAGATAACCAGTATTATCACCATTCAGCGGGACCGTTCTCAAGAAGGTCAAAAGTTTCCCAGGAGATGACGAAGCTATCCCAATGCACCTTCACTTCTCTCCTCACTTCGCTTCCCAAATGTGCGGGCTCTGTCTGTCCTGTGATCCCTTCATGTAAGGGATAAATCGAGGAGAATATGAGGTAGCTTCAATTTCAAGAGCGATTTTAGCGGCATTGCGACATGAGTACTTGTCTTGTGTCGTAAGGACAAGCCTTTCTCTCTGTTGGCTCAAGGATACCTCTGCCCACCTTTGAGTGGAATTGCATTGAGTAGGTAAATCTCTGGGCTTAAAGCAAGCATTAGTTTCTGGAGGACGAAGTTTTGAGTCCCCAGAAGTAAACAGAGTTTTCAATGGACTGATAAGAAATAATGGTGACTAGTAAACATAGTGTACATTTAAGTGGTTCGTGGCAAAAAAAACAAATCCACCAACACCATTTCACGTCGGAAAGTTCTTCTATCGTAGAGAAGCTTCCGCGCCTTCAGGGAACGAATTCGACCTCGCTATTAACGCACGCAAGCTTGAGCCACCATCAGCTTTAATTGACATTTAGCGATTCTACGTTACCAGAGATCGGGAGACCGATACTCCTCGGATCATCTGGCACTGTGAAGCAGCTAGAGGCAAAATCCAAGAAGGAAAGTTATTAAGTTATTTTTAAAAAATATCGCGAATCGGTATTTTAAAAAAACACCCACCTTAGAAGCGATTGAACAGTTCTTTTCCCCAAACCTCTTATCCGGATTCGTTGTACCTGTTCCGTGTTCGCATACTTCTCTTCGTTACTTCTGTTTAATCACTTTCCTTGGGAGCTTGGTATTTTTTGCAGAAGAAAAACTCATGAGGCCGGATAAAAGCCGTATTACACAGTGGATTTAAATAAACCTTAATTCCCACTAATGTATGTTATCTGGACCTATTTTTAGTCGAAGAAATAGCATGTTAGCAGTATTGTAGCGCCCGATTCTTATGAGAGAGCCTAGAGGCTATCTCTGCAGCTCAAAATCAACGCCAAGCAGTGAAGGTGAAACCTGTGGAAATCGAAGTGAAGGGCGGTGGTCCTTTTGGAGCGGATGATTCGCTTTTCACTGCCGCCAACGCAGTGTCTCCAGGCTTCGCTGAAGTTGCAATACGCCACATTGATGATTTGGTGGAAGCGTTAAGATGCCATTCCACGAAATAAAAGTGTAGCAGTTGGTGATTGAAATATCAAAGCATTTCATTTAACCTAGTGACAAGCCCTGACGCCTCGAGGTTAGCTCGAACCCCTAGAATTACTAATCATTCCAGTTTATTCCTTAACGCAGCAATGCAAGCAATTGGGCAACCATGCAGTCATCAAAGGGGTATATCTCCAACAGGCCTGGATGCCAGCTGATGGCGGTGAAGCGCTTGCACTTCTCCAGACCAAAGACCGCTTCGTTGCTATGCTCGTGGACACTGTGGAGAGGACACCTGACTCGCCTAGACGAAAACTCGTACAGGGTCGTGAAATCTGTGTGCTCTACCTTCTGACAGGTCAGTCGAACCCATCCTCTATCAACAGGTTTGTGATGAATGGAGGGTCTGAATCAAATAGTTGGCTGCCCATTTATCTCTGAAGGCATTGTCAAGCCTAGAGGCCAGTCAGTTGACTAGCACGTCTACTATATCCTTCCCATTTTAAACACCTCCATACACCTAAATGTTGATTGAATAGGATTCAAGCTGGTCTTATTTGAGTTGCACACGGAATTTAATTCGATTACAAAGTGATAGGGTCTCCTCACCGGAAATGCTTCTAATGTGGAGTTACCCAAATGTGAGATACGTCTGTCAAAGCTCTCCAGTCCTCATAAAGAAGGATAATTTCTCAAGAACTTTTCGTTATTTAACCTAGAGTGAAAAATCAGTTTGTTGACACTCAGCTCGAAGATATGAAAGAGGTGCAGCCTTCAAACCAGTCAAGATCCACACCCGTACCCTGGGATGGCAGGAGAGGAGAATAATGCCTTGCATCGCGTTACGCACTTTCTTCTGGCAGGGCTCTCCAATATGATGATCATAGCATCTCTTAATTTTAACTTTTAACAATTACATGCGCAGGAGAATCGGAAAAGTGGGTGATAGGGAGGGATGGAGGTGATTGGGTCAATTTTTTACCTCCAGAACAGCTGTCCCTCATTACTCAAATGTGTAGTAGTTTATCCCTCTTCATCTGTCTTGTTTTCCTTCTTTAAAGCACCTTTAATAAGCATTGCTTCACATGTTACTCCCTTCCGCCACATCAGTCTCCGCTTCTGTACGGCACCTTTAGGACAAATTCTGCTCCTCAAATTCATAGCAATGATGATGCAGCGATGCGCGTCTGGGGATGGGAGAGAGGGAGGGAGGGATGGAAGGAAGGAGAAGGGAGACGCCCGATGATAAGTTCTCACGCCTGGCTTTCTTCATGGCATGTCAGTCGTCAAGATGTGAAGAAAAAGTGGGGCAGTTTTTTGCATAGATGGCGACTATATGTTTAGTTTTTATACCTCTTCCTCATTTCGAAATTTAACTTATTCTATTAATCACTTTAACGATTACAGAATTCTCCTCCTGAGACGTTAAACCCGAATTATTTATAAAAATTACGGCATTTAATTCTTTTATTTGAAAAGAAAAACTTTACCTTGCCTCCTCAATTATTAGCGTATTTCTGGGAGGTGCGTTCTTCTCCTACTTCATGTATTGCACACTTGGAGAAAGCTAGACAGAAATGTGTCAAGCTCAACTGTTGAGGTGTTGACTAGATTAATTAGGACACGAAGGGTGTTTAACATGCAGTACCGCGAAACGGTTCAATGGTTTACAAATCACGCAGAAGGAGGCGGTGAATCGGTCTTGGTCTCTCTGGCTGAGGTCATTATAGAATGCTCGGTAAATTAGCCACAAAAAAGGAAAATTCTAGGGTGCTTCGAAGCAGCAACGTCTCCTCAGTCTGCAGCGCAAAGCAGGCAGCCGCAAGTCACACCCATCAACGTAAACCGACACTTTATGGGGAGCAAAAAGTTGTTCATCCCTCGTAGTTGCGTCTTTTTCTTCCCTAAATCTATTAATCGTAGTTAGGAGAGAAATTTCCTCGATTATTTATGGTACAGCTATCATGTTAACCTTCTTTGCTCCTCCTAATCTTGGATTTATGGGCAACGCTTCATCCCTCATCGAAACTTCCTTTTTAGAATGATAAATTATGAACTTCATTGAGATTTTATTGATGTATAAAACACCTTAATTGCTTTCAAACTCAAAGCCATGTTCGAAAATCCCAAAATTTTACACAAAGGTTTTTATTCATTCTTTCAAGAATCCTGTCTTACTAAATTGTATTGACCTTGTTTAACGCCATCTTTTACTTCTCCTCACGTTTGCCTTACTAGAAACTTGCCAACTGATGGCGTTTCTGGTAACAAAACGTGACCTTTTCTACGGGCACGAATCGGAAGAAAATGTTGAATCTGTGGCACCAACTCTGAAAAATCTCCTCATTTCCGGCGGTGTTGAGGTGCTCTTTTTCATTCATCTCTCGCCCCCTTTCACCTCTTCTCTCGTGCAAATGGAATTCGCGTCTTCCGGTGAAGTAGTTGTTTCTGATCGTCATCGTTTGGCAATCGTTGACATGAAGGCGTGCTTCACGGCCAGGTACCACCATCTCTAAATGTTCAGTCTAGGCTTATTCCCAAAAATAGGAAAAAAATACTGGTTTTCGGGAGGAGGAATTTTAACCTAGTTTAGAAGGCTAAATGCTGTCAATCTTCTATTCAAACTACATTTCAACTTGACTTTGAGTTCTTTGTTTGGGGACAAAACCGCCTAGAAGTTGTTGCTATGGTGATATGGAAATGAAGGGACTAAATGTTTATTAAATCATTCTTAGAGTATTTTACAATTCCTTTTGCTAAATTGTTAAGATATTTTGTCTCTTATTTATTATTTGCAACTATGTGCTTATTTATTACTCTTATGCGTTTGTTTATTCATAATGTCAACAGGATGATTGGTTTGCTTTATCGATTTTTTCCACGCAAGGATCAATATTCGTGAAATCAATAAAGTGTCAAATTTGTGGTCACATTGATGCGATTTTTAATCCTTTGGAAAAATTTTAAAGCAAGGTTTCGAATTTGAGCTTCCGAATTACAACTTTTTTTTGCGTTTTAGCATTTATGAAAAAGAAGGTGTTGCTATTGCAAAGTACCTGTCGATAGAAGGAGGTGCAGATGCTTTTACCACCCGTAAGTTGGGCGAAATTATGCATTGCGTGAAATATTTTGGAAAACAACCACTCGCTAAAATTCTTTTATAAAGATGACCGAAATTGTCATTGTTGGACAGTGCTGCTGTTATTCATGCGATTACCCTTGAAGACGGAATAAGACCTATGCATGCCTACAGAGGTGTGAATGATATCTACTGAACCGTGCTAGTGAAAAGCGGGGTAGATAAATTAACAAATCATATTGGCTTTCATTTGGCAAGAAAGTGGCGGAATGGTGTGCTACCCTTGGAAACGTTCCATGTTTGGTTTTTTAGAAGCTCTCTTCCTTGCTGTCGTCTATCGCGTATTCTAGAATCCGCCAAAACTCGCAATGCCGTCCAAATCCACTAATTGGCCATCATCACCTAGACCTGGACTTTAGGTGTGCTAATAATAATAATCCAAAAGACTACACTTGCGTTAATGAAACCCCTCCCCAGTACCCATGCTCCGCCCCTGATCGCATTGGGAAGTCGACGGGATTCAGTGTTGCGGCTGTTTCAAGTAGTTGCTAGAAGCCAATTTTGCCTCCTTTTGAGCTCCCCTTTCATCAGCTTTGACTTAACTCTTCCTAAAGAAGAAAGATGAGAAATGCCGGCTCCATTATTAATTTATTGCAGACATCTTCGAAGTCTTGATGCTGTGGACATGCTCGTTGATCTGTCCACCCAATGACGTTGCAAACATTATGACACGAGGTATTCAATAATCAGACCAGTTTGAGGATATAAGAATCAAGGAAGTGTTGAATTATCGTCTTTTGAGCCTTCCATGGTGGGACAGAGTCCTGTTGAAATGCACAAATCCCTTGGCTCAGGGTTTAACAACGGTAAACTAATGCCTGGACGGAAATCACCGCGCTTTTATCAAGTCACTAATGGGAAAAAGAGACATGGGACTAGATGATCACCACTGATTTGCCGCGATTTTCGTTGGTCAAATCGTGGATTTTATAAATAAAAAGTTTAGCAAAATATCTGATCAGCAAGAAACTTTTATTTTCGTGTGGAGAAAACCTCGACTGGGAACAAAATGCCCTTATCCAATTTTAAGGGGACAAAAATCTTATAAGCTGATAGTAAAGTATTTTACCCTCCACTCCGGATTGTAGAGGTGTTTCATTGGCGAACAGTGAAGTTTGCATGTCAAAAGCCTTATGAAAGACCAATTTCCAAAGGCACCAAGTCCTCTAATACAAGTGCTGTCGCCTCCTCTTTCGCCTCTGCCTCCTCTTCCTCATCATCATCTGCAAAGAAAATCTCTCTCCTTCCAATAGTATGGTCTCTCTCCGTTCTCTCCGTCGGCTTATCAGCCGCCTGTCTGTTTATGCTGGTGGCGCTTCTTCGACTAAAAAGCACCTGCGTTAAGCAACGCCATCATCTTCGACATTCAAACACCAAATCAGAAGCTCTTTGTCATCGGAACACTTGTCTTGGTCACGAGAAGTTTAGTGGTGCGATTAATCTTTCTCAGACCAGTGATGTCATGGAGCCTGAATATCACTTCTCCTCCATTGTGCCTCCTGAGTCCAGAAACAAGTTAGTGGGATCTCTGGACGTATTGACAACATCAGAGGCTTTTCCAAAGATTCATACCTACCCAACGGTTACGTGTGTCCCCATGAAAACACCTTCTCTACCAAGGCGATATCAACAGTTTAATAATGACCTCGAGCTGAGAACCTTTACAATTCCACCTATCAGACCGAGATTGGGATTTGAGGAGATCTGATGTATGTATAATAAAGTAAAACTGCCAATTATGACGCCTTACCTCTAAATTTGGCGATTATGTATAGAAAGCTCGGACAAATGCTAATCAAATTCTCGAAAGAGGAGATAAGGCGATCAAAATGTCCACACTGTTAGTGAGGTATTTGTCACCGGTTGTTTTTATGAGTCGACTTTGACTCCATTTCGATGCTACAGAAGCATAACTGGCAGAATTCTGGCAAGAAACTGCCTTCGTGATGGAATGGGTAGGCGTACGCTGGTTGGTTGGCAGATTGGCCTCGGTCGATCCCTCCGAGACCATGCATGAGTAGTTCACTAGATGAAGACTAATTAATAATGGTGATGGAGATCCACTACCTTCATGCCACACAGCTGGTTGAATGGTGGACAGGAAAAATCTTCCCATAGGAAACAGCCAGAAGTAGTCACTGCTTGAGGCTTCAAACATAATTCAGCACTCCCTACAGCCTTCCATTGGGCTAGGGGAGAGAGATTGTTTCATCCCTTTCCTCCTGTTTGTAATGCTTTTCAAGGAGACTACCAAGTGTTTTTATCCTAAGCAATCGTCCGCAAATATGACTGTTGGAAGGACAATAGTGACATGGGAGCGGAAGTGTTCAGGAATGTGCAATTTTTGTTTGAGGGTGTGAGGAAGTTTAAAGAAATTGGAGCACTTAAGAACACTTTTCCATGCGTTTTAATGATGTTAGGGATAGCCAAGCGATAGATGTGCTCGTGTCCGTCTTGACAAAGTTTAAGCTTGAATTTTTACACTGTTGTGACGCGCCGATTCTTTCGGAAGTGCCAAGAGGCGATCAGCGTGACCCGCAAGTTACGCCGCAGAGTGAAATCACAATCTGAGGGTAATTTAGCGCTTGGGTAAGTAAACGTGAAGTTAAGCAAAATGCCGAGTCACCACACCCGGTTTAATCTTCTGAGCGTTGGTTCTCTGGGCTCCCATTAACCAATCTTCGTGGTAGACCATCATTAAGTAGGCGTTTTTGTAGAAACACCTGCTACTCAAGAACTACGACCATTTAATTTCCTTACATCTAGTAAGGTGTGTGATTCCCTATTCACTTATCCATCTCCGTAATTACCACTGCCTCAGCGGTTGCGTCCTACTTTGAAACTATGTTTTAGGTGAGGGAGTGCACTGGTTTCGTTTTGTTTAAGGCCAGAGGATCCCTTAAAATGTGGGTAGCTCGTACACCGCAGCTCTTCCTCCTTGCCACTTTGTTAGCATTTCAGCACCACCCAACCATAAGGTGGTGACCACCTAAAGAAGTCACAAGAAATGCCTAAATAGAGACAGCTTGCATCTTCCCGCGGGCAAGATTTTGTGATCTGCGATACCTCATGCATCTCACAAGTCTAGCCCGTGGAATAGGAGTAGAAGAACAATTTCGTCAACAGATGATCACATGCGGGATGTGGTGTATGCCTCGGAGGTAGTGAGTGGGGCCTTTGGGGATAACCGCCTATTAAGAATGCAATGCAACGAATCGTTGCAAAAAGTCTGCATCCTTAGAACTGAGTTGACACCGCTTAGTAATCCATGCACAGTCAAGTCAAATGCATCACTTCAAATGGATCTTCATGCCAGGAAGCTACAAAATCGCGGATATCTTTAAAAATTCCGCCTTCTAACCTCCCTCATTAAAAAAGGAGAAGAACGCGGCGAAAGAAGATAAAGCAAAGTGAATAACTCATTAAAAACATTTTAAGCCCAATTCAGTAAATGAAAGACTCACATTCCAAACGATGGACACCATATTTCCACCCCTTCGCCCCCATCGTACTTCACACCGCATAACAGTCAAAATTGGACTGAATGAATAAGTTTTAGAAAAATATTTTCATTTCCCCAAATTCTATCATTTGGATTGAAGAGTGTGCGTTTGTGCGAAATAAACCGCGGGATCGGATAGGCTAGGCAAGAGGGAAGTGAGCCGATTTCGCACACCTTAAAACCACTTAATTTCTTCAAAAAGGGAAAGTCACTCAGACAGATTTTGCTTATTCAAACGCATAGAGATGCATGGAAAAGCGTTTTGAAAAAAAACTCTGCCGAAATAGAGAGGAACCATTCAGGAGGCCACTGTCATGGACTGAAGCACGATCTGCAGAGATTGAAGTGGCCACTCGGTAACCTTTTCCTAGGAGTCGAAGGCCTTGCAATAGGCCGCAAAGATCAAGGTGGGTGATTTGTTTGCCACTGCCACCGTTGTAGTGCTACGAGTCTCTTCTGAGGTGGTGGAATGAAAGAAGTAGAGCAAGGCAACTAGCATGGCCGGCGCGTTAAGATTAAGTTTATTTTTACGATGAATTGTGCCTCCATTATTGCCTGCTGACTTCCGACACGAAGAAAGACGTAACGTCCTCAATGAGTAGACTTCGTAGATGGCAAATTTGCAAAGTTGTTAAGAAGATTAACTTTGCAATTCTCTGGAGACCAGTATAAATCCACTGCATGAAATGAGGTTTCCAATTCATCCATACCCTGCCGGAAGTATTTGCCGCCTTGGGGAGTGGTTTTTCGAAGGAATAGGACTGTATTGCTTTTGTTCATACTTTAGGGATTCTGCAGCCTCCTTTTCCACTCCCCTCCTCACTTTCTTCCCCTTCTCCTCTCCTATTAGATTTGCCCCTGCAATCCCAGGCTGGTAATATTTTGAGGAGACTTGGCTTAGGTCTACTCCACCCTTGGGATTGGTCTTTGCGTTCTTTTACCTGTAGCTTTTAGTATTTACTCGAATTTTAAGGGTATTTGAAAGAATTTCCACCTATCGCCAAGGGATTAATGGATATTTGCAACCTCATGGACAACTCAGGGTTCTATATTGGTGGCAACAGTCATTGAGTCCTCGCAACCAATTGATGGAATTCTTACCAAAGCCACATCTATTTGGTGTTTTGGATAAAAGCAATGAATGGTGGAACGATATCGGTCCTGGGTGACGCGAAAAAGTGTCATAGAAGTGGGAAGTAGGAAGTAATGATGCCGTATTATGGAAATGCGTATCCCAACCCAATGCAACCAACGCGGTGGAACGCTAACACCGGAGCTGAACGGACTCCTTGCCTTTTTTTTTGCCAGACACCGGATGACTTTAATTCCCTCTAACGACCACGATGCGGTGGATGATGGTGAAGGAAAGGGAGGAGTGCCGGGGGCGGTGTACAAAATTTTTCCATCAGAAATTCATTTTGCCACTAATTAACGCTGAAAAGGCCAGACATCTTCAACTAGTACCATTAACTGATCTACAAGATGCATTTACACTCAATGAGCAGAAACACTAGTTTTTAGCTTCTCCGGGCATGTCGAAAACGTCTACTGCATTAAAATTAATTTAGGCAGTGTTGTCGTAATTAACAAAGCATCATTTTATTGTCCATTCATAGATTGTTCAGATGAAGAAAAATTGTCATTGGTAGGGAGAAGAGGATTTGAATTCTAACATGGTCAATAACTTAGGCTTTAAGAATTGAATTATAATCTTGGAATTGGCAGTCTAAAGTGCCAAATGAGGAAACCATTTCCATTAATGAGTTTATTTTTTAACTATTTAACGATTGATTTCACTTTGGTTGGTTTTCGCTTTTGGAGTACCCGATAAAATTATTGGCATACAGAGGTGTTCCTGTCATCCTTTTGACTCCTTATGGTTGACTATCTATTCATCTGCCGATCCTCCTGTATTCGTCAATCCTGTATCCATCTATTGATAGACGAACCTCCTCCATGTCCATAAAAATTTTTTAAAACTAGTTCAACTCGCTGAGATATTTTTAACCTCCAAATATGAAAGCCTTCCGCAGTTTGTTTAGGACCCGTCCACTGGTTTGATTTGTTATGCTTATTATATGAAGGCAAGAATCAGAGCTCTAGATCAAGAAAGAGGAAGAAGGCTAAGATACCTTCTCTCCCCTTAATAAAGCCAAACCCAGCTTTTTCTCCCGCGACAGTCATGACAACATTGACGCCTCCCTTTCGACTTGTTGATTAAGGGAGGTGAGTAGCATCCACCCATAATGTTGAAAGAGTCGTTTATGGGCAAAATACAAAGCCTTATTCGCTCTGTGTCAAACCTTTTATCCCGCCTGTAGTTTAACCGCTGCATATCGATTATTGATTATTGGACTTGCGTGGTGACGTGCTTGCCAAGGTGAAATTGAAAAATCGATGAACTTGGACGCAACTTGTTTGGGCACGTCGTGGACACTGGAAGACTAAAAAGCATCGTGCTATTTTATGATGCTAATGCTAACCATAAATTAGGCGAAAAAAGTACGGAGAAGGAAAACGAGGAAATTGGATAATATTTTGCTATACCTCGTTTTTTCTTTTTATTTTCCCGCGTCAAGTCAACTAAGATGCTGTAAAAAGTCTCAGGTATGATTTATGTCGAGAGAGAGAGAGAGAGAGGGAGGGTGAAACCAAAAAAAACCACCCAATGGTATTTTCCATGCTGAACTTCCGTTGAGGTGGACACGACGAAACCCACCAAGGGAGAAGAGCTTTACGTTAAGCCAGTCAGTCGAGAGAGCAATCCAGTTGGTGCCCGCCCCACATTTATTTGTCTCAAAAGCTTTGGCATTTTCTCTAGATCTTAATTTTCTCACACGTAAAGTGGATTATGCGCTTGGATGAAGGAAGGTAGTCTAGATCTGTTGAGGTTTATGGCCTACTTGCAAAACCTTCTGAAACATTTCCGCCTTTGAGGCCTCGATGGCTTCTCATTGGTCAGTATGACGTGTACGGTTGGAGTATAGATACTAATCCTTACTTCCAGGTGAAGGTAAGTCAGTGAGACGAAGCGGTGTAAGACCCCCTACAGCAGACGAAACGGACATGCTGTACGTCTGGTGTAACCACACCATTTCTGTTCGGAAGTTCTCATCACTTTGATTAGTCTCATTTGGATCTCGACAGTGCCATTGATCACACACATGGTTTTTACGTCTTTCAGAAATCTGTATGATTTGCGTCACCTTGAATCCTTCCTGAAGCCGTAACGAGTCAAATCACTGTTGAAGTGGACTTGCCACTCCCCAGGGGAGATTGATTAACACGAGGCCTAAAAACCTTACCCTGTCTGATACTGCTTTCACATTCTCACACAAAGGCAAAAAATTAAGAAATTCAGACGTTGGCATACTGACAAGGAAACTTGAGCAATTCAATTTACTTTGAGGGTTGCTCATTTTGAAGCAAAAAGGGATCAAGAGGAACTAGTCAATTCACTTATTTTGCCATCATGAATTACGGCTAGGAAGGGACTACTTTTGGAGCCAGTCGATGATCTGTTCTGTTAGCTTCGTAGACAGGACAGGACAGTAGACACGACGCGTTTGATGCCTGACATGGTATCCGTCTGCTCACTTTCCTTTCATGAGGGGCTTTTGCAAACACGAGGCCGCTTCTTCTCTGAATAGTGGAGCTTATCGAACTAAAGGAAGTCCCTTCGCAAGAGTAGGGAAGATCAGACCACGTCAACCAACATGAGTCAACTTTTGATGACTTAAGAATGGATTCAAAAATGAAGAGTGCAATAGGATACCCTAGAGTGACAATAACTAGACAAGTGCTTATATCAAAAGTTCCTCAGTTTTATCACTTTATTAAATATTCAGTTCTTACAGGAAAAGTAATTTAGGAGAATTAAGAACTAAATCTTTATCTGGAAGCTCAAAAAGCCAGCATTCATGTTGAAATAGCTGTAAAATGCTTTGGTAATATTTAAATAGACTAAGCCGTCAAGGGCTAAAACTACAAATTTCAAAATTTCGCTGACTGCCACTTCTTCACCACTGTATCATCAACTACAAAGAAAATCATCAAAAAGAAATGCATAGTTTAGAACGCTTTTTGGCATTATAGAGTCCCATTTCTGAAAACATAAAGGCAACAAATAATTGGCGGAAACCGCAATTAGTGCTCGATTTTCATTGGCCACTAATTCGGAGCCGGGACATACCATTGACGGGTGAAATTCGGGATCCTCGGTTTGCAAAATGGATAACTAAAATGAGATAAACAAAAGCATTTATGATATTTGAACGCACTCCTTCCACACAAGAGTGGGGCGTTTTGCCCTAGATGGTGTTAAGTCCCTCATGCCTCTATCTTATCCTCCTCCCTCGCTGCCCCTACTGCCACTTATGCCTCGGCTTCCCGGCGACATTTTTTCTGAGAGCAGCTTGGAATGGACTGCTTCAGCGTATGCTCATACTAACACTCTTAGCCCTTCGGCTTTTAATTATTTCACTCATAAAATCCACAAATGAACTCGGCCGCAGCAAGTGCGTTTTTGTTAAAATTCTAAGTCGGCTTTTCGCATGCACCTGTGTAAAATACAAAAGAAGGGCTGGAACAGAACATCATAGGAGATCGAATGCAAGCTTTAACCATTGCCAATTAATGCAAGGAAAATCGCCTTTATATTGGTCAACCAAACCAGAGTGTTGACAAAATAAGCAAGAAAAATCAAACTGCAAACAACTTTAAATGCATCAGCCGTCACACAAAAGAACCGTCACAATTTGGCTCTATCATTTTGAGCAGCGTGAGTCCCTATCACACTTGGGGATTGAAGATGGGCAATTAATTCAGGAAGTTTACCATCTTATAGTTATTTGTGTAGTTACAACTTAATTGAAGGGCTGCAATCTGTTGTAGCTTAAAAAACTCAGAGAATTTTGTTTAGGAAATACAAATCTTATTTTCGGTTAATTGCTAGCCCGCATCAGATAGATCCAGCATAATCTATCTGTCTATGGAAAAATGGTTTTTTGAAACACTACCACAAGGGGAGCAAAAATGTAATTCACTCAAGTCCCGAAATATAAAGCGTCTTTAAAATAGTAAATAACAGATTGTCAAATAGCAAAAAAGCTGTACCGTAGTTGTAGTACTTATATTCCTTAAATGTGCTTTGTAGGCCAGAGGCGGGAAAACAATATGAACTACGGGACGGAGCAGTGTGGAGACACGCTGCAGCGTGACACTTCCTCGGCCTGAACCCCACATCTCGCCTAGCTGTGTAATTATCACCCTACTAACAAGGGTGACCAGAAGGAAGAGGAGGAACCCTCTACAATAGTGATCGGTAAAATGAGCCACGATTTACAAATGTTATCAGCACGTAGTTTATTCATAACATTTTAAGGCCGATGAGTAAATCGAAAGGCGAAATTGAAGAGAGCACATCAGAGTTAGCTAGCATTTTTTGCTTGTAGCATACCAAATAGATGTCATTGCATCATGCATGACAAAAATTATAAAAGCTTTTGATCCATTAGTAGATATGGAAGGATTTCATCGCAGGATATTATATTTACCAAAAGTTTTAGTTCTTAGCACTAAGAGTGACAAGAAACTACACAAAAATACATAAGATCGTAAACAACTTACTTGAATTAAGAAGGTTCAAATAATATTTTTATCTGTGCTGATTATTATTTCTTCATTCGCGTCAATCTTAGAGACAAAATTTACTTATAAATGTCAGTGCATACGCCGGGTCACTTGAATGTGTTCGTTCTGATTCTGTCGTTTATCTGTTCTAGTTTACTCTGGTAACTGCAATAGTTCTTGCAGTTTTGACAGCAGCAATATTGCTCCCTCTATCTCTACTTCACTTATAGGTTTTGCGATAATTTTGAGGTTTATCTGATGACTTCGTTTCGGCGGATTCATCTCGATGTCTGGGCCATTTTAACCATGATCCTTCAAATCATTTTCTATGGCGTATCTTTTACTGGTTACAGTACACCATATTTGGCTGTAACTGTTGCTCGTGTTCTTCCCCCGCATTGTTGGGTATGGACATTACTAACCTTCAGCTTTTACAACACTCGCATACTTAATGTCTTGCTTGACATGGCTACCGTTTATCTTGTCGATGTGGTTATGTTTCCCTCGTGGAAGATGGTCGAGGTGGTTCGTTGCTGTGCTATATCGCAACTTCTCTCGACAGGCCTAGCTGTTTGCACACTCTTCGTCGGCTATGCATGCACATTTGATACTAATCTTCTCTGGACAAAACCTATTTGCGGTTTGGGTCCCCTTCTCGGTGCGGCATTAGTTGTAGCTCGTCAACTCACTCCAAATAATGTTCTTGCAAACCTCCCACTGGGAAAGTTTCGCACCAAGCACATCGCGTTTACCATTTTCTTCTGCTTCCTTCTCTTCACTATCCTTCGCATTATCGACTATGTTTACTTCCTTTTATTATCATATGGGGCATTTGTCACTTGGGTATATCTTCGGTTCTTCCAAAGACACAGCAATGGCGACATCGGTGATACATCAGATGCTTTTAAATTTTCTGGGTAGGTTTTCATATGCGTATCAACTTACTCTATGCCTATCGTAGGTTCTTTCCTAACCATCTGGAACCACCAGTATCGATTGCTTCGAATGCTATTTATAATCTACTTGTGAAATTGCATCTTTGTCGCTCCCAAATGGTTTTTGACACGGAGTGCTTAGAACCATCATTGTCTGTCCGAGTAGTTACTGATGCTGGTGCTGAAAAACTTGAGTAAGCTTCCTTTGTTCACGCCTTTCAAGTTTCTTTCTTTACTCTCCTACTTACTTTTATGCCTCCATTTATCTGCTTAGATCCTCCCAGGTAAAAATAAACGCAAATTCCGGAACATATCTACCAAAGGAAGTCTCAGTACAACCTCCTTCGTCAGCCAACGTTCATTTGCCTCCAAAATTGCCCTAACTTTCTCCTGTTTTTTTAAAGCACAATCTTTTTGCTTCCTTTTACAAGAATCTCAGACTACATTATGTATTTTTACATAAATGTCTTCCGTTTTGTAAGTTGCGCCTCCATTTTACTATGGGGCGGATTTTCTCGTTATGTCACCATTTTAATAAAAACTGTAGGAACTTAGTCATAGTGATGCTCTGGAAGGTCTATCTCATGTTCCGTCGGATGCTCGTTGAGGTCGTTGTCTACCGGTAGTAAATTGCGGTTACTTAAAGACGTCTTACGTCGACTAGTTAAGCTGTCGCAGATGAAGGAGTTGTTGAATTCCTGACATCATTTAGTTATTCACTTGATTTGTTCATTTTGCCATAGGCGGAGCTGCCCTTCACCGCACCATTCTGCCACCATCCTGGGAATAGATGAAGCTAAAATTTGATTCAAGGTGTTCGAGTCGCTACTCTGCGCTATGCTTAACGGTCTTGAAGGTATCGAGTTTCTGTCTTGCTCGGATTCTGCCTTTGCGAAAAGCCATTTGATCTCTATTTGGTGGGGTGCTACTTTTGAATTGATTGGGCTTCGTTTCACCAATCAGAATGCAGCCCATTATCCAATGGTATTTCCCCCCCCCCCCCTCCGTAGGATCCTCGCCATAGAAGAGAGGTATCTTTCGGGCTCACGGGGTTGAAGAAATTCAAAAACAGGTAAGTTTTCTCTACGGAAACTTGGCGCCTTAATTCTGGCGCTCCGCAGTAGAATGAGATGCGCCTTTTAATTTGCTGGTATTCTGTGATTTTTCTTCTTAAAGCACTCGCAACCACCCGTGCCAGTGGTTCTTCGCACTACCTATAATCAGTGTGTTCACTTTGTTTGATAACGTTTTAGAAGCATGAACCGCAATGTCTTAATAGTTTGCCTAAGTTTGTGTTAATTTATGCGGGTTTTTAAATCCAAGCGGACCATAATTTCGCTTGTTGCCTTGACCACCGGGCATTGGGGGAAAAACCAGCCCGTTGACACGTCATCAATAATCCTTCTGTAATGCTAATTTGGCCCCTTGGAGATCTAGCGAATAGTTGAAACGCTACAGTAAGGTGCAGTGTCTAAAGAAAGCAGTCTGTACATGGCAAAACTACAGCCTTTTGACTTGGTCTCTTGACGGCCTTCACAATAGCTTCATACGTCATCGTCATTCGCCATAAGTGATATGACCTCTATAGTCAGAGTTTTGGTTGCATAATGAGAAATCATGTTAGTATGATGTCCGCAAATTGTTAAGACGGCACACGCTAGTGAATGAAACGGGAGCATAGTAGATCCCAAGACGTGGAGTGTGAGCGCTGGTTTTGTACATCTTCTCTCCTCTGCGTGGCTTGGTGTAAAGTCAAATGACTTTCGAGTCGAAGGGCCCCAATGCTACCACTTCTGCTGTCACCAGGATAGCAAAGCAGTGGTACCTCTTACCATGACTATTTCTATTACTACTTCTTCTTATGCCGTGCACAAAAATTATTTGGCTCTCAAAACTTGGCGTGGCTTTAAAAATTCATCGATCGCGGGTCTTAACAGGTCCAGCTAGCTAAAGTGTCCGCGAAATTTGGCGCTTTGTTACGTTATCGAGTAATGACCCTGAAGTCCCTACGATTTTGAAATTAGTATTTTCACCGTTGCCGCAGAGGTATTGCCCAAAGCTTTTGTCAGAGTTGCAAAATCTATGGCAGTTGAGAAGGCAGAGGCTAGGCTATAGGCATAACTTTTCGATTACGCCTTCAAATATTACGAATCGCTATCAAAATTATTACCAGTCATGAATATATTTAATGAATTGAAATCTACTAAAGGTAATGGGGTTAGAACAGCCTACGGTAAGCGTAAGTAGCTCGATGGATTTGCAATAATTTGTTCCAGAAAACATACAGGAAGGCTGGTTTGTAATTGAATTTTGAAATAACCATGACATATGAATACCATAGAACCCACTCCTGCTTTAAGACAACGCAAAGGGTGCGTAATGAGTTGTGCATCGTCCTATAGATTAACCGGTTCCCCGAGGATTTGGAGTCACAAAATGCCGTTCTCCAAGGGGTTTCTTACCCAAGGTCAACGTGCTGCTTTAGGAGGGCGTACAAATGCAGGTGGCACCTTTAAATTCGTAGCACGCATGGATGTAACTGTAATTGACCTGTTAATGTTGTCCACTGCGCATAAGGTTATCTGCAGCGTCCTGAGACCTTTCGGCGGTTTGCAGGGCTACTGACGTGATCTAAGCCGTCAGAAAGGGCACAAACTGCAAATAATAATGTTTCGGAAAATCAAACTTAAGATTAAAATGAGTGCCAAGACCACTTTTACGTACAGTCTAAAAGTCAATAAAACAGCTCTCAAAATACCCAGGTCCGGAGAATAGGTAGATTTGGTATTTGTTGCAGCTTAAGTGTAGCCATTATCTATGTAGACAGGGCTGAGAAACTGAAAGCATTTAAATAAATGTCATAGACATAGCCTGATGATAAGCAGGCGTGAAGCATGGTTTCAATAATTGTTATCGTTTTGATCGTGGATCTTAAAATGTTTTCCACAATTTGAGAGATTTCGTAGCACTTGTAAAACATTGATTTTAAAATTTTGGCACAATATTGATCAAAAAACAAGGGTAGGTCTT
Organism: Taenia hydatigena; assembly: GCA_036345935.2. Lineage (NCBI taxonomy): Eukaryota > Metazoa > Platyhelminthes > Cestoda > Cyclophyllidea > Taeniidae > Taenia > Taenia hydatigena. Next base: position 20,070,288 of record JADWOT020000005.1, on the reverse strand, counting down.
TAGATTTCTTTGCCTACAATACCCTCAAGTACCTATTCACTAATTGTTTAAATTTACGAAGCGCCAAGGAGGCACTTTCTTCGAAATCTATCGTGATTCGCTGGTGTCTTGGGCTATTCTAGGATGTCGGGCGGGATAGAGGCCCTTGAGCTTAAGGAGGATGATATTAAGTTAATGATTGCAGCTAAGGTTCATCTTGGGAGCACGAACGTTAACTATCAAATGCAGCAGTACGTGTACGATCGCAATGATGAGGGTAACCATATCATTCATCTGAACAAAACCTGGGAGAAATTACTTCTTGCCGCACGTGCCATTTGTGCCATCGAGAATCCTGCCGATGTTGTCATAATTGGCGGTCAGCCTACTTGCCAACGTGGTGCGCTTAAGTTTGCCCATTACACTGGAACCACGTCCGTCCCTGGCCGCTTTACACCGGGAGCTTTTACTAACCAGATACAATCTGGGTTCAAAGAGCCACGTCTTCTCATTGTTTGTGATCCTAAGGCTGATCACCAGCCTGTTCGCGAGGCTTCTGCTGTCAACATTCCTGTCATTGCCTTCTGCAATACTGATTCACCATTGCAATGTGTCGATATCGCTATTCCATGTAACAACGATGTAGGACAGTTAGCTTGTGCATGTTATTTGCGATGTTATTTAGAAATACTCTATTGCGCTGATGCTGTGGATGTTGGCTCGTGAGGTTCGCCGTATGCGCGGCCTCGATCCTAGGTCTCAACCATGGGATGTCATGATGGATCTTTTCCTCATGAGGGAGCATGTTGATGAGGCTCCTGAAGGCACCGAGGGTGAGACTCAAGAAGCTCCTTTCGAGCAGGGAACAGCTGACGCAGGTAAATTTAGTCTTCGCTTTTGAACTTAATCCGGTAAAGCCCGGTTCCACGTAATTGTATTTTCTCCTTACAAGCGGAAGCCGAAGCTGCGGAATGGGATGCTGAGGCGTCTCTTCCCGTTGCTGGAATGCCAGAGCTCGGTGTTGGTGGTGCGGGTGGTACTTGGACGGCTTACGATGTGAAGACTGATACTTCATGGACCTAAGAAGTTTGTAAATAAAGTTGTGAGGAAATCATTTCCATCGAATTCCAATAATGAGGAGTTATTCCTCATGTGAGGAATAATGCCTTCGTAGTTCAACTTGGCCTCTGTGCCCGTTTTCCACTGTAGCTCGTTAGCGCAGAGAGGATGGTGTGATTTCAAGGCTTTCTGCGTTTTGTTGATGTTGCGCCCTTCGGCCTCTTGTTCTATGATATGCACTCTTAAAACGGTATGAGATTAGTTGGGGGAACTTGAGGCATCTTTGGGGCCCTCTGTTTTGCTGCGAACGGTTGGTTGAAGCTCTAGTGTTTCTCGAATCTCGTCTGAGTTCCGTCCACTGGTGTTGAGATGCACTTCCAGTGATTCTTTCGTTCTTATGAGTGGCAGTTCTCGGCCTCGTGTCGTTTGCATTTATCACTAGAATTGAAAGTGTACATGAGTGCTTTGGAGGGGGGGGGGGGGGAGGTGCTCTGCAGCTGAATTGAGGTAGCTGCAGATGTTTCTAGCTCGACACGTTGGGGCCACTTGCAGTAACGGGTTCGTTGAGTGACACGAAACGCTACGTGGGCCTCGATGGCTGCCTTTGATCCATTGTGTTCGCGCCACTACAGTATCCAATTTGGGAATATAAATCACAGGCATACCGAATGACAGTCCAGCGCAGGTGTCCATGGCTTCTGAGATTGAGTTAATTTCTTGTGTTACTACGCGACAGATCTCCTTAGTTGTATTCGGTGAATTTTGGGTTTTTAATCTTTTGTAAACCTTCGGTAGTCATCTACTTCCATCAGAGCTCTGCAACCCGCTGAACGTTGCCAGCAGTCTAGATTGTTTTCAAGCCTTCACTAAGCGAACATAGCCTGCAGCTACTTCTCGAAACTTGTGGACAGTTTGAAGTGCTTGCATAAATAAGCGGCAATGGGTTGTCTTTGATTCCCCCTATCAACTTAAATTCTTGAGAAAAAAGTAGGACTACCGACCACTACAAAGGATGGTGGAGTGTCGAACGCGTCTCTGGGTCAACGGACGGAATGACATATGACGATCAAGGCCTAACTTCAAGGAAGTATACAAAGCGTGACCTTATCTCGCGTAGCTTAATAAGTATAGCTTCGCTTTGATGCTGGCGATTACTGTGGCTTAATGACCGTCAACGATCTTTGTTGAGTTAATCCCCTCCTCAACCTCATGCCATTACCTCACGATCAAGCCTATGAGACCCAGCCACACCACTGTTGGCGCTCAGTCAGGCAAGCTGCCAGTCCAAATTCTCGGGCCAGTCAAAGCACCCAAAGCAGGCAGCAAAAACGGTGGTACATTTGCACAGGAAGCGCCGATGCTCAAGGCCTCATGGAAATAAAAGGAAAAAACCAGACCCTAGGATGTCCGTCTATACTAAATACGCTAACTACAACATGTTCAAGGCCAATCGACACAAATGATGTGAACGCCGCAAAGACGTTTAAACACATTGCCAATGATGATTTCCTCCGTAACATTATCCATCCCGAACATGGTAGTCACACTTACAAGCATCAGACCAATCGACGGGACGTTTGGCAGAGAAGACCGAAGCATAATCCACCATGAACATATCTCGACAAGCATACACTGAGCATATCCCACCGCGAAATCGAAGTGAGGTGTGGCAATAACCTTAGAACTTCATAGGCAGCAAACATCGGATCAATTGCCAATTCCTACTCATTGCTTTTGTGTTTTTAATTAAAAATCCGAAACGCAGTTATATTCGACCGTACCCATATTTCCAAAACTAGCTAGGAATTGCAGTGAAATAACTCCTACTAGCATAAAGCGAAAAGCAGGCATCCCTAATTTGATTTGATTGAAATACAAGAGTATATCAACAGATTTATTCTAAACCCTCCAATACCTCACACTCATTCTTCATCATAGAGTAAAGAGCACCCCGGATAGTAGCATAAACTGATTCCGCTCTCGAAAAAGCCTCTTCCATAACCCTTCGCAAGCCATCCACAGAACGAAGCTCCAGTGAAGTGCCGTTGAACATGGTCACCTGGCGCAGTTGGGGCATCACTGCCACCGAGGATATTGAGCCGTCACCTTCAGGAGAGTTTGAATTGAATGTCGTGCAGATTACGTCCAGTCCGATGGCCAGATCGTACATTTGAACACCAGCATGAACAAGCGCCAGAGTTGCGCACGTAATTCCGGCAGATAGACAAGATGGGGTATTACAGACGTAGTTGTTCAGCTCTGTGCCATCATCGAGGATAGTTACGGCTATCTGGTACTTGCCGCGAGGGAAACTATCCTTGCAAACAGAAGCAGAGATTCAAGTAATGAAATTCTTTTCGGTTTTAATTTAGACAGTTTTTACTCACAAGAATGACGGAGGGTTCAAGAGCAGTGAGGAGAAGTTGACTCAATCGCTTTTCTTCAGCATCTTTAAGACTATCGCGCCTAACTTGGGAGGAGAACGGGGCAAATCTAAACGAAGTTACAAGTTGTCCATCTTGTTTTAGCTAGAAAGATGAGCTTAAGCAATCCAAAACGAACTTCGATAGGACCACAGACACAACAAGTGACCTTTGTACGACCATACTCCAAATAAGCAGAACCATCAGCGCAGCGATTGACTCCGAGAGTAAAGTCTATCGGCTTTAAAAGAAGGTGGAAAAGAAGTGCTTACACATTGACGGAACCGTGCTGATGGGTTCGGGTTTCTGGAAAATGACAAGCAGATGGAAAACAATAGTACCTTATGTTGTTTGATAAAGTAGCACAAGTCGATAGCATTCGTGGGCGCCTTAAATCTATCCATTCCGTACGAGCCAATGACAGGCCGGAGAGTTTGGCAGATAATCAGCGCATAATCGACGCCGTTTGCCTTCAATAACCAATGGTAAATAAGGTCCATACCAAGAGGTTTTGCACTACACAACACACACTTCATTTAATTATATGCCATAAAATCGCCAACTCTTTTGGATTATCAAAGCATTTAAAACTCCACACCCTTCGTACCTTGTACAATTTAATAGATCGAGATCATTGTGAGGCTGTGTGAGGGAACATTTTAAGGCCTATTTACTCCAAAGAAGTTTATCCATCTTATAACTAAAAACTTTTATAATGTCGTGCACTGCACTAATCGTCTTCTACTACAAGTCTTTTTCTGCATGAGTGTAGCGGAACTACTGTAATTACTTGAGACTCCCCTTGGAGACGAAGGCAGGTACATCACAGTTGTAGCCTCCCGAGACTCCCTCGAGGGCAAAAGAAGGCAGAATGCTAGAGTAAGAATATACATATATATTCAACAGACAGAGGGAAACAAGTTGCTGGCATGGCCCGGCGGCCAGTTTAGGCAGCTAGGGCCATATGGCCACCTCTGTGACCCTGACCGAAACCGGTAGTTACAACAAACAAAGTACTACAACAGCAGTAGAACATCAAACTTTATCATACATACATACCTCGGATCAAATAATATGGCTAAAACACCGAAAATGGCTGCTTACGGGGCCCAAGTGTTAAACAGCAATATCATTGAGTAGTGTACCGTCCCGAGACTTCCTTGAGGGTGAAAGAAGGCACAATACTAGGTCAGAATATATATTTAGCAAATAGATGCAATGGGGTAACTAGCATGGTTCAGAAGCCAGTCCACGCGGCCAAGGCAATATGAACGCGTACTACACGTAGTCCCTCTTCTCTAAACGGCGTCACCGGAGCTCCCTGTGATAAACTTAACTCATTATCCATTTCACCTTAATCGTTGCTGAAAGGAAACAGCGCGTACCAATCGTGCCAGCCCTCGGATTTTCATGTGATTGAGGAGATTTTAACCACAACATCGCCGATCTCTCTTGGCAATTGGACTGGATCTGCAGCTTTGTCCTGTATGTGAACTGGATCCAGCGACTTGAAGGTGCGCTGACCCCCACAAGTTCCCATGGTTGGTTGTGAGCAAAAGTAGTACTTAATGCAAGCCCTTAGGACAGGATTTTACCTCTGTTCCTCCTTTTGCTTTATTCCCATTGCAGTGCTGCTCAGTCATATCGACTGAACTCCAATCCATCTAGTAGGGAAGTGGCGGAAGTACCGTAAGTATACGTCATCGATACCCTTGCATAGGTACGATAGGATAATCTGTAACGAAACTTCCCCAAATGGTTTACGACTAGTGGCACTTCCACTGTTAACAGCTTTCACGCAGGACGCGGGAATGGGGTAATTGTCGAACACAGTAGTCATTTACCCCAACTCCGTTTGGAGTGTACGCAGATTCTCCGATTCAGAGCACTTACACTTCCCCTGCATCGGTAAAGCTTACCACTCAGCAGAAGAATTTAGAACCGATTTTCCTTAAGACTGGATTTGCTTTCCGCTGCCGCCAATATAGTCCCCTGAGAGTCCCGTGAAAGGGAGAGAAAACACAGTACTCGAACATTATGCATATATTCGAAATAAGGAAGGAATGAGGACTAGCAGTTCGCTCCAGAAGCCAGCCAACCCGGCAAAGGTACAATGATCGAAACAATAAAGTGGCCCTCCGCCGAAAGCAAAGATTAAATTACAACCACAACTCCAGCATCACTAAGAGCATCTGCTAACCCGCAAGACTGAAGCGACATTTCTAGTTTGTGTTTGCTACCAAAACTATACAGATTGCAGTGACGCAAGCAAGCAGAATCCCAAGCCATTTGGTCAGGAAAAGGACACGAAAGCAATAGTCGCCATCACTGCTGGTCTAGCGTGCGCGACCAGAAGACCTTTGTGATGTCGTAGAGACCAAGGAAAATCGATCCACCAATGGCAAGAAGGCTTACTCGCGGGACCAAACCGGCAAAGAGACTTCGAAATGAAAAAAAGGAACAAAGTGACAATCAGCTCGAATGCAACCAAAAAAGGACCTACGCAAATACACCTTACAAGTCTTTAGAAGTTAAAAGAAGTTATCACTGCGATACATGATGAAAGATAAGCGAGTTTATTTAACCACTTGACAATTTTATTCAGATTCGTGATGCGCGCAAGAGGAATTCGAAAAGTGAAAAAGGAGCAACTAAAGAGGTAAGCTCACCCCCGAACGCCAGCCTCAGCGTAGATCAGACGCATCACTGCTACCACATTGCTAGTAGAAAAGGCACTCTGCTTCTAAAACAGGTAATAATGTAGGTATTACAGATAATTAGGTAAGCCTCTGAGCTGATAGAGGAATAAAAGAGCAACCAAAATAGCCACAATTGCTTGCAGTGATTTGATGGGGATTAATTGAATTATACCCTTTAAGGGAAGTTTAACTAGTCATAAATAAATGCACATTCAACGAGGATAACTAACGAAATAATCAGAGCTTGCAATTATATAGCTTGTACCGATTGGGAGTATCGTTTACTCGCGTGCTTTAGGTTAATGAAACAAATGCGTTTTTCCACATCCGACCCAAAATGAAGTCAACCTTCTTGCAAATAAAGCGAGTAGTGAGCCTCTATCATGACTTAAGCTAGTCACCAAGTAGAGTGAGGTTTAAAAAAATTATTTGTGCCGACAATTGGAAGCGTCAACATGAAGATAGAACTCACCTCTGCGAGCATAATACGAGTCTTGATGACATCAAAGGGTGTTGTACAGGCGCCAGCGAAGGCTCCAGCCATTGCACCACAAAGTGCAAGCTGGCTCTTTGAGAGGCTCCCGCTACCACCAGTCCTGCTCCGATTGCATCGCTCCATGAAGCGCTGGATAGGGAAGGCAGGCAGCGAGAATTAAATAAGCTCTACTGCACATACTACTGGTAAGTGATTAAGTAAGCAGCTTTGACTCGTGCAACGTAGTATTCAGTCTAAGACTACTACTGTGATATAAATAAGTAGGTAGTTTTCTGCATCCAAGTAGTTTCCTTACTCGCAGCCTGTACGAACCATGGAGTGAGCGACTATAAAATTTTCACTATAACAACTAATAAGGTTTGAATACCCCAGTTCAACTATGATAAATAAGACGAGGCCACCGAACACACTACACATGCATGGTGTTAGATCTTGGATCCTAGTGATACATCAAGCTCAAGGTGGTTCTCCATCTCTCATCCTAGGGAAGAATGACTTGGAACTATTAATTAACCTTAGTGTTGATGAGTCATCCCCCTCACACAAATTTCGGTTGGAAAAAGGAGGTCGTAGTGAGGGCTCCAGTTCAATAGAGTCAATCAACAAAAGACGACGATAAGCTTCAGAGAATACCAAGTTGTTTATCGCTTCTTTCACACAAGCAACAGATTGACCTGCCTTTGGATTCGACACATTCTGGCAACCTACATCAGCATCCCTTATTCGAGGTGCAAAGAAATGAAATGAGCAGCAAAAAAAGCTAGTTAACAGACATACCTTAAGGCTCTCCCAAATGGGATATTGAATGAGGGAGAAGGGTAGCTCTCGAAGGATTGTACTGATATAGCCACGATACATGCCTCCCAGACCCTGACAAAGCAAATACATGCATCACTTGGTGCCTTCGCTCTACTGCAAAAGTTCCCCAAAACGAACGGACCGAGAAACTCCTAATAGCATTATTTAGGTGGTATTATCGCATTTCCTCCTAGAATATCATCAGATACAGTTCGGTCTCCGTTTTCGTCTTTTAAGCAAGAAATTCGGGAAATAAAAGAAAACTGCCACTCAGTGATATGTATTTAAGCTTCAGTCAGCAATAAAGGAGGAGCAAGTGAATACAGACAGACATATAAATAGATGCATATATGTATAGACAGATGGATAGAGTGAACCACTTGCTTCGGTTCGCAGAGTGTCAGAGAGGATACGCCCAAAGCCAAGATTGGGTTGGCTTTGTGCTCGCTGTTTAACCGTCTCACAGGGCACGCGTATTATACAGGCTACCATCTCGCCCAAACTTGCAGCTAGCATAGCGGAGAGCCAAGGCGGTGCTATCTCTGCTGTCCGGTTCCTCGTCATTTCGTAGGCGCAAAAGAACAAGGCAGCTGCGCATAGAAATGAGGAAAAAAGGGAAAGGGATCAATAATAGTGATTGCAGCTGTAACCGGCCGATAGGTATTTAATTAAAGGATCTATTTTGTTATTATCTTCCGAGGGCCACCTAGATTCTGCAAAAAGTCCACCTTGCCTCCATTGTTGACACTGAGATGGTGAAAATCCTAACCGATGGCATAACCATGAGCGCAAATTGCTGTTTCTTTTGCCGTGCCCTCAAAGTTAGCATACCTTTCCTTTACTAACCTTTTCTCAGAACGATTGCTACCCTACACATGGCACAGAATAAACCGAGGATAAGGTAAAAAGTACTAGGGCAAATGAAGATCAATATGTCCAGTTATATCCCCATTTAGATGTGCAATCAAAGTATGCATTACTCTGTCAAATAAAGACTCCAGTTGGATCATTCCTTTCGCCAACAGTTCTGACGTAACGCTTCAAAAGGGTATTTCAACTCACCAGATTCAACAAAGCGACAAATACCAAAATGCTATACCGAAATTGTGAAGTAAAATGAAATAAAAGAACACGAAGTAGGAATTTACGACGAAGAGATTAGTGTGCACTTCGCAGGTTTCTTTCTGACAAGAAGTTTATACTGATACCTTCTAAATGCAAGGTAGAAATTAGTACTGCAGACAATAAAATTGGAGAAAAATGGGGCGGAGGTGAAGAGATAAACCGGGAAAAGTTAGAAAAAGGAGGAATATTGAGTCCAAAGTCCTTCATGATTGCTCCTGCAAATCGAAACTCGTAAAAGAGGACGCTACAGTCAATGAAAACGAGGAGCATTTTACGTATATCGAAAATAACTATTGGCGCCACACAAGGACTTTTATCCAGAGTAATTTTTTCGCTGTGCTTACAAAAGAACGAAATTGTTGGTAGTGAATACGAGGAGATGAAAAGGCAAGGTAAATTTATTAATAAAAAGGCAACTTCAATGTTTCCTGAAGGTATTTCGACCCATGGGGTCTCTTAACGGTTAAAAAGCTGAGAGTAATGCTAATGATAAACCCGAAAAAATTAAGACGATTAAATAACAAACCTCCCGGAGCCGAGCCTGAGAGAACAGCTGGAAATCCAGCAAAGAGATGAAGACGACCGTAAGGCCTGGTAGACCGTGTGATACTCTGCAAACGCGTCTTAATGGTGTCCAGCGGATAAACGACCAAATCTACGCAAAGACCCGCAGTTGCACCCGACAGCAAGGCCGTCGCTTTTTCATGCCGAAGCATTTAGGTGGGGCTAAATTCACTTATTCTCAATTATGAACAGCTAAAATTGAACAGAAAACACTTGGGTGTCTATTTAGGGGTAGGAAAAGGGAGCACACTATTCGCATTCGGAAAAGATGTGTCAAAGGTACACCGGTCGCTGCATTATGCGGGGACACAGATACTAAATCATTTGTTGAAGAGAGAAATTATACAACTTGGAAAAGTGGAACATAATAACTCAACGACAGTAATATGTCAAGCGAAAAAAGCTTCCATACATCAAGCTATGCTATAAGTGAAAACAATCCAAGTGTACAAATTAGGCGAAGCATGAAAACGCGGCAAACCCGACGACCACACGTGCACCTAATGATTGCGCCGTTTGAAATGCTTTCATTTAACATTGCCGAAATTAAACTTAGTTAACGACAACAAATTTTAAAAGATTGGGGCACTGTGCCTGCTATCAATATTCTAGAAACTTTTTCTGGGGCTGATTTTGGCAACGCGTTGCAGCACGTTGAATAACATCGGGATGGAATATCAATTTATTTACACCGAAATAATGAGCTAAAGGTGCATAGTCAGCATTATAATGCCGATTTCTTTTATTGGAATAAATAGGGACATTGTAAAATTCTAGTGTTAGTCTCAGATTTGCATTAAATAAAGCATCATGCCTAAAACATTGCTGCGCCAAATGCATTCGCCCCTGTTACCGGGATTTATTTACAAATTTCATAGCACACATGGCTTTTGAGTGCAATCTTCAATGTCTTAATTAAGTACGCTTGGTCGTTCAGTAAATTGCCAAATTACTGCCGAATTTTATGCATATTTTAATATGCTTCTTTTCATATTTGAGTGGACAATAGGATTAACGCGCGCTTACCAAAGTAGTTTCGACCAAAAATGTCTTTCTTGTGTCGAGCTACGTCCAGCATGGCTTCGAAGAATTTCTTTATTGAGACGGCCAAAAGGTACCAGCTGTCTATTTTTCATCATTTGGTAGGGCACTTTCTTCACGATGGATGCCTGACAAGGCGTTTGTTGATGCTCAAGAGAGCCTCTACAAAACACCCATCGAGAAGTTTGATCCTGAATACGTGAAGCGAAGTAAGTTTGCTTTTTGAATTTTATTTTTTAGCCAACATGTTTGAATTTCGTCATTTTGAGGTGCAGTCCTTGCAGCTCAACTTCGGACCCCAGCATCCAGCAGCTCACGGTGTCTTGAGATTGGTGATGGAACTGGACGGTGAGGTAAGCTTTTCTCTTTTTCTTTACTGATTTCCTCTCGTTAAAGATTGTCATTAGACTGGATCCTCATGTTGGGTTTCTTCATCGGGGCACCGAAAAATTGATGGAATACAAAACATATACTCAAAACCTTCCCTACGTCGATCGTCTTGACTACTTCAGCATGATGTCCAGCGAACAGTGCTACTCATTGGCTGTCGAAAAACTTCTCGGTATTGAGATCCCTCCTCGCGCCAAGTACATTCGCAGTGAGTTTTGCATCCTGGTCACTAAAACTCCCAAATCTCCGACATCAATAATCATCAACACCATTCCCTCTTCTATAGCTATGTTTGCTGAGGTCACGCGGCTTCTCAATCATTGCTGTGCATTGGGTTCAAATATCCTTGACATGGGCGCAATCACTCCATTCTTTTGGCTTTTTGAGGAGCGTGAAAAGCTAATGGAAATGTACGAACGTGCATCTGGCGCTCGTTTTCATGCTGCCTACGTCCGCCCCGGTGGTGTTAGCCTTGATATTCCCCTTGGATTCATGGAGGATCTTTATGAAATCATTACAAAATTGCCACAACGCTTGGATGAAGTGGAGGATTTATTGGTAACAAACCCTCTGTGGATTCATCGAACCAAAGACGTTGGCGTTGTTAGCGCTGAAGACGCCATTGATCTCGGCTTTACTGGAGTCATGTTGAGGGGCTCCGGGGTTCAGTGGGACCTGCGGAAGACTCAACCCTATGATGCCTACGAAGACATGGAATTTGATGTGCCGATTGGTGTCAACGGCGACGTATACGACAGGTCAGATTGGCTGAATATTGCGGTCTTAGGAGCTTTTATTCCTTCCAAACTTTTACCTAAAGTTTTTACTTAGATTCATTTTACGTATCGAAGAGATGCGCCAGTCCTGCCGCATCGTTCTTCAATGCCTCAATAAGATGCCTCCTGGTGAAGTTAAAGTTGATGATGCCAAAATTTGTCCGCCTAATAGAGCAGAAATGAAGAGCTCTATGGAAGCGCTCATTCACCATTTCAAGCTCTTTACAGAAGGATACAGTGTAAGTTTTAGTGCTTCTCTGGTACTTGGCTGACCTGCCTTTTTGGGTGGATAATTGCATTGAACCCCTGTTTTTGTACTTAGTGCCATTTTTATATGCGGAATTAACCTTTTTTCGTTCCGGTTCCATAATCACTTCATTGATAGACAATTTTTCTCATTTCGTCCGGTTATTAACCTGGCTGTTTCGTGACCAGCTCTTTTCCTCTGTTCCCCACTAGAACTGGCTGCTTGCTATGTAGACCTCATGAATGATAAGGTTTATTGGTGGTACACTTTTTTACTACGCGGTGGTAGTAAATGGTGCTTAAATCTGACATGTACCACTGGTTCTTACCGAATGTTCAATGCTCTAATTTTAACCACGTTAGACAAGTTGAACCTTTGTCCGATTGATAGTGCATCCACTGAGTCCCTCCCGAACTGATATAGGTCCCCCCAGGAGTGACCTACACGGCTGTGGAGGCGCCGAAAGGTGAATTCGGTGTCTATCTTGTCTCCGATGGTAGTAATATTCCCTACCGATGCAAGTTCCGCACTCCTAGCTTCCCACATCTCGCGGCTTGCAACAAACTTTGCAAGGGCTTCCTCCTTGCCGACGTCGTCTCCGTTTTAGGTAAGTCCATTTGCTACATCGATCAGAATTGCCTTACCTGTCCGTTTACCAAATTTTTGTGCTTAATAGCTACGAAATTCCAATTACGTGCTGTAATTTATTTAATCCGGTTTCCTGTTAATGTGATGGCTGTCGTAAATAGCTCGTGTGACAATACTTTTTCTTTTTAGGAAACCTGGATATTGTGTTCGGTGAGGTGGATCGATGAAAACGTGCCTGAGAGGATCTGTTGGCATAAATGGCGGAAACCCCGCTTGGGACTCTAGCACTATTTGTATTATCACTACCAGAAATAATTACTATTAGCTTACTAGCAGCTGGGAGGTGTTTTCCCCATTGCCGAATGGTGTGTAGAGCTAATGGGTTCCCAATAGCTCTTGCCCACAGTGGTGTGGCGTCTCGTTTGGGAGGGGGGGGGGGGGGGGAGGAAGTGGTAACTTCACATCCTTGAAGTGAATTGGCCTCGGATACGGCTGAGGACGGAGGTGAGTCATGGAGGGAGGGGCTTTAGAGTCGCCTGTTCTGGGGTTGACTGCGCCAACTAGTTCTTTGCATGGCCTGTGGACAATCGCTTCCGGCGGTTGGGTTACCGTAGCTTCCGCGTCGTCAGCGCAACCCCATGAATACAGCAGTGCGAGTCCGCTGCAAGGGTTGTCGGTTGTCTGCCTTGTTGGGCATTCACTACGCCTGGGGAGGTGATTCGCCTAGCAGCCTAGATCGGCTTGACGCCGGGGCGGTTGGGTCATCGACTACTGCAGTGTCAGTATCTGGCATGGCCTGTTGGCCATGGTAGTAGCTCCTCAGGCATTCTGTGCTGGAAGTGTACATTCTGCTGCACAACTGTAAGTCGCTACGGCCTCAGGAAGATTCGGAAAAGTATTCCATCATCACTGTTCAAACATAATCTGCAGCCCATGTAAAATCTGCTTCATGACTACCTCCTGAGTTCTATCTAAGCGACTAAAGTAAGGAAAAGAGGCTGTTTCATAAATCTATGAGGGAAAACAGTAATTAAAGTTGAAAAAATTAAAAATTTACACTGCTTTTTCACGTTAAAATTTTTAATTAGGTCTAGTTGATTTAGGATAAATAAAACACGTTTTCGTAACTTACGCCAAGCATTGATGATAGATTACCTCCCATTTTGTTTGAATTGGCGCACTCGGCTTGTAGTTTCGGTGATCTGTAGGGATGGCTCTTCTGCGCGCTGTGTTTCCACTGGTATCCAAGGTTCCGAGTTGTTTTCTTAAGGTAGATATTTTGCGACAGTTATACTTGCATTTACTTTTGCGTCTTCGGGGTGTCCGCAGACGTTTCTTGATCTCTGGCGTCGTATATGCGCTTTTGTGTGTGTTCAACTTCTTGTACGGATTTGTAAATCAGTTTGATGCTCTGAATGCGCACATAACTTGCATAAAAATAAGACTTTTGCTGAAATCTTACGTAGGCTTCTCCTTTCCTCTCTAATGCTGGGCGCTGCCTCTCGACATCCAGTAGCTACGCTCAATCGCCGGAGTTCTCGAGCATCTTGGAGGAGCGCATCCTCGGACAATCTCAACAAGCTGAGTTGGAGGAAACTGGACGTGTTTTGAGTATTGGTGATGGTATCGCTCGTGTGTATGGTCTGAAGAACATTCAAGCTGAGGAAATGGTGGAGTTTTCTTCAGGTTTGAAGGTATTTCATTTTCCCCGCATTACATTTGAAATAACTAGGGTATGGCCCTCAATTTGGAGCCTGACAATGTCGGTGTCGTCGTCTTCGGTAACGATAAACTCATCAAAGAAGGCGATATTGTCAAGCGTGCTGGTGCCATTGTTGATGTTCCTGTCGGCGAGGAACTTCTTGGACGTGTTGTGGACGCTCTGGGCAGCCCAATAGATGGTCTTGGCGCCATTTCCACTAAACAGCGCCGTCGGGTTGGTGTTAAGGCCCCTGGTATCATTCCACGTACCTCTGTCAAAGAGCCCATGCAGACCGGTATGAAGGCCGTTGACAGTTTGGTACCAATTGGTCGTGGCCAACGTGAACTGATCATCGGTGATCGTCAGACGGGTAAGACCGCTATCGCCATCGACACCATCATCAATCAAAAACGCTTCAATGAAGGCGCCGATGAGAAGAAAAGGCTCTTCTGTATTTATGTCGCTATCGGTCAGAAGCGCTCTACCGTTGCTCAGCTTGTCAGGCGCCTGACCATTGCTGGGGCCATGAAGTACACCATCGTCGTGTCGGCTACTGCTTCTGATGCTGCACCGCTTCAGTATCTTGCTCCTTACTCTGGGTGTGCCATGGGGGAGTACTTCCGTGACAACGGAAAGCACGCTCTTATCATCTACGACGATCTTTCCAAGCAAGCTGTCGCTTACCGTCAAATGTCTCTGCTTTTACGTCGTCCACCAGGCCGTGAGGCTTATCCCGGCGATGTTTTCTACCTACATTCCCGCCTGCTGGAGCGTGCTGCCAAAATGAGCGATCAGTATGGTGGTGGTTCTCTTACCGCTCTTCCGGTTATTGAAACCCAGGTAGGTTGTCGATTTCGAAGTCCTTAAGCCCCTGTCCTAGGCTGGTGACGTATCCGCCTACATACCGACCAACGTGATATCCATCACGGACGGTCAAATCTTTTTGGAGAACGAACTTTTTTTCAAGGGTATCCGTCCGGCTATCAACGTTGGCCTGTCTGTTAGTCGTGTTGGTTCCGCAGCTCAGACCAAGGCCATGAAGCAGGTAGCCGGTCGCATGAAGTTGGAACTGGCGCAGTATCGTGAAGTTGCTGCTTTTGCGCAATTTGGATCCGATCTTGACGCCACCACCCAAGCACTATTGAATCGTGGTGTTCGACTAACCGAACTTTTGAAGCAGGGTCAATATGGTAGGTTGCAGCTACTTATCCTTGATTGTCTCTTTAGTTCCAATGGCTATTGAGGAGCAGGTTGTAGTTATCTACGCCGGCGTCCGTGGCCACTTGGACAAGATGGATCCGTCGAAAATCACCAAATTCGAGCAGGACTTCTTAAAGTACTTTAAGGCCAATCATCAGGACATCCTGAAAACTATCCGTGAGGTCGGTGAAATCTCCCCAGAGTTGGACGATAAGCTAAAGACCATTGTTACTGACTTCCTGGCTAGTTACCAATCCTAGGGTAGCCGTAAAAGATCCAGAGCTCTCGGCACTAGGTTTTGTACGAAAATCGTTTAGTCATTTTGCAGAATGTAGAATTGTATTTACACCCTCAGTTTCCCCTTTCACTTACAATAAATCAGTATCCGACCTCGGTAAATTCCGGGCCTGTGTATTTTGTGACATTTTTGTTTCGCTGTCTATGTAGTAATGTCCGGACCCACAAATTGGAATGCCGTCGTCAGATATGAATCTGTTGTCGCGTCCTGGGGTAGGTCATTACTCTAAGGTTTAAGGGTAATGTCCCTCTAGTTCTCGTTTACTGGCTGCCGAGCTACGTTCCTGTGGCATTAATGGGTTCACAGGGTACCCGAGTTCGAGACGCGTTTCACCTTTCTCCCGGGGGATGTCGTGATAGTTGCGAATGATGCTCTCGTGATGCTTCTTCCCTGCATTGAGGGTTTGTGAACTCATCTGGACGGGAAAGTAGTTTTCAGGAAGTTGGAGTCCTCAGTCGTGTTTCTGCTTCAAAAAGTTGCGGTAGCGCGCAAAATCGAAGTTGTTTCTCCCACAAAGGATGCGAGGTGTGCCACACAACCAAAAGTTTGGAGTTATGAGGCGATTTGAGATGGCGATGTAGTGGAGCGGTGTTGCGCGTTTGGCCGCTCACGAACTCATTAGGCTCTGTGGTCGTTTCTCACTACGGGTCTGCGTTGTATTTTCAAGTGGATTTAAGCCCCTACGATCTTGGCCCTGGTCGATGTAGCGATGTGGATCTTGCCCTTGCAAGCGGTGGCAGCATTGACCGACTCAATATTCGGCAATGAAAAAGTGACGAGAGATGATCGGTGAATGCAGATGAATATGGTCAACATTTTTACAACAAGTGGCAGAGGTTCTGCATTACTACTTTAGATGCCTCAAGGGATTTCAAATTACATGAAATCAATGTTCCTTTCGAATTCGGTAATTTTCAAACAGCGTTTTGGTAGTGTCTAGGCTGCCCGTCTCTCCTACCCCAGTTATCCGTATTCTTTTATGGTAACTTAATGATCAATCAGCCACTTCGACCTCGGATTCTGCAACCTCTGTTGCGACAGCCTCCGAACTCTGCTGCGCCTCAGTAAGTAGCATGTTCTACTATTGCTCTATCCTGTTGCAACTAGGGAGGATGACAAAACTAGAAACAAAATTTGAAACTCCAAAAATGTTATTGAGAGGAACCAAGTGCTTCGAGGTCAGGGCGACTCAGGACCGAACCACGAACCGACCAGTTGTGGCGCGGGATTAACCGATATTTTTGATCCAGTGCGCAAAGAAGACCATAAATGTATAATCAAGAAATGTCGCGTAATTATGAATGAGCGATGTATTGCTTACTGTATCGCCTCAGCCTTTTCTGGCGTCGCGGTAAGCTGCAGTAGCGTCGTGGGACGTTTTACTTATGTGTCCATGTAAGTAGTATGGTGCCTCTTAGGCCATGCTCTTGAGTAGAAGTTCAAGTGTCTGGGTAGTTTGGCAGCCAAATAAGTCATCAATACCCTACGGTCTGCTGTAACAGGGGAATAGTAGATGGGGACAAAGTTGACAAGGCGAAATTGCTAATGAACGCAGCCGGAAAAACCTACTTTGAACTGGGCATATCACAAAATTGTCTCTAACCTTTGACCAAGGTTTCTACGGATGACGAAGGGGAAGTGTAATGCACTCACTGTAAGTCGTCTAGTCGCCAGACCCGTTAATCTGACTCAGAAAAGCATGCATGTTTGTTAGGAACGAGAGATGCAGCACTGATGATGGTATTTGATGCGACATTTACTTAAAGGGAAGACCAAGAATGACCCACGGTTCTGGCTCGTGGATATTTTTTTGATAGAATCCCGACAGCGCTGTAGAAGTAACGCTGATTTACCAACCCTTCAGTCATGGAACTCGGGCTTTAGAGGTCCTTTCATGGCAAGTGACCAGGTCTGGACATTTCTTTGGGTAGTAGTAACTTTGAGCTAAAAGCATTGGCTCGCGTCATGCACGCGTTTACCATCAATTTTTATAATCGAATTCTAGCGTCATCTCAGGTGCTAGCTACTTCCTTCGACAGTGGACTGTCTGTCGAAAGTAAAAGTGGCTTTGCAAATCTTTTTACCGCAAGCTAACAGCCGAGCCAATAAACCACGGCATACACATTCTCCTTGAACGCTTAGTTGTGGTACCCAGTATCGATTACGGCAGTCTAATACAGTACCTCTGGAAAAACTCAACCTGATACCAGAGGCCTACTTCGCTGGCATCGACGGTCACATAATCAACCAATCAAATAATTACTCCAATGGTCCCATATTGCATCCGCCAATCATTGTGTAGTAACCTTGAAAAAGTGAAATCCACTTTTTTAGTAGTTTAAGGGACTAAGTGGCCAAACCAAATCGAGAGTAATTAAAAGCTCAAAACGTTTACAAGCCACTCCTTTTTTCCACAGCTATTTCATTTCCCAACACTTTAAATAGAGTGTAGTTATGAGGAGAAACGACTACAAATTCTGAAGACAGTTACAGATGTTGAAAGGAAGCCCATTCCTGCTCGTATGATTTGTCAGCATCTATCTATCTCTCTGCGTTGAACATCTTAAATTCGCATTACCTCAAATGCAAGCTTAACCAACCGTCCTACTGAAATGGTTACAAGTAGCAGACTCAGGAGGCAACGGTTAGGCTTTTACATGCCTTTTAAAGTAAAAATGTTTCTTTAAAGAAAGATCTGCAACAACTTTGTATCTTTGAGAAGGTACTACAGACTGCATTGAGAGTATCTCAATTGCCAAAGGCAGTAAGGCTCCCCACAGTTATTTTTATTCTTCTAATGTCCCAAATTGACATTTACATATCCGTGCCTAATTGGTCCTTTAACTACTTCTGAATTTGCAAGCCATACCACTGAGACTGACGTAGAGAAGTTTTATCATATGACAAAATTCCATGACATTATTCACACTCAGTGCATACCTATAAACCACAGCATGATGGTTGAACCGACGCCAGTCAAGTTAAATGACTGCCACGCTACGCGGTATGATGACATTTTTATACACAAAACATCCCATATTTAACGACAACCTTCCAAAGAATGGCGAGAGTGACAGACTCTGACCCAGAATGACTTCAAATGAGCTGCATTACCACTTTTGCATTTTTGCTTGGCAAAAATTCTATTAAACATAAGATATGATAGCAAGCACATGTTAGGGGGAATGCATAAAAAGGATCAATATTTTTATATTGTCATTCCTGGAATTTTCGCTGCCATGGCAGTCCCAGCCGCAAGTCACGACACCTAGGGTCTCGGTTTCGCCTCCATCGAAGGCCCTAGAACGCTGTTCCAGAAGGGTTTGGTGATGTCATAGAGTCCAAGGAAGATACCACCACCTATGGACAAGAGACCCATTCGGGGCATCAGTCCAGCGAACCAGCTGGTGAGGAGAGAAGAGCGACCATTTAGTTAGAGCTAAGCTTGACAAGTGGACAACCATTTTGCCAAACCTAGATGATTGATTATGACTTTTTTATTTACCTGGACATTTGTTTCGCGGTTATAAATATGATGGCATGCTTTTGAATTAAGACAGTCTTTTCGCTCCCACAGGGTATCCATTTAAGTGGATCAGCTAGTCCGTAAGAGACGCCTGTTGTGAAAATCCGGGGTCGCAGATTTGCGTTAAACTTAAATCGCCATCCATCCAACGACCAAAAGAAGATGGTCAAAATCGGTTTGGCTTGACGAATGCAATTTGTAAACGTCTGTTTCACAAACAGAGTTCAAGTAGGATTCAAGTCTGCAGAGGCGAACTGCGGCAGCATAATATCCCGACCCAAAGCAGTCAGGGAAACCCTCCCTCCTCCATGATATATGAATATTATGACCTCAATGTGGCGCCAAGTTAATAAAACACTTTGTTTACATCGATAATAGGCGATAAATGTGCGATGAAAGGTGCTATTTTAATGGGTGCGATACACCATGCGCTAAAAGTTGCCAACAAGTCTGCTACATCAAAAAGTTTTTGCATTTCTTTTACCTTCATAGCAAAGATATACCAAGGAGTAATTTGTAGTGAAAACATGCGTTAGCCTTCGAAATGAAGAGAAGGAACAAATAAATTATTAGCTATCACCAAACAACTCACTAAGTGCGCCATACCTTTAAGGTGCCACATTAACCCTGAAAGACAGCACGTGCATGCATAAACAGCGTGAGGAAATTGTCCACTTGCTAAAGACCAAAGAACCCACACGGCATGATGGAGCTCCAAGGCGTGGACAAGCATTACTTTGCCAACAGCCAGGATAACCAGTTGTGGAGCATAAAATTGGAGTAAAATTCACTCTTGTGGACAAACGCAAGAACTCATAATTTCAATCACCAAACTTGGATGAGAAAATCGCCTAACACACTGCTGCACCATACTTCTCGGCCAAATTGGCATTCCTTCTTGCTGGCTAAGAAAGGAGAGTGAGAAACAAACCGAGGGGGATGGGGGATAGCTCTTTTCTACATTCGAAGAGACGAAACATCAAATGAAGATGAAATTTCCAGTGACTTTGCGATTCGTTGCATTTGGTTTCTCATGTTTCCTTGCCTTTTATTTACTGACAACATCTACACCACAGAAGCAAAGCAGTACTCGATCTACGCAATATCAAAAATACGAATCATTTATTTAAAAAAAATTGGACAAACTTTCAACAAATAATGAAATTAAGCAAATCAACATAATCAAACTCCAGTCTATACAACTCACCCAGTTATACCAGCCTCTTGGTAGATAACCCTCAACGCGGTGGAAATTCTGCCTGATGCAAGGGGACTATTTCGCTAAAAATGACGTTAAAAAATGAACCAATCAGATATTTCCCCAAATCATCAACCAATCAGGTAAATAGTCAAAAACCAACCAGAGAATTAAACAGCCTATTGACCAATTAGGATGCAGTAATCGTAAACAAGCGCTAAAATATTTTAAACAATGCTTCGTGGGACTAACTTGCCGCACAGAATCCAGCTATTTTCAATTTCACTACTTTGGAAGCAACGCAGTTGTGGCAACGAAAAAGGTAAATAGGAAGTCAAAAGTGAAACTGACATTTGCGAGCATGATTCGTGTCTTCGCCACGTCCAGTGGAGTGGTGACAGAACCGGCAACTGCACCGGAGAGGAAGCCGCAGAGAGCGAATTGAAAGCCAGTCAGGTTGGAAGGTGAGGGGGAGGAGAAGGCGTCGCGAAAACGGCATCTTTCCTCTGGACATTGGTTCCTCCACGCAAAGAAACTCTTTAAGGCCTCCCAAATGGGAAATTGAATGAGGGCACAGGGAAGATCGCGAACTACCGTGCTTACGTAGCCGCGGTAGAGGCCTATCCAACCCTGAAATGGAGAAGACGATTCCAAAATGGTTAAAATGCTGAAAATTCGAGGCAGTTTGCCTGTACTTTTGGACAATCACTCCATATTTCTATCCATCTACCTGTTTAAACAAAAAACCCCTATTTAAAAGTTCATTAAATAATCCATACATCTACCAATTCATCTAACTTATGAGGAATCATCCTATTCCCCTTTCTCCTCCTAATGGTGGAATGGACGGGATCGTTCAAGTCACAATGAAAAAATAACAAACTCTACTTCATGCTGGACGTAGCTTCTAAAAATGAACCGCAGCGAGTCAAAGGGACGACTCTGCGCAGACTGCTTAACGTTCTCGCAGGGCACCCAAAGCACCATAGAGGTCTACAGTAGAGAGAACACCGAGTGAGACAGGTCAGGCGATCAGGCAGAATACACGTCAGAGGCACGTACAATCTCGGCTACGGTTGTTCCAATCATGGAAGCTACCCATATTGGCATTCTATTCTGTATAGAGACATCTTTAAAGACCTCGTAGGCATAGAAGAAGACGGCGGCTGCAACGGGATCGAAAAAATTTAAAAGACGATTGCTTTGTCTTTCAGCAAATAAAATATAGCCTTTTAAGTTCTATCTGATTTGGAGAAATCCTCCGAGTTTTGTGTAAAAAGAGACGTCTGAAACACTTACAAGAGGGGCCAGAGCCTAAAAGTACAGTGGGTAGACCAGCAAAGAGTCGAAGCCGTCCACAGGGCGTAAAAATGCTACCGGAGGAGGATTGGAGGCGGGTCTTGAGCGTGTCGACGGGATAGACGATGACATCGACAAAGAGTCCAGCGGTGCCGCCCGCGCAAAATTGTACCGCTCGGTCCACACTCCAAAGACTGGACGACTGATATGGAACCAGATAAAACATTAAAACAGTCATTCCCACTTTGAAACTCTAAAAGAATCCATCAACTATTCTTTCGCAAAAAAGGAGTTGTGGAGACAACACGTTGCGTGACTGCAGATTAAAGCTACTAAGACAAGAAGAAATTCTAACCAATTTCTCTTAGATGTGTCCCAAGAAGTTCTTTCAAGCAGAAGTTTTAGGTGAATTGGTACAATAATGATTGCAGAGCGAAAAATTGGACCAATTATCGGTACCTGATCAGAGGGTTAAATCCAACTCTCCTCAGGTCTGCGCAAGCTTACTGTGTACCCTGCCTAAGCAAAGTGACAATGAAATCGCCCAAAATTGGTTACATGCAAGCACCCTTGAAAAGGAAATCTAATCGCACCCTCGTTTCTCCCGAGGTTCTAAAACGTTGTCACCTTTTAGAATGAAGTGAAAGACATTTCTAACTTGAATGAGACTACAAATTGATTTTAACAACGGTGAAAATGTCAACATCAAGCCAATCATGTGAATCAGATGACCGGGAAGTCCACGAGGAAAAAAATCTAAAATCGCACCAATTTGAATCACAATGACTGGATTGGGGAAAACACATTCATGCTTGGTGTTGCTTGTAGCTTAAAAAGTAGACATACACGGAATGAGAGAAAAAAGATACAGAAATTCATGCTCCCGTAAATTCAGTTAACCGAATTTCAATGCGAAGGAGCACTAGTAAAAGGAAGTGACGAAGGTAGAATGGTCCTGAGAGACGATACTACTTATCACTTCGTAAGTAGGGACCAAACGAATACCATAGAAAAAAGAACACTACTAATAGTACTACCTGTGCAAAGGTGGCACAGTTCTCAAGTACATACTCGCGAGCGAATAAAAAGGTGGAAAAGCAAAACAAAGATTTATTTAAAAGCAACCTAATCCGGTACGCGAAAACAAACGCGCGCAAACGGTATTACCGAAAGCGTACAAAAGTAGAAGATCTAGAAAAGCTGCATGCAGGTGAGCAAACGGACTGGCGGAAGTGAAAATGGGCATGGGGGGTTGAAGGAGACGGCTGTACACGATAGGGGATATTTTAACAGGGGAGGCGACATCTATTCGCCGTCGAAAGACTTTGTAGGTAGATAGGCAAGCCACATGCGTTTGGAGATGTCGTAGAGGCCGAGGAATACGGCACCACCGAAGCACTTGATGCAAACGCGGGGCACCAAACCAGCGAAAAGGCTTAAAAAGAGGGAGAAAATCGGTGTGATATGATAGATGGGGTGGCCAAAAAGCTAGCCATTAATGTGTCTCTAGTCCACCACCCATCTATTCAATCGTCAATGCGTCCTGCTCTCCCAAAGCCGTTCACATATCTACTCGTATATCCAACCAACCATCATAGAACATGGAAATGAACACGGGGACTTGATTTACACCAAACGAATTGTCAGCAACGGCAAGGAAGAAAAGGAGACTACAATTAGTCCCAGTTAATTCCAGCACGAACTTCCACTGATCCAGCACAGTCATCCAAAGGGACGGTGTACTTAAATGAGAGGATGGGATGTAGAAGGGATCAACAAATATTCTACTACTTGACCGGGCTAATTGCGCAGCTTGACACCTTTCAAAAAACAGCCCAAGATAGGACTGAATTCCTTAGCACGGAAAACAAATTTTTACTATAAGATACTTCATGTTTCGGGTGTAGAAAAAAACTCAAAAGGCGACAACAACGAAGCACACCAGTAGTAGGAAAACTTGGCGAGACGGTTTGCCCTCTCCGCAGTTCCCCTGCGCTGTCAATGCAAGACTAAAGCTTTCTTCATGCCCAAACGCTGGTCTCATCGAAGGGAGAGATCTCCACAGACACACCTAATCCGATTCGAGTTCACTTATTTGACAAATCCAGTTTAACTCGGTTGCAAAATTGTAAATAAATACCAATTTTAAGATCAACCATGGACATTTTCGAAAAATAGGTAGCAAAAACGGGGAAGGCATCACCTCAACTCCTACTCCGATTTTTCGGATGTTTATCCAGCTGATTATTGGTGCCTTTTTTGCCTTTAATATCCATAAAGATGGAACCAAAAACAAGTGCGTGTCTCGTACGGGAGGAATTATAGGTTGTCGTGGTAATTATTTTAATCAGCAACATATTTTGGGGGAATTTCTGCCACCACCTGATTTTTATTACAAAAACGCTTCAACCCATCCTGCTGTCGAATAAACGAACTTGTGTATAAGCAGATTTGAGGGTAAAAAAAGTCGTCATAAGGAGCGACTTTTATCCTGCCCAAATCGGGTGGGATGCAAGTAAAGACAGGTCTTTTTGGAAAAAAAGGGAAGTCTTCAAAAAAACACAAAATAAGTGTATTAGGGAGAAGAGGGACGAAAAAGGTGAGAAATGGTATTAAACATACCCAGAAATGCCACCCTCCCGGTAGATTGTCCGCAGAGCAACCGCAACACTTCCCGAGGCCAGCGGGGTCCCCTTCTGCGAAAAATCATAGAAAGCTACTGCAAAAAGTGGTCACCCAAATCAAAAAGAAATTGATCAGTTAGCAAAAATACGAAAGCAGGGTTGATTTTTTTCTTTTTTCTCAGCTGAGCCAAATATCTTCAAATTCCTGAGATGAGAATCTTCCAGAAGGAGATACACTTCAGTGAAGGAATTTTGAATTTAATTTGAGACGATGCTTTCGGTGATGTTGTAGAGTCGGGACAAGAGACGTGAAATGTTTGAAACCGATGAAACGGATTTCAGCTACCGACACCTAGCCAATATTTCAGATTCGCATCTTCAAAATAGAAACTTTCCACCGTAAAATGGGGGCAAGCAACTGTTCCGAAGGTATCAGCATTCAAAGAAGGAATGAAGGGTGAGGTAACGCGGTACGGTGGTCTGAGAACATTATGTGAAGACAAAGTACTGAGACTTTGATAAATTGGTGAGGAGATTGGCAATCAAACTAAAATATTTTCACGGGTTCTATCAGGTGATCAAAAGAAGTTGTGTGCAACAACTTGATGTAACTTGTGGGGATGTAAAGTGCATAGGAATGTTTGTGCGCAGGCGTTATGAGGGAAATAGCGCTGCGCGGTCGCCTATCGTTACAATACTCCCACCATCTTTCCGCTTGCTAAGAACCCATCACCGTACCTTCTAAAAATTGGTTGGGCCTGCTTTGGGAGGTGAGGTTAGCTAAGGTTGAAATCTGCAGAAGCCTCTTGCCACCTTGGTAGCATAGCTTCTGATAAAAGCGCAGAGCACGGTAGCAAGAAACACCGTCCAGAAGGTAGTGGTGGATTACATTCATGAAGACTCTCTTCTCGTGGCAATTCTAAACTACGTGTGCTTTAGGCTGCAGTTGCTTGACGCCGACATCAACTGGGAAGGTAAAGTCGTGTTGGAAGCTGCTAAGCAAATGGGCCGAAAGATTATCTAGTCACACAAAAACACGAAGCTTTAGAGCTGCTTGATTAATTTGGGGTGAAATAAATCACCTTTTGCATTTTAAGATCAACCAGCTGGTTGGCTCCAAACAAACGGCTCACCGCCTCAAACTTCTGAGGTGCTACATAATTAACGGGAAGCATATGCTGTGGGGTTAAAACAGGCGTACCATACAAAACATGAAACCTTGTCTCACCACTCAAGTTACCAAGAGGAAGATACACATTTGCGTTAGACAGGAGGTTTTTAATGGTGGTTGTTATCACCTTGTCTCAGCATTAGCACTGGACAACCACATCACTTCATGCGAATAGACAGTTGGATGAGCGATAAAGGTGAGCCATGAACAGAAGCGACTAGGACTAGGATTTCAACGTCTAAAGACAAAACTGCTTTCAAAAAATTAAATTTACCAGTCTAAGTCTCGATGCAAAAGAACTACACGGTAACTAATTCAAGGGAAAAAAATCCTCGAGCTTATTTGGTTACCTACGGAGTACTGGAAGAGATAACATTTGCGGCAAAGGTTAGCTGAATATTCAAAGCAGCACAAGCAGGGTAGTCCCCTTGAAATAAATACATGGTTAGATTAGTCCAAGCAGAGCTGGTTGTCCAAAAGGCTTCATGCACAGGCAGGCGATCTTTCTACGTCATTGTGTACAACCCCAGGAGGGCAGTTTGTAGATTGGGCATTACCACCAAAAAGCACCTTTAATTGACATCCTCCGATCTTGAAAGCTGCCTCTGCCGCAAACACACTTTACAACATCACCAAGAAATTATTTCAAAAGAGTGCAAGAAGCTTTGTGAAATCTAAACCCACCGTCCTTGCAACTCAACAACCAGTGACTTTCTTTCAAAAACGTAGCAAAAGAACACTATAAATTTCACCTCCAGAAGTTAAGGTACAAAAAACCTGGGCTTTAGACGCCTTCAAAGTCAACTCAGTGTTTACAAGTGATAGGTAGGCGCCTTGAAATCCATCAGGTTAAAGGTGGCATGATAATGGTAAAAGATTGGGTACGAAGTAAGAGAGAAACTCGCAAAATACACAAATAAGACTATCATACTGACCGACGGAGGCGTGACTTTACAATAACTTTCAAGCCACTGCAGCAAGATATACCTAGCCATTCATTATTATAAGTCTTTCTAGTTGCTAACAGATCGTATCAAGGTCTTCATAAACAGATAGAAAGACGCAAAGAGAGGCCTCACCTCGGCTAGCATAATCCTCGTCTTGGCCACATCCATGGGGGTGGTGGAGGAGCCACCAATGGCACCGGCAATGGCTCCACACACTGCGAACTGTTTCTTTGATAGGCTGGTCGACTCACTGGAGCTGGGGAAACACTCTTCCCCCACCTTAAAATCGAGAAGACTGGAGTCCAGTGTTTGATGTCTGTTGTAGTGCTCCATGCCGCGCTGAGGCGAAGAAACAAAGACGAGCGTATTAGCCGTTCGCTACTTACTGACCCTACGAAAAGAAACCCTTGGACAGGGGACAGACAGAGCAGAAATGGACATTCACATAAAAAACAACCAAAGACAAACTATCCAATCTATTCGACACAAGGGCCTGCACTTGGACTTAAATTCTGCATGCGTCAGTACCTTCATAAATAATTTGGCGTTACAGTAGCCTTGGCCCAACAATTCATTCATAAATTTTGTCAGACCTTGAAATGGGCGCACGCCGATACATTCATACATCAAATTCAATGCATGACGTAAAGAGGTAGAACAGATGAGAGAGCGAGCCACGGAAAGGCGAAACAGAAACATGGATTAGACTTTTATCCTTTACGGACTTTGTGGTCCTATGATAGAACACTTAACGACTTTTCAGTTGAAGCGTCCGCATAACCCAGCCGTAAAAGGACACTTCGAGAATTGATGCTTAAAGTGCCTAGATATCAGGGTCTAAGTCAAAAAGAAACCAAACTTCATTATTGTTTTCACGAACTATTTGTAACAGCATGAAGATTCGCATGGATATAAGTTATGGTTTTCCGTTTACTAATTCTGTGCGATTGAGCACTTCTGAATAACAGCGAGCAACTAGAACTTCAAAGATCTCAGTCCAAAAAAGGAGTAGCTTCATCCTTCAAATGGAATATGCAGGTCATGGTTGCCATTCTATGTCTGAACATTCAAAAGTAAAAGAAAGGTGCACAAGTTTGTTGTAAAATCGATACAATAAAGGCTAGAGGTCCCGGGAAGGTTCTGCCCTAAAAGAACTCTGCAGTGGGTTACGCTTGGATCTTTGAACCCCGACCTTACAAATGCAATCATGAGATAAAGCCACTGCAAGAAAGCACTATTCCAGTTTTTTTGGACGACCTTGCACAAATGGCTAACAGAAAATGAATTTAGCATTTTGCCGTTTCCAAACCTTTGGGAAGAAGACGATACAGAAAGTCACCTCTTATGGAAAGTGGAATGCACAGACATTATACTTTGTCTAACCATTGACATTAGAAATTAAAACGTCTGTGTATGAAAATGCTTATTTCTGCAATGAGATAAGGCGTATCAAAAAAACAGAAGTGGAGTTGGGAAAGAGGACGGGAAAAAAGCGTTTCTCAGTGATCCTGATCCCAATATATTCGCACACAGTTTTATCAAACAAAGTCGCACAAGTTTCTCCTGATCTGATTCACCCAGTAATGCGACCTCAACGGTTTATTCTGTAACAATTAAGTAAAAGATCAACGAGACGTAGGTAGTCCAGTAGAAAACTGACAAATCAGGGTCGGTGCAAGCTTTGAGAAGACTACAGAACTGAGTGGCTGGTCTTCAAACCAAATTACCACCAATGCTTACCTTAAGAAGCTCCCAAATGGGATACTGAATGAGGGAGAAGGGTAGACCACGAGAAACCTGGCTCCAATAACCACGATAGAGACCCCGCCATCCCTATATAGGAAGGAGAACGCACAATTTCAAGAATCTAGCTAATGCAAGGGAAGATGTGAAAAATGGAGATCGTGCCTCTGAGTTTAGGGATTGTGATAGAACAATTCGGACGTTCAGATGAGGTTGGTTTTGCGTTCGTTGCTTGATTGTTTCAACAGGAACCCGAACTATACAGGCAACCTGAAATCAAAAAATTTTAACCAATCAGTCGCCATAATAAAAAGAACAAAATTTCAAACAGCAAAAGAAACACGTACTAACTCCCCAGTACAGGCAGAAAGCATGGAAGCCATCCACAACGGAGCCCCGGAGGTCAATGAGGTACGCTTTACCGTCTCATACGAGATAAAAAATAATGCAGCTAAATAAAATAAATAAAAAAGGAATTAACCCACGAAGATCAACAAATGCGTCTTTGATAACCTACAGTCAATCATACCTCCTGGTGCTGAGCCAAGAAGAACGGCAGGAAGACCAGCAAATAAACCCATCTTTCCGCCTCCTACCGGCTTCACCACACGCGCAGCACTCTGGAGGCGTGTTTTTATAGTATCCATAGGATAAACTGCCATATCAACACAGACTCCGGCAGTAGCACCACTCAAAAGTGCAGCGAGCTGTTCGTGGTTGAATGAGAATGCCGTACTCATGAGTTACAATCTGAGTAATGTAAATTAGGGAAATAAGTAGGTGAGGTTAGCAACTATCTAATGAACACCGAGAATTGCAGAAAATTAGTTAGAAATACCACACTATCAAGCGATGAATGAAGCACCTTTACACAAATAAACCCTACAGACTCCATAATGAAATCGTAGGTTCACTTTGAACAATAAGGAGCAAATATCAACGAAAGAATTTAACAAATGTCCAGTAGTGCGTGAGCAAGAGTGCGAACCAACATTAGCACACCAAATCTCGTATGCGTGAGCGGCCAAGGTCATACGTTCTGCTCTTTAACTTCTGAGTGAAACTATAAATTAAAAGATATTTTCATCGCCCCCAAAAATCAGTAAACTTATGCTCTTATTTTTATGTTTTGCACTGTGGTGCTTTATCTGTTTGTGCTGCCGATTTCTGTCAGGGTCACAGAGGTGGCCATATTGCCCTAGCTGCGTGGGCTGGCCTCCGGGCCATGCCAGCAGTATATTTCCCTCTGTCCGGTGAATATATATATTCTACCCTGCCACTCTGCTTTCTTTTGCCTTAAGGGAGTCTCGGGACGCTACATGCACAGTCTTTGCCTTGCAACTATATTTACTGCCTCTATTTCGTATTGTTAGATCATGGAAAACGATACGGTGAACGCCCATCCTATGGCAAATGCATTTAGCGTAAATACTTTTGTAAAACTAGAGTTCGCATTAGGGTTTTGTGCCACTTGGACAGACTCTTTTGATTCTACTCTCAGAATAAACACTTGTGTTTAGGATTTTTCAGTCCCCTTGGCCCAACCCGTTTTGTGTCTACACAATATTTGAGAGTATGCGTTGCCTCGAGTTTTCTTTGCATCCGTAACAAGCTATTGTAGTACTTTGCTTGTTAGAACTGCCAGTTTCTGTCAAGGTCACGGAGGTGGCCATATTGCCCTAGCCGCGTGGGCTGGCCTCCGGGCCATGCCAGCTGTCTATTTCCTTCTGTCCGGTGAATGTATATATTCTATCCTGCCACTTCGCCTTCTTTTACCTTAAGGGAGCCTCGGGACGCTACATTGGTGGCAGCGGAAAGCGGACCCGATTCTAAAGGGTTTTTTATCCCAATCTCTACCGCCTCCGGCATGTTGCAGCGGTGCGAAAGAAGTGCGTGCTACAGATGGGCCAAAAACGACGTCCACCTCCGGCATCCGCCCCTTCTCCGTGTTCTACAAGAGAGCTATCAACAACTGAAGCGACACTAGCCATGGACTACCTGGGAAGTTTCGTTCCAAAGATTACTCCTAATATCTACTTGCTTAAGGAGATCGGCGTGCTAACGCCTCCCTACGGACATACTGATGGTCGGCAGAACCACTTATTCCGAACTTTGTTCCCAAGCCAGACGAAACTCGAAGTGCAATGCACTGTCAAGAGGGATTACTGACGTTGGTGTCAAGCATCGCCTCAATCGCGTCGAATGTGGGCGACTGGCATGGTTAGCTCGTGGGTGCTTGTTGCAGCACTGAGTATGTTGTGATGGCTAACGCGGGAGATGTACCGAGGGGCGCGTCGGGGACGACGCTCGAAAGGAGAGAGGGGCAATGTAGTACTTTGCTTGTTAGAACTGCCAGTTTCTGACAAGGTCACAGAGGTGGCCATATTGCCCTAGCCGCGTGGGCTGGCCTCCGGGCCATGCCAGCTGTCTATTTCCTTCTGTCCGGTGAATGTATATATTCTATCCTGCCACTTTGCCTTCTTTTGCCTTAAGGGAGCCTCGGGACGCTACACTATAGTCACAAATAAGCATAAATTGCTTGCATACGGTTGGATGGAAATGCCAACCGTATGGTCCGCGTAGTACTTACGATATTTAAATGAATCCCGTAGGCGAAGGGCGGGTCAATTCTTCGGACGTAGACGGATTCGTCTCTTAACTTCTTCTGATACACTAACTATTAACCGCCTTAGCTACTACAGTGGAAAAGCCTCACGACGCTCAAATCCTCATATCAAATGTAGAAAAAAGGAAAAGAGGAAGGGGAAGGAAGAGAGCCATGCAGTCCGAATATAATGTCGCAGAGTCGGATTGCGACCTGCAGGACCAAAGTGCCAGCGCAGTTTAGTCCATACATCAAGTTTCTATCATTATGCACGCAGAAAAGTTAGACAAAATTAAGATTGCTTCACTCTAAAACTTGGTTTGCTTGACTGCCGGTTTCGGTTTCGGTCGTTTAGGTGGCCATTTTGTCCTAACCACGTGGGCTTGTCGTCGGGCCATGCCAGCAGATCCATTCCCTCTCTTTATTGAACATAAGTTCTGCCTTAGTGTCATGCCTTCTTTTGCCTTCAAGGGAGTCCAAAGGACAATACATACGCAAATTAGGCATCCGCTTTCCTCCTCTATGATAGCTCCGGCAATGAAAGAGCAATTGGGTGCTATTTAATCCTATACATTTATACTCTTCAACATTTTAAAGCATAGAAAACCACATATGTACAAAGGAGTAAATTTCCAGCACCCGAAACCGTACTGATAGTAACGGTCTTGAAGGAACTCGTGTCGATACTCATTCTCCATCTAAAATTTTCAAGCAATTTTTGACTTTATTCGAATCAATTTGAGCTAATTTCAAGCAATATCTGAAGACTACATAGTTGTTTCTATATAAGCCTAATAAGCCTGAAAGCAAATAAAAGCGGTTGTTGCATATTTCAAAGGACCACACTCTGGACTTGGTGCATTTACCTTGATCAAGAACATCACAACCTTCAGAGGAGATCGAGGATCTCGTCGAGGGTTGTGACGATGCAAAAATTTGCATTAGCATCTCGTGTCTCTGTCGCCTGACCGCCTTTCGCATATTTGCCCTTTGTCGCGTCCCACTAACCATCCCCGACGATCCCGCCTTACATGGCATTGATTTTCCCGGTGTGCATCTCTCCGCAGCCTCAGCCGGCAACTCCGCTACTGATTCATCCACCCATGAGTCCAGGTGGCGCGTACGGTCGCAGTTACTTTTGCATTGACAAGTTCTAGCAGAATTTGAGGCAAGTCGATTAACTAACCTGGGAGGTAGATCTTCCTCCCCCTCACCACATTCATTAGATTCCACATCGCCAATTTCAGGACTCTTTGAGGGTAGCTCCGTTCCATTCTCACAGTCCACTATAACAAAGTTCTTGGAACTCACTTCTTCCGTGTCTTTGACACTCTCCTGCCAACAGAAGTCCCGTTTCTCAACAGTTCTTTTCCTAGGGACTGGTGGCGTTGACACTCGGACACTTCTGTGCACCATCTTTAGATCTTCATCACTCCATCCCTCTCCCTTTGCGACAGCTGCCAACATCAAACAGACACATGTCTCTGCCACTGCCATGCTACTCTTTACTGGATCAAGTTTTCTGCTCAGTCGCCCTGAGTCCCAGTAGTAGTAGAGGGTTGGAAAGTGGTCTGAATATGTTTCCTCTTCTTGTTCCCGCAAATCTGAAATACTGAGTGATTTTAAACTCTCTTGCTGAGTCTCTAAAGCCCTTGAATCCATCCTCTGGGTTAGAGGTGAGGGTCCACATAGAATTAGCATGAGGGAGACACGATTACTTGCCACTCGAATCCAAATATCTCCATTTGCGGGCTTCTGAGATGGTTGGACTGAAGTCCAATTATTCGGTGAGCTTGAGGCAGCAGTTTTCGAGGAGGAGGATTTAGGTGGTGGCTTAGTCAGATTACTCCAAACAGGTTCGTGGTCGTCTTGGGAGGAAGGTGCTGACGTGCAGCTGCATCTACATTTGCCGCACCCCTTGGAACGACGAGGTTTGGGGGAGGGCTTATGGAGCTCGGGAAAAGTAAGGCGGATGAAGAGGCTTCGGGCTTTATTGTTCATCCTCGCAGTCTCAACTTTTGTGGGGTAATCGAAATGAATCTTGTAGCCAGACATGGTGTGGAAGCCTATTTAAATGGACCGCTCCGGAGGAATATTGATTGAATTGGTGGCGGTCAAGGACATCTCTCTATTGGCTGACTAACCACGTGGGGATGAAGTAACTCTTGTGCAGCCAATGCGCGTAGGGGTGCCAAGCTATTAGTGCCAAAATTTGAGTTAGCAATTTTATAAAGTTTCTTTCACGGAGATTTGATTATGTATTTGTAATCACTTCATGTCCATCCGGTGGAGTGAGGAACAATAACGTGGGAGAAAATTGAAAGAAGCCTTAATGAGGGGTGAGATCTCCAAAGCAGGTCTATGGAGAAGCTGTGAGTACGTTCACCCTCTCAAGGTCGGATCTTCGTGACGTCCTGTGACAGCGGTGGGTGTAACGTTTCCAGAAGTAGCTCAGGTTAATAGTTTACTATCTTTGCAGCATTCATAGGCAAAATATTCTAATGAGATTTTTGTTCCGCTTTTACGGGAAAATGCATACAACTTTCTGAATTCCAAGGTGGACTTTCATTCTTCACTCCACTGCGGGAGAATTGAACAAGAAGGCAAAGCGGAATTCCGACTAATCCGTTTACTTTCTAAATTGGCAAAATAATTCCTCTTTCACCCCATTATAAATTCGTGGTGGTATTTTGATCCCTTAAATTTAACTTTTTCGCGGCTTGTCAAAGGGAATTTATTGTCTTTGAGCTCACAGAAAATTTTTGGGGTCATTGTCAATGCTGCGCATGATCATCTGGAGCCTCGAACAAGGAAAGGTGCTTTTTACCATTTCAGAGGCTGTATCACTCTCACACGAGTTGGGAAACTTTGCGTGAATTTGGAAGGCTTTCACCCTTGAAGTATTTCTGTTACAACTCCGAGTTAGAGGTTGTGAAATGGACAGAGTGCTAGCCTTCAGCAAGAGAACAACGTTGTCTTCAGTCCACTACAAAATTATGTGCGCACACAACAGCCAGAAGCGTTCATCGAAAAGTTCCTTTATTCAACTCACTGTAAAATTTTATGCACCCAAAGCCATCACATTCATAGAAGACGGAAGAGAATAGATGAAGAATGTGTGTGGAAAAGAAATGGAAGGTGAATGAGAGGAAAGAAGAAGGGTTATTTTCTTTTACTCGCAATTTTGGCGCCATCTTTAGGGCCACGATTGGAGGGCTGCGAATGGTGGACAACTCTGCCCCTGCCACCACTTCTACCGATGATGATGTCGAGGACTCGACCCCATTCTTCCTTGTCCATGGCTTCGACACGCGCCTGTAGTGCACAGAACTCCGCTTTTCCCACTTGCTCCCGCACACCCAAACAGTAGTGACAGCGTTCACCGTCACTACCATCACCACTATTTTTCCCCCTTTCCACGGTAGTGGCAGTGGCAGCATCCACTACCTTGTAGAGATCTGTACAACTGGTTGCTCTCTCGATGCTCCCATGATCTTCTGCCTTTTGTATGCTTCCCTCTCTCTCGTCCTCAGTCTTCCCCTCCACCTTTGTGCCTGAGCTCTGCAACTCTAAAAGATGGACTTCAAAGAGCTTAAACACGGCAAAATTGGCAATTTGAGACAACATGCATCATAAATTACTTCATTGCACATCCGTACCCCTTTAATGCAATTGACACGAAGGTTGCTTTGCGTGCAAGCGGTCATTTACTAGGTACTGATTCGGCGATCCTAGCTAGGCAATGTGTTAATAACCATTCTCGGCGTTGAGCATAATAAAAATGACGACCGATAGCTTTAATTCTAAAAATGATTTAAAGAATTAGAAGTCCAGCTCCACACCTACCGACCTAATGGTCTAAATTAACTGCTAAATCAAGTAATTGCCAATAATTTGCCTCAAGTCACAAGCTCAAAATAGTTTTTATATTTAAGTCCAGTTTGTATAACCGTTGGGAGTAAGGCGTTTTGAAAATAGCGGCTTATTTGTGGGTGCCTTGGTTGAACTAGGTAAGGCAGATGCCAAGTGACAGCCTCCCTATTAAGTTGCTAATCTGCCCATTAGGGTAGCACTCGATGGTAGAGAAGCAAAACACCATTCCCAAAACAGCTGGAAATGTTAGATTTGTAAACTGGAAGAGAGTCCGCTTTTTTAAAAAAGTAAAAGACTTCCAAAGACGTGAAGCTTAGTTGAACTGCGTATGTCTTGGTAACATTTTTCTAAAGGGTTTTTCGCCCCTTGTTTGCATTAAGTGTACGTAAGGGTGCTAAACCTACATCTTGGGACTGAAAGTAGCATAGGGCTATCGACATCTGAGACTAGGCGAAACGGTTCATAGGAAGAGAATTTGCAAACATGATTCTGTATATTATAAAGTGAAGTGCATGCACTACTTTACCAAAAAAGATGCTTTAAATATTGCTAATTGAAAATTGCTTAATTGGTAGCCACTGCACTGATTTCTCCGATCACTCAGTAATGTGCACATTCAATGCTCATGTTTACTTAACAAATTCGAGTGAGCAGTGAAGGGAATTATTTCTCTTGCCGCAAATGGTTAAAACTTCATCATTAGGAGAATGTAAAATGCGATTCGAAGAGTAAAGACCTCTTTTTTTAGTGCGACCGATCAGTTGGAATATGAAACCTCCGAAGCCTCAAGGTGGAGTAACATTGATACTATTCTAGCATAGGAATCGCGGAATGGAGTGCTTAGGTGTTGCGTATGCTCATGAAGATGCGTCTAACTTAAAAAAGACGAAGAAGAAGTTAGCATTTCTTACCGACTTTTTTTCTACAGGATGCATTTGATATTTATTTGTGAATCAGATGTCCAAAGATGTGTGATATACTGGATGCAGAAAATGGGACACAGAATCGCATATTTACTGCGTTTGCAGAAACACTGTATAGCACAAAACTGGCTTAACTGACAACTTAAGGGGACCTACCCCTAAAATCGCCATCCGTTTCGGCCTTAATTGAGACTGTCTCATGTGAAACCCAATTTTGAACCGCGCCAGTTGACTCAGGTTGCTCTAATGGGTGGGTTTCGGTGTCTATACACGACGTGCGTTCACTTAGAGGTGCTTTCTTTCGTTCTTTTCCCTTAAGCATAGGGTCCTCTTCCACCCTATCCGTATTTCCCTCCGCTTCCATCCTCCTTTCTTCCCCTTCCAACTGCTTTTCCTCAGCAGTCGGTGGCACAAAAGCTGCATTATTTTTACAAGGATTTGCATCGCCTCCAGGACAGTCAGTTTGATTGCATTCTTGACTGGAAGTTGCCAATAAAGCGGTATCTTCAGAAACCAGCTCATGCTTTAATTGAGCATCAGGCGCTACTTTCGATTCCTTTTCTGCCTCTTTTTTCTGGGAGACTTTCTGAAGCCCTCTCACATCCTCCTCTGTCCACAACTCCCCACTGCATGCCAGGCGAAGGGAAATTTGATCATGATTAACAAGAACTTCGCTTTTGCGCGGATTCAAAGCTCTGTTCATCCGACCTGAATCCCAATAGTAGTACCGGGTAACTGGAGGACCCTCTGGAACTGAGGTCTTCGAGTTGACCCGTACCGCATTCTTTTCCTTTTTCGGGGGAATCAACATTATACTGATTCGTCGTCTGAATATTCGAAGCCACATCTCACCGTTGACAGGTTTCCTTTCCGGCTGTATGGGAACCCACTCACCAGAACGCATGACTGTTGAGGGCGTCTTCTCGTCGATTAACTTCATCCAGGTGGATCTGTGAGTGGGGGTGCGCTTTTTAGCCGAGAAGAAACAGAAAAATAGACTACTTCCTCCACGCACATGCTGTGGAAGTGGTGATGGTGGCGATTTCCCAATGCCCGGAAAATGTAGTTGAACCAGAAGAAATTCACCGGTCAGGGAGAGTTCCACGTTAATGTCTGTGGGTGGCGCGAAATGGACGCAATCAAGAGACATCTAAGGCGCGTGCACACGCGGCTGCAGGCTCGACAGTCTGCGCCGAGGCATCGATTTGAGGAAAAGTAAGTTCAAACCCCGTCGAGACACGTGGAGTTTCAAGCATGCGGGCTGGCACAAGTGACTTACCAACTACCTTCCAACGCATCAAAAGCAGGCTATATTTCATTCACAAATTTTCAGAATACCTCCTTAGAATGCGAGGCGAATTTACCGGCCACCAAAACCAAGAAAAAACGTAGGTTAAAGGACTATTATTTGTGTGTATATCCGGAGCCCTTCCAATATTTTCTAGATCTCGGTATGCCTCCCACCTGCTGAATCATCACCAAATGGTGTTTCTTTTGGAGAGTGAGTGGGAACTAAGTTGAGCTGGAAATTGCCTGAAGACTTACCTCTTAATTGGCCACCAGACGTTATTATTATTTATAACCATCAATTGATACATTTAAAACTAAACTTTTGACGATTTACAATTGGAAGACAAACAAGCATCCAAGAGTGAAGAAGAATAATGAACGAGTAATGTGTTTCAGTGAGTAGTTCGTGTATCAGGCCTAACACGGCGAACAAATCAAATTGTGATCCAAGTGCCTATTCAAATAGAAAGCATAGTATAAAACTAAAAGGAGAACTTTTATCTTCTTTAAGCTTGTCGATTTTCTCAGAACGCTTTCCTCTTTCAACCTGAAAGTTCTAAAAATAATTGATTGAAAGTGGTTTTTAGATCAAACAATAAATAACTGCCAAAGTCCATAGGTTACTACTATCTATTTGAGCAATAAAACACTCGTCTCCAGAATAACTGATTTCATTAAATGATTTGCGTCTTCTTGACGAGCATTTGTTCGCATCCTCTGGTAATCTTTTGAATTTGATTGACCCAACTCGAGTTTGTGTCCTTTGTGGGTCAAACGTCGACCATGACGTTGTTTAAGGTCCTCGCCATGTATTCCATCATTTGGAAAGGGTGAGAGGGTAGGGGTGACGTGCAAACTGATCCTGGTGGTGGATGCCTTAGAGATGGATAGATCACCTTCAGGAACATTATTTAGTTTATCCGTGAGTAATCACGTGCTACTGCTGACGAAGGTGATTCGAAACTGATGTGTCAAGCGAAGGTAAATTTGCTTCCCTTCACATCAACTGGAGAGGGCATAATGAAAGTTGTTGAAACATGGCAGAGGGATTGGCCTGCGATGACTTTTGCGCTGCAAAGTTGAGGAGGTAAATCCTCCAATCGGTTAGCCCTTACATTGCACGGCCAAGCCACACGAAATTGGATTCCTACCCAAGACGGTGCTCTTTGTGGCGTTGTTCTCTTGCTAAAAGCAAAGCAATCATTACACCCTGGATAAATCCATCTGCTTGGTGTGGTTGAATATCGAGGTGCAGCCAGGACTAGCGAAATCAGTGAGTGAAGAGAGAACTTCACATTACAAGACCTCGTGCAACTCAAGCGATGAACATCACATGACCCTGGCGTCAACACCAAGCATGACTGGTTATGGAATAATGTTGAAATAAATGCGGGACAGTGCTTCATGGATGTGAAATCGGCACGACTGCGCTTTCTTCGAAGGCCCATTTATTCACAAGGGCATCGATGTCGAGAACGGCCAGGTTGAATAACACATTTGGTGACGACCTTTTCCGGAAACCTAACCCTGTCGGTTTTGACACTGGTGTGTCCCGACGGGGGTGTAGCATAACGATGGAGCCAAATTCTGGACGTGGAACCTTTCCATTGCAATAGAAAAAAGTACCCCCCTCCGTAGACGATCCTCAAAGTCCAAATTTGTGGATCTCGCCTAATAAATAAACTCGACGGTAAAGTTCCGCCCTTTTGGGGTAGAAAACGAGTCCAAGACCTCGATCCTCAACGTTTGATGTACTTTATTCGCACAAACAAGAATCCAGGAGGGAAGGAGTGAAGAGGAGCATTAGGAGAAAAGGAATAGGGCGCCCGACAGGTGGACTGCTCGTGAGAGCGTGCACACCACATCAGCAGACGGTTTTCCCAGCGGCCGATTGGGCAAAATCTACTGAAGAACAACGCCCACCTAGTTTGCAGAAAAAAGGAGAATGTGAGCGAGTGATTAACAAGACGATTAAAAGGCGAAACTCTCAACAAATTTTGACATTTAAAAGACTGTCACATCCATCCCCACCGGCTCTAGCTACTAGAACGGTATCAAGAGTGTTCCATTCATGTTTTGGAGCACCTTGAAGAGCTGCAGAGGATTTACGCCTTCTTTCCAATGGATGAGCTACTAAGACACCCCCGTTCAGAAAGCAAAACGAAAGGATTGTCGCGACTGACTGTAGAGGAGAAAAGTATCGAAAGTGAAAATAGGAGTTAATGGAAGCCGGGGAAGCTATTAAGTAATGAGTTGTGGCGGAAGTCGACAACACCACTGGACTGTGATTCTCAAGTTTCAAGTGAGACACCTCCCCAAGTTCAAAAAGAGAAAGTGGAATGGTGCTTTTAGATAGTCATATCATTTCATCGGTGAAATTGTAATTTCTTAAAGGTGAATAAAGCAGCGCTGATCAGCAATGAAGGAGCGATACTTTAAGATGCCAGAACTCACCTCCTCAGGTTTGAGTGTTGGACAGCGCCAATTGTAGAGATAGTAGTGCAGATTCCCGTCACCGATGCCAAATTTGAGGTCTTCAAAGAAGCTAGCATTATCCAACAAATCCAACGCATTGAATACGTCATAGCCGAGCTGAAAATACACATCATGATTTGCTAGCGAGGCTTGACACAGTCAAATGAATGAAAAACGAGGGCTATACATGCGAGGCAACTTTCACACAGACACTGCCAGAAGGCCAGTCAGATGAAGCAAGCTAAATTCGCCGCGCTATCAGTGTCACGAGTGTGTGATGCACTCATCACACTAACCGTACACGGCGTGCGTCACAAATGTGTGACGCGTATTGCCTCCTGCAAAAGGATTGGACAAGTTCTAAACCAGAAAATAAATGTGAAAATGAAAGCGATTTATTCACTTTTCTGCATTCTTTTAAGTCATCGAGTATAGCTACTAACAATACTTAGATTGCTTATTCGAACACTTGAGGCTCCGTCATCATACTTTCGCCCGCCGAAAGAACCTTGAGTCATGCCGCTAGACTCGGCAACGCTCACAACCCCTATGATCTCCAAATAAAGGGGAACTCAGAGTGTAATAGCCATAACATATGCCTGCATAAACCTCCCTCATTACGGTTAATGCATTTCCTTTGTCGCAGATTAGTAACGTGTGGATTGGGCGGGAGATGCTACGCCACCACGTTTGTACCAGCTCATAAAATTATCAACTTGACTTTCTGGAAGTGGCGATGAATGCACTCTGCAGAAAATACCTACATTTGGAAGCTGAGGCATTAACTAGACGCAAGAATGCAGAGGGAACTTGGACCCTACCCTCTAACATCGAAAAAAAGCAATAGGCTTGCTCAAATAACAACTTCGCCAAAATTACCGAAACACATTAGGACGTCCCGAGCATACTCAAAGCAAGACTCACAGGTCGAAGGCGGAGGAGAGTCGGGTGAAAGAACGGGTACGTAGCGAAAGAATAAAAAATAAGAGTTTGGTTAAAAAGAACCTCTGCTAGAGAGAATGAAAGGGGAAAGTTGGATATGGCACTGCAGTTTAAATGACCAAAAGAGGTGGCATTTGCAGGACCGTTAAGAATTCCTCAGGCATGACAGGGCCATGGTCCACTAGCAACCAGCAATTTTTTTCCGCTAATCAAACCATTCAGAGGAGGTATGAAAAAACCAACAGCAGGACAGAATGCCCCAACATGGTGAAATAATTTAATTTCCTTCCACCCGCTTCACGAGACAATGATAGGAAATGGTCGTCGAGTGAGAAGCAGACCGATAATGGAGGCCTGGACAGATCCATGGAAGCAGGGCATATCAATTAGTACCGAAACAAGCGAGCTTTTAAAAGCACAAAGCTTACTACTAACGGAGGGTCAGTAAGGAGCTGTCCATAAGTGACGCGAAAAGAGCAAAAGGAGACGCCAAGAGATCAGAACGTGTATAAATCAGTCAAAAGTTGCATTAAACGATATTCAGTACTTTTTGACAAGGCCAATAAATTTAATTTAGAGAGCGCAAAACTAGAGGCACCATAAGTGAGAGAAATGAGGTGAGAAAGCAGTTTTTCAGTCCTGTGACATAAAGATACAACAAGGATGCGTTAATATATGGCCTTTGGTAAAAAAGAAGATAAAAAGTGCCAAAAGCAGAACTGGAGTAAATGAAAACAACCATTCCAAGTTAAAGGGCAAGGGAAAAGGCGAAAAAAAGTTACCAACATCTAAGCACGACGAATGAACACTCCTGATTTTTCCCTAGGGACACTTCAACAATAGCGAGGCATTGCGGTCGACACACGTACTAGTTCTTAGGGATCCAAAAATATAATTAAATAGCTTTTGGTGGTAAATAGTGAAGCTCGCACGTGGGTCTCCAGACGAGAATGACAAGGGGGTGACAAGACTACCAATTGGCACACTTCTTTCGCATACGTAAGTGGTGTCGTTACGGCGCGCTGTGTGCGTTCCCGATTTTCTGTCGACAAAATAAACGAGTGTCTCGTGCAGAGAAGCACTTAAGGAGAGGTGGGACTGTCGGGAGCCATTTCTGGCAAAGAATCACTCAAAGGTAGATGAATTAGGGTGTCAAGAACTTCAGTCTTGAGCGATGACACGGCAATAGACTGTCAATCTACTCGTCATTTTATTCACCGTAAGCTGACCTGCGATGTAAAATGACTTTTGCAAGACAATGCGAAACGAATGAGCATCTCATTGGTTATGCCCAGGCTAATCAAGCAATACCCACATCACACTCCCAGCGCAAGCACCTCTACCACCACAACATTCTCACAAGGCTGAGCTCTGGGTGTGTGTGTACGGACGAGTAATGGAGGCAATTGCTCAAGCGGAACTGCTCACCCGCTAAAAGAGAGGTCCAACAACGCGTGCGGCTGAGATTTATCAATTTGTAGACGTGAGAGGAAGTGCAAGAGCAAAACTCCTTCAAGGGAAGCAGTTAGAAGTGGTGAATTACTAACTTGGAGGGAAATCCCTCATGCTGCATGTCAGTAGAAAACATCCGTGAGATGTGAACTTTATTTTGGAATGAGGGAGAGAGGAAAGAAGGGGCATTGCCTCTCTTCGTACCTTGATAATAAGTAACCAAGTGATATTCACCACCTGCTCATGGCAAAATTGGCACGACAATTAGTACAGAAAGGGAGTTGGCTAAGGCTTAGTCCACTCCTACCTTCAAGAAAAAACGTTTCTATATCGAGGGAATTTACAACATGCTTGCTTTTCCTCGAAAAAGGATTATAAAAGTCAATAAAACACGGACCTGTTTGGCGACAATCAAAGCCTCCTTCATGAGCACCGCCCACGGAGTTTCAGTGGACACATTATAAAAGGAGTAGGCAGCACGCAGAAGGTTGTGCCTTGGGTGCTGCATCACCGAACTGGGCAGGGAGTAGAAAGAGACCATGTCGGTGATGGCACCGTCGGAGGCCCGCTCCACCACGTAGGCATGCACGACATCGTCACGGGGCAAGAACCTTTAACAAGGGAACGGCATTTAATCCTGCAAAATTTTCATTCCCCACCGAGTTGGTGCGTATGTCACTAAGAAGCTTTGGCACCATTGACGAGAAATAAGCAGATGTATGAGATTTTAAAAGCAAGATACTTTGACGAAACACTTGTCGTTGCGACATTTCAGCGTAACCTATTTGAAGGAGGGTGACTGTGGTGACTTTTAACTCACTGCCACAGCAGTCATCCCATTAAACATTTATTCAGCACGTAGCGCGTCAACTAACAGACGCCTAATGGGTACATAAATACCGGTCGTGACATTGCCAAAAAGCAAGTCTTAAGGTAGCTACTAACCAGTGGGAAAACTCTTCCTCCGAGAAGACAGGGTGGAGGTGTGAGCGGGATTCCAGGTACGTGGCAAGGAGTTGACGGCATGCGGGCAGATCACGAGACTCAAGAACACGGAAACCGGGTAGACTCGTGGTGTCGGGCAGACGATAGAGCTTTATAGCACGATGGAGAGTCATTGTTCGTGTGAGGTGGGAGAAGCCAACGTCCACAAGTTTCCGCGGATTCAGTGGACGATGCCAGTACCTTCGATAAACAGGAAGAGCATAAGAATGCTGTTCAAGGCGATATGGCAGGCTTTCATAAATTCCTGCCAGGCAATTAAGACTGAAAAACATAAAAAAATATTGAGAAGACTGTGAGAGGAATCCGGCAAACTCTCATGCCATCCCTCATCGGTGCGAATCCGGAAGAACTGAAAAAAACCGGCAGATGGACACATCATGCTCTGTGAAACCAATTTCAGGCGCCATCTACTAGAGAAATTAGTGAGTATATTTCCAAGTGAACTCAAAATCTATAGGAAAATGGCAAAGTGGATAAAGACCCTCCGCATTGAAAAGGAGGTAGGTGCTGAAATCTGGACAAAATGTCAAGAGATTTCGTCATACCTCCCAGAAGTCGCCTTAGCCAAAAGAGGAGCCATAAAATAACCTGGGAGACATGTTCATATATTTTACCAAGTCCACAAAGGCTAAATCAGTAAAGACAGCCGCTGAGTCAGTGAGGATTGCGAAGGAAGTTTATCATTCCATTGATAGAGTGGCTAAAGCTATTGCGTCTTTAAGAAACCAGAGTATCGAGGCCGGAGGCATTATAGAATTGGAAGATCTACCTCTACAATTAACGTGTAGGCATGGGAAGTTACAAGGGCCAGTGCACATTTCAAAGACTTGAACTACCAAGAGCATAAATGATCGACAAAATGCAAAAAGATACATTCAACTAGCCATTTCAGAACCACACCCAAAGTACCCAAAAATCATCAAGGTGAAAGCAGACCCAAAACTCACTCGATTTTACAAAAGAGGAACAATTTGATGATCAGGATCGAAAGTAAGCTGAGTATAAAACCGACTTGGCTCAACAAAATGAATGGAGGGATTCAAAGAGGATGTGACAACACAGCAAATCTTGGGGATAGTGCAGGATGAATTTAAAACGAGGCGGATTGTCTAAATTTATGAAGTTTATAAGCAATGTGTTGAAATACGAGACCTTAAGATAAGTGGAAAACCGGACAGTGATTATAAGTGTTGAATGAGCTAGGTGCACCCTAGTTTCGTGAAAAAGGCATAACTTTAATCGTGATTAGCATGGTTGTAGAATACACCATTGACGGCAAAACATTGACGCTAATACGTAAAACAAATAACCATACAATAAGTCTGAGAAGACTAGGAACGAACCTACAAGTGGCGAGAGGCCGCGGAAGCACAACTCCACTGGTGTAGATGGCCTGATAGATAGCGTGGAGATTGACGCGTCGTGTTATCTCTCGAATTAGCACAGGCGCCATACGTTTGTCCCGTAAGCGCTTGTGTACGCACAAGAAATTTATTTCCACCATCTTCTTTGTCCTGTGTTAAAGGTGAAAGAGGAGCAACTATGACAGTGTTCGCGAATTTTTCAATGAGCGAGAATTCATAATCCTGCCACTATGTAAAAAGCAGCAGATACAAGACCCAGAGGATGCCTTGCCCAAATTGGCTAGCACACCATTCAAGGTAGTAACAGGGAGAAATGGACGAGATAGAAGAGGGGAAGGAAAATTTGAAGTACCCAATAACAGCCCATAAAAATATGGTTTTCTTCCAATAGGTAGCCGAACAATAAAAATAAGC
This sequence comes from Taenia hydatigena, assembly GCA_036345935.2. Taxonomy (NCBI): domain Eukaryota; kingdom Metazoa; phylum Platyhelminthes; class Cestoda; order Cyclophyllidea; family Taeniidae; genus Taenia; species Taenia hydatigena. The sequence continues at coordinate 20,026,052 of JADWOT020000005.1, read as the reverse complement.
CATTTTACAAGAACATCACCAGGGCCAACTAAAGATACTACTTCAAAAACTCACGATTTCCTCCACTTTTACCGCGAATTCGACTTCATCAGACAAGAAATGCTGTTGTACTACTTAAAAAATAGGGAAATTTAACACACACTCATTGGAACTGACCAAGAAAGCAAACGCTTGCAAGACATTTTTCAACCCAATTCACCTATGTCTAAGTCAAAAAATCCGACATTTTCTTATGCCACACCGAAAAAGAAGCCTGTACAATGGCGCAGTAGTCCGGCCCGAATTTGATATGCCATAACTGAAGTTATCAACGCATGAAAAATTAGATTTTTTTCCAGCAACTTAAAAATCACTTAGTTCAAAAAGCGATGTAAAATATAAGAATTTGCAGTTTGGCAATGCAGGTGCAAGGAATACGCTTTTATGAATTTGTGTGATAATATACGTAATTCTTAAGTAAAGAGCCGAAACAGAGGTACGAAACTACCATTAGAGGAGGATGAAGTAAAAAAATTGTAGACTAATTGAATCGAACCAACCAAAGATAAAAAAATTAGGAAAAAACTCACTTATTGTACACACGAATATCACAGGGCATGCCGGCAATGAAACCGACAAGTTTTTTATTTTTCGCAACCCGAACACTCACATGCCACTCTGGACGCCAACCTGGAGGCTGCATTGTCCTGAAAATGGCAAGAAGTTCACTTAAGTTCATTTAAAATTGGACTATCCAAAAGGTAAGCAGCTGCACCATTTGAGAAAGTCCCGAGCATATGAAAACCGAAAAATGTGGTCGTCATCCTCCACATAATTCTCGTTCAATAAGTTGAACAGTTCATCAAGCTAAAAGTGGTAAACTAGCTGTTTTTTATTAAAATAAGAGACCTCCTTAGACTTGTTCAAATCAAGATCACACCACACGAATTCGGCGGGGAGGCTGTAACTGTCTGTTCTGATCTGGGACACCGGAACATCTGGTTCCACAGGTTCATTCTCGGTTATTTCCTCACCTTAAGGGTGTAATTCAAGTCAATTAAATTCAAAAATTAATGTTAACCCAAGCTCAAAGAAACAGACCAATATCTGGGACAGGCTGGGTCTTCCAAAACTTGTAGTCATCTTTCGACTTCTTCGGTGGCTTAGAACCAGACAAACCAGGAAGATTACGAGGAGAAGTAAGCATGACGTTCGTTAGCTGCTTTAGTAATTCAGCCTCATTTGTTTTAACGGCTTCCTCAATGGTAGAGGTTGATGGGGCGGGGGGAGTTGCATTACCATCGCCATTTTCTGCATTAGAAGGCTTAGCCTTTCTCTGAAACGTTTCAAGGTAATGCTGCAACAAGCTTGAATATTATTAAAGGAAAAATATTTTCGGGCGGAAAAGGAGACAAAGGTGGATGAAAATAGTAAGTGACGATCGACTTACCTGCTTATTAGATTTGCGAGGCATAATGCTGGTTCAAGTCTATGACAAGGATCGAAAAATAAGTAAGGAAGGGGAACAAGCGCTAAAAATTAGTAATTTCAACGTTTAAGCAATGGCGACAACAACAAACACTAACCAAACAGCACACGCAAAGCGCAAGCGGCAACTATAAGACGCGGCTGACGATGAAGATATTCAAACGACTGGAATAAATACAAACTCCTTGTGGCGCATAACAAAGTTCCATTAGTAAACAAAAAGCCTTATCAAAAGTTAAACTAATTCGAATTGCTCTGATTTTCATTCCAGTAATCAAATTTTTGGTCTTAAATGGAAGTGCGCACCCTCCACAATCTACGGAGGCAGAAGAAAGGAAATTAAAGCAAAATAGGATTCAGAATTCAAAAATCAAAATTACCACATAAAGCGCAACCAGGACAAACAATTTTTCATTAAAAGTGAATGAAATGTATGCGTGTTCAGGCATGCAATAATGTGGTGTTTGAAAATTACGTTTAATAAAGAGTTCTTATTTTAGCAAGACAACGCATGATGCTTGCACACGAGCGATATTTCGCATAAATAGCAAAGTGAGATAACAAAAGCTTAGAATTAGACAATATTGATGCGGTGCTTTGTTAAATTTTTTGTGTTTTGGCGCCCATGCCTTCCAATTCGTTGTAAATGTAGCGTCCCGCGGCTCCCTCGAAGGCAAAAGAAGGTAGAATACTAGAGAAGAATATATATTCAGCGAGCGGAGGGAAATAAGCTGCTGACATGGCCCGAAGGCCAGCCTCTGCAGCTGGGTCAATACGGCCACCTCTGGGAACTTGACCGAAACCGGCGGTTCAAACAAACAAAGTACCACAGCTACCTTTTTAACTTTAAAAGTAAACAGCCACTAGCACTTCTTTGGTTTATTTTCTTTATTTGTCTAACAGTTATTAAGGTGATAAAGTGTTATGTTTAGGATGAAATAAAGTAGGTAAATTAAATCTACTAAAGTTTATGTCAAGATTCCAAGGAATGATTGTAAGAGTTTTATGTTTTTAATTATAGCTGCATCAATCATAATAACACGATAGGTTTTATAATGCTCTTTGTAGTACTTTGTTAGAACTGCCGGTTTCTGTCAAGGTCACAGACGTGGCCGTACTGCCCTAGCTGCGTGGGCTGGCCTCCGGGCCATGCCAGCAGCCTATTTCCCTCTGTCCGGTGAATATATGTATTCTACCCTGCCACTTTGCCTTCTTTTGCCTTAAGGGAGCCTCGGGACGCTACACTCTTCTTCACTTTTTGCTTATTAGTCAAACGCATTCCGGTACTAACTGTAGCATTCCGAGTCTCCCTCGATGACAAAAGAAAGCAGAATGCTAGAGTAGAATATATACATTCAACAGATGGGGGGAAATAGGCCATCCCACGCAGCTGGGGCAATATGGCCACCTCTGTGACCCTGACCGAAACCAGTAGTTCAAACAAACAAAGTACTACACTAACACTTTCGATTTATAACTCTCAGCGGCATTAAAAACTTTGAATCGGATATGCGCTATTGTACATATAAAAGTTAGCCCGGTTGCAGAGACGAGTTGGTAGGGCCAAGCCCTACTGTTGTGCTCTGAGACGTCTAAATACCATAAAGGCTGCAATACTTGGGCAGTATAGCATTATATAGTGTTTATATGGATTCAGGATTCCGGGCATTTTTCAGAGGTCAGCTCGCTAGGATTAGGTATAACGAAAAAGAACATAGTGGCAAAAGAAGGCATAATGCTAGGGCCGAATTTATGTTTAATAAAGGGAGGAAATGGGGCTGCTGGCATGGCTTGCAGGCCAGACCACGTAGCTCAGAGCAATACGGCCACCTCTGTGACCCTGACCGAAAAAAGGCAGTCCAAACAAAAACATTATTACCGACTCTCTACAAAAACAGAGAATTAAACAAACAACAAGCGCTGAACGCTATTGCATGTCAAGGATGCATTGTAAAACGTTGGCTTTTTAATTGAAGGTAGCAGAAAAAAGATCAAATTCGCCTCTTGGCTCTGGCATCTCTAGGTAATAGGCCTGCCTATGAGACATAGTGGTAGCATCAAGTTATAGTTAACGTAAAACCTATGCGTTCTGCAATAAGTGTACGGAGACTTTGTCCACTTGAAAGTCTCAAGGCGCTGTAATTTGCTATGTCCAAATATTGCGCCTGTTTTCGATGTCAAAATTGATTGCTGACAAACAAGAGAAATGAAAATGTATCAGAGTGTGCATCATTTGCATATATGGGAGTACAGAGTAATGAAATAATTTTTTCACCATAACTTGGGCTAAATACCTCCTAAATATCCTGCATGCATGAAATTTTGATAAGAATTGAGGGCACTCTATCCAGTTTTACAACAGTCCCATAGTTTTGCGCAAATAGGTTTATCCAAAGCAAGATTGTCATTCCCTGTAATTCTTTGGCCGCTGTAGACGCCTCTTCCCCTTCCTCCCCTTTCCTTCTCCCAACCTTTCCATGAGAAGGCTGGTTGCATTTAGACAGCTTCATTATAAACAGGAGGATATAAGGTAACTAGATCAGTGTCGTAGTGCTTTGTTCGCTTAAACTGCCGGTTTCGATCAAGGTCACAGAGGTGGCTGGCCTCTGGGCCATGTCAGCAGCTTATTTCCCTCTGTTCGTTGAATACACATATTCTACTCTAGCATTCTGCCGTCTTTTGCCTTCGAGAGAGCCCCGGGGCACTACAGGCGTATTTTAGACGTGAGCGTCTAAGGCTCTAGAAAGCGTCCACATTGGCTCACGACTAGGCTAAAATTACTTTTCCGCTTCTGGGCTACAAAGCATGTTTAAAAAACGTAAGTTTTGCAGCCATATTGACTTAACCCTTAAGATGGCCTCTAAACCAAGCCTGTGAGTTAAATCGCTGGTTTTGACTCTCGGTTTCGGTTTTGGTCACTGGGCGGATATATTGCCCTGGCCGGGTGGTCTGGCCTCCGGGCCATCTCAGCATCCTCCTTCCTCTACCTGCTGATTATGCATATTCTGCCCTATTATTGTGCACTTTTTACCTTTAAGGAAGTCTTAGGACGCTAAGTTCCTTCTTGGATTAAAAACGAACTAGGTTTTAAAAAGCAGAAACAATCTCAAGTCTAGTGTCATTTTTAGCGTTTAGAGTTGCATAAGCGTAAATGCAAAATTTTCAGATTTTCAAATGACCACAATACGAGGACTAAATTTTGAAGGATATGTTAGTTTTTGACACAGCCACTGTTAATTTGTACGCCATTATTAACTTTACTTATTTTAACTAATCCACTATGATCTGCCCAAGTTTTTTCATCTAACGAAAACAGTAACATCCTGGCTCCCCGAAATTTCTTTAGGTATGTGTCGCAGATGTTCCTATCCATACTCTTTCTAATCACTTGTTTGCAATTCCCATTTTGTCAAATGCGACGACCTTGACGCCCCAATATACTACACAAACATTTAAACCACCCGTCCTTCCAAAATTTGGATATATCTGGGGTTAAAGCACCACTTCATAGGTACACCAGCTTGCACATAGCAGAAAGAATACTTGGATATGCAATTGTTATTGTGAGCATGAATGCAATCAGACTTTTGGAATCTGGTGATTTTTCCGATGTCAATGTTTATTTCGACAGCGAGATTTACCATCTTCACAAGTTTCCATTGCTCCTAAAGATGGGATATGTGAAGGACAAAATTGGAGCTTCGTCGGATTTGCAGATGCCTTACCTGGATGGGGGATCAGAAGTATTTACCGATATTATTGCCTTTTGTTATGGCAAGGAAATTGAAATAAACCCACGTAGTATTGCTTTTCTGAGCAACGCGGCTCATATTCTTGACATGTTTGGGAAGCAAAACTTAATTGATCTTACGGATGAGTACATCAACATCCTTATCACGGATATGCGAATGTCTCACAAGTTCGGTCCCGCTATCGTTGCACTTGCATATTCAGCCAGTTTGAAGAACTACGAATACTGTGATATTTTTATCCGATTATTTGATGCTATTTTGAGCATGTGGGTGCGACGATCTCAACATAGTGATGAAAGAATTGCAGTTGATCCCGTATTGACTGAATTTCTTGTGTTCCTACCGGATAATGTAATCATACGCATTATACAGGAGATCTCCACTATGAAATTGACATTTTGCGCTATGGCCGAGTTGACTGCAAAGTTTTTTGCTCTCCGTTTTGCCTTGGAAGCTTCTCTTGCGGAGGCAAATGATGATCATGGACGTCAATTTGGTGAGGAAAATGGCAGACAAGATATCAAAGTTGATCAACTAGCTACAAATCACTTAAAGAAAGCTGCCATTTGCACTTGTCTTCCCTTTGAAAGATTAAATAGCCTTGACCGTGACGTGTTAACGGAAGAACTGGCAGGCATCGGTTTCGATTCCATTCCTCTGGAAGAGATAATGGACAATGTTTTCTCGGCTTTGCCACGTGATGTACCCTTGGTTCCGAAAATCAATGTTGATTGGTGCAAGCAGGTGGGGTTATACATCGTTAGCAGTGTGAATTTTTCAAATTATGAAAACTTGGCAAGCGGTAGACCTACAATATATAAGTCCCAATACTACTCAAATCAAGCAAATGTTTTTAAAAAGGTCTTAGTACCGATTTCGAAAAGACAAAATTTCATTTATGGCATTGCTTAACTTTTAAGTCCTCTTAAATGAACAAAATCGGCAAAATTTCACGAAAAACACATTGTTTTTAGTAATGTATAAATATTTTAAATCTTTCTATTTGCATAAAAGAAATGGATCTTTTTGCCTCTTTTCACTTCATGGCCTGGCGATCAACCGGCTATTGGTAATTTTCGCAATTCTACGACTATTGGACTGCGCATAGTTGTTTGAGAGTGGAAGCATCTAGACAAGAGGGCATTAGTTGAGCTCTTTTTCCGTCGCCAACTTTTAATGCTTCCGACTACCAGAACGTGGCGATAGCGGCGTTTATAAGCGTTGTTCACAGATCCTTTCAATTGGTTGTTGTGGATTTCCAACTCTGAGGAATTGGAACCAATTTTGAACCCAAGCCAGAATCACACCTATTAGCTGTGCCTAACATCGTGCGACAAAGGGCTGTGTTGATGATTTTAGCAAAAATGTAGTGAATAGCAATAATAAATAGTGCAGCAGTAAAATTATGCATAATTGCGCTTTGCAATGCATTCATGTACATACTCACAAAAACAAGCTCTCGTAAGACCCGCGCCGTACGTTTTGCAAGTTCAAAAAACAAAACTCAATATTGTTGTTGAATTGCAGTATTACACGAATTTTAGCGCTGACTTCCATAAAATGCTTGCCGTTATAACGAAAACCAGAATTCTCCAAGTCAACTTAAAACTAAGGCTGGAAAAACATAAAACAAATCTAATTTTGTGTTTAAAAGAAATACTGTGCACTTAAAATGAATTTCTCCGCAATCTATGCAATTTTCGCACAAGAAAGGGAACGTACTAGTAAAAAACTGATCAGTAAGAAATTAATGTTCTTTCACTTTCTTAATCGAAGGCGATTTTAGTGGAAAAAAATGTGTCTTTTGTCGTTTTGCGCAATATCAATCTGCCTGCTCATTTGGGAATTCAGCAGTTTATCACTAGTTATTAAATTTTTTTTTCACTCCTCCTTTTCCACCATCTCTAGGCCCTCTCTGTGACAGAGCGTCGTCGAGACTCCTCCGTCAGCCGGCCATTCATCCTCGATATCGCCGGCAAAATGCTGGCCCGTTTCAGTGTTCAAGAACTACGGGTGATCTCACCACAAACCATTAAGGATATTCTGGCCACAATGAACCTGCGTGCCAGCCAATCTGCCTCCATGTCTGGCGATGGTGCATCATCGGGTATAGCCACGGTAGCCGGAGAGGAGCGGAAAGGAGAGGCGAATTCCACCATTGGGGGACAGCAAATGCTTTGCGAGGAGCCCTCAACAGTTGCAGAAAACCTGGATCTCTACTTGAACGCCGCGATTGAGAGCCAAAATATGACTATTGAGGAGTACATTGGACTGTTGAAAACAGCTTTACCGTTGGATAGGAGAGAAAATCATGATGGACTTATTCGAGCAATATGCAAACTAGTCAAGTCGAGTAAGTTAATTGGACCAAAGTATTCAAAGAATCTTTTGATTGCAAGCTTAGTTGATCCATAATCGTGAAGTCGATTATATCTATAGAAGGTTTCCATATTGAGGTTGCCTGATATTCCAAATACAAATATTTCTCACCGTGGCGTTTGCTCAAGTCGGGACGCGTCGCCATCTTTTGTTTTTTCGCCTAGCCTGAGGGAACTTATTTGGTAATATTTTCTTTCCGGTTAATGTTAATGTTTGCACAGCTTGTTTTAATCTCCATGTGGCGCGTCTATAGGGAGGATTCATTTGGTTCTGGTATTAATAAAAGGACATCATAGAATCACCCATAGAAATGCGCGCCCTGTAACCTAGCAACCGAGGCAATCTTGATTAGCAGAGTCGGCAAACCCGAATTACATCTGTTGGGTTTGAAGGGCCTTCGCTTATCTACAGGAAAGAATGTTGAGCTTCTACTTTCTCCCTTTTCTTAGACAAGGAAGCGTTGACAGACAATTTACGAGAGGAGATCCTCGGGGTGTTGGATTTGCGTCGCTGTTCAGCTGCAGCTCTGCAAGACGCCCTCGATGCGAATATCCTTCCAACCCGTGCGGTGGCAGAAGCTGCACTTCGTTTTGCCAAACAAAGTTCCGCCACCGCGGTGGGTAGAAATTCGGCTAAATTACACAAGCATGTTGACAGGCGGTTTTGCTGGCACACGCAGGTGCCGCATATCTTATAATTCCTTAATTTACCTAAAACGAGAAGCAGAAATGCTACGAATTTCTCTTACACACACTGTCTTGACCTCAAAAGTAAACCACCGTCCCCAATTCTGTCCTGAAAGCCCACTCAAACAACACGAGGGCGTATCCGCAGGATCACCCGCCTGTCCAGCAAAAGCTCACAGGGCCAGGCCAGACTGTAGGGCGTATGAAATCACGTATTGTTCTGTGAGGAAAGCACATCTTTTACCTCCCTAATTGACTATTCAAATCTGTTTCCTAAGGAAAAATTTTTTCACACGTAGCACCCACTTGCTCAGGTTCCTTCTAGGACTACTTGGTTTAAGATAAGTAGAGGAGGGGATATGCTTCAACGAGATATAGCATCTAGACAGTACAAAAGGTGCAAATACGATGGAAGGATATCTTCCTCCCTTCGTTCTATCCAAATTGGCGTGTTTACTTGGCATGCGGTTGAAGGTGTTGCATTATCTTGAAAGGGTGGGAAGAGAAAACATTTGAGAGGGATTCAGCAAGGGAGGGGAAGGAGGTAGGGAAACAACAATTAATACATTCAGGCAGGCGTCTGTTTCTCCACACTCCAGCCTAATTGGAACGCGAAAGCAGTCTGATATCGCTGAAATCCACGCTTCGCTGAATACAAACCGGTCTCTAGATTTTTGTATCTACCGCTTAAAAGTACGTTAACTTCCGTCAACTTGAATTATTTGGAGCCATCATTGTGTACATCAAACTGCCTGCCATCCTTTGCATTGAGAATGGCATTTCATCCCTACCACATTGCTCAGAAAAGGCGCTGTACATGGGGGCGGAGACATTCTCATGCCAGTAAATGAAGGATTTTCACAAAGCCACTGATATGTAAAGAGGTGGCTTGGAAAAGGTCTATTTGAGGAAGTGAGTTCCGCCACAAAACCATCTGCTCGCTAAAATATCCAGAAGACTCATTGGTCATTCTTTTTAAACAAAGGAGAAATGCCGTTGTTTCATTTTGGTGAGAAAACCGGGACAGATACTTTTTAAATTGCCTAATTCCAATAGCGTTGCAAAAGAGCTGAAATGATGGCCAAGAATTGATCCGGAATACCTTACATCGGGACCGTTTTTAGGTCAGCGCAGTGGTCGTCCGCGAGCGATGCCAGTCGCCGTCCCCGGCACGATTTTCGTCGTCCACTTCGTCGATCTATCGAGCCTCGAGGTATATGCTGCCTTACCAGCACTATGGGGCGTCAGCTTATTACCCTATCTCTTCCTCAACCAGCACGGGCTACCTGATAACCTCACCGGTGCGTCAGCGCAGACGACCATGGGAAAGACCCATTTATGGCTACGATGACGGGCTGCCGCCGATTTATCGGCACTATGATGTTGGCGGTGGGTCTTCATCCGTTTGATGTTAGGGGAATTTCACCGTATTTCTTCGAAACTTAAGGTTAAACCAAAAGCAAAGTTGTTATTCTTTTGAAAATATCTTTCTAGAAACGCTGAATTTTGCTAATCAAGCGGTATAGATCAGGCAAATATAATCTGTTTTCCGTGAATATTGTGGGATGAAAGAGGTGCTTGCAGTCAGGCGCAGGATTATTCATCAGACTCCATTAACTGTGTCATTAAAATAAAAATGAACTATTCAAAATATTCGTCCTTTTAAATATTTTAAAAAGGAGAGATTACAACCCACGAGCAACCTAGGCGTAAATCGCACATTTGCAGCTGTTCCACCAACCGTTTCCGGTCAGAATGTTCCTCTCTCAAAAGCCTTATTGCGCAATACGTGCCCACCTTCGCAAGAGGTGTGACAGTCGTAAAAGTTTGCAGGGGCGTTACCTCTAACTTGCCGGAAACTCCTTCTGATTTTTAGCTCTTTTTCTCACATGGTTTGGAACCTAGATTTTTCATTGCCCATGCCCACTCTTCCACCACCCTTCCCTTACCACTCTCACATCAGATTAAAGCTTCCCCTGTCATGTTCTCCAAAAAAATATCCTTCTTAATATTCTCTCCAAATTTAGGTGACTATGTTGTCACAAAGGGGGAAAATGATGATTTCCAGTGGAACAACAACACCACAAACCCAACGACTACCTATCGCAGCGGTGACTATTAAACGTGGCATATCAACGCCATCACCATCGTCGACTTTGTCGTTATTCTCGTCGATTTCGTGTCCCTATTTCACTCATTCATCCTCTGGATTATTGACATAAACCGTTGTTACACTTACATTAGACAAGCCTACCACTACATTTATCTGGGAAATTTCGACGTTTTTAGTCTGCGTACTAAAATTTGTGAGTAGAAAGTATTAGAAAATAGATTTTTTTCATATTAATCACTCTTAAATTGCGAATTTTGGAGTTGGCAATAAATCCCTTTCATAATGTGGGGGGCATTTTATCATGGAGTTGTTTAAAAATGAAAAAAGTGCGACTTTTGTGTCGTTTGAAAGAAGAGCTGTTGCTGCAGTTTAAGCAGCAAATACAGATAATTCTTTCTTCGTTAATACTGCTTAAAACTGGTTAGCAAGGAGCAAGTAAAGTCGATCTAATAAACAAATTTCAGACTGCGTGCAGTGGACAGCAGGCGGGCTTGTTTAATTTCAAATTTTAGGAAATATGGTACGGAGAAATTCGCAATTTTGTCACGCTCGAAAAGTATTTAATGGAAGCAGTAGACTATTCGACCTGCGGACTAGAAGGACTTCCATTGCTTTGCCTTGCAAGGCATGAAGAAACTTCATAACGCGAATCGTCCTTTTGCATCTCCTTGCAAAGATATTCACTTTTAACTTGATGGAAGGAGGTGGAAAATCTCGCATCTTCTACAACTTTCACATTTTCCCGACGGTACTTTTTTCCATCTCCACATTTTGCAGTTACATTCGACAATCGAGTGATCAAACTCGAAGCGGAATCAACTACTGGGTGAGTAATGTAAAGTCAAGGCAGAGGGTGCCGGCTGTAGTGGTCAAATGATCAGCTTCATGGCTAATAATAAACATTTCATTTTTCAAGAGGGACTCACGATGTAGCGGCTTCCGTAAGAATATCGATGAGCGGTGGTGACACACATAAAGTCGCTGGACCGTAGTCGAGTAGATCATTGGCCTTCCACTGTTGCCATGGCAAAATCCATGTTACATATGAAACCATTGTTCTCTTGTGTAGTAACTTTATTAGGGCCTTTCCATTCTCGATGCTTTTGCTTCATTTCTGTAGCATCAAACTTCTGTAAGCCATTGATCCTTTTTAAATGCTTCAAAAAATGACTATTTTTGTGACAAACACATTTCATGAGGCCACAACTTGCGAATTTTTGTTACAAGAGAGCCCAATACTAATTTTGCGTTTTTCAAATGTTATTTTCAAGACTTCCGTGTGAACTGTTTTGATGTCATCGCTACTAACGCGAGCACTACATTTTGAATGACAGTTTGCCACTTGGAGAAAGGGTGGCAGATAGCACCTCACGAACTGCCGAGAGGTGGGTGCAGAGTGGGCGGGTGAGAATGGGGCATTACCCGCCTCTTCCTCTCCCAAGGTTGTAAACGTAGGCATCCAATAACTGCACTCATTTGAAGTATATTTGAGAGGTCATGCAAGAGTTAAAAATGTGGCTTTTCTTGCGGTTCGCATAAAAGAAAATGGGTTAAATATTCGAGGAGTGCTTCCCAAAGCTCCACAATTTCAAAGACTACCAGCAGTCAGTTTTTATTCGTTTCTTTTGTTTTCCTTCGGTACTTTCTCAAATTATGAAGTCAAAGTTTGAACATTTTCTTTTCATTGTAATACCACACAGATCTTCCACTTACTGAGTCACCGAGGATTTCCACTACGGCCTTTGAAGTCGCCTTCAAGGGTTGCGGGTTTTCAAGTAAGAAGAGGGATGCATGCAAGTGGAGGCCGAACTGAGCGCATAACCAGATGCTAAAATGTCCGCAAAGGATTATGGAAGGTTTCATGCAGGAACACGCATGAGAGCGTATTTCTGTGCAGTAATTGTTGCGACAACACCTAAACTCACGATTTCCGTTGCTTTTATTCACTTTAAAATTTCCCATTGGTGGCAAAGGCTGTTAAGCATAAACTTTCAAATAATTATTAGAAGGAAATTAACAAGTGCCATTTTGCTATTAATACCGGGCTGTGACTGATTTTTAGTAATTATGTGAAAATTAACCAAAAAACTTGTTTATTCTTCTCAACTTTCGCAGTTTTGTTGCATTTGAAAGAATTTGAAACGGGACTTCCCAAGCGCAAATAGTACGGCGCTATGTGCATATCTTCTTAGCGATTACAAGGCAAAATATAAGAATATTATTGGCAAGGCATAGGCATTTCATGTGGCACCGTGAAGAGAGCGGTCGTCTACGAATTTAATTCACCTTTTCGACCCTAACAACTCTTCTGCAGTTTTAACGTGGAAGTTTTACGAGAACAAACTCTTGCTCAAACTATAACGTGGATCTTGAAGGAAAACCTGGCAACTTACCTTTGGGCTAAACGAAGACAGACGAAGTGTAGGGCCTGGGCCTGACGGCGCAGTCTAAAGGCGGAAGTGCAGTGGCGGACCTCTCACACTCTGCCAGCGATTGGGGCATTCCACCAAACCACTTATGACCTGGACGAAAAATTACAGGATAAAGTATTTTTTGGCGTGAGGAGACAACAGCCTGCAGATCTCCGCATTCGTTTCCTTAGTGGATCATTTAAGTGGTTGTGATGGAGTAAAAAAGGCAGAGCTTGATGTAGTCTTGGGAGTTGGGAGTTGCTGCTTTTTCTTGATGATACGTCACTGTCTGGAGAGGCTTCAGATTTTCTTCAACTAGAGGCTACCCTGATCACCACTGTGGAGTGCCTATGTAGAATTACAACATCAGCCCACTTCTACCGCTTTCGATTTCAACGGCAAAAAGACATTTATGAGTTTTTTACTTTACCCAGTCGTCTAAAGCGGATATATTTACTTAATTAGCATGCGATGGGAAGTGCCTGATTGCCGCTTATTCACCCGCGATGCATCGGCTGCACCTCCTCTGGTGTTTGTTTTATCCCGCCTCTTGAGCTGGAACCATACCAAAGGAAAATCCCATTCTCTGGCACAAACACGAACACAAAATCATGTACTGTGCATCACCCTCCCTTCCTATTCACCTTGCTAATCCGGCATTCAGCACTGATCTCCATAACAAAGTCAAATATGGCATAAGCAAAGTTGAATGTCTCTCTTGGCGGCCCCACAAAATGCAGCTTAAAGCAGTGGTAGCTGCCAAATTAATGCTTTACTTTAGTAGAACAGGACTCTCTCCTTCAGTCGAGTAACATGAATGCAAAGTTTTAGCAAGCTGTTTATGGAGTATTGGCTTCATTTCCAATCGTTTAGAACAATTCAGGTTTAAGGAAATAGTCAAAGAGTTTGAACATTATGTTGTGCGCTTGCGGATGCAAGTTCACATTTCGTTTTTTTTCATTAAGCAGTAGGAACAACAGAAATGGGTGTTTCCATAAGCCATTCCACGGCATTTGATCCTGACGATCCCGCTGCAGTCAACAACACCGCGGAACCCATCTTGGAGGCCGCCTCTGAATCCAACCACTCAGACGTTAAGTCATGGATACAGGCGCACACAGAGGAGGTGAACTGCTTGGCCGTGTCGGCTGATGCGACGTTGTTAGCCTCAGGGTCAGAGGACTGTTCGGTGCGTCTGTGGTCAATGGAACGGTTCGAATGCGTCCACGAACTACTCGGACATACTGACTACATCACCTGCCTGGTGTTCGCCGGGAAGGAGTTGTTATCTGGATCTGGGGACATGACTGTACGCATGTGGGATCTCACCAAGGGTGAATGCCTTTTCGTGAGTTCCTTTGACACTTAAGAATTCAAATAATGCGTCCAAAGTTCTCATGACTGAAGAACGTCAACGTCAAGTTCGAGCTGTCAATGCGTTCTCTGCGTTAGACAACTTAGTTTATTGATTGATTTCCGTGAAAATGAAATACTTTATGGCTAGAATTAATCGCTAACAGAAAAAAGAATTTAAAATGTGTCTATTGAAAACTCGCAAGTCTTTTGAACTTCCAGTTAGTTACCAACCTAATTGACATCGACTAGACCGACTCACAAAACTGCTGTCGGCTACTAGTAGTTGCACACACCTCCCACTAAGAGCTCCGTCTCCAATCGTTAAATGTCAGAATGTCTCATCTTATCCCAAAGACTATCACAGGTCATACGGGCTCGATCACCTCCATTTGCGTTGCCCAAACTCAAATTTTTACCTCTGGAAACGAAAGCCTCGTTTACTGCTGGAGCCTTGAAGACGGCACCCAGATACGTCAATTCGAAGGTCACAAAGGCGCGGTCTACGGGATCCGCTTAACTGCGGGTAGTGGGGACCTTAATATGACCGCAGAGGGGACGGAAGCAACTGTAGGGCGACGCCGAGTGAGATTTGTCACCTTCTCGGCCGATTGCACGGTGCGTCTGTGGAATGCCACCAGATCGACCAACCTCCAGACCTTTGTGGGACACACTGGACCAGTGACCTGCGTCGCACTGGATCAGGACCAACACTACCTCTACTCGGGTTCTTCTGACGGTCGAATTGCTAGTTGGTTGATCGAAACAGGGCAGAGGATCCACTGGTTTGAGGGACACGCGGCCCCAATCATCGACTTAATTGTGAGTCCCTCAATCACTTCTACGTAAGAAATTCCAGAGTTTGGTCATTACAGGTAAAGGTGAAAGCTGGTTTAGAATGCTGATCGGCAGACAAAGGCTAAAATTGTTGCGATTTTTTTAAAACCAATTTAGTTTAAATCTTGAGACGTAAAAAATGGGCAGGAATTTTACTACCGTATGTGGAAATAATTTTTAAATGAAAATGGACAGGAATGGACGGTGGGTAATGCAATTACTGCTTTGCGTCCAAAAACAAGCCTCTGCTTCCGGAGCTTTCCACCAGCCGCAGAAATATCACCCTGAAAACCGGAAAAATAGTCATAAAATGATGTGGCAAATTTCATTCTAACCCATGAAAGTGTGGAATCATTGACATTACGTGGGAAAATTGTATCCCAAATTAAAGCAAAGTAAAGTTCTATTTTAGATTAAAATGCGCGTTTTATTTGTGCATAAAGGAGGAAAGCAAATCAGGCAATCAAAGCATTTTTTGGGACCCTGGGGTAGCAATCCTTTTTTAGTTACAATTTTCAGCTACTCTGAAAAGTGTGTTGCTGCAAGTTTTAACTTTCCCTAGAAAGCAGCGCTGCAGGAAATTACTCGCAATTCACTAATCAGCTGCACAACTCTGTAAGTTTCACACTCAACACAAGCGGATGAAATGCGCGGAAAATCTCTTTGCTGCGCCTTAAACCTTAGGAATAAGAAAGAATGCGATCCGGAGATGTGCGGTTGGAATACTGCCGCAAATTTTCGAAGTTTGAAGCACTGACAACCCAGTGGCGCGGTTCTCCGTGCAAGGGACTGCAGACCCTGCAGGTGCACTAAAACCCACAACATCCACGCAATGCCTTAGCAGAAGATCAAGTATTTTGCGCTTAAATTGGTCAGATAATTCCAACTATCCGTAATCCTAAACTTTGCTATGTTTCTTGTGCCTGTTTCGACTCAAACAAATAATATTTACTGCCTTTTATAAAAAGATGGATGCAGCATTTTCACACATTTTTGATAGCTGAGAGTTTTGCTTCTTTGATAAAACTAACTAATAAATCTGCATGCGAAGTTGGCATTCCTTTGCACCAACAAAGCAATTTCAGTCCTCTTAATCAGCAAAATAATTTACGAGCTACATTGGCATAAAGGGATTATTTCAAATATCAATTCCCTCATTTATAACCTTTGTCGGGGATCAGGAGCGCCGGTGGCGCTGTCGGTTTGTGGTTCGGGTTAGCCGCCAGCTCTTGGATGACTGTCGGCTCGTGAAATATGTTCACTAACAAATTTGACCATTCCATAGTTGCAGCGACGATTTTTAGCGATTTTCGCTTGCTTCACAGTAAAGCTTACTTATATTTTGCCGTTGGATTCAGTTATAGCGGGCTAGGTTTGGTATAATGTGCAAGGCTAGATCATTTTATGTATCATGCAACAGGAAACGACCGTAAAGGCTCCCAGTGTACCTATTGCCCGTATAAATCTTCATTGACGCATCATTGAGCGTAGATGGAACCGTCCAAATCTGACTAGCATGTTGTCTTCGGTGCCGGTTAAGACTGGTACCTGCAGACTTTGTGCGCCGTTTCGAGGCCACCGAAAAGTCTCGTCATACTTGCCATTTAGCATTTGCAGAAGACGTCTCTCAACTAAGTTATTTAATGCGTTCCGTTTGGAGTATAAAGGACTCAACTATAAGTCAATGCTTAGGGAGGAGCCTTGTTGAATCGCCTAGTGGCAATGACACGATGGTCTTGAAGTTCCGATAGCGGTAGTCCAGACACATTTACCCGGCAATGCTGCGTTTGACCTTTTGTGTGCGAATTTTTACGTATTTATTAATCGCAGTAATTATGCTGTTGATCGAAGAAAGACGATGACGGCTCGGATCCATTCCTTCAGTTACATTTTGGTGCAGTGGTTAATGATCGGTTGACCAGGTGGTGCTACTTTCATGGGACAGCTAATCCGAGAGAAGGAGTGGAGAATGATACCGGTTTACCTCAGATTTTGTGTTTTCTCAGCTCTCTACAAGTTTTATTCTTGTACTATGCTCTCACCTCCCTGCATTATTGCCCTTTTCTCGACTTGCTCTCCCAAAATCAACTGCGGTTTCACTGGACTTCCTTACTTTTTTCCGCACAAATCAGGTATGCCTCTTCTTCAGCGCCTCCACTGAGAATAAACAAATTGGTAAAAAATTTCTTTACTTTCCTTTAGGTGTCTGGTAATTACCTCTACAGCGCCAGTTCTGATGAGACGGCTCGGGCCTGGGTCACCGACATGGCGCAGGAATTGCGAACTTTCAAGCCTCACGATCACACCGTTTTAAAGTTGGCGCTGAAGGACGATTTGCGTGCGTTTAACAGACAGCTCACGCCTTCTGTTCATGCGCTTAGATCCAAGCATTTGACTTGGCCATGCAAGTAACCTATTTCGGGGGTCGAGCAATTCAACATTTTCGAGTCCTCTCTCCAAAGAGTGCTTTGGAATGCGCTCACTTTAGGGCCGTTGACTTAATGGAGGTTTTTTGTGAGCTGGACTAAATTTGCCTCGAGGAAGCGTCATTCCGTAGTCGAAATCATCACCAAAAACGAATAACATTGCATCGAGAATTTTGCAATAAACTTACCCAGTGATCACACCAACTTAAACTATTTTGGACCTTACCGTCTGTATGCTCTAAATCAAAAACCATCTCCTACCTCCCCAATTGACTCCTCTTTAGTGATTACTGGATCGGGTGATGGTGCGATTCGATGCTTCGAGACAAATACCGCCATCACTGTGGGAAGATTCACCTGTCCTAAGGAAGGAAAATTATGCTGTTTCGAGGTATGCCGGATATAAAAAGAGAACCTAAATGCTCCATACTTTGTAGCTTGTGGAAAATTTGATTGTTGCTGGATCACAGGAGGGACAAATTTGTGTCTACGATCTCCCCGCTCTGCTTAAACGAACCAAGACAAAGGAGTAATCAACTTCGATGTCCAAACCAAGTCACTGTGTGATTAAGAAAAGTGCATACCACATGCCATTGCAGTAGATTCGATGACGTCTTTTTCAATGTCTTTAATAAAGATGTACTCGTTCAAGTGCGATTCGCAAACTCAAGTCATTCAATTTGACAAAAGTGACTCACTAAACTATGTTTATTTATTCTAGAAAGAGCAGTAAATAGATTTCAAAAGGACTCTTTAATCTGCCTTCGCACAAAGCAAGTTCTCTAAGTCAAGCAGAACTTGTTCAAGAATGTGTGCGAAGCTCTCTACTCGGTTTCCAACTCCAGTGATGGAGAAGTGAAAGACTTCGGGATCAGTTCGACTTGCGTAAGTTATATGAATGGCACCACTTTGATCCATTATTGGCAGCAGTATCTGCCATGCACCCTGAAGTTGGCAAAGGGGATATCTTTATCACGATCACTAAAACATAAAAGTAGGATTCAAATTTTCTCCTTACTCCAGAGTAAACATTCAACATACCTCAGAAGCAGAATCAGGCAGTCGACAGGTGACAAGATCAAAGGGCATTTTCAGGATCTTTTCCAGTATTTCACAGCGCTAAAACAATTTTGCCAGAAATTAGCAAGCATTTTTAGTTAAGTATCAGAACCATCAGGTCGAATGAAAAAGGTAGAGCAAAAAGGCCTTCAGAAACCCCTACATTTAACTGTAAGATCCCAAGCATGATTTTTAAAACATGTGCTATTTTCAAGAGGATAAATTCGGTTAACCGTGGGTGTCTACTTCTCGCGGAAATTGCTCGCTTTTCGATACCGTGTAAAGCGCCCGTTACTCAAATGCAAACAGTAGTATATCTGGAACCTTGAGGGTACGGAATTGGTGCGCAATGTTCAGCGCCAATAGATGGCGATCAATGCCCTTTCCAGTCGTTGCGTGTTTTAACAAAAATTCATGACGTTCACAAGCCTTTTTCAACAGTTCCAAACACTCCGAGGCCTTGGCAGCTTTTTTTCGCCTATTGGCGTGCAGCCCACCAAAACATCTGCAAAAAGAGAGAAGCGACTTCAAACCAAAAAATAAGAGACCACCTCACAACACTTTTGTTGTTTTTCCAACCTCACGAAATCCTCCATTTCTGTGGTCAATGATCGCAGTGTCTCTGACCTTCCATTAATAAAAAGGCGACATGGAACGTATTCAGCGCAAAGTGCCAACCTCCCGGTGAGTCGAAAGTGCGTCGTGTGTAGAGCAGCTTGAATGAAAGCATCTGTGCAGAGGCACCAATCGAACTTCACGCGCGAACGACCAAAAGCCGTGAAGTTGAGAGAGGAGAATTCGTAAAATTGTCTATCCTGTAGCAAACATTGCTACTTAGTAAATAATTAGTAAGGCTTATTTCAAACTTAAATGCAAGCAAGGACCAGAACCAACCGCAGGAAATGCTCGATATCTAACTTAACACTAGTATTTTTTGTACACCTTTAGATTTTAATAGTCATACAAAGTTTTCTTGGGAACTGCGGCCTTTAAAGATGGTTGGAACACAAGATGTTAATGGATAACTATCACAAACGATGAGTGGTTCTTTCAACTTATTTAGGCTCCGGGATAAGTAACCTTGAGTGGGATTTCACCTTTTGACAAAGTTGCAGAGCTCTGTTATAAATTGGAACCATTTCGTCAAAGCAATGCCAATTTAATGGCAGAGGGTCATCGCATTCGTGGTCAGCTTCTTCCAGGTAAACTGCATCTCCTGTCGCTGGATCGTACATGGCTTCTGTTCTAAAAAAGGAAAAGAAATGAGGATCGCTTACTCAACGATTAATCACAATGGGTAGATTTCAGATTTCGCATAAAAAACAAAGGATTTAATTTTTGGGTATCGCAGCGGCAATTAAAAATGAAATATTGGGAATAGCCTACTCTGCTATGCGAAGGCGCTCCAGAACGCCAGCAAAGAATGGCGGGTCCATTGAACTCCAGTCAACATGAATGCTGATGTCGGCGTTTGGAAGAACACAGAAGTTGACACTCTTGTCGACCCACAGTTTGCCCTTGGCTTGATGGTGCTGCATGGAGGATTCGGTTGCAAGATAAACCTACAATTCACTAACTTTTAGCTGGTGCCATCATCCCATATCATGTGCCACTGCCATCATCAATTCAATAAACAATGACATGACATGGGGAGGCTTTTCGAGTGGATTCATCACCAAAATCAAGCCCCGCAAACAATCCCTAGATGACTGATTTGGCATCCACACCACTTCACCAATCTCTGCAAGAAGTATCCGCACCTCTAGAGCCGAAAATCAAATCGTCTACGATCACCTTCATTGAAAATTGGAAAGGCTATTTACCAGACAAATTGCCTTCTCCACTTCACTGAGAGAAGCGTTATTAATTCCGTATGTGAAGTAGTCAGATCGACTTTTCTGCCATTCACCTCGACTGAGCGTTGTCAAAACAGCCGGCGAGTAGAGCCCGTCTCCTTCAAGTTCTAAACATCAAAATGCCACGTCCTAATTTGTTATCCACACCACTTGCTTGGCAGTGATTTAAAGATAATTGTTTCCTTAAAGACTTATTAATAGGGAAAACTCCTTTACACAATGCAGACCAATCAAGGCAAACCTGATTTTTTGCGTGAATCCATCACCACGAAGCTAAGCATTCTTTGTAGTAGATCAGGTGAGACAATTTTTCGCCATTTGGTAAAAAGTGGCACTTTGTAGAAGTGATCATTGTGCACAACTACGATGTGCTGAAGGGTAATAAGAATCCGCCTCATAAGGCATTAAATAGTTAAACAAAAAGGTAACTCAATCTACCTTGCTTAAGGATGGTGGATACGTCCAGAGGTCATCCTGACTTTCTGAGGGAGTTCTGAAAATGCACCAAAGTGATAGCCTCTTTCCAGATATTTTTTTCTGATATTTCATTGTCCAGTAATTAAATGCACCAATCAGATCCTCATCTACCACTTGAGTGGAATTCTGACGATTATCTGTTTGGTGCGTGCAATCACCGACTAATGAAATAGGGCCTTGCTGAACCAGCAATTGGATATTTTATTAAATCAAAATGACGATCAATTAAATTGTTGAGGAGAACCTTGTTGTGGAGAAGAGGCGATGCCACTGCGCCATACACATGGGTGCTTGATGCTTGAACATCTCGGGGTTGATTAGGCCTGCTTTGAGTAGAGGACGGATATTGCCGTAGAGATAGATGAGCACTGCTGCCCTATAATAAATTTGCATAAGGAAACGAATAGAAAATGGATAAAAAAACTCAGGTGAGTAAGCATTTCCTCGGCTTTAAGAAGGATCCAAGCATTTTATGGCTTTAAAACAATTTAGACAATTAGAGGAGCTGACGCGGTTCCTGATACAATCTATGAGCCTCAGTGACCGATTATCCCTACAGTCCTCCCAAATCTGTTCTACGCTGACAACGTCTGAGCGGCCTGATGCATTATGTTTGAGCATTTCGATTTCACGTCGATTCAAAGCTGCACGAGCCTTTGGTGTACTTCGTTGCACAGCTGAATGACTGCGCTTTGGGTGCTTAGATGGTAAAGAATTATTGGCCCCTGATGGTAGAAGCGCCGCGGAGTTCAGGGTGGCAACCAAAAGAAACTACCCCAGACACGTCACTTCTGGCGAGCTTAATGTCCCCGTCGAAGCTACAGCTTTTGTGCTAGTGTGTCTTAGCACGCCGAGAGAGCCGGCTAAGTAGGCCAAATTTGTCGTAACTGATAGTGATCCTTACGAAAAAATACGCTAAAAAGTCGCAAAGTGGGTTGAAAACAATAGCAATCCAGTTACCTACTAAACACGAATGGCTTTCATTTCCCCACTCGATGGCGTCATATTGCAATGGACGCGGGATCCAAGACTTGCAATTAAGTCCACGACATATACTACTGACATCAGCATAAGTAGAACACCAGATTTTAAAATCTATCATATCAATTTTGTTGTTAGCTCATAATGAAGTGAGGACGGCAGAATGACTCGCAGGAGATGAAGGCAGATGGAAAAAGATCGTGGGGAAAGCGAAGGGGAAGGAGGCTACACGGTGAGACGATGAAAATAACAATGCAAGCGGCATACTCGTAAAATAATAAGGGGTTTCCTTTTAGGGCGGTTTAGATAATTTCAGGTTAGAAATGATCTCATGACCTCAGCCGCAAAATATCGCATTAAAACAAGATCAAAATCTAATTAGTTTCCTTTCTTAATGGTCAACCACTCCTTGCATGAAAGCTCAGAAAAGAGACCCATCAACGCCAAATTTGATTATTACGAAACCTATAGAATAGGATGGATTTTCAGAAAAACAGTTTAGCAAAGAACTTGACTGCTATAAAACTCGGACAAAACAAAATTCTAACAGAATAAGCTTCAAATAGATTAATTTATTCTAAACAACGGGAGATATTGTGATCGTCACTTCAATTTCAGATCTGGCAAATTAAAATAGATGATAGAGTGATTTGTTAGGTTAAAATGAGTGCTTGAACGCGTCGACAATTCAGTCTAGGCGAGTTGTGCTTCCGACCTGCGGCAATGTCCCCCGGCCAGGCTAGCAGGCTTTCAGGCCTCCCTCCACGCCATCAATGCGTCCTTCCACATCATAATAAAGTTTTTGGAAGAGTAGGAGTAGTTCATGGTCCCTTATCTTCAAACGGTAAACTTACCAATCAAAACGGTTTTAAGATCTTATTCCTAGTTCAAAGATGCCTTTTTAGTTCATCCGCCAACAAACACAAAAATAACGTTGAAGTAAAAACGCTGGCATACTCCTTTAACCTTGAGCAAGCAAGGGGTGTTTCCACCGCATACAGCACCGATGCACAATTTAGTGCTTGCTAAAATTTCCAAGGCAACTTTACCCAAAACCTGTGTTGGGAAGCAGTTGAATTACCTAGCCAGGGGGTTTTTCGTGAGCAGATGTTTGCTGTCCTGGAAAGCCACGAAGGTTGTGTCCATGTTGGTTGGCTGACGATGACAGAGGAAGGTGTAAGATTCCCTAAAAAAATAAGATAAGCAGCCGATTCACCACAACTCTGCAATTTGGACTTACCACCAAGGGGTTGCGTAGTTTCCAGAAAGCCACTTTTTGACTTTCAATCTACGTTGACATCCACTGCCCTCTTCTTTGTGCCATTTCTATGCAAGTAAGACGGGGAATTCTGTACTCTTTTGGCATACAATTCAGCGTTCCTTTTTAACGCGTGAGATAGATGAGGGCGTGTTTACTCAAGAATGACGTAATAAAGTAAAAGAAACGTTGAGTGATGCATAACGTCTGCTAAAGATTAAACGACACGGTGGCGCGGCTCCTTAAAGAGACTGCCGCAAAACTAAACTACTACTGGCAATTGCAGCAAAGTCCAGGGGATCAAATTAAAGCAACTTCCTGGTTAAATAGTGCGAAAAAAAATATTATAAACTGATTTCCACAGAATGAATGGCTCCATGATCGGAGAATTAATTGCCGTTACAATAAGCCAGTTTAATAGTCTTCCACACCTCTCAAATAGTGTGTAAGTTAGGTTGATAGCAACCCACACTATGGAAACGACCCAACCAATTTCGTTGATCAAACACCACGAAGAAGAAAAATCGTCGAAAAGTGATCATCAAAGATAGATTGTTTATTTCTACTGACCATTTAGCTAGACAGCTCTTCTAGCTCTCGTATTCAGATCAGCACGTTTAATATCTTATTTTTAATAAATCATGTTGAGCAAGAAAATATCGAGTCCAAGATAACTGACTTGTAATCTGGTTTCAAATTCCTGATACGGCGCCGAATCTTTGCCAAGATAGGGAGAAAGGCTTCCCAAAAAACGTTTGATTGTTATGGCAATGTCAGGTATAGGAAGCGAAGGCAATACCTTTTCCATTTGAAAGGTAGTTGGAGCACTTCCCGAGCCCAGCCAAAGACAGAAATGCCGAAGCCGTCCCCAAAATGTTTTATCAGGTGAGAACTCGGGATAGTCTGTCAGTAGTAGCACCCATAAACCAGTATGATAAATCACACAAGTTTTAATTAAAAAATAACTAACATATCCAACGAGTGTATGACAGTGTCCATCGTAGAAAAGTGCGTCGGATCCAAATGAGCATTGATAGAAAGAAGATAGTGAGTTCGATTGACAAAATGTAGCAAAAATTATCACTCTCTATAACATAGAATATAACAAATGATCCAAAATTTATTTTGAACAAACCAAAAAAGAAGGGAAGCCACCACTCGTTGAGGTACATCATTCTTTCCTTAACCGACTCCAAATAGAATACACCAGAATAATAATCGACTGAGAAACCAAGGAAGGCACAGAGAATTACTTGATAAAAACAGACAGGCCATATGCTTGAGATAAACCATTTTCTAAATGTAAAAAAAAGGTGCAAAAAGCAGAATGCTTAAAGTGAAATTGCACAAAACTAATCATACAGAAGTGGATAAAGGCCAAGCGGATTAGAACAAGGAGATTGAAGAATACTGACGTCTTCGACGTTTATTTCCATCAAAATTTCTAAAGAACAAACAAAATAAGTTAGGTAGCAAATTAAAACCTAATTTTCGACAAGTAAAGGTTTATAATTCAACCTCCTATGGCAACGCACTCAATAAAAATTTGACTGATCATTTATATAAGGAAGATTAACACTCTCAAGCCCCAGATGTTAAGCTAGAGCTGGAACGATAGAATAAGCAAGCATAAAGAAAATATCTCGATTAAAATGATGTAACGCAAAGTAGTCACGCAGACAAAACGTCCGCGTTTTGCAATTTATACAAGTATTTTGTCGTATTGTAGCAGATTAGCTGATATGACCTTAATGTTACAGCATTAAACTAAACGAATAAACAGTTAAACTTACAGCACAACAACTTGCTAATCCGCCAAGCACAAGCGACCTTGAAAAATGAAACTCCAGGGAGAATTTAATAACCTTCTTGTAACCATAGTACTGTGTACGTCTTGTTTTTTTTTTACTTTAAAAACGCGTGCAGTTGACGATGACACGCACAGCAATTCCATGCATGATTTTACAAACTATTCTAACCGCACTAAGTGTTAAAAATGCAATTTAACGTTAAGTTAGGCCCAAAACTATTATTACTAGGTAAAAATATTACATTTGAATGATTTGTCACCTGAATACGATTGTTTAACTATTTGATATTCTAGCACACTCTTAATATCTCTGGGTCATGATGATCTCATTGGCTGAAGCATTCGTTGCAGGATGGATCTTACACCATTTCGGGGAATTATCCGTGATCTGCATGACTCTCATCCACAGGTCTCTCACTTCTCGATATGCTGTATATCCGCATTCATTGGTGAGACAGGTAGTGATGGTACTTTTTCTATGTCTTTTAGTAACCTACCCTCTTGATAGTGTCAAAACACGCCTTCAAGTTGCTGGCGAGCTCGCGGCAACCAAAGTTCGACCACGTTTATTTCCGCTTATTATTTCGACTGCAAAAAATGAGGGAGTTTTTAGCTTTTGGCAGGGTTTGTCACCGGCATTGTATCGGCATTTCCGTAAGATCTTTTCGAAAATCATCAAAATTTTTTAACTTTTTTCAGGGTTTAATGTAATTTTCTCTTTGCAGTATATACAGGTGCTCGAATGCCAATTTATGAGATAATAAGGAACCGCGTTTTTGATATGCCTCCAGCAAGTGAGAAGGCTAGGCACGAACTGGAAGTTTCAAGGTGCAAAGAATCACATGAGACCTTTTCTCGGAGTTACGTTTTGCATGCCGCTGCTGGTGGGATTATTTCGGGTGCCTTGGCTCAATTTATCTGCAGTCCCACAGATCTGTACAAAGTAAATATTTTGACTCTATCATGACTTCTGCGATACGTATGTCAGCAAAGCCAGCCAGTGCAAACAAATAGCAAAATATTTCATCTGCTGTTTGTTGCTCAAGATGTTTTAACTTTTGACTTTTATGAATTAGTGTTAAGTAACATCCTATAAATTATCTCTTACCATCGCTTTCCTCTTAAGTCTTCAATCTGATTCACACGTATCGTGAACTTGGATAATTGTGATAAATCTACCTTTCCGGAGTAATAACCGTCTTTTTTATTCAATCGTAACTAGGTTCGCTTGCAAACGGAGCAAAGGATGAACCTTATTGCCACAACACCTGTTATTGACTCCACCGGAAGACCGATTCCATCAACGGCGTAAGCTGAATTAACTTTACTTTTTTAACGCCACAGTTCCTCCAAAAAAACTGCTTATCTTTGTTACCACAGGCAGTATTTGTTGATTTACATAAGGCTCAACTTTATAGCATGTGATTTTATCGTATTTTAGGGGGAATTCATGTGCTATTTATCAACGAAAACACTTAAAGCCGACGTGCGAATCTCCTGATACCCCTCGAACCTTTTTTATCTCACGGCGTGCTCCCATAGGCCATGGTATTGCCAATAGTCAGGCGTTTTTGGCATTGTAAAGGATTTAGTATATAGTGTCTAGTTTGCTTTAAAATCACTAATGGATAGCCAAAAATGGGTAGTGTTGAGTCTGTTCAGTTGCCCCCGATTTGCATCATTCATTCCTCCCGCTTTACTACAGCGTAAACAATTGGCCTTTATTCATGAACTGAGGTCGGGTGTGTAGATTTTGCATAGTAAACACCGGATATTTGTCGTTTGTTTGCATATTGAATAGCTGGTTTGGCATCGCTGTCTTGAACATTTGGCCATGGGGTTACGCATGCTTTCAGTTACTTACATGTCCCGATCACCTTGAGGTTTGATAGATTTCTGTCAAAATGAATATGAAGTGCTTTTCCTGAATAACGTTTTTCTTTTCATAGGCACTCACCAAAACGTCGTTTGGCTCGTTCGGTAACATTTCGACAACTGGTAAAAGAGAGTGGTGTGTTGGGCCTGTGGCGTGGCGGTCTGCCTAACGTTCAGCGCGCCGCGCTGGTCAATATGGGCGAGATGACCACTTACGATACTGCGAAGCGTTGGCTACAGTGGCGTTTTGATCTCACTGACGGTCCACTTCTACACGGCTGTGCTTCCACCATGTCCGGTTTCGTCTCGGCTTGTTTGGGCACTCCGGCCGACTTTATCAAGACTCGGATGATGAATCAGCGCGTTGTGACCATCTCTGGTGTTCCCTTGTCTCCACTCTACACTGGCATGATCGATTGTGCCGTCAAAGTAGTTAGGCAGGAGGGCTTTTTCACCCTCTATCGCGGTTTCTTCCTCATTTGGGGTCGCATGGTAAATTGTTGCAGCGCTACTTATGTATTTATGAGTAGCATTAACACACGCTCTATCTTATAGGCGCCGTGGTCACTAACATTCTGGCTGACCTATGAAAAAATGCGTGCTTTCATCGGTGCGGGAGGATTTTGAGATTTTCGACTGCTTTTTTTCAACACTAGTCTTGCAAGATTGATATGTAAATATTAATAACCCTGATTTTCCATCGAATTCGACCAACCCTATCTGTGATTTTACAGCGTCACTATTCCTAAATGCATTTAATCATCACCTTGAGTCTTGTTGAAGGGCTCCAACTTACGGTTGAATTGCAGATATCCGAGTGAGTAAACCTTAGAACACTCGTATGAAGATGAGTTTCTGCACTGGCGTTAGGCACTGATGCGTAGGCCTAGCCTTAACTGGACCACTTGTGTTGCATGAAGTGTGTTTGCAGCGATATTTTAGGAAAACACTGATGAGGCTGAAGTCGTGAGTCGCTATCCGTGCAAATGCAATGGACAGATAATGCCTTGTAGAGGTTGACAGTATTTAAAAGTGCTTCCGAGAGTCAACACCGCCGTAGTAAGTGACTGATCCTTGAAAGCACTCATAATGGTACCCCTAGCTCATGCAAGTCAAGCGAAAGTAAATAAAAGTAATCCAAGGAAGATGGTAACAATTTCCGAGAGTTGTACTGAATCCCCAATCTGCAAAGCCAAAAAACTTTACTGGCCAAGGTTTAGGCTGGATTTCCCTTTTCTGATCCAGTAAAAGACGCGTTTCTGGAAACCCCAAACCTGACCCCACAATTCCGCAACAGGATTACTTGTTCATGAACTACCCTTAATCAAAAGGGGCGTTAACGTCCCTTCATCACCAAAGTGCCTCTGTAGAGTGTCGACTTGCGTCTTTGGAGAATCCCAATTACTTGAGTATAACATTTGATCGAATTCCATTCGACTAACCAGGCTGGTGTTCATTACTATCAAAAGCTTTTCAATAACAGCTATCCATCACAACGGTCGCTCATGCATCACCTCCCTCACTACTCCCTATTTACAAGTGAAACAAAAGATCTTTAGATTTCTCAGCTTGATGACAGTCGGCATTCTCAAATCTTAGGGCTGTGCAACCTCAAGGCAAAAAATGTCATTAAATTTCACCAGTGACAGGAATCTATACACTTCATGCAAAAATACACCTCGCAGAATCGATCACAGAGGTAGTAAACTTTTATACACGAGCGGAAGATTCAACATCAAGGACTAGAAGCGCGGACGCCGCTTACGTCCCGTGTACTTGGAGTCATGCGCCACATCCTTCATCCGACGCCGGGCGAGTTCCTTCTTCTGTCGAATCCACGCGACGCTCTTTTTGGGGCACCGACCGTGTATTCGCGCATCTCGCAGTTCCGCGTGTGCACGTCTGCGCTGTTCCACAGTAGGTATTATGGAAACCGTGTTCGCGTCAGTCTCATTAATCTTAGCCTTGGGAACTGTGCGCACCACACCAACGTCCAACACCATGAAATACCTGAAAGGCAGAGGCGACCATAGGCTCTCAGTCTCCTCCGATTCGACCTTCGGGCTCTAATGCGTAATCATAGTAAACATCAGCACATGAAAAAGACCTACAACTTCTCAACAAGTTACTTGCCCAAGTGCAGACGGAAAATCGACCACCAAACACCCGGCCCATCTCCTTTTCTAACTAAACTTTGTTTCCTAAATATCTGTTCCATTGTACATGTCTAGTTATATGGAGATAATGGCAATAATCAACCGGGAAAACTTTGTTAAAGACACACAAAAGACCTGTATAAACAAGTAGCAAAACCTCCCTCCTCGCACCCCAACTGCTTTAGAGTAGACGGTGAGAGATGTAGCATTTTGCTTAAAAAACAAGGAGCCCTCCCACTGACTGCTTATCTTGGACTGTTTATGAATGACGAATATTGCTTGTACATTTTGAGGTAGACATACGATCTAGCGGCTGACAACTGCCAGCAAGCCGTTCTAACTCCAACCCAAGACGCACACACAAAATGAGCATAGACTTCTGGAGGTGGAGTGATTAACTAGAGATGTGCCACTAACATTAACCGACTTCCCCACTTGCTGTCATTGCCACTTTTCAGCACAAGAGAAGAATGTGTTTTGAAGTTTGATTTAGGTAGTTTGAAACACGAAGCATCACAAAACGCACCCCATACCCCTATTTGATCCCCACAATTCCGCCCATTTCAATGGATCACAAAGAAACGACTAATCGGAAAAAAGATGAGTAAAGAACATAGTTTCTTACAATCAGCACGCTTAAGCAACAGGAAATCAAGTCTACATGCTATGAAAATTCCAAAAAGTTGATCATAAAGATTTACCTGCCTAGTAGCATGCGAGATCATTCTAATGACAATGAATACTTAACAAAGATATTTCCAGGTTAATAAACGACAGAAGAGAAAGCATCCATGAAACAGCATAATTTCCAGTTCAGATGATCGCGCACCATCGTACCAAAATAACACTGAAGACAACTAGCACCAAATGAACCAAGCACATCAGCGGTTCATATATCGTTGATTATATCCACAAAATAAGTCTGAGCTTAAGTCCATGGCTTACTTCTTCGCTCTTGTACTATTGGGGAAGTCCACAACAATGCCACCGGTGAAACCAGCTCTGATGGCCTCAGTCTGTAACAGGTCCAATTGCGTCGAGCTCTCCGGGTAGCATTGCAAAACTGCGCGTGCTCCACGTGAAAGACAAGCGTAAAGCGAGGAAAAAAAATTCCGAATACGTCTAATTGGATTCTGGTCGGATCTTTCTGAATTAAACAGCCACTGAACAGCTGATACACTGATAGCCCCGTCAAAAGAACCACTTCGGAAGGGAAGAAGTTCACCAATATCTCCAAGGAGAAGATCCCCTTCAGATTCTCGTTCCTGTGCGACTTTTAACATAGCCTGACTAATGTCGATACCAATCCATGAATGACCATTCTCTGTAAGGACTTCACCGCTGAGCCCAGACCCACAGCTACAAGAAGTGACATTGGAATAACAACTGACGTTATTTACCCGATGTCTAACAGGAATGCTGGCTGACTCTCAGGCAAAGCTAAAAGTTCCAAAGCTCTTTCTGATAGTTTGGTTTGAATTTCAATCATATGTGAACTGAACCGTGATAGTTAGCAGTTCATATGAATCGCTTACTTCGAGGTATACTTTTCAGCCTCCTTCTCATTGTAGTACTTAAGAAAAGACTAAGGAATGGAAAACTGGGAACTTACGATCTCTGGTGGGGCTGTATGCTCTGGGCGCTTCCCATGCGACATTTTGCAAGTTTACGAATTCCAAACACCAAGTCGTAGAGCACACGGTCACTTTAATGTTTCAAACAAATAGCTATTGTCTGATTTGTAGATAACTTTCCTTACTCACTAATCATGATTTTCGGCCATAAATAAATTTTAACACTCATCTCATACTCTTGGAAAATTTTTGCAATCATGTGCTCCGTCAAGACTTCCCTGATGTTGTAGAGGGCCATGTTACTGCGATGAGGCGTTCGCTACTTACGTACAGACGATCTGGGAAGCAGTCGGCACGTCCATTGGATCAAGTCACCGATTTTCAACAACTTGTCAAGAGTGAGTAGCCAGCGGGCTACAAACACAAGTTTCACCATGTAGAAAATCTATAGGACACATTTTTTGTATGACAGTCTTGGCCTCTTACCGCTTTGGGGCGAATACGTGTTTCATTACGTCGGCAATTCTTGGGAGCTGGATAATTGGGAGTAGATCTATTGATTGTGTCTCAGAATGTTGTGTTGATTTGTTCTCTTATTTGACCTCAAGTCTTTATTAGGATCATGAAAATTAGGTCATGCAAGTAACTGTTCATTTCTTCTCTAGGTAATTCAAAAATATAACCAAATTCCTCATTCTTGGCCTCATTATACATCTCCGGGTCGTGTTTGCGATGTTGACACGGAGTCAACTCACTGATGTCAAATCCTCTCCTGGTTTGCTCATGTGATACTGCTAGTGTTCACCAACACACGCGTGGGCAGCCATAAGACCTCGACTGACCCCGCAGAGTAAGTGCTCTTCGTCCTCTCCTGCTTACCTCAAACCCCACAAGTCCTTTCTCGCACGACTCCGCCTGAATCACCACGAGAGAAGTAAGCCCGCTTTCCCTGAGTGGTGGTGGGGAGTTTATTTACAAAACGGGACCTGGGTAAAAATATTACACAAGGGACGCGGAATGGTGGAGTGACGGGCAGGAGGGGAGGGAGAAAAGAAACGCCATCGACATTAATTCAAAGCTCGGAGCAGAGAAATAAGACACATACTCAAGTGTGGACTAACATATAGTAAAAACTGTGAAATAAGGGAAAAGGGGAAGCGTTTCCATCCTCTGTACATATAGTATTGCCGTAAAAATCAAGCACTTTTACCCCTCTTTACAAAGAGCTGCCCTTGCCTGTTAATTGGACACACGACGTTGCATCAAACAGAGCCGGTGGTGGTAGCGCCCGCAGATCGCCTGTCACTCGGCCAACAATCGCTCTGCTCATTCCAACATCAACTAAGTGAACCTCCACCGATTCTGGAACCTGGGCCGGCGCCAACACCGGCATCCCCAGCTGCACAGCCCAGATCTTCAGGGCTTGCGATGGGCCCACAGAATCGGTTTTTAGAGGGGCGTTTAATCTACCCAGCTGGACAGCCAGACAAATAGCTTTGTGGCCGACCAACCACTGGCGCACCTCCATGGGATACTGTTCTAGAGGTTGGCCCAAGACCAAGAGATCAATCAGAGCATTATTGGGTCGACGAATGATCCCTGTGGTCTTAGAGACCACTGTGAGACCAGGGATTCGACTGATCCACATCCGACCTGCGGGGCTGGTAAGTTCACCGTCCCCGCTGCCAAGAATAGTATCTCCTTCGTCCTCCTCTTCATCGTCGTCTGCACCGCATTCCTTCACTTCTGAGGAGAGGAGGGTGGTAGCCCGAGGGGCCAGAGTTTGGGCTAACGTTAGTTCGACGTTGTAGGGGGAAAACGGAGTGGGTTCATCAACGCATGGAGAGGGAGGAGCATGGAGGAGAACGCAAGCAGCACCCCGAGCTGCTAAGTGACGAGCGATATTCACAGCCAGGGCTCCAGACACATTTCGACTTCCGGGCAATACGAGAACTCGTAGGGGCGGTTGTGCAGATTGGTGCTGTTTTTGCATCGGTCGCTGTTTTTGACCCAATCTAAACAAAGCAACCAGAGCGACATAAACGGAGGATAATTTGATGACTCCACTCCAAAAAAACAACAGAGATCACACTTCACAGCATGAGAGTATCCAGCCAAAAAAGCGGACTTTAAATGGGAAGGAACCCTATCTTAGAGTATGAATCTATCTTGAGAATAGGCAGGAATATTTCTACGACGTTGATCTTGCCTCGAATGACAATCAACTTTAGAGGTCCTTTGAAGGCAGTTTGGTAGATGAGGGATAGTGCAATGCTTTACTTACAGCTCAAAGGTTGACGCTGGCATTGTAACGCTCTATTTCATTCCCATTTCGACAAATATCCACAAAACTTTAGTGGAATACCAGTTATAAAATTACGTGAACCTTTTCGCTCTGCCAAATGCCACTTCTGCCGCAAGTCCCTCAGTCCTTACGCATGCGTAAAATGGAGTCACATGCAAACTCGTATAACCAAAAATGGACGCACACCCCAGTGCCTCAAAAAACACCATCCATCTGGAATGCTGGGTTCGTGCGATCACAAAAAGTGAGTCGATGGAATAGTGCCAAATTCTGGCAATTGTCTTATCTGCAGTAAAGAAGTGGGGTCAAAAGCAACTGTGAGAAAGTGCAGGAGTGTGTACCGACAGAACTCTTAAGGCTTGTTCCCTGTAGCTAGATGCCATGATTTATTGTTATCTACAAAGCAAATCCCGGAGTTGGGTTAAATTTCCAAAGAACATCAATACAAACCAGCTCCGCACGAACAATCCCTCTTTAAGGAGATTGGAGAAAAGAGGTACTGAAGACCACCTCGCTGCGCCAGGATGTGGCTGCAGAATTTTCGTTCCGACTTGAAGCATGGTATCAGGTGACCAGAATGATTCGTGTAGTTTTCATTTCGTCTCGATGCAAAAACACGGGATAACTTATGGCGTCAAATATAGACAGTGGAAAGCAAATCTGGTGATGATTTTCTCAGTGTAAGTGCAACACATCCAAGCGGCTCGGCTATCCTTCATCACGATGATGAATTACCTGTCGCTGAAGACACGCCACGATTAACCGTATAGAGATAAAAGATGAAAGGGGGCAAAAAAGATGCACAAGAGTCACATCCAGCGTGCGTGTCATCGAGAGACGAATACAAATAATTTGAAGTGACTACTAGATACTGAAGATTATACTGAACTTTAAAAAAAAGCAGCATAAAGTTGCTCGGTTGTCCTTCATTTCCTTGAGTATGAAATGCAGATCACGCAACTAAACCAACTTCACTTGAGGCAGGTGGTTCCATAAACCGCTCATTGTGGTTTATTACCGGAGGTACTATGGAAAATATACAAGGCATGAAACCATCTGCTAGGAGAGGAGATTGCATGGTCATGGGAGAAAGGTCTCTGGAAGCCTTGAGAATGACACTTAAAGTGAGAGGAAGACTATCGCGGAATTATAATTCTATACGCACATTGAGGATTACTCAAATTCCTTCACATCCCAACAACTAGGTCTAAATGACGGTGGCACGGAGATGCGCTCATAATAAAGATGCATCCAGACCCAATCTTTTATAGCACCACTCACGGCAGCTCAGGTGTAACAGAAGACAAATGAGCTTCATGACGCGAAAAGCAGGTGGAAATACGTAAGAATTTTGCGTCAAGAATCTGTCTTTAAACGTTACTGCAAAGAAGAAGCCCTGGCACTTACCGGTTGGTTGAACCATTGGGTGATTGTTTGAGAAAATCGAGGGCACTATTGACGACTGCCAAACCAGCCATTTCAGTGAGGCGATCCCATGTTAGCCCTATGGAGAGGGATGCCACCATACCCGCTGAATCCTGTCCAGTAGCTAGGAACTGCAAGACACGTTCGTGGACGCTAGGAGCGAGGAAAGGCACCTTCTGACCAGTAGCGGAATACCACATAGTAGGAACAGTTGCCGGAGATTCCCAAGCCCTAGTTGGTGTAGATGTCTTGATCCTTGGCTCAGCTGTAAAAGCACGAAATCTAATTCGTTGATGAAATAAAACACCCAGCAAATAACAGGAGCAAAACAAACTCACGAACTGGTTCAAAGCCGACTCCATCAGGACCCTCTACCAGAACCTGCTCACCATCGGGAAAGCGGTTGTGCAAACGTCCACCGCTCTTGCTATTCCCGCCTTCCTTCGCATCCGTTTTCTCATAGAAGGCTTGCTTATCAAACAGAGCCAAATTAGCCTCGAAATCGAAATCCGTGTCGATAAAATCTTCAATTCGCAAGGAATCCCATCCATTGCTCATGGAAGTACTATGTTTTCCTCTAGTTTTGGTGCGTCTTTGATCAGCCAGTTGCAACTTAGAAGCCGCTGAGTCGCTCTCGAAACCGGATGCAGTGTCAGAATTGAGAGCTTCAACTTCGGACGAAACAGTACCATTAGAACAGATTTTAACACCTCAAACTTCGAGCGGAGACAAGCTTACTTGATTTTGAACGACAACTCCGACGATCCGCTGCACTGATACTCGATGTGCGAGAAAGACCACCACCATCAGCCTTGCTGGAATTAATGTGCTTGGATGACTTCTCTAGTCCATTCTCAAGTTTCTTTTGTTTATGAGGTTTCTGCTGAATGTGAGGGGTTTTGGCAACTCGAGGAGGTGACCGATCACACACGTAGGCAGTGCAGGCACCGGGAATGTTGCGCAGTTTTTCGCGACGAAGATCGCGAGACGAGGGAGTCTGGTGAATGCTGCCAGCAGACTTATTTTGAGTGTACGAGGTGTGAGTTGTTGAAATAATTTTCAATTGGTCAATAAAACGCTTCCTGAGAGAAACCAGAGCGTAAACAAAACTACTGAGGTAATGGTTCATTAACCAACTCACCAATGAAAAAATGCAAAGCCAAATAATCAATCATTATAAAATATCAAGGTAGCGACTAACAACTTAAAACTGGCCACGTACTGAACGGAATAAAGCGCTTCGAGAATGCTATGCCCATTGACTGTAGTGTCAGTCAGGTCAATTTGATTGTCATTGTAGGCCTTTACAGTTCCAACAACTGTTCCCAGTTGATTGGATTTTATTTCGACTCTATATCCACAAAAGTCCGCCATTAAAAGCAGAACCCGTAATCTCTGTAACACACTTTGAACCAAGCTGTAAATGAAGTATCGCTAAACAAATTTGGTTGACTAATGAAATCTCTCGAAACAAAGCTCTTGCGTACAATTTAGGCACCGATTAAAATTCGCGATGCTTTGTTCGCGCCCCTACATAATTGTACAATGCCTAATTTTTCTAAAAGCGAAACTTATATTTCAATGCTGATCTGCATTAGTAGTGAGGTTATCGATAACCATTGAAGAATTTTTATTGTACTGCTGATGGGAATTCTAATTCCCTGCTTTTTATTGCGGAACTCAAGGCAAATCGAGGCAGTATTTTCCAGCCTACATTGAAAAGTTGCTCGAGTCATGCTGCATAAATTTATGCATGATTAAGCCTAACTGTCAAAGCCCTGTTCTTCTACTTGCATTCCTTCTTGTTTCCCCACTAAAGACTCAGGGCGCCTCTGCCTGCTGCATTTTACCAATAGTTCTTTTAATTTACTTTCTTCAGTTTTGTTTCAAAAGGCAGTCCAATGCCAAACAGTGACTTGGCTCTTTCTGATTGCTCGATTACTTGAATCTCTGCTAATTGTGCTTTAACTCTGCAGCATAATTACCTGGTAAGCTAATATCCCTCGTATTATCTCTGTAATCGAGCAACACATATTTTGCTAAAATACTCAAGCCTTTTACAACCTTGCCCATATCTCATGAGCACTTAGGCGAAAAAGGGGGCAAACCCAGTCTTAAATGAAAAAGTTATAGCCCCTCTAATAGAATCTCACATGTTACAAAGTCGGATCTAAGGCATTTACTTTGGTCCCTTAATATGTAAAGGGGCCATTAACAGGTGAGGCGGCACCCAGCTTTAACTTCTCTGAAAAGCATTAACGAGAGCCACTGATACTTCTCTGACACATCTAATAGCTGCATGAAAGTTATTCCATTTTGGTACGCACATACAAAGGTTCTCTTACAAATTCGTTCACAAAGAGTCAATCAAACGGGTGGATTGGTAGAGTTTTCCTACCGAATGCGATTCAATTATTACTACTACCTAAGAAACTCTGATGCTTCCTTGCGATCGTGGTGTAGTACTTTGTTTGTTGGAACTACCGGTTTCGATGAAGGTCACGGGGGTGGCCATACTGCCCTAGCCGCGTGCACTGGTCTTCGGGCCATGCCAGCAGCCTATTTTCCCCTGTTCGGTGAATATATATATTCTACCCTAGCATTCAGCCTTCTTTCGCCTTCGAGGGAGCCTCGGGACGCTACTTCCGTCCACTTCCGGCATCTACCCCTTCTCCGTGTTCTACAAGAAAACTATCAACAACTGAAGCGACACTAGCCATGAACCATCTGGAAAGCTTCGTTTCGAAGATTACCCCTATTGTACTTGCTTAAGGAGATCGGCGTGCTAACGCCTTCCTACGGACATACTGATGTTCGGCAGAACCACTTATTCCGAACTTTGTTTCCAAGCCAAACGAAACTCGAGGTGCAATGCACTGTCAAGAGGGATTACTGACGTTGGTGTCAAGCATCGCCTCAATCGCGTCGAATGTGGGCAACTGGCATGGTTAGCTCGTGGGTGCTTGTTGCAGCACTGAGTATGTTGTGATGGTTGACACGGGAGGTGTACCATGAAGGGGCGCGTCGGGGACGACGCTCGAAAGAGGGGAGGGGCAATGTAGTGCTTTGTTTGTTGGAACTACCGGTTTTGGTGAAGGTCACAGAGGTGGCCATACTGCCCTAGCTGCGTGGGCTGGCCTTCGGGCCATGCCAGCAGCTTATTTCCTTCTGTCCGTTAAATATATATATTCTACATTGGCATTTTGCCTTCTTTCGCCCTTGAGGGAGCCTCGGGACGCTACACGTGGTATCTCGCAGCGTAAAGAAGAAGTCTTATTCATTTTATGCCAAAGGGATGGATGGCCAAGAGCATGATTGGAAAGGTCATACCGCCCAAAGAATTCGTCATTCAAGATATTAAGATAAAACTGTGTAATACTTAATTCTTTAAATGCGCTTTGTAGGCCAGAGGCGGGAAGTTAATATTGAACCACGTGACGGAGCAACGTGGAGACTCCTTGGAGCGTGACGGACCCTCGGCCTGAACCCCCATTCGTCGCCTAGCTGTATTTATTACCCATATACATTAAAGATGTCTAAACGTACTCAGACTTCTATTGGCAAGGGTAACCAGGAGGGAGAGGAGGAACCCTCTACAACTGTCCTTCTAAATGCGAGTAATGTTTTTCACGTAAAACGAAATGAATATTGTCCGTCGTCTATTATCACCACTAATTACCTTCAAAAGTGATCGCAAAGTTTGCATCACCCCTTTTTACCATCATTTAACTGCGCGAAAAATAGAGAATAACTAAAAAATTGTGACTACACTTTAAAATTATAAAGTATATAACAAAAACGGTTAATTTACCTGGACTAAACAATAAAATCGGCGGGCAATTTTAATTGTTTTGAAATTGGCCAATGAGAAAGAAGGAAAGGAATGATTGCGGATCGATTGACCTGCCGGCTGAACGATTTGTTCGCTTTGGCTTAACTGTGGGGGATTCCGAAGCTCAGTAAATAGAAAAAGTTGATGAAATTTCTCAGTGATTTCTCAGCTTTTACAGTCGTACGGAAAGGTCGCTACGCCACCAGTGGCGCATGCCATTACCAAGATAGTCATCATTAATCATGCGATTGAGCGGCAACCATTTACACCAACGAGATTGAATAGTTGCCAAGTGCAACCGCCACCTTTAACCCATTTGCTAGCAATCCGTACGATATCAGCTATCCGCACGACAGTCGCCCTTCTCCTACAACTTGACAATTTCGTATTTTTAAGCTTACATGGTTTTATTTAAGATTTTACGATTAATATGGCTGAGCGCCATAGAAATTGGGATTGAATTCTTTGTGGCTCGGTTTTGCTTGCCCCCACCATCAATTTGGTGAATCAGGATCTTTCGGAGCCTTCAGGCGCTAGCAATTTCGGCTAAAGTGGAAGTAAAAGCATATTGCACACAAACAAACACAAGAATGATGAATTTCCATGCTTCCTTTACTTAAATGGAATTCAGCAATCTAAAGCTTACCTCAATTTCCGGCGGAACGCTATGAGCATTTGTATGCCAGCAAAATAGCTGAACGATTCAGTTAATGTTCTCAATTGGCTTAGTGAAGCAAGCAATCTATAGTATCGTGTCCCGATATGAGGGCCGGAATCAGTCGCTGGAATTACTGCTGCGGAGGTAGGCAGGAAACCATCATATTCGGGATTGTCAGTGAGAAGCGCGCAATCGACTGATTTTAAGGCGGTTCTTCCTACGCCTTGCTGCTGCTGTGCGGCTGTGCGCCTCATTAACGTGCTACACCCTGTTTGGCTATCCCACGATTTCAAAGAATACTTACCGAAGGACTCTGTTAATAGCTAAGCCATTATATTTCGTTACGGTTGCAAAATTACAACGATAACTCTGCATTTTGTTAGTAAGAAAGCCTGACAATAATTTTTTGCCTTTTAATTTAATTCCAGGCACATGCTGCTTAATGCCTCAAAAGCAGCTCGAAATGCTGATAAACACTAATTTGGGGATAAACAAGTGGGAAGGATAATATGCTGGAGTAACCAATTCAAAGGGTCTTCATATAATGAGAAGCTATTTTTATTTTTGCCTCTGTGTGATCGGTTAGGTGGTGAGACGCCTTTGTGTAAGCTGTGACACCTCTTACGCCACATCTATTTGCATTATTCTATGAAACTGATGAAGAGATGTACCACGATCTTGCTTCACCGCTGTTGTAATCTGAGCCGGTCATTTAAAACTAGCTTTGTTTTATCCACCTTTTTGGCGACTCATCTCAAAAAAACAAAAAGTAGGGCAAATTAACTAGAATGGTAGATAATCTTAAATAGCCAATGAGAATATTCCATTTCAATTAAATCTTATCCACGCTAAAACAACAGCCAGCGAATAACCAATGAAGACACGACCTTAAAACAAACCTCTTAGAAGGGAGAATTCAATTCTCTCAAGAACCAATCAATGTAGAGTTGAAGGAACTGAATGTAATATAAGGATTTCGGTTAAACGTAGACGGTTCGAATCTACGGAAAATTATTAGTTTCTGTTCTGGGATTCTCTACTCAATTAGTTGGTTCCGCCTTGTTATTATTAGCTCGTGGCCAGTGGCTGCTATACTCGCATGCTTTTACATCCTTCTGATGCCTTTCGGGACTTACACTCCACCTCTGGAAAATTGCCTGGGTCAACTGTTGAAGATCTTTAAACTACCCCTTACGCGGGCCAAAAAAGGAGTAGCTATGAGTCTCCTCTCAGACTGTCGTCTAGAAGAGACAACCACCCTCCGCCCCCCTGCCTTCTCGCTCCGCTGCCGTCGCCGCCTCCTCACCGAGATCGGAGTCGTCATCACTCACTGCTAAATTGTAACATCCTGCTTTTTATGAATAAATGTGCCACGTTTTTCCTCCTCGGCTGCTCTTTATAGAATGTCAAAGTATTCCTCTGAATACATATCCCTTCCTTTTATGAACAAAATTTTCTTCCTATGTGGAGATTTATTCATGCATTCATCTATTTTGCGCTCAACTTGGTAAACACGTAAACCATTCGATTGAATATACCGTCTCTACTATTCAAACACGTAAGCGTTTGCTTAATCCACAATTTAAATACATAAACATTAAAAGTACGTGAAGGAAGTGTTAAAATAATCTGGCTTTTGTGTTTTGTCAAAAATGAATCTTTGACGTTTGCTTATCCGAGTTGGCACGACTTTATAAAAATACGATCCAACGAAAAAGAACCAAAAAAGCATAATGTCTAATTGTATAAAAAGAAGAAATTTGCAAGCAATAGATTGGCAGCAAAAATATCCAGTTACAGAAAGACTCACGGCAATCGTCTCCACAGACTTCTAGGAAAAGGGACTGATGAAATCTCGCCATTTTACTGACACGTCCCCAGTTAGACTACACGCTAAAATCCGCAAAGATCGAGGGCACATTGTGCGAAGGGAAGTTTGCAAGAATGCCCCATTTGTAGAGTCCAAGGAGCTTGACTATGTATCCATAGTTTTTGGTGAAGCTAATACGTGGTGGCCCGTCAGTGTGGCACTCTAGGTTTGCTACCCACTTATTTACAAGATTTTGAAAAGACCTGAAATGGTGGCAAAAGCGGTTAGGTAGGGACTGAGGTTGACGGCTCTCTCGATGGATTTGAATGCCGATTCAATGCTCTAGATTCTGACTTTTGCGATAACCTGTATTCATGGTCAAATCGCTCCATCCAAGATTCTTTTCGCTAGTGAGGCAGCAAGCCACTTTGCCTTTTAAAATGATGAGCCATCGTCGCATGACGCCGGTGGTCAGATTATCAGTTGCAACAGCACCACAGCCTCCAATGCTCTTTGCCCTGAAGCGTGATGCAACACTTCGTCGCTAGCAGTAATGACATTTGGGTTGAGGATGCTAAGCCCGTCCTGACCGTCTGCCTGCATCTCTTCATCACTTCATCTTTCACCCACAATGCGCATCTCGGGTTATGTGTGCCAACCAACTTTAAACCATGTATTCACTACTACTACACTCCACTCTATTGCAAGGCACAACAAAGACCATATGACAGCTGGATGGCAGGTACCACTTCACGAGCGCAGGACTATACTTTTCCTGCTTTCGTGTACGCGCATGCATTGTTGGGAGCCAAGCGACATCCACCCGCGTCCATCAACCCACCCAGTATCCTGAATTTTATTCGTTCTTTTGCGGCTTGTGCGCCCGTTCAGCCCTTGTGGAGCGTCTTCCACACGGGTGATAAACAAAACCAGGGCTCCAAGCTTAAGAAGGAGCAGGTCAGGATACATTAGAATGAGCTGTAGGATGAGTTGGCGAACTGCGAAATAGATTATTAATTCACTTGTCCAAATTAAGCACTATCACGCTATCTGTCCCCTTCCACTTGCATGGAATATTCTGACCCAGGAAGCCAAGATAAATCCTAGCCATAGGCCTATTCCATTTCGCTCCTCCTCCATACGGCCTGGCGCGTAAAATTATGAAGGCGAGTCAAGGCCTATCGCCTTGAGGTCGAAAAATAACGAGCAAGAGGATATGGGGATGGGATGAGGAAGAGGATGAGGGTTGAAGGGGGAGGAGTGATCACAAAGTGAGACAGTGCTCTCCTTCACCTCAAGTAGGATGAAATGCCAATTCTTCCACGTCAAGGTTTGGCCCACCGCGGTGTGCATGCCTCTGTGGTCTTGTGTCATGTGAGATTTCAACATCCAAATGACAATACATTGATTGGATCGGCTGGTGATTACTATTTCCACGAGAGATATTTGTTTGGTTGTGATTCCTAAGTGTTAAATCAAGTAGGTGGATAAATAAATGAATAGGTAAATTTGCTGTGGGTAGGTGGATGGATAAATGAATGGGACGCGTAATTCCCGGTTGACTTTCATCAAGTAAACAACTG
The DNA here is from genome assembly GCA_036345935.2 of Taenia hydatigena. Taxonomy (NCBI): domain Eukaryota; kingdom Metazoa; phylum Platyhelminthes; class Cestoda; order Cyclophyllidea; family Taeniidae; genus Taenia; species Taenia hydatigena. Next base: position 19,983,969 of record JADWOT020000005.1, on the reverse strand, counting down.
CCTCTAAACAATCGCATGCATCCACACAATAAGACAGGGATGTTCCTTAGTCGATGACGTGCTACTTTCCGTCCAGTTGCCAAGTTGAAAGTGAAGTGCATATAATGCATTTTACTAATCAAGAAGGGGAAGTCATGTCTTTTCACTTTTAGCTAAAATTTGAAAGCCATTTCTCTCCTTTCCTCAACTCACGCCATTCAGTCAGGCAATCATTCGGTCGAGTCACACTTCGAAATGAATACCACTTTGCATGCCGAGGATATATATATGTATATATAGATGTGAAAGCCAGACAACTAGGCTTGTAATCTCACAGACAGACAAGCCAAGTGACGCTCACCCATTGTCACCAATTAGTGGATAGATTTTAGGAGCCAAGATGCGCTTAGCAAGCTCCATTCATTTGCCTCAGTCGTGAGAGGTAAAGTGTTGCATCACATCTCAAGACAGCGGTGGAGGCTGTTGTTGACATACAAGTAGTTAGCACATTTAACCAGACCATCACCGGCAAGCGATGATGGCTCATCGCGGTAGGGGTTTGAGAGGCGAGAGGTTCAGCCCCAGAAACTAACTGTTTTAGCAGCCACTTTGTGGCGTGTGCTGTTACAGCACATCACGCCACACCTCCTCCAACTTTTTTTATCCCGAAAATGACAAGGAGCCACCTTTTGAAGATTTGCAAAGCAGTCAGTCTCAACTCCAATCCGTCAGGGTTATGGAAGGCTTACGAACCGTCATGTAATCATTTGATAAATGAGGAGAGATTCATGCAGCCCGTGGCCAATTTAGAACTGTACTTGCAGTTCAAGGCGTGGATGCTGCTCTGCCCCTTCTTCATGCACCACTTTTACCGATTAACTGGGAGGCAAATTTGGACAGATTGGCTCAAGGCAATTTTCAAAGTTCCTTGTTTTCTTCACTTTCCATTTGTACAAGTGATGGAGCATCTTCGTCAACAGTAGGTCATTCAAATGTGAAAGACTAAGCATTTCACCATTGCACTGCTTACTCCCCAGGCTTTCTGAACATGTAGACATCTCCAGGTTTGAGCTTCATGTCTCCGTTAAAAAGGCACTTCAAGCGTTTAATCACTACAACTATTGTTCACCAACTTGACTAAGCAATGAATTTGGCCCTCACTTCACAAGGTAATAGCAAGTTCTCCTCAAAGGCGAGGAGTATGGATGATTGTCGCTACTATTTCAGCTTGTCAAATGATTATGCCTTTTGACTTTAGAGTAAGTGGAGCCATGATTTTTGGGTTAAGGCACATCAGAATGCAGCAGAATTTTCTCATTTTCAAGGATCTACGAGCAGGAACGTGGATGTAAGCTTATATGCTCGGTGTGAGGAAAAGGTGCCCTCTCGTGATCAGCCTCAGGGCGATTTTACGATTGCTGAGACTCCCGGGAGTTCGGCTAGATAGTCATTGTTCAGGTAACTGAACAATGGAGGAGAAAGACGGTGAAAGGTGCAAAGGATTGTAGATAAAATCAGCTTTAACTGTGGGGTTTGGGGCGTTATGCTGCATTTGGCTGCTCAATTCCTTGATGGAGCACAAAATCCCAAAGAGAAGTGACGGTCATCAATTGGAGCTTGATGGGGTTCTCCCGGAATGAGCGAAAGGAAGAAGCGGTTTCTCTTTATCGTCCATACAAACAAAGGCTCATACATTCTCATCGATAGTGTAAAGGTCTGTTGAATCACAAATTAGTTCGGTTTTAAGCAGTCATTGTGCCTTTTTGTTACATAGTCTTTTTTACGACGTTCTCACCTTCCACTTGGCGGTCCCAAACCCTAAGTTTAACTCGATGATAAGAGAATCGAATCGGAGCCCCCTTAACACAAAGTAACTAAATTCAGGCAATATGGCACTGATACCATGCTTCACACTCCTCCAACAGCTGCAACCCAAATTTGATGAAACGCTTTTCCATTCCTGAAAGCAAATTGCTCTCGGTTCTTCAACCAATCGCAAAGGAATCACATTCAACAAGGTCAATTGATCCTTTGCTAGAGTATCAGACAAAAGCAAAAAAGTTTACTATAAAATAGCGGTAATCCTACAGGTATCTCTGCCATCTAATACATAAAGACAGAAAATGTGCAGACACATCACAAGGTCGCAGTGACTCTGAGGTCAAGCGAAACAGCACAAAACCTTCTTTGGTCAATTACTAATTAGCTGCGCATACTTCTAAGAGTTGATAAGCAAGGCCTCTGCGGTTTTATTGATTTAAACACTTTTAGTTAAATGACATGCGATGTCATTCATTGATTGATAACTGATGAAACCTCGAAGATGCAATCATGGAGTGCATCCACCAATAGCCAATCAAGAAAAGCTCAATTTGGGAGACACATCATCACCACTTGAAATGCGGACGCCTGCTTGGATTAAATCGCCCAAATAGGGAGAACACATATGGCACGGTTCCAACTTGGTACGATGTGCGGAACCTGCCACGGAATCACTTTCTCCTCAATGCGGTTCCTTCTCGCGACTTTCACTGACTGGCCAATTGTCAGCTGCGTGACCTTATTCTACATTCCTATGACGCCTTTTGCTGCTCGTATTCCAATTCGGGATATTTGTCCAGAAATCTTCCTCATGTGGGCCGACTAGAGTGGGATGTCACCTTCTATTTTCGGAAAATTAATGGCTAGATAGAAGCTTTTTAACTACACTTTGCCGCCTTTAGATGGAATTCGACAACTTTTTTTCCATCACTTCATCGTAACGAGGGAGGGCAGATTCTGTTCTTCCGCTAACGAGGCAGTCATCAAGCCACAACGCATAAAAGTAAAACCAGCACTTAGACTAACGGGGTAAGGACCACTATAATTTTCTAGTGACATGAATTGATACTGCTTCCAAAGTTACCACAAATAGTAATTAAGTAACAAAGAATCGAAATAAATCCTCCAGTCTTTGGTTCACACCCAGTTGGAGAAGGGATACGCGTAAGTCCATCAGTAGGACGCTCTGCCGTGGCTTCCAGCAATGTGCATCCGATGGAAACATTTCTCATTGGTCGTTAACTGCTGAAATGAAGAGAAGTTGGCATTGTTTAATAGAATAATCAATTGAGTGACGTTGTTAGGGTTGCAGAGAGTTGAAGAAGGTGAGGGATGCGGTCACGGAGAACACTATCAAAAGCCTATGTGCGGCACTAGTTTTGCCAGACGATCCAATCCGTACTTCACACTTTCAATGTGAGAGCCGCTTGGTCGTGACAAGCGTATGCTTTGTTTAAGTGCGTGATGCTATGCGGGAGGATCTGCAGACGCTATTATTTACTACGAATGGACCATCATCAACTGAAAATTAACGAGTACTTAAAAACGCGGTCGATTTATATCTCCTCTAATCTGTTCACCAACCTACTCGATGCGATACAACTGAAGTTTATATGGAGAAAAGAATACCATCGGTAGCATCCCAAAGTAGTTACCCGTGGGAACCCTGTCCTATCCTCACAAGACTGCTTAAAGACTTTATATCACTCTTGCGTGGTGGCTGGAGGGATGAGGGAGAAAGAGGGATTCTAACTCAATCTGTCCTCGTTCTCCTGGCGATACTGCTCCAGTCTCCATGTGAGGCAAGCAAAGTCTGCATCTACTTTGTGCATCAGAGGAGAGGTTCTTAGATCGTAGGCACGGCTGTCCCGATTAGAGATCCTAACTTAATCATTTTTACAGGCAGTCTTTAAATGCCGATGATCTCTCTTCCTCTGTAAGACTGTTGCAACTCCCTTTAATAATCACATCTCGGTGACTAGAAGTTCAACTTAAGCTCAAAACTGTTCGCTGCACTAATTTCCTATACGAACAAAAGCAATCCTCAGGGCAAGATTCTAAAATGCCTTTGTTTTTACTGCTTAGTGGACTTTTTAGGGTGTAAAAAGTCCTCCACAACCTATTTTTAAAATAACTTGTCCTTTAGGCGGTAGTGCAAACACCTGCACACAGATCCAGCAATTTCATTTGAACCGCCATATACACCGCATGACTGTACTAGCCAATCAGACCACAGCACTGTGGCCAATCACACCTAAACCTCGCCTTCCGACGCGGGAACCAATAAAAAGAGCTACCCTGTTGCATAAATACCGATAAGATAAACTGGAGGGTTTCCAAAAGATGGCGGATATGTGTCCTGGACTTCTCTACTCGATAATCTGGTTTCTTCTCGTCTTCTTCGTTGGTTGGCCGATTGCTGGATTCCTGGGCTGCGTCTATATCTTCTTGCTGCCTTTTGCCGCCTGTGTACCACCTCTTGAAGATTTTCTTGATCAACTATTTATATTCGTCAAACTTCCACTTATTTGGTCCAAAAAGGGAGTTGCAATGAAACCACTAAGTGACTGCAGCCTCGATTAAATGTGAGAAAATACCGCAGTTCCTTATTTACTAGTGTTTGTTTCAACTCTTGAGCTTCACCCCTTCCTACCCCACCATACTTTTGCTTCTGGCCCTCCCCTTACCGTATAACAGCTTTGACTGATGATAGAGCAACATGTGTATTTTTAAATGACCAATTTGTTATTCCTTGCCTGAAATGACATTATCTCCTTCTCCCTACCGGTCCGTTTCTTGGCACACTGGTTAATAACCGTTGCGGTGTTGCATAATATTCAGCAAGACTTTAACTCCCGTCTTAACCAACTTCTTCGTGACGGCTTATTTGAGGCCTGAGATATTTTTACCATGAAAGCTCAACAATCTCGTCACCATAGGCGTATTCTTCATCACTCCTGCAGGACATTACTAAACTGAACTTGTTGTCAGTGAGTGCCAAAGTGCCCTTGGTAACTTGCCCGTAAAGAAAATCTACTGGCGCCCTTACCAATCCTAACCTGACCCCAGATTTAGCATTATGCTTAAATCGAATTCTACGGGCGAAAAATTAATGCAAGAAAACGAATGAGTCTTCCGGTGAGCCTACCTTTCCGAGAGGAGGTGTTTGTGAAGTTCAGCACCTGTGGAAACCTCGTGAAGGCGCGCTCATGTGAGTACCGAAATAGTCGTGACACTTTAGTCCACAAAGTACACTGCAGCCCGAGACGCTTAGACACGAGGAGGTGGTGATTAAATCACGTAAAATGTGCACCTTCTGTATCGAGTGGCGATGTTGCTCCATTGTGTATTGGGGGTGGAAGATAAACACATCAACCGTCTTAAGTGGACAAAGGAGCGCATTAAGTTGACAGTGCGAAATTTTCTAGCCTAATAACTATTAACGCAAGAATGTCTGCAGACCTTTTTTACAGTTGTCGAAGAGGTTAAACCTCTTACTCTTTGGGATAAATCGTCCTTTTATTGAAACTTGTAAGCTGTGGATACATGTTTTTGTGTTGGGAAAAGGCTTGTTCGCAGCAGAATACGACAATACCAATAATTTTCGCTGACGAAGAGAAGAAAACGTGATACGCGTAGATGAAGTGGAAAATTGGGCATCTTTTGATCTTATAGATTTGTAAAGAAACTCATAAACAGCTAATTAAGAGATATTTTTAAAAATGCTATCTCAGCACTTAAAAACAAATACTTATGCACTAGTAAGGGTCTTAACTAACTACTCCCAAATTATTTACCATCTTCCGTAAAATATTCGTATTCATGCACCTTGTGTTTTAGTGTGCTGATGATAGCAAAATGAAAATTGATGCCATAGCAAAAGCGTTGGTATCCCCATTTCTGCCTCCGATGGTGCGTACATGTTATTGCTAAAAGTTGTCACATTACCTTTACTTTGTGGGTCTGAACCGGTATGTATTTTTTGGCATTCTTTTAGAACTAAGGCATAGTACTCTCCAAGTCTCGAGCTCTACTGATGCGTTTAAGGGAAAAAAACGAGCTAAAAAAGCTTTAACGCCGAATTATCAGTAAAGAGGACCATGAAAGATGATTCGTTAAGAGCAAATAAAAATGGTATTAAAAATTGAATAGCATTAATTTGGAGAATGTACAAGATACGTACTGCATCACAGAATCAGGAAACAGTGTCTCTAGGGAATCGAGCTGTAAAAATTGCCGCCAAGTGGTAAGGGAGGGAGGATCTAAAGTAGTCCATAAAAATTCCACTGCATTGTTGCTCAAAGCTGGCATTGTTGTGATCTAAAATTATGTAATTGCGTCGCTCCACGTCGTAACGGCTGTACCATGGCAACAAGGATAATGATAGTTTGACAATCAGGATGTGCCGCAATATGTCTATTCGGGGCAGTTTGTGGAGGCAAATGAGGCCGAGGAAACAGGTGAGGGGAACTAATCATTCCCTTCCACAGACTAATTGATCGGTGTATATTTTTTGGATTAGAAAAAGCAAAACGGAATTCCATAGGCGGTCGTCCACTCTGTAACCATAATTCACTCTAAAGAGTTAGCAATTAAAATTTCGCGTTGTGATCGCGAAAGTAACCGCTGACATCCGAACTCAATCGTGAGCTTTGTGAATTGTGTCGTCACAAAACAATGCCCGCTGGAGTCCTTCCTCACTTCAGTAAACGGAGTCTTCAATCTCCTTCGATTTTATTCAACGTGACTAAGGCTGTGGAAATTGGCAGCAGTATGGCATGCCCTTTTGCATGAAAAACAGTGGAAGACATGCTCTTTATCTCGTTTTGAGCTTTCTAAGTTAAACTTTCCCGTCTTTGACGTTCTTCTCTGCTTTCATTGAGAGAAGACCCAACCCAAACACCGGCGACGGAAAACAGAAGTGGTGCGTATCACGAACCGACGTTGGGATGATTAGTGTTTGCTCAATCCGATTGGTACTTTTAGTCCTTTGCTTGCCCTTAGGTCAGTTGCCTTGACTGACCAGGCCCGCAGGCGGAAGGCGAACACATGACATTTTGTGCACGAGCCATTCCACGTGCGTCACACAAGAGTACAAATGACAAATAAACGTGCACTTCAATACAAATTTAGAAATTGATTATTTTTATTAAAAAAGTACTCCCATCAGAGGAATTGTTATTGGTATCAAAAGCAATTAAACTAAGGCCTTCGACAATGGTCTAATGGTGGCGGTTCCTCCTTTTAACAGCGTCAACGAGGATCTGAAGCTTTTCCTAGAAGGGGAGAGGATATAGGGCTTAATGATCGAGTAAAGAGAGCGAAACTTCAACGATTTAATCCTCCGCATCGCTTTTCACAAATTGAACCCCCCGGATCACCTAGTTGAAATTCAGTCGGCTGCAGAGAAAGTGAGGATGGCGTTGCCCGATCTCGCAATTCTAGCGACTGTTCCATAAGAGACGCCTCTGCTAAGGTTAAACATGGCCTCAGTGACTCTCCTTTACCACACTTAAACAGTTACCTTCCTCCTCTGATGCTGAGATTTAATGATTTGTCTTTTGAATGGGATTTACTCACCACTGCCACACTTGCAGAGCTCAGTGCCGTTTTAAAAAATCGTATCAAATCCTACCAGTATGGCCGAAGCTTTGTTCTCACACCACAAAATGATGCCAAAACGGAAGTACCCATCAGGCATACGACAAGCCCGCATTTGTAAAATGTACACACGAAGGCATGTTGCACTCCTCCCACACCCGGCTTATGCAGCATTCACGTAGGAGCTACTTCGTAATCTGGGCGTGAAACGAGGGTATCACGCCTTGATGCAATATCCACTCCACTTACCACAGGAAAACTTTCAAAGGGGAGAAATTGAATTTATGCTAACAATGCACTTTTTCCGAAGTGATTCAAAGATTGCCATTTTTACAGTCCGAACAAATCGGGGGCCTACGATCCTGGTACGCATGTCCGAGATGCCGGAACTAATGGAGTAAGCTGGCGACTTAGAGTGGGGTTACATGGTGGATCGCTGTAATTAGAGTCTTAGAATAATTCAAACTCCATCTTCAGGTAATAGTAGCCAGTCAGGGTAGATAGACGAGGGTGAGAGAAACAGCACCTAGACAAACCGAAAGAGAAAGGGTTTTTGGGGACGGAGCATGAAGCACGATGATGAAGAAGGAATGGTTCTTGCCCCTAGGTCTTTGCCAATAGTTGGTTTGGTTACGGTTTTCACAAAAGAAATGTGAGAAAATTTGAGTATGGTATAAATGGTTTTGCGAAAAGCAATTTTTTAGCTCGTTTAGCTCTTCTTCAGAGTTCACAACTACCATTACTTTAAAGTGTGAGGTGCAGAGAACCCGTCGGCGATGCCCGGTACTCTATGGCCTCACTTGAATGGAAGGGAGCGAATCGATGCTAATCGCGCGACCTTACGGTGTCAAACTCACCAACAATTTGATCAAATTCACGTCACCGCCACATACGTGCTGGTGAAAATGGCTAAGCGATTGGCAATGCAATGGGACTTTTGCTCCTTGCCCTTGATTTATTCGTGCGACTGACTAACAGCTTGACCCCTTGGTGCGCACCTTCAGTCAAAAGAACGCGCCTGCTGATTTCTGTCGGCAACATTGTTCACATTTAACAGCTGATCTAGCTGCTACTTAAGCCAAATCAGTAGCATCCCCACGTTATTGCGCTCCTTCAAGGCAGAGTCGTCCCTGAATGGCATGGAAACGGATTTGCTATTGTCACGACTAAATTGATAAGATGGAAAATACTGCCTGCCAAGTCCAAAAAGCTCAATTCTTTCAGCAGACACTTCATTTAACTGCCCTTCTACTACACTCCAACCTATCCGACAATTGCCTTCATTTAAACTCGAGTCCGGCTGTGAAGCACTTTTGTGCAATAATCCGAAACAAACATTCACTTCTTCCCAAAGGGCAGCAAGTCACTTCAAGATGCAAATAAATTAGAAGATTGTTGAATGGGTCACATTTGGGAGGTGTGATGGACACTTGTTTAAGGCTTGCAGATTCCTCAAAGAATCCAACTTGTGTATATCTGAGTACAATCGCGCTCTGGAGAAATGCTCTGCCTTTCATATCAGTAGGACCCGCTTCCAAAATGGCAACTTTCTTTTAAGGCGAAAGAGATGAAATCTACTTGCTGCCTTTTGACACAAACTATTAGGCAAACCAAAATAACTTCCAAATCTCTTATTTCTAGCATGGCATAGCGCATTGCCATGATAACATATAGCATAAAATTGATTGTTCTCTATTTTTCCAGCAAAATCTAGAGAACATTACCGCGTTTTGGTGTGATGGAAAAAAGTGCCTGATATGGACGACTACAATGCCTTCCAGCTGGCACTTGCGAAATGTCAGCAACGACTAATCCCCATCTTCCCGAAGAAGCAGAGCCATATCAACCTTAAAAAAGGTACATTTCTTTGGGTTTCTCAATGCTGTCCTTCTTATGAGGTTGCGCAGTAAAGGGATTGAGACCAAGAGCTCACCATAAAATAGGTGCACCATTATCTATATGATCCGCTATTCTTGCGATCAATGCTGCTTTGCGTACAACTCTTGCACAAAGTTGACGGAAGATTCAGCTGAAAGCCGCATTAAGTGGGGGAGCTAAATTGCGAGGATGTCGGGAGGTGTGGAGAGAAGTTGGTGCAAAGTAAGCCACCAGGCGAATGAGCACCTGCATCAGCTACCCATGAAAAGACAGACACAAGACTCGAGGACAATCATAATGTACCTCTCGCCTTTCACGTGCCTCATCAGAAATGCGAGCAGGCGATAAATGCAAGCTCATCCTTGCCTGAATGATGCACCCACTGACTTGCAATATGGTGTGGTTTGAGGTAAGTTCGGCCAAAAGGCTTATGAGCCTGCTTTGAAGCAACCCGCATCTCGATGGGACAATTGCGCACACGTTCCAACCCAATTTATTGGGACCCAAGACTAGTGGAACTAACTACTGACCGCTCCACAACTGTGCGGTAGGCGGTGCACCAAGGCTGGATTGCTTTCCAGTCTTAGGACGTAATCACTTATTTCTTGGTAGGCGAAAGGCCAAAATCACATCATAGTGTAGGAATGTTCCCCAAAATAGAATGTCTCCTATTGAGAAAAAGTCGAAAATCTACGCCTCCATTGTTGATTAGCACCATCACAAGCAGTCTTTTCTGTTTATCTGAGGTTACTTTGAGTGTCATTAAAAAGAAAATCGTGACACAAGCACCACCTTCGCATTCTCAAAGTCAGAAGCATCCATCAGCAATCAAAATTATAAATTTGAAAGTTACCGTCGAACAAATTTCACTCTGCTCACTCCCTCTACCCTTCATGCTACCAAAGCTGATTCCATAATTCAGACAATTATGGCATCTTGTGGAGACATTGGAACCTTGCCGACCCTTGGAAATAGCCTTCAATGTGCCTGTCCATCGTTCTCCATATTGGCTTTATTTGTCAATACGGAGCCGACTCATGCCTTCCACAGCATACCGATGTCAACAGCAATTTGCATTCATGCTCTCACTTCACTTTGTGGAACTTTAACAGAACCACAAATGGCCAATTTTACATCACACTGCCACAAAACGAAAAACCTCTTGTCCTCGCGGGTCCCATCATCAAAATGACAAGTTTTAGAGTCAGTGAACTTCAACTTTATAATTTATTTCTTTAAGTCAGCAATTCATCATGAGTTTTCGACTACATTTTACATCTCTTACATCATGTGATGAAGGCGTATCGTAAAACTGTTGATAGAAAAGAACTTAAGCAACCTTCAGATTCAAGTACTTCCGTCGGCACACATTACACTAATCTATTCACATGTGAATAGCCTGATCTGAAGCCTTTGCAGGTGTGAGCAGGCCAACAATTTTTACTTAATAGACTAGAGAAGTTCACATGCTCATTTGATGTGGCTGTATGATGATCGGAAGCCTAACCAGTTGTGCAAACGACAAACGAATATGCCTCCTAATTAAAGTTTTCTCACAAGGCTTCTGACGATTTCTATCCCTCCACAGCAAGGTCGTCGGGATGTCGTCAAAGGCAACGGCATCGTTATTACTCACCTCACAATAAAAACATTAAACCACAAAGAAGTTAATTCATGCTACAGATTTTAGAGAATAGTTTTAGTCATTATCGGCCTGAATTTCACCGCGATATTTACGACGCTTTTGAGCTATCGCATTATAATCGCAAAGCAATTAGTCGAATGAAGTTTTACTTGAATATTGCTTTTTTGGAAGAAAATGGATTGAATAAGCAATTCTGCTGGGTTGCAGATCGCTCCCATCACACGTTAATGCATTAATAACTGCACATTTAAATGTAATAATGTACTTCAAAATTGTCACTGGCCTTCCTTTTTAGGCGGCTTTATAATCGTTTACTAGGCCAATCTTTTTAGAGTGGATAAACCCCTAACACGAGCCAGCAACAGTAATTTAAAAATTCTCCTGTAAATTCCAACGTCGTCGGTTCACTCTGTCAATTCCGTTCACCAATTCGATAGACTTTGGTTCTAAATTAAAGGCATATGCTTAAAACTAAAAGTGAAACAGTTTTTAGAGCCGGTTCCCATCAGCTAATAAGAATTTTGAGGAAATATCACCTGTTTGGGCAGTTAATGCCATCGTGAAACTTCTTTAGGTAGAACCGCAATGAATGTTTAGAATCGCTGAATTAGCGTAAAGAGCAGTGGATTGGTTTTTAAAAAATGATTTAGCCGTGATGTTAGTCACAATTTCCGTTCGGTCATTTCCATCAGAAAAGGATACTCTTTCCGAACTTATCAAATCGAACCACATGTTATAAACAACTTGACGTACCTAACACGCATGTGGAGGCCATGATCACACCCGTATTAGGATCTGACAGAAGCCTACTAAACCACCCAGCGGGTCATCTCGAATGCTAAGTGAAGCTCCATGTAGACAATGGAAAGCGTTAAATCAGACTTTCAGTGTCTACCACCTGCTTACGTACTTTCAACACGCGTCCACATGCACACCGTCTGATGCCTCCTCTCCACCAATCAGCATTAGCCACTTCGACTCCTACCGCCTTTAAAGTCGCTTACCGTCACAATCGAATTGCACACCATCAAGGCTCATGGATGGATATAAAGTCTGGAGCATAGTATACGCACTCTTCTGTTTCGCCTTAATCATCTTCATTGCCTGGCCTGTGTCCTTAACACTGGCAGCCATCTACATATTCTTCGTTCCGTTCGCCGCCTGCATTCCTCCCCTCGAGTCGTGTCTGGATGACGTTCTGGGCGCCCTGAAATTGCCACTCTTCTGGGCCAAAGAGGCCATCCGTATGGACGGCTGGTGCAAATAACAGGATTCACACCCTCTCCATTCACCTTGTAACAACATCCCAAGTGTAGTTCGTAGGTCAATAAGATGATTTTATTCTTCCTATTTGCCTCCTTCTCCTTTTCCATAAACTCCATTCCCAATGACATCTGATTCGGCTTAGGGTGAGTCCACCATAATTATCCTGGAAAAAGATTATTTAAAACACACTTAGTGACACATCTTTTTGACGACCAAATGTTTCTCTTAATCTAGTATCACACATTTTTAAATGTTTCACATCATGGCTAAATCAATTTGACTCAGGGTGAATGGTTTACACACTGGACAAGGATAGGGCAGTAAGGCAAACTAATGCCCATTATCTTCGGCGAACGCGGCGCACGATTCTGTGGAGGATGTGCTTTTAGCCTTGCATCTTCAGTTTCCTTGAGCTTCTTCTTCTCGTGAGGGCCCGGAGCCACCAATGAATGCCTAAGAACCACATCAAAAAAACAAAGGCCCCAAATAATTTGCCATTCTTGCAATCAGTTTCAATTCGTGTGTCTTTCGTGCTTAAGGTTGGAAGCCAAAGGCATTTGTCAAGCTATGGCACTTATTTCGCTTCAACGCAGATACGGATGGGGAGATATGCGAAGCAATGGAAAGAAGAGAAGAGTAAAATCAATTCTATCCGCCACCCACCGACTGATGAACGCAAACCTCAAGGACAAAGTTTGCCTCACGCCGTCCACGCGCCCCATCCTAAATGTAGGCATGTGGTGAATTGGGAGTGGTTTGCTGCCTGATCAAAGCAACCAGTGACCTGTTGTGATGTGGTGTGATGTGTTGCATGTTAAATGAGGCAGTAGCACACGATGATAGATGGCCTTGGTTGTCACTAAACGAGGCGCCCACAATCCACTGCACGCCCGCACGATATGGACAGTTTTATTTTTAACATAGTATCCTTCTTCTACGCATGCATGTGTGATGTGATGGGTGGACGAGAACGGGCGTAGCGATCCACCGCCAGGTGGACGATTTGTGAAGGCACAACATCAATTACATCTACTGATTATCCACCTGCTGGAAACCACTGTACACATGGCACCGCCTTTGCCCCGGAAGGTAGGGGAGGAAGGGAAGGCGTCTAGTCGGCAGAGCTTATGCCTTCAGTGAAAATTGACAGAAGTATTTTGCCGCAGACTGCAGTTGGGATTAAAGAAAGTACAGCAGCACGTCCTTCCTCGTCCACCACTAGAGGGGCTAAGTGGGCTGGAAGGAGTAGGCTGACTTCCGCGGAATTTCCAAATTCTTCGTTGATGCGAAATATCAAACTGCAGATAATTTTACAGTTTAGTAAATCATACATTTCAGAAAATCTCATATAATACGATTGTTGTTTGTTAAACACTCAGTTTTGGCAAAGGGGACATTTTCAAACACTTTGTCTTCGCGGATAAGATGGCCGCAGTTCCTTCTGTTTACTGAATATGCCTATTCTACCCAAGTTTTATGTTCATTCTTGCCTCTACTTCTAGTGATTTACTTGAGAAAACTTACTTTTTCAATCACCGTCCGTTTCGTTCTATGAAAAATACAGACCTATTTAGCTCATCGAAAAGTACTGCGAAATATAAGCTTCAGAATTTCAACGGAAGTGTTTAATTGACTTGTGCCTCCGCATTGTTTGTGGAACTTTCTAAAATATCATTGAAATTCTTAAGTATTTCTGCATATGGGTCTCTTAGAGTTTAACAGATATTAAATATATTAATTTGCTACGCAGACACTTTGTTTTATGTAAGCATTTCTTAATTTAATAGGTTTTTACAGACAGCGATTCGCACAAACGGAAAAAATCCCTTCGTATTGGATGTCTATTTGAATGAGTTACATGCAAACTCCCGTACCCGTGGAGCCGATAGGTCCTGAAGCGTAGATGAATATAGATTCCACATTTCCCGATCTGCTGAATCTTTTCCACCAGTGGCAATGGTAAAGGCGCATTTAACTCCTTGCGCTTCCTCATAGCAAACTTTATCTGCTTCGTGACTAAGCTTAAGACCGTAATGTGGGGACGAACTAGACGGTTGCGCATCCCACAACCCTTGATGGAGGTGAGCCAGGAAAAGGTCGCTTTGCAAATAATCGTATGAACAATTTGGACACAAGGGAAAGAATCTAACAACTTTCCATTTTTCGTAATCAAAAAAGATCTGATTCACTGCATCATTCCCTATCGTTCCGACTCTGCGAATGGAATCATATCGATCTTCGTAGCGATCAAGTATAGGTTTTAAAAAGAGCACTTAAGGTGTATAGTGTTCACCGATGTTAAGAACAAATCTGGAGGTTTAACTTGGTGTACTGACACAATTCGCAAATTACATGTAGTTTCTGAGAGAAAATGGCTCACAACATCGGAAGACAAGTTGTATTTTGTGAAGTGTACTGTGGGGGGAAGCCCCTGCTTTGGTCTTTGGCAAAAGAAACTGTTAGGCACACAGTGTCAGCCCGTGTATAGTTGAGTGAGAATTGAGAAAGATGAAGTAGAGGCCCATCGCGCAGCGCAGTTGAAGTGATACTAATAGACGAATAAATTAAAGTAAAGCAGAATAGCAGCTGCCATGATACCCACTATCTAAATTTTCACAGTAACATTGAATGGCAGTGAGCAGTCCACACAAGTACTACTCGAAACAAGTCAGTAGCGCACCCACCTTATTCCACTATTTCAGAGCAGCAGTTTTCCTTCAAAACGTGTCAAAACGATGTGATTACTGGCATCCAAGTGGGTGGGAGGCCTTGCATACAAACTGAACAAGCCACCTTCCTCAGCAGACATCTCAAACATCAGTTTCCGCTCTTGCCACAGTGCTCACGAAAAAGGTATGGCCGAGTAGTCGTGTGCGGTAGCAATACTCAGATTGGGTCCTCCACCGTACAAACATTTCATTTGCGCCTCCGCATCTTCAAACAGTTGGCTGTATTTCGATGTTTCCTAACTGCAAGCGCATGGAAGTGGAAGTAGTCACGCATGCATCGAGAATGACTGGTTGACTGACTCACCGATCGACTGACATGAGGAGTTTCCAAACACAGAGACGAAATTTGGTTTTTCAGGAAATCGTTGCAGCCGACCACATCAAACCTGTATGAAGGGCGCACAGTGTTTGTGTGATTGGAGGATTGGGAGAGAAATTCTTGCCATCACACATGCATGATACTAGCCACACCCGAACTCACTTGTTGAAGAGGCTCATTAGGAGGTGGAGGGACGGTGATTATGGATCCGATCAGTCACTGCGTGCCCACTTTCCATTTTGAGAGCTCGTTGACAGTAATTTAGACAAAACTCTAGGAGTAGGAAGGGGAAAGAGAAAGAGGAGGCAAGTGGAACCAGGCCGTCGCAGTGATTACCAATGCAACTGCTACAGGTCATCAAATGACTATTGGTGGCATGCGACCTAAATGACAATCGGAAATGCAAGATTGATTACATCTGAATGACCCTGCTTGTCTCGAGTCAAGAAATAAAACGGACTTTGTGACAAGAGCACCTTATAAGTAGAGTTGTTCTTCGACATCGGCGGGCAATTGCTTCCTTCCTGAAAATCGTGATTAGTCAATGGCACTCAGATGCACTCTTGCCTCAAGTGTGCTCTGTGAACCAAGAATATGGACACGTCGCAGGACGACTAGTGTAGCTGGAGGTGCAACGAAGTGTATCACTGTGGCATCGCATTCAACTGGGCTCTGGGTAGAGTGGAAGTCTGCTTCCCTTGTCCATCAATGTCTTCACAACATTTGTTTACCGAAAAGGAAGTAAATGGCAAATGGAATATTAGAGACTGACACAAATTAAGATGACGTGTCGATTCGGCTACTTCACCCGCAGTAGGCGCGTTGCCAACAGCAGCACATTGAATCCATTTTATGCGTGTCTACTCCCAAGACTGCTGAAGCCTTGACTCTAACCAATGACTGTAGATAGCCAATGGAGGTTGTTCATTAGTTATTTTTTTCGTAAACAGGAAGAGTCTAACCCATTTTGGCAGCCGTTTTTGCTATTAATTCAAATTCTGAAATTTGCATTTTATTTTTCATGTCATGATTTAATTGTTGGTTGTCCATTCTTCATTCATCCTCCTATTTCGCATCCACCCATCTATTCATCCATCTATTCGTACTTTATATGCCTTCGTATCCACCATGTCCTGCATTCCACATCCATCCATCCATCCATCCACCCATCCATCCATCCATCCATCCACCATTTTCAAAAACACTAAGCATTTAGTGAAGCATAACATTCCACTACGAAGGATTACTTAGCCCTCTCTGCTAGTCCTCACGCAGAGCATGCCGAGTTCTTTTCACTGATAGCATAAACCCACCGGAAGGGTGTGAGGCGATAAGCATCCTCATGAATGACTCTCTCACAGTGTTTGCCGTCCTGCACATTTGAGATGTGTGTTATGTACGGATGATTTGCAAATTAGTTTGGTTTCATTTTCTATTCGCAAAGCAGCCACTCAGTGGGAACTTGGACATAGCTGACATCCAGAGCATGTTTGCATGGCACGGTATGGGCTTGAGATAATGTTGGAAGCAAGGTCTTCCGCCTGCTACAGCTGATGTAATTACGCTTGTTAGCGCTTTCCTCTTCTTTGCTACTGGGTGAGGAGGACAATCGTTTCCATGTTGCCATCGTTTGGTTTAGCTAAAAAATGAAGTGATTTTGGCAAGCAGCATCTGAACATTCACAGCAGACAATAAAGTCAATGAATTTACTCTTCTTTTCCATGTCCATAACGAGACACCAATTGATGGAAGTGCGTCACCTTGTGCTAAATGTGAAAAGGATATTTTTTCTGTGATTGCTTCAGCAGAACTAGCATCAAATTATGGCAGTCCTACTTCTACTATCAGGTAATCAGTAGCAGTGAGGAGAAGGAACCAACTGCGAATTTGGTAGCATTCACGAGCAAAGGTGTGCAGTGCAAAGTTACATTTACAAACCGTATACTACGACACTTTCTAGTTGCCACTTTCTTTAAAGTAGATCTAGCGTTTCAGTAAACAATGGCAATGGATTCAAATCGCTACCCCCCTTGAGTATTTAGTGCATCAGCCTAGACAAAAGTTATCTCTATGTTGAATTGCCCTGAAAAGAACATTATAATCAAGGAAGACTACATATACGGCACAAAATTCACGAAGGAATAGCATGTGATCGCTCAATTGACAAATCGCAGGAATGACATTTCTCAATGTCATTAATATAATAGTTGGATCGCCGCGATAATGGAGGAGAGAAGTGGAGTGAAATTGGCTGCACGTCAAACAAGACAATTTTGAAAACTTTAAGTGGCACTCCACTGACAGTTTTGTGACTGCCATTTATCAGCTGCAGAGCTGTTGGCGCGACTCACCTCGATGCGGAGCAAACACAATTGAATGCCAGCACTCGGATGATCTCTGCCTTGTGAAAATCGTAGGGAAGTAAATGCATCACTACTCTTTGTTCCAAGATGCAGCTAGCAATGTTCAAATGTGAAATTTTTTCGAAGCTAAGCAAAATGACTGTGGTCTGGTGTGCAGCAGTGGGGGCGAGCGCTGACTGCTCAACGAGCAACGAGGCTGATGGCTGAAGTCGTTGCTTCGGCAGTTCTGTGTGATCTCGTGGGTCACTCGCGCAAGGTTAAAAAGATGCGGCCAAGTGACTCTGAGCAAGTTAATCGTATGAGAGAGTGATTCTGGTCCTTGGTAATGCAAATGGCCGCATTGGGTTTCGTGGAATTTAGCTAATGCCTAGTGGTCCAATGAGGCCACATTTTGTATGGATTGATTGAGCTCATTCAAAAGAGGTCACTCATCGACAACATGTTCAAGTCTTTTTTGGGACATGTTTTGGGATTGATCATAACGAAGTATCTCCTTGCACCGCAACCGACAATGTGGAAAACAAATGTCTTGAAGCACACGACGGACATCGGGTAAGCTAGATCGACCCAAGAGACATACGGATCACTTAGGCCTCCTTCGTTGGAGGAGGAAGGAAAGTGTACGATTGAAAAAGTGATAGGATATGGGATCATGAACCCGTCAGAGCCGAAATAAGCCTTATTGATTGCTATGGTTATTAGCATCGATCCCACAAATGATGGGAGTAGAAGTAGTTCCCAAGCCTTCTTGGTAAGAATCATCACTAATTCTCTCATACTTTGCGGATTCGTTGGTTTTTTGCTGCCATAATAGTGGAATGCAATATGCATTCGGGACGTAGAGAAGGTCTGCATGGGGTCACTGACACGGCTCAAGGGCTGCATAAGCACTAGTGGCACCGAAACAAGGAGTTGAAAAATAATCAAAATATGGTTGCATTTGGTTGGTGGGGAATGATCCCAACAGGTTTGTGCACTCCTTTTAAGGAAAATTAGAAGTCATATTTTCACACTTATAGATAGTGCTTTGAATGTCTTCCTGATGAGGTTATTAGCAAGCTAGCACTGTTTTACGACCCTACGTCAAAGTTTTTGCTTAACCCCTTCTAAGAGCTTGGGAGTTGGATGCAGGAGATGCATGGAATGGAACGACGAGGACCTCAGGACATCGTTGTAAATGTGTCAATGGTTGATAACGCTCACGCGTCCGTTGGCATGCAAGAGTGGGACAAATGGTGGGTGTGGTGACCTCACACAGTAACCTCCACTCAACTGATTTTGAACATAACGAGAGCGCATTGGTGGATGTCGCCTTTTACTTAATCCAACCAGACCATCTGCCAGGCAAGAAAATGCCTGCATCAACCATCCACCTTGCCACAGATTCTACTACAATTGAATTAATTGTGATGCATGATGCCTCACGAAAGCTTGCGCCAAGAGCAAGACTTACGCACAGAAAATCAGGCGCTAATCCATTGATGAAAGCCACTAGTCCATAAGGTGTGGCATGGTGAAGTTGCACACCTCTACTTTGATCGGTGCCTCCAAACACACCGATATTTGGCTTTGTAGGCAGCCAAAACATACTTCTGTCAGCTAGATGGCACTAATTGAATGCACGCATTGCTAGTAAGCACACACCAGTCGCCTTTGAGGACCTTTGCATTATGATTTGGTGCACACACGACACAAGTGTCGGCAGAGCTGGAATGCATTGAGAAGCACTGACGGGTTGAAGGCACCACCTTAACTATAGCAGCCACACATTAGGCGAATCGGAAGCTTGTGAATGAATTATTCGTTACTTCAGGATGTTTTTGTGGAAATCGGGCTCAAACCAACAGGTCTGTCTCCCGAGTTTGGCGAAAAAGGTTTATTTATTGCAAAAAATAATTTAAACCGATGCGCAACGATTTTGAAATGCTACACGTGTAACCGTATGGCGAAGTACTAAGGTGAGTGTGGGGGGGGGGAAGTGGAGGGCAAAAAATTGTCATTAGGAAAGGTGGTTCTACAAATGGGCTTCATTAAACATCCCTGTTCTTCTTTCACCATGTAAGGACTTATTACGAAGCAGCAAAAATCAGGATAGGTCCTTTTTAGGATGAAGCTTGCGTTTCGCTGTCATGACTATAGCTCACAAGTCTTCGCTGACGTCGAAAGACGCTTTGCTACGAGGGCAGAATATTTGTTGTCTTCTCACTGAAGGGCTGGAGGCTGCTAGGTGCGACTCGAGCACTTACAAAGCTACAGTAGAGCATTCAGGGACAAGCCAACACACAAACGACTACCGCTATAATGTTTGCTTAGGTTGACTTACATTTCATCCACTACGCCCACTTTCTCGCCAACTTCAGAGCTGCCTGAAGGCCTTTCAACGCACGGCATCTACAATGATTTCTGAATGCGCATGGCATGGAGAAATCGCGCATTATTATGAGGCGTGATGCTATTTTGTTGATGCGAACGATGGACGCTCCGTACCATGTAATGCGCACAACAGCGTTGCATTGATCATTTCCAAGTTTCTATTACCACGACTTGTTAAAGTTGCTTTGTGTTTACGCTCTTGTTAAAAAAATCTACTTTGTATTGAGGTTATGAGTGATGTGCAGCAGGGCTGTGTTGTTGCTGATTTAAACGTAAAATGTGTTGCCAAGACTGCATCTGAAGTCACGTTTTATTGATTTTGAGCGGGTTTGATGGCACTTCAACAGCCATTGTGAGGGCAGATTGAGCAAAATTTGCTTTTAACACCTCAATTATTGAATTCAAATCATCATGTCACGCATCACAGGTGAGGCATCGCCTGAGTGAAAAATTGAGCCGTGTAGTTTAATGCCGAACAATTTAAAACTTACAACATCAGAAAAAATTATAATAAGTTCAGAAATATAATTTTTAAGTGCTTTAAATCTATAGCACACTGGTGTTCCTGAAAACATCAAATTCTCTGAATGTATTTTTATCCAAAATTCACTAGCTATAGTATAATAAGAAAAACAGGATGAATTTGACACCCTTCCTTTGGTAACAACAGCAAACTTAATGGTATAAAATGCCGCTAACGCAATCCTGTATGAGCATGGCATGGATGCGACACCTAGGCCCGACGTCACAAATGCGTGACATGTCAGCAATCGGTTAAAAACGAATGCTTCATGCATCTAGAAACGAGGTAATTAAGTCCAAAGCAATTGAGTTCAAAGCCTTTTGACAAAAAGTAACTACTACTCACTTTTTTGCCCCTGGAAGCCATATTTGTAGCAGTGCCCCATCTTCCGTTGACAACAATGGTCGATTTTAAGCGGAAAATGGAAGGTGAAAATGGGCTTTTTGGAAAGTATCTGTAACACCATTAACTCGGTAGCAGCTTTGGATCAAGACACAGCTCAAAAAAACCACGAAGTTAACAAGAAATACCTCACGAGAAGTAAAATGGATTTAAGCTAAAGAAGCAATTTGTGAATGTTGGTCTATGAAAATCCCACTGCTAAGTTATTATTATACGCTCAGGATTTTTAACATTTCAAGAGCGCCTAAGTTGCAAAGTGGAAGATCGTCGTCAATTATGTATGAATTTCAACAAGCGTTATGTACTATAACGAATAGAATCCAATTCTGCTTATCACTCAAATCTGCCACATTCACCTACTGCAGACGACAACCCACTAATGGGTCCTTTTAAACTCTGATTCCAGCAGTAGAAGACGAAAGAAATTAGACGCGATGCAGACCACTAAGTAAGCGAATCAATGTAACTCGTGGGTTGACATTGATGCGAACACGAGGGCAGATGTTTGCACTCGAGATCAGGTCGACAACTCCATAACTGAAGGCCATTTAGAGTGGCACTTCATGCGCAAAAATGAGGCGAAATCGCCAAATTGAGTAAATTTGCTTGCAGCCTGCTTCAATTTTATTTGTCGTTGTGACTGCTAATTAGGCAGATACTGATAAATTACGCATAAATTATACTGAGGGTAGTTTCATACTAATAAGTTATAATCAAACTTTGCGGCCTTATTTGCTGTTCTATGAAATCTGCAGACATGCCCCGGTCCTTTACGGCGAATCCACCTGCCAACTGACAGACAAGTAGAAGTCAACTAGCCGCCATTGATGACACAGCAGACCTTTCAAATGCGGTGAACTCAGGCCCCGTGTTTGTGCCTCAGACGCAAGGATTCCTCACACCACTTCAATCAGTGGTATTTGAATGCTCAAAACATCGCTCGACGTTCATCTTACACTGAAACAACGATTCTTTCTTCTTCAAATGCTTCACTAATCCCACAAGGATTCGCAAAACACTGTGCATTAGGTCTGATGTGTTTTGCAGACGGAGTCCATGAATAAATTATGACAAATTACAGAATGATTTTGTAGACAAATTTCTTATTAACAAGTCTGTTTCTCAGACTTGGCAAAGGACCAAAGAAATCATTGGAAAAACTTGTGGCGTTGGTGAAAGAGAGAGGAGGTCATTTAAATCGTAGCTAAGGAAGTTGGTTTCTCAAAAGCGTTAGTTTGCATGATTCAAGCCTCCAACACGGTCCACCTAGTGAACGCCTTCATGCAGGCATCGCTAACATTTCTGCAACAAGCATTTGCGGATGATACACGACCACGGGTAGTGTCACCTCAGGAGCCGTTTCCACAGCACACTCCCTTCTTCCATCACGTCAAGGTTCGCCGATAAGAAGCAAGGATCATTTGGACCTAGATTCGTTTTTCGCTATCATGAGCGCAGTTCACGAGTCTTCGCTGAAGCCGAAGGTGGCTATGATGCGAGGGCAGAATGTGTGCTGCCCAAGTGCGGAAGCTCTGGGAGCCATGAGCGAAATCTGCAGATAATGCTAGCTAGTCGAAACACACAAGTGGAGCTTTCAGTGCTTGCGTAACCAAGACGAAGCGTTGGAAGGTAATTTCAAGTGCCACACTTAAGCTCAGGCGAAGCACGCAAATGAGTGGCAGTTGGCGCACGTTCGCCCACCACTTGTGCATCTCACCCAATCTCTCGGTTTCTTAAAGGTTATCTGAGGGCCCCTCAACCGTAAAAAGCACTTGGTCGCGCTTTTACAGCACAATTATTAGCAATAAATGGAGACGGTACCAGGTTTGGATGAGAACGCACACTTCATTCCCATTCGCAAATTTCGCATTCTCCGTAAACAGGACACACTCCTAGATCTGCGAATCACTGTGAGGTGATGGACATGGGTTTATGCTCCTACTTCTAGACAGGGGATGGGAAATGTGTCAATGCACATCAACTGGTTCTAGCAACTAGGTTTCCCCTTTTTTTAAAGGCACTGACCGATGGACAGGACAAAGTGGCAATCGAATGGAAAAAGTTTTCAGCAGAGTACGAGCACATCACTTTCTTTCATTAACCACCTTTCAGCATTGTCGAGGCTGTCATTAATTATGCATACACAGGCAGTCTTACAATCTCTGCAAAGAATGCTACACAACTGTGTCAGCTGGCGTGTAGTCTCGGCTCCAGGAAGATCGTTTCCTGGTGTGTGGAATTTCTAAGGACGAGGTAGAGGCAGCTATTCTCACCGATATCATCTGACTGATTAAAGGATCTCTCTAGATAATGTGGCGGAGGTGTGGTCAATAGCCAATGCCACTTCGGATCCGGGATTGATGGAAAAATGTATTCCAATCATGACAGAACATTTTGAAGATCTGTGTTTGCGAAGGGATATACTGGTGCAAACAAAAGCAGAGTACTTCGAAATGATACTGGAGAGCGAACGACTGAAAGATGTGAGCGAGGAAACAAAGTTCCAAGCCATTTCCAAGTGGTTGGAAGCAGGCTTCGATGAGTGTGATTTGAAGAAAAGGGAAAAAGTATTTACGAAGATGATTTCAAAAATTGATGTAACCGAGCAATCCTCACAATTTCAAACCGACTTTTGGACATTTGTGAAGGAATGCTCTGAAATGTTTCGTGCAGGTAAGCACAGTGAATGAGTGAATACTTGAAGGGACGTAAGAGTCTGGAATAAGCAATTGGGGTCGATGACTGCTTAATTTATTAAGATGGATGAAAGTGTGGTAGATGGGAAGGACTCACGAATAAATTGTAAAGATCAAATTGACTGGTAAAAGGATGCATGAATAAAAAGGAAGTAAGTGGATGAATGTAGGAATGAATGGGTTGATGAATGATGGATGGAAGGATGCAAGATTGATGGACGAATGTGGAGTGGGTGGATGGATGGACTTGTTCTGAGGTCATTGAAACGACACTCTAATTGCATTTTTTGTTGTGATCATTCAGCAGCTGCCGTACACGTACCGAGTGGTGCAATGAAGCCAAAGGAGAGCGTGGTCAAGCAGAGGATTCAGCCTGTGTCCAAATTTCCGCTAATAAGCAAGTACATAAATCCCCTTCCTTATCAGCATGACTGCCCCTCCAAAAAGCCCACCGGCTGATTCAATAAGTGCTCCAATTTCGTAAAGATCCAACACCGTAGCATCGCCTTAACCATAATTTCCACGGCATTCTGCATATTCACAATATGCTAACTCTTTAAAACTATTTAGGGAGGTGCTTCTGGTCATCGGTCGGAATAAAACTTCCAAAGTTTGGGAGCTGAAATCTCTACCGGATTTACAACCGCTCGAGTCGATTAATGTTACAGTTCCTTTCCGTGGGGAAGCGACTGTACTAGACGGTGAATTGTATTTATGGTCTTATTCTCTCACCTTTCAGGTAGATTATGTGTCGTCACATGCGAGAACGCCGACAGTGGTCTTACGTCAGTGTTTTACAGAGATGGTTTAATCACCTATAAGCCCTTTTTAACGGATCAACGCGAGGATTATGCTCTCGTGTCGAGAAATGAATCGGTCTTCCTTTTTGGCGGCTACTGTAATGGATATTTCGTTCCTACTTGCGTAAAATTGGACACCTCCAACGGCGTGTAGGTTTGATGTAGCTAAGTCAGACCTTCTAGGCTCACCAAACTTCCTGATATGCTGTATACGCGATATGGTGCTTCGGCGTTAGATGTTCCAGGAGCCGGAATCGTTGTTGTTGGTGGAAGGTACCAATCTTATCCACAAATGACAACATCAACATATGCTGAAATGCTGGTAGAAGATCAGAGCAATGAAAGCGGGTGGCGATGGGTCAATCTCAACCCGATGTTACAGGCGCGCAATCGTCCAGGAGTTGCCTACTTCAAAGGATGCGTAGTGGTTGTTGGAGGGGACAGTGGGTTAAGTGGTGAATTCCTTCCGCTGACATCGATCGAACAGCCAAACGCTCGGTGGACTCGTCTCCGTTCAAATATTAATTTCACACAGCCTGCTCAAGTCACATCGCTTGTCACATTCAATGACAGGTTGATTTTGCTGTGTAAGTATTCGTTCAAACAACCTAGAAGCATAAGTTACTAGTGGAACATGCTTTAATTTCTAAATTTGTTCTCTGCAGCATCCAACGCTAAGGGAGGCGAGGTCTATGAATTCTTACCCACCAAAAAGGCAATCAATTTGTCTCTATTTAATGCTTGAGCATTTAAAAATAATAATTATTGTTGTGAACTTTGTAGGACCAATCATTGGAGAATTTTGAATGGAAGCCATTATTTCGACTAAACAATCTGGAAACCCCAAGGCTATTCTCAACAAGAGAAATACCAGAAGATAACTAAAATGTTTACCTCTTTGAGCTTTTAGCCCACCCTTCAAATATACGATTTTGTTTTGCTGAATTTTACGGGGTGGTTATTTCATATTAAGAATTTATGGAGTGTGGCAAGAAGGAATGTACTTCACTTTAACTCCGCCAATTGTTTATGAGTCGTTTTAATGCTGTCCTAATGCACCAACGTGGAAGCGAATTGTAAGTAAACTATTGAGACAATTTGATGCATAAACTTTCCGAATTAATCCTCGTTAGTGGAGAAATGGAAGCTGCATCACACAGACATAATGCACCGTGTTTTGCGAATCCTTGTGGGATTAGTGAAGCATTTGAAGAAGTAAGAATCGTTGTTTCAGTGTAAGATGAACGTCAAGCGATGTTTTGAGCATTCAAATACCACTGATTGAAGTGGTGTGAGGAATCCTTGCGTCTGAGGCACAAACACGGGGCCTGAGTTCACCGCATTTGAAAGGTCTGCTGTGTCATCAATGGCGGCTAGTTGACTTCTACTTGTCTGTCAGTTGGCAGGTGGATTCGCCGTAAAGGACCGGGGCATGTCTGCAGATTTCATAGAACAGCAAATAAGGCCGCAAAGTTTGATTATAACTTATTAGTATGAAACTACCCTCAGTATAATTTATGCGTAATTTATCAGTATCTGCCTAATTAGCAGTCACAACGACAAATAAAATTGAAGCAGGCTGCAAGCAAATTTACTCAATTTGGCGATTTCGCCTCATTTTTGCGCATGAAGTGCCACTCTAAATGGCCTTCAGTTATGGAGTTGTGGACCTGATCTCAAGTGCAAACATCTGCCCTCGTGTTCGCATCAATGTCAACCCACGAGTTACATTGATTCGCTTACTTAGTGGTCTGCATCGCGTCTAATTTCTTTCGTCTTCTACTGCTGGAATCAGAGTTTAAAAGGACCCATTAGTGGGTTGTCGTCTGCAGTAGGTGAATGTGGCAGATTTGAGTGATAAGCAGAATTGGATTCTATTCGTTATAGTACATAACGCTTGTTGAAATTCATACATAATTGACGACGATCTTCAACTTTGCAACTTAGGCGCTCTTGAAATGTTAAAAATCCTGAGCGTGTAATAACTTAGCAGTGGGATTTTCATAGACCAACATTCACAAATTGCTTCTTTAGCTTAAATCCATTTTACTTCTCGTGAGGTATTTCTTGTTAACTTCGTGGTTTTTTTGAGCTGTGTCTTGATCCAAAGCTGCTACCGAGTTAATGGTGTTACAGATACTTTCCAAAAAGCCCATTTTCACCTACAAATATGGCTTCCAGGGGCAAAAAAGTGAGTAGTAGTTACTTTTTGTCAAAAGGCTTTGAACTCAATTGCTTTGGACTTAATTACCTCGTTTCTAGATGCATGAAGCATTCGTTTTTAACCGATTGCTGACATGTCACGCATTTGTGACGTCGGGCCTAGGTGTCGCATCCATGCCATGCTCATACAGGATTGCGTTAGCGGCATTTTATACCATTAAGTTTGCTGTTGTTACCAAAGGAAGGGTGTCAAATTCATCCTGTTTTTCTTATTATACTATAGCTAGTGAATTTTGGATAAAAATACATTCAGAGAATTTGATGTTTTCAGGAACACCAGTGTGCTATAGATTTAAAGCACTTAAAAATTATATTTCTGAACTTATTATAATTTTTTCTGATGTTGTAAGTTTTAAATTGTTTGGCATTAAACTACACAGCTCAATTTTTCACTCAGGCGATGCCTCACCTGTGATGCGTGACATGATGATTTGAATTCAATAATTGAGGTGTTAAAAGCAAATTTTGCTCAATCTGCCCTCACAATGGCTGTTGAAGTGCCATCAAACCCGCTCAAAATCAATAAAACGTGACTTCAGATGCAGTCTTGGCAACACATTTTACGTTTAAATCAGCAACAACACAGCCCTGCTGCACATCACTCATAACCTTAATACAAAGTAGATTTTTTTAACAAGAGCGTAAACACAAAGCAACTTTAACAAGTCGTGGTAATAGAAACTTGGAAATGATCAATGCAACGCTGTTGTGCGCATTACATGGTACGGAGCGTCCATCGTTCGCATCAACAAAATAGCATCACGCCTCATAATAATGCGCGATTTCTCCATGCCATGCGCATTCAGAAATCATTGTAGATGCCGTGCGTTGAAAGGCCTTCAGGCAGCTCTGAAGTTGGCGAGAAAGTGGGCGTAGTGGATGAAATGTAAGTCAACCTAAGCAAACATTATAGCGGTAGTCGTTTGTGTGTTGGCTTGTCCCTGAATGCTCTACTGTAGCTTTGTAAGTGCTCGAGTCGCACCTAGCAGCCTCCAGCCCTTCAGTGAGAAGACAACAAATATTCTGCCCTCGTAGCAAAGCGTCTTTCAACGTCAGCGAAGACTTGAAAGCTATAGTCATGACAGTGAAACGCAAGCTTCATCCTAAAAAGGACCTATCCTGATTTTTGCTGCTTCGTAATAAGTCCTTACACGGTGAAAGAAGAACAGGGATGTTTAATGAAGCCCATTTGTAGAACCACCTTTCCTAATGACAATTTTTTGCCCTCCACTTCCCCCCCCCCCACACTCACCTTAGTACTTCGCCATACGGTTACACGTGTAGCATTTCAAAATCGTTGCGCATCGGTTTAAATTATTTTTTGCAATAAATAAACCTTTTTCGCCAAACTCGGGAGACAGACCTGTTGGTTTGAGCCCGATTTCCACAAAAACATCCTGAAGTAACGAATAATTCATTCACAAGCTTCCGATTCGCCTAATGTGTGGCTGCTATAGTTAAGGTGGTGCCTTCAACCCGTCAGTGCTTCTCAATGCATTCCAGCTCTGCCGACACTTGTGTCGTGTGTGCACCAAATCATAATGCAAAGGTCCTCAAAGGCGACTGGTGTGTGCTTACTAGCAATGCGTGCATTCAATTAGTGCCATCTAGCTGACAGAAGTATGTTTTGGCTGCCTACAAAGCCAAATATCGGTGTGTTTGGAGGCACCGATCAAAGTAGAGGTGTGCAACTTCACCATGCCACACCTTATGGACTAGTGGCTTTCATCAATGGATTAGCGCCTGATTTTCTGTGCGTAAGTCTTGCTCTTGGCGCAAGCTTTCGTGAGGCATCATGCATCACAATTAATTCAATTGTAGTAGAATCTGTGGCAAGGTGGATGGTTGATGCAGGCATTTTCTTGCCTGGCAGATGGTCTGGTTGGATTAAGTAAAAGGCGACATCCACCAATGCGCTCTCGTTATGTTCAAAATCAGTTGAGTGGAGGTTACTGTGTGAGGTCACCACACCCACCATTTGTCCCACTCTTGCATGCCAACGGACGCGTGAGCGTTATCAACCATTGACACATTTACAACGATGTCCTGAGGTCCTCGTCGTTCCATTCCATGCATCTCCTGCATCCAACTCCCAAGCTCTTAGAAGGGGTTAAGCAAAAAACTTTGACGTAGGGTTGTAAAACAGTGCTAGCTTGCTAATAACCTCATCAGGAAGACATTCAAAGCACTATCTATAAGTGTGAAAATATGAATTCTAATTTTCCTTAAAAGGAGTGCACAAACCTGTTGGGATCATTCCCCACCAACCAAATGCAACCATATTTTGATTATTTTTCAACTCCTTGTTTCGGTGCCACTAGTGCTTATGCAGCCCTTGAGCCGTGTCAGTGACCCCATGCAGACCTTCTCTACGTCCCGAATGCATATTGCATTCCACTATTATGGCAGCAAAAAACCAACGAATCCGCAA
The DNA here is from genome assembly GCA_036345935.2 of Taenia hydatigena. Lineage (NCBI taxonomy): Eukaryota > Metazoa > Platyhelminthes > Cestoda > Cyclophyllidea > Taeniidae > Taenia > Taenia hydatigena. The sequence continues at coordinate 19,954,920 of JADWOT020000005.1, read as the reverse complement.
AGTATGAGAGAATTAGTGATGATTCTTACCAAGAAGGCTTGGGAACTACTTCTACTCCCATCATTTGTGGGATCGATGCTAATAACCATAGCAATCAATAAGGCTTATTTCGGCTCTGACGGGTTCATGATCCCATATCCTATCACTTTTTCAATCGTACACTTTCCTTCCTCCTCCAACGAAGGAGGCCTAAGTGATCTGTATGTCTCTTGGGTCGATCTAGCTTACCCGATGTCCGTCGTGTGCTTCAAGATATTTGTTTTCCACATTGTCGGTTGCGGTGCAAGGAGATACTTCGTTATGATCAATCCCAAAACATGTCCCAAAAAAGACTTGAACATGTTGTCGATGAGTGACCTCTTTTGAATGAGCTCAATCAATCCATACAAAATGTGGCCTCATTGGACCACTGGGCATTAGCTAAATTCCACAAAACCCAATGCGGCCATTTGCATTGCCAAAGACCAGAACTCACTCTCTCATACGATTAACTTGCTCAGAGTCACTTGGCCGCATCTTTTTAACCTTGCGCGAGTGACCCACGAGATCACACAGAACTGCCGAAGCAACGACTTCAGCCATCAGCCTCGTTGCTCGTTGAGCAGTCAGCGCTCGCCCCCACTGCTGCACACCAGACCACAGTCATTTTGCTTAGCTTCGAAAAAATTTCACATTTGAACATTGCTAGCTGCATCTTGGAACAAAGAGTAGTGATGCACTTACTTCCCTACGATTTTCACAAGGCAGAGATCATCCGAGTGCTGGCATTCAAATGTGTTTGCTCCGCATCGAGGTGAGTCGCGCCAACAGCTCTGCAGCTGATAAATGGCAGTCACAAAACTGTCAGTGGAGTGCCACTTAAAGTTTTCAAAATTGTCTTGTTTGACGTGCAGCCAATTTCACTCCACTTCTCTCCTCCATTATCGCGGCGATCCAACTATTATATTAATGACATTGAGAAATGTCATCCCTGCGATTTGTCAATTGAGCGATCACATGCTATTCCTTCGTGAATTTTGTGCCGTATATGTAGTCTTCCTTGATTATAATGTTCTTTTCAGGGCAATTCAACATAGAGATAACTTTTGTCTAGGCTGATGCACTAAATACTCAAGGGGGGTAGCGATTTGAATCCATTGCCATTGTTTACTGAAACACTAGATCTACTTTAAAGAAAGTGGCAACTAGAAAGTGTCGTAGTATACGGTTTGTAAATGTAACTTTGCACTGCACACCTTTGCTCGTGAATGCTACCAAATTCGCAGTTGGTTCCTTCTCCTCACTGCTACTGATTACCTGATAGTAGAAGTAGGACTGCCATAATTTGATGCTAGTTCTGCTGAAGCAATCACAGAAAAAATATCCTTTTCACATTTAGCACAAGGTGACGCACCTCCATCAATTGGTGTCTCGTTATGGACATGGAAAAGAAGAGTAAATTCATTGACTTTATTGTCTGCTGTGAATGTTCAGATGCTGCTTGCCAAAATCACTTCATTTTTTAGCTAAACCAAACGATGGCAACATGGAAACGATTGTCCTCCTCACCCAGTAGCAAAGAAGAGGAAAGCGCTAACAAGCGTAATTACATCAGCTGTAGCAGGCGGAAGACCTTGCTTCCAACATTATCTCAAGCCCATACCGTGCCATGCAAACATGCTCTGGATGTCAGCTATGTCCAAGTTCCCACTGAGTGGCTGCTTTGCGAATAGAAAATGAAACCAAACTAATTTGCAAATCATCCGTACATAACACACATCTCAAATGTGCAGGACGGAAAACACTGTGAGAGAGTCATTCATGAGGATGCTTATCGCCTCACACCCTTCCGGTGGGTTTATGCTATCAGTGAAAAGAACTCGGCATGCTCTGCGTGAGGACTAGCAGAGAGGGCTAAGTAATCCTTCGTAGTCGCATGTTATGCTTCACTAAATGCTTAGTGTTTTTGAAAATGGTGGATGGATGGATGGATGGATGGATGGATGGATGGATGGATGGATGGATGGATGGATGGATGGATGGATGGATGGATGGATGGATGGATAGATGTGGAATGCAGGACATGGTGGATACGAAGGCATATAAAGTACGAATAGATGGATGAATAGATGGGTGGATGCGAAATAGGAGGATGAATGAAGAATGGACAACCAACAATTAAATCATGACATGAAAAATAAAATGCGAATTTCAGAATTTGAATTAATAGCAAAAACAGTTGTCAAAATGGGCCAAGCTCTTCCTGTTTGCGAAAAAAATAACTAATGAACAACCTCCATTGGCTATCTACAGTCAAGGCTTTAGCAGTCTTGGGAGTAGACACGCATAAAATGGATTCAATGTGCTGCTGTTGGCAACGCGCCTACTGCGGGTGAAGTAGCCGAATCGTCACGTCATCTTAATTTGTGTCAGTCTCTAATATTCCATTTGCCATTTACTTCCTTTTCGGTAAACAAATGTTGTGAAGACACTGATGGACAAGGGAAGCAGACTTCCACTCTACCCAGAACCCAGTTGAATGCGCCGCCACAGCGGTACACTTCGTTGCACCTCCAGCTACACTAGTCGTCCTGCGACGTGTCCATATTCCTGGTTTACAGAGCACACTTGAGGCAAGAGTGCATCTGAGTGCCATTGACTAATCACGATTTTCAGGAAGGAAGCAATTGCCTGCCAATGTCGAAAAACAACTTTCCTTATATGGTGCTCTTGTCACAAAGTCCGTTTTATTTCTTGACTCGAGACAAGCAGGGTCATTCAGATGTAATCAATCTTGCATTTCCGATTGTCATTTAGGTCGCATGCCACCAATAGTCATTTGATGACCTGTAGCAGTTGCATTGGTAATCACTGCGACGGCCTGGTTCCACTTGCCTCCTCTTTCTCTTTCCCCTTCCTACTCCTAGAGTTTTGTCTAAATTACTGTCAACGAGCTCTCAAAATGGAAAGTGGGGCACGCAGTGACTGATCGAATCCATAATCACCGTCCCTCCACCTCCTAATGAGCCTCTTCAACAAGTGAGTTCGGGTGTGGCTAGTATCATGCATGTGTGATGGCAAGAATTTCTCTCCCAATCCTCCAATCACACAAACACTGTGCGCCCTTCATACAGGTTTGATGTGGTCGACTGCAACGATTTCCTGAAAAACCAAATTTCGTCTCTGTGTTTGGGAACTCCTCATGTCAGTCGATCGGTGAGTCAGTCAACCAGTCATTCTCGATGCATGCGTGACTACTTCCCCTTCCATGCGCTTGCAGTCAGGAAACATCGAAATACAGCCAACCGTTTGAAGATGCGGAGGCGCAAATGAAATGTTTGTACGGCGGAGGACCCAATCTGAGTATTGCCACCGCACACGACTACTCGGCCATACCTTTTTCATGAGCACTGTGGCAAGAGCGGAAACTGATGTTTGAGATGTCTGCTGAGGAAGGTGGCTTGTTCAGTTTGTATGCAAGGCCTCCCACCCACTTGGATGCCAGTAATCACATCGTTTTGACACGTTTTGAAGGAAAACTGCTGCTCTGAAATAGTGGAATAAGGTGGGTGCGCTACTGACTTGTTTCGAGTAGTACTTGTGTGGACTGATTACTGTCACATGATCGATGGAGCTTAACCACCCATCATAAACATACAGAAGTATTTTGTTGGACACTGCAGGTGGGATTAAAGAAAGAACATCATCATGCCTACTAGAGGACGATAGATGACAGATGCGTTTACAAGTTAGTAGTTTTATACGTTGTGGAAATTCTCTTTTACTACGTTTGTTGTTCACTGAACTTTCAATTTTAGTTGATGGGACATGTTTGGCCATATGGTCTCCGCCAGAGGCGCTAAATGCAATCCCTTCTGGTCGCCTAATATGTCTATTTAACACGATCATCATGTCCTCCTTTGTATTGACTTCAAGTGATTCACTTGAGATAACCTACTTTCCTGAGTGTCGCCGTTTTTATTCTATCAGCGACTCGTCAATGTCATATGGCCTAGTGAGACTAGGCCACTGAAACTATCCAAAAGCATTGGTACAAATAATTGACACGAGTTTCCCGAATTCTAACTTTGCAGCACATTTATGCCACCTGCAAATGCAAGTGCCTTTTACCGGCTTTTGAACGTTACGCCCATCTTCCACGCATTACATCCACTCTTCAAGGTTATCCATAAGCTTTTAAGCCACGGCACACATTCCCTTACTCACACACATTCTACGCACCTTGAAATAAACGTAAACAGCACAATGTGCACAATCACATCACGGATGGACGGATGGAAACGGTGGCGTATTCAGATGAGAATGTCGACTTCTTACCCAGACACGAGTTTCGCCACCTTGTCAACGGGACAGGCTCTTCGATCTACGAATAAGTGTGGGGTGATGGACACAGACTTATGATCTAAATTCTAGACAAAGAATGGGAAATGTGTAGAGACGCATCGACCAATCCTGGCAGCCACTTTTCCACTTTTACTGAGGAGGTTGACCTCTGGACAGAATGGATTGGCAATCCAGTGGAAGAGCTTTTCCCCGCTTTACCAACCTTCTTTCAGCATCGTTGAGGTTGTCATCAATTATGCATACACTGGTAGAGTTACAATCTCCGCAAGAAATGCCACACGACTGTGTCTGCTAGCGCATATTACCGACTCCAGGCAAATTGTCTCATGGTGAGTGAAGTTTTTAACAAAGAGGTAGAAGACACATTTCTAAGAGGTCAAACTGACCCTTTGAAGAATTTCTCTAGCCAATATGGCAGAGGTGTGGTCGATAGACAATTTCGCGTAGAATCGTGGATTGGTGGAACTATGCATTCCACTAATGGCAGAGCATTTCGAAAACCTGTGTTTGCGACGAGAATTGCTAATGCAACAACAGCAAAGTACACTGGGATCCTTTTAAAGGACGTACGACTGAAAGGTGTAGGTGAGGAAACTAAATTTAAAGCCACTTTCAAATGGCTGGAAGGAGGCTCCACAACGTCGTACCGGATTATGGGAATTTGTGAAGGGACATTCAGAGCTACTTATTGCAGGAAAGCACAGCAGCAAGATAAATAGTACGAAGGACGTGGAAGTGAGAGGGGAGCAATTATTGGTAGGTGACTCTTTGATTAATGAAGACACGCGAATCCGAGGAAGAGACGAAAGGCTTTGCTACAAGCGGAATGGAGTAAATTGATGAAAGGGTGGATGGATGGTGAAACAAAGAAATAAAGTGAGTGGGTGGGTGAATGTGGGATTGATGAGTGAACGCGGAATGGGTGGATGGATGTACACTTGCACGATTACTGACTGGGTACGAGATGGATGAGTTGATGAAAATATACATGTAAGAAGCATGGACATGGCTTAATTAGACCGATAGCACTATCCATCACTTTGATTTTACGAAATTTCCGTTGTGATCGCTTAAAGGAAACATTACCAAGTGCAGCAATGAATGAAGACAAAGAACAAAGAGGTCAACCGCTAGCTGCAGCCTGTCTCCAACCGTCCGCTTCCAAGGAAGTATATAATTTACTTCCCTCGTTATCCTCATAACTCTTCCCAAGAGTCGAATGGCCGGTTCTATGAGAGCTTCTCCTGTCCTTATCATCATCTGTGCTTTCACAATGCACTGAACATTCGAATGTGTTTAGAGAGGTACCATTGGTTAGCGGTCGGACCAGGACTATAAATTTTTTGGCGTTAACGATTTTGTCACAGATATAGCTGGACGAACCTGTTGAACTTACAGTGCCATTCTTTGGGGAAGCGACCCTACGCAATGGCAAATGGAGTAGATGGTTTTATTCCCTTCATTTCTAGGCAAATTTTGTGTGGTTTGATGTGCAAATGCGGAGAGTAGTCTTATATCTGTTAATTACCGAGATGGTTCTATTTCTCACCTGTCTTTTATAACAAAGCGACGCACAAGATACTCCTTCGAGGCAAGAAATGAATGCATCTTTATTTTCGGTAGTTACGATAATGGACGGTGTCTTCGTACTTGCGAAAAATTGGACACCACCAATGGCGGGTGGGTTCGATGAATGGAAGTCAACTTTGGTGAACTCACCCAACTGCCACATATGCCCTCTGCACGATTCGGGTCATCGGCACTGAGTGTCCCAGACGTTGGAATCATAGTTGTTGGTAGAAGTTATCAAACTGTTAAAAGTTTGACTACATTGAATAATGCTGAAGCGCTGGTGGAAGATGTCGGGGATACGAGTGGATGGAGATGGATTGAACTTAAGCCAATGCTATGAGCACGCCATCGTCCAGGCATCACCTACTTTAATGGATGTGTGGTGGTTGCTGGCGGACACTTGGAGTTCAGCGCTAAAAATCTTCCACTAACATCGATCGAACAGGCGACAGCTCAGTGGATTCGTCTTCATGGGGTCTGTGAGTATGGCCTGAAAACCACATCCCTTGTCCCATTCAACAGCACACCGCTATTTCTACATAAACCCCTCTCGTCGACACACTCTGCAAGAGTAAATTACCTACTTAGCCTACTTGAGTTGATTAATTTGTTTCCTGCAGTACTCGACGATACTGGGGCAATGCATCGAAGTTGTACAAGATAAAGAGGTAAGTTGTTTGCTGCCAATTAAAAGTTGAAGAAGGCACAACAGTTGAGCATGCTATACACTTTGCAGATCAATCAGTGGCAGGTTTCAAATGACAGCCATTATTTCGGATCAGCGATTTGTCGTTCCCAAGGCTTATATTGACATGGGAAGGGCTGGATGAAGGCTCAACTATGTGCAATTAAAGCCTTATTATTGCCTGTTTTATAAGTCCTCCCTTGACATTTGTTTATTAAGTAAGGAAAATTGTTTCTTGAATTTGTAAGTCAATGTAAAAGTATGAATTGTGACAAGGCGAACTGTACTTCACCTGATTTCCCCCGATTTCTATGCGTTGCCATAGTAGCAAACCAATTTACCATGCGTGAAGTCGATTACATGCCAACTATGTGCACCATTTGACAAGCATACTATTCTGTGTTGAAACTTATTATCAAGCAAGCAGTTGATGGATCGCGTAGACTCAATGTGCAGTGCTTGACGAGCCCTTCGAAGGATAGCAACAATTCACTTTTGCAGAGTGATTTGAATACGTAAGCAGTGCTGACCAAAGTAGTGGCAACGGATACAGGCGCTCGAGTCATGGTAATGAGGGTAAGTCCAATTCAGTTGAATAAAATGTCGGTTATTATCGATGGAGGTTAATTAACGCTTAGTTGCAAGTAAATCATCAGATGGGTTTGGCGTAATGAGTTTAAGCATATCTGCAAACTTCATCAAGGAGCCAAGAGATGTGCAGAGCAATTACTCGAATTGTGGATCCGAATCAGTGGAATGCACCATCCCTCCTAGACTGTAGCAACACAAACCAACTGTCCATGTGCTCACCGAATGCATTGGTAAGCCATCAGGTCACGCAGTTAAAGCGCATTTTCAGGAGCGGTTTAAAGTCCCTTAATACTCTCTTCAGCGCAATTTATTGTGAGAATCTTCATTCGATGTGACGATCTTATCCACTCTCAATACGTTAAGTGGCATCTTGAATGGCTTTTCGAACTCTCATCTCTCGTGAATTTATGGACTTGATAAGACCCTTAAACGTCCACCCTCGTGGTTGCGACGATTTCGGCCTTTAAACCTGTTCTCTTCCTCAGCTCTATGATCGCCATTGCATCCGATTGCCTTCCTCATCGAATAATGGGACCAACTTTCGTCAGGGTCTATTGCTGTGTTAGCAGCACCTCAATAATTATTATTTTGGTGTTAGTCTCGACATCAGTTGATTTTAGCGAAAGTCAAATCGACGGTAGTTCGCAGAAAGTGGTGAGCTAAAATGAACAAAGCTGATGATTTTGCTTGTTTTGCTCAAAGTTACTAAAGTAGATTTTTCGGCAGATATTCGCTAAGCAGTTTTGTGAACCGATGAATATTAAGTGTGGATGCCATTGTCAGGCTTGCTACCACTATTAAAGGTGCTGGATTTATGCTCTGACAAGCCGACTTCCATTAATATATACAGATCCAAAGGATTCAATATGCACACGAATCTCAAAGTGCTGTGGATTATAAAGCATCACGACATGCAAATCTACAGCTTGCTTCCATATCTCTTCATAAAGCTTTGCCAAAATTTATAGCAATGCCGACATGCCACTTCCTTGGATCATGACCACATTTGACTAGCGAAAGTGCCACTGAGGAGGTGCAAGCGCTGCCGTGTTTGCCAAAATAATTCAACTCCAATAATGTTAAAGCGCTAAAATATACCCTTCCCTCAGATTGCTATCACTTTGACTCTTCGTTCTAAGACCACCGCGTCTTCGGATCATGGAGTGGCATGATTCTCAATAAAGGCAGGCCTGGATGCGGACTGAAGGAGCGCGTTCCTGCATTTCTTTTAAAATAACACGCCTAATTTGTGTCGGTCGTGGGATGGGTTGAGGAGTTTCGAGTAAATAGATGATACAATTATTGTTAGGGAGAGAATAAATAAGCAAAAAGTCCCATATTTGTCTGAAAACATAGGCATTGGGTGAACGAAGTGCCACGGTGAGCTACATTGCTGCACTCAGAGTAAAGAGGGGATTAGAAGAAGCACTTGCCTTCAGTCCATTACTCTGCCCTCAAGAGATGCCCTGATGGGTGGCTGTAAGATTTCCTCCTTGATGAATGCACATCGCAATTTCTCGGTACTTCAGTACTTGTGGCACTTTCTCACTCAGCACTCGAGTGAACAACTCAGTCATGCCACACGAGATGCGTTTCCCCTCTATCACGCGAGCAACTTTATTAAGACGAGAAAGTGGACCATAGATCCGCATGTCGCTTGGCACTGGTTTATGCAGCGCAGTTTTGCATACATTGAAGCCCGTTTTAATATCCTGGAGAAGGTGGTGTAATTTGCTTTTTTGCATGAAGTCACATTGCTCAAATTAATGAAGCCGACGCCTGCTTTCTCATCTGGAAACAATCCTGTCGCGACTAAAGAAAGTCGCTTACTGTGTGTCTGATTTGCGATGAATAAGACCAGCAGGGCGTATAGGCGCCCAACCTTCTGGGAGGATCAGTCTTGCGTTGATGCACAGCGTTTAACAGTTACTAAAACTAAGGAGGTATTCAATTTGCCCGCGATCTATACGATGCTCATAAATGCATTGTTGTAAGAATGCTGGATCTTGAACCTCTGTCAGAACAAAAGCCACCAAATGTTTAAGGGGTCAAAACACTGCATGCGTCAACAGGGTCTCTCTCGCACTTACTAAAGGCACATAGTTTTAAAAGAGACACTAAGATATGAAGAGGAAATTTATAGCACACACGACAGTAGCCATACCACTCAGGACCCCAAGTTTGACTGATACGGTTGCTGCCTCTCCCCCATTAAACATCAAAGTTCACCCCTCAATTTACCACACTTTGTAATCTTTTCCAAGCCTACAATTTCCACCATTGGAATAGGCACCGTCAGCATGACGGTCGGCTTCCTTGTCAACCGTGACGACTTCTCAAGTCAGATCCAAAAATGACATCCCAAAGAAGTCGGATGAACTAAACGATTATTACCACTGCAAAGCAAACGCTTTTTTCCCTTAAACTATGGCATACCGTTTTGTTAAGAGATCTCAGGGGGGAAATGGTCTGGTTGTCAAACCTGCTATTTACTTTATTTTACATCATGTGAATGAATCATATCGCGTAATTTGACCGATAACAGACATGACCTTCAAGTTGTTCCATATAATCCTCATTTTCGACAGGTCACAATCAATTTTCGCCCTTCTGGATGCTTGAGAAGGTTCCATTTTGCGAATAATACCCAGATTACAACTGTCTTCTCCTGAGTGCCTGATGCAGCCTACAGTCAATCAGGTCAATGCATAGGCCTGACTGGAACTACTGAATGACTTGAGCAGACATCGGACACCTACACGATCATTGTGCATCTCTGCCTCTTCATGTCGGTAGGAGAGGTGTCTGTACTGAAGTCATGCCTACCGAAAGTCCGAAAGGCTGCACTCTCGCTCCGATCGAACATCCACTTCATCACGAGGTGTAACACTCACCTAATGACAACGGGACTATTGGGGTTTTGAGAAGTCCCCTTCCTAAAATTAACCTATCGCACCCTCGAGAAAGACACGACAAGAATTGTTTGAGAGGTGGCCGAGAGACACAAGTAGACCAGATGAATCACCTCATAAACAATGACTGCTTTTGAATGACAACTTGAATCATTCATGCCGATGTCTTGCGGTCAATGTGAACCATTATGACTGAGAAAATCAATTGCTTCTTAGGCGGGAGTAGGACTGCTGAATTCCATACAATGCCTTGAAAGGAAACCATGATGCAAATGCGTACTACAGGTTTTTGTGCCAATCACAGATGTTTACAACTTGAAAGACTTATCATTTGTATCTCAAAGAACTGACAATGTTGCTCCTTAAGTCACCACTCTAAATGAAATCGGCTTGACATCGACTTTAGAATCTTGGTGGCAACACAATAAAGCAGCGATCATCGACTCCAACCACTTTATGGTTAAATAAATAAATAGACCAGAAAGAGGAAATCAACAAGGTCTTCCGGTGGTGTCTCGACTGTGGTAATCATCTCAAAACACATGATATAGTCGGCTTGCATCCGCTGTGCTGAGGGAGGAGCATCAACCCGTGTGGGTAGTAAAGTTCATAGAGCTCCTCCAAGCAGTGAAAGATTACAAAGGCCTGTGTACATTCAGTTAATACCATTGGGGGTTCAAAACAGTAATTCCCATCTCTGCGCTAACCCCATCCATCTCAGCGCGATTACCTATAATGCTTGTCAGCTGACTAGTGCTTCAAGCTGATTGATTGCTTTCAAGCGACGCCAGCTGCTCAGAAGGAGGTAAACAGTGTCTCGTAAGTGTTGTCTTCCAGGTAAAGTGATGTTGTAGATCCTGGTCTTCAAGTAAGGAAAGCTTGTAATGCATTCAAAATATTTCATCACTCAACCTTCCCATCCAATCCAGCACCACAAATGAGAGAAATTCAATGAGGTCATTCCTGGACTTAGTGGCATCTTTTACTGCTTAACGGCGTGTCATTTAGGCATCCCAAGTTCTCATAAATAATGGATTTACATTGCATCTTTCTTGACAACATATTCTACTTCGAACCTGCATAAATTCACATTTGCCGGGTTACGAACACAATACACTAACCCAAGCAAATTATGGAGGAGACTTGGTGTAATGAAGTTCGTTATAGATGCGAAGGAATGTGGCATGCCGATTGGTTCTGTGCGGCAAAATGCATCTCTTAGGCTTGGAAACAGTAGATAGATAAGGTGATGGCATTCCTCTCTGTTAGGTTTCATATGAAGGGTTGAGCAGGTTGTGGATGCTCGCAGAGGATAGAAGTTTGATCGCTCTCGAGATATCAGTGTCGACCTGCAGTCACAGCCTCAGGATGTACTGACCTTCTTCTCTTGCCTTGAGGTTGCACTCATCCGAATGAATGTACGGTGATTAGGTTAGAGTGTGTTTACCGTACACTTCCTTCCAGAGACAAGTTGCAAAATTGGTGTCTACAAAATTTCCTCTTTGAACTGCGACCATCTGCTGTTAGGCTGAAGGAACGAAAGAGTGTCTAAGGTCTTCCATGTTGAATGAATAAAGTATCGAAAAAGGCCTGGACACAGAAGTACCATTTTAAACATTTTGAGAGCCAATGTTTTTTGAAGAACAAACGACTGGAGTGTGTGAGTGGAGAAACAAATCCCTAGTGGTTTTCAAATAGATGGGTCGGAAAGCTGTCGCGAAGATAAAATTCGAAGATTGATTAACTTTTCATAGTTTGGGACTTTGACCTTTGCATCAAATGGGCTCAGATTGAAATGAGGGATGCAAAGGTGGATGGGTGGAGAAATAAGTGGATGATTGCCACTGGTCCATCAATCCACGATGCAACGCGATGGCGCCTATCGATCAATCTTCTGCCACATAGACTTGATGGACCCTTTGATCAGTAAGTTTAATCCCTCAAAAAAAGCATCCGCTCTCTCATTCTCAGATACTTCACGCACTATGAGACTATCCCTCCTGAGCCATGATTATGCATTGTCAGTTGCGACAGTTGACAGTTCAAGGATCATTGCCTTAGACATGAGTGGAAACCTGGCAGTCGGGATCAATTGGTATACCTTTACGCATGTCAATCTCTTTGTTTGGAAGTTAGAGCATGCAAGTAATGTCCGTCGACCAGCAGTGTTTTGCAGATGAATGAGCACGCTCTGTCCACGGAAGATGCGCAAGTTGCACCCGGAAAGAGGTCTGCATTTTCATTTACATAAGCCACCATCCCTACTTGTCGCAAACGAATGAAGGGTGTTAAGGCGCAGCAAAACGATTTCCACGTTTATCACGCAATGCGTGGGAATGAGCGAATGAGCGTGCTGAAGGCGTGCGTTGGGAGGTCTTCCCATGACCCGGAAGAAAGCGGCAGAGTGGACGCAGTGTGTGCGATGGGGTAAGTCTGTGCAAAATGTGCCTAAATTTAGGGCTTCTATTAGCTATCCAACCCTGAAGGTGGTTTCCTTTACTTAGCGAGACTCGTGTTTTCTGAATGCCTTTCACCCAAACAAAGAAAATATGCAAGCCGAAAGCTAGTCCTACTGACTGCTTCCACGGCTCGACTCAAATAACCATAATTTGGTTATGGCACCCTCCAACCCTCAGAGGACATGTTACACGTCTTTTTCATCGAATCAACGGACCACCAGTCAGGATTGGATGTCCCTGCTATTTTTTCCGCGCAAAGTTCCATTGCTGTGCAAGTGTTTTCACGCGGAGTTCTTTTTTACTATAATTTCTGAGGAATCAGATGTGAGGTATGTCATGACGGCCTACTTCTTGAGATTGGCGCACAACTGAAGCGACCTCTACTCGAGAGTGATAGGAGCACCATTGTGTGGCAAGTAACATCTTGAATTAGCCTGCAGTTCTACTCATTACGTCGGCGATTCCGTGGACCAAAACAGGTATCAACGTCGCATCCGGATGCCAAAGCTTAATTGGATGCATTTAAGAAACTTTCCGAATCAGATCTCTGATGATACGGAGTTGTTTCCAGACATGTGAATGACTCTCCATTGTTCAGTCAATACCTATCATCGCCCAACTCAATTTAATCTAGGTAGAACTGGCTCAGATTACCCGAAAACGATGATCAGGAGAGAAGAGGATGCAGGGATTAAAATAAGAGGAGATTATTTAATTTTGAAAAAACCAAAAAGGTAATCTTATTTAAATTTCTGTAGAGTGTAAACCGAACTCACTTTAATCTACATTGTTGATGGCTCCTTCCCATCAGTGAGTAATCCAACCAGATGCTTACGTTGAAGATGTATGAGTTGGATAAGGCGAGTGGAATTTATCGATGGCAACTTGATCAAAAGTCGCATTTCTGAGCAAAGATGAAGATAAGGATAATGGTGGCTCAAGTGAAGTCAACTTTCACCACTTCTATGTTGAAGCATTCGAGCAGCTAATTACATCGCGACTGAATTGGCACAGTGGTATGTCAGTGCGCTAGTCCAGCATTCTCTGCTAATGTCGATGTGGCAGAGATTTGCCACCAACCTAGATGAGGAGGATGCCTCAACGAAGTCGTGAATGGGAGGCCAATTAATGAAAGTGAGCATGCTGGGCACAAGCCACTCAACGGTCACCACGCCGTCAAACTGTGAGTGGCCAATGGGTTACTGCTGCAATCTGGTTTGGCCACAACGGCAAAACTTCAGGCGATGCTGTGCTGCCACCGCGTTCAAGTCTGATTCGAGCTCAATTTCAATACCGAGAAAAGGTACTTACTAATGAAGAGTAGGGCTGGGAAGCTGCAAATACGCTTACACTACTGAGAGTAGTTTAAAATTCTTCGCAGTGCGAACCATTCAATAAAACAAAATATTGGCTCACTGCACTCTACCTCTTGATGTTTGGGCATACTTGAAACGTGCAGTTTTAGAGCGCTTCCGGCCACTAGGATCGTAGCCATTAATTTCAACCAAGGGGAGAATTCAATCATAGTTAGTTGTTCCAGGGCCTGATAGATGCGGCCAAACACGCCCATTAGATCCGCCAGAATAATGACAAAATTTCCATTCGCTCATTTAAGAACCTCCAATTACTACTTCACTTCCAACACGCGCATCATTTAATTAACCCTGGCCAAAAGGACAGCCTTGGCAAACCAACGTCAATCGTGTTCACTTCTACCACCTCTACAGTCGCCAACCGTCACCTACAATTCGCATTTCACCGAAGCTCACGAATGCGTACTGTGTCAGGAGTCTACCGTACACATTCACACTTGGCTGTCCTGACATCCATCGTATAATCATCATGTCAACAAAGGCAAGTGTCTCGAAGAGCTTGCGAATTAAGAGTCAAAATCTTTCCTTAGGGTACCACTGCAGTTGCTCACATCGATCACACATGAAAGAATGTGTGGTACCACCCAGACCCGTTCTCGATTGCACACAATTCGCGTTCTCACCAACTACTGATAGAGTAGTGTCCCAACCTCGTAATTCATGGCTCAGTTTTCCTACTGTCAGAACAATTTAGAGTCGAAGTCAACTGTTGATCCATCTTCTCGCGATGGGAGGAGCGTATGATAGGCCATAAAGACTGCTTCCATTAGCCCGAACCAATCAATCACGTGTGTATTAAAAGGCCTCTATCACACGACTTTGTCATCAAATAGGTGAGCCAACCAACGGTTTCTAATGTCCTTGCCTCTCTTTTTTTATGTGTGGAAGTACATTTAACGCAAGTTTATTGCTTTTTGCTCAGTCAAGTCAGACATGCCCATGTCGGTTCATACACACCGATCCGATTGGTTGTCAATTCTATGGCTCCTCCTTCATTCTTGCTAAATAACAGGTACACTTCAGTCATAATGAATCACAATCAGTGCAGATTACCGTTGTATCTATCCAAAGTTGAAGAAATAAACGCAAAAATGGAGCTCTCTGCAGCAAAAAGGGTAAATCAAACAGAGTAAGCGATTGCTGGAAATGCTCTGCCTGTTCAACTCAACTTCTTCCATGCATCCACGATCTTCTCCAACAGGAGCAGTCTAACTGCAAGTGCCCCTTCGAGAGGCATGCTGCCGCCAAATGGCAAGCTATGACCTAGATTTTGCCAACCCTGTACTTTTTTCCTCTTTTTCTGCCGAATAAATCCTCTGTTCACTTCGAAGGTAGGATTTTCATGGTTTTAATGGCGGATGAATCACGGTTTGAAATCTAGGGAAGTTACAACAATTAGGTGGAAACAGAAATTATATCTTTCCTACACAAATAATTTCAAAAAATTAAGTTCTAACAAGAAGTCCTTTGGGCGACTTCATTTTATCTGTGATCCCTGCTGAGTTGAAGTCGGCAGCCTAGCTAGCTTCTCATCAACTTGGGCCGTGACCTAAAAACAGCTCCGCAATGGCACTGGTCACCGTTCCACATGTTAGCAAGGGTTAACCAAGCCTCATCTTTGACAACAAGCACGACTCATTCTCCACCAATCCACGAAAAACACCTCTAAGCATTCAACTCCCCCTGACATAGCCTTTCCATATAACCAACCGCCGGCCGAATCCTACACGTCTACGTTAAGCTCCGTCGCGCCGTATTTCAAAAGCAGGTAATCCGCACTATTCCTTATCCTGCGTACCCTCACATGGTTCCCTCCCATTTATGCGAGTCTCTGACACGCTAGAGGGACGTCCCTGCAGTTTCCTGCTTGACTCAGGCGCAGCCAAGTCATTAGTGATTCCCCAAGCGTTCCCGGATCTCCGCACCAAATTTCGCACTGGTCCCCCCTCTACAAAATGTCTCTCAGCAGAAGGGAGAAAGTTGAAGGTAAAATAGGGAAATGTCGTTAAAAGTGTCACTGGGGGAAGAAACCTGGACAGTCCAATTTACTATGTGTCCTGAGTTGGTTTAGGATGCAATCCTTAACTTGGGCAGTATTGTAGTACTTTGTCTGTTAGAACTAGCGGTTTCTGTCAAGGTTACAGAGGTGGCCGTACTGCCCTAGCTGCGTGGGCTGGCCTCCGGGCCATGCCAGCAGCCTATTTTCCTCTTTCTGGTGAATATATGTATTCTACCCTGCCACTTTGCCTTCTTTTGCCTTAAGGGAGCCTCGGGACGCTACAGTTTGACCACCTCTGTGATCCTGACCGGGGCCGGTAGCCCAAACAAACAAAGTGTAACATTGATAGTGTGTCTCCTTAGCTACAATCGGGATTTTTTACGACTTCAGTGAAGACGTATGGCTCTACTAGGCTTCCTAAATCATTCGACGATATTTATTGTAAGATAGTTTTAAAATAATGCATATTGAGCATTGTAAGCGGACGCTTTTTTAATTTAGAAAGTATTTTTGAGTAAAATTGAGTCATTTAGCATTGATACACCTGCCGTGACTTATTGGTTTGATTCATGAATTTATAATGATGCATCATCTAAATAAACTAAAATTTTGAAAGAGTATGGCAGCATAACGCTTATAGAAATGAAAAAATTGAAGATATTAAGCACGCGGGTGACCATAAAATTAGTTTTTTTAAGTTGCTCATTCGGATGCTAGTTTGGAATGTTGATGCTGCTGTCCCTCGTGACCTTCACTTCGGTTGAGTGTGAGCCTGGGTGAGACAAAGGGACCGGCGAAATGACTGTGGACGCTCTAAAGAAAAAGGTGCATTAACATTTGGATTTCCTCACTTGTGTAGAATTCCGACTGTAGAACACTTACATTAAATGGGCATGTGGGTTTTGTCAGTCTGCCCGACCAGATTGTCGACAAGTCTATTAGCGAAGGATTCGTATTTAATATTCTATGTGTTGGTAAGTTAATGCAGGGTTTGTGAATAGAAATAGGTGAAACTGGTTTGGGAAAGTCTACTCTCATTGAAACCCTTTTTAATCAGAAGTTTGATTTTACACCCTCTTCGCATGATTCAACAGATGTTAAGTTAAAATCGAAGACGTACGGTGAGTTGACGTCGTGCGGGTGTCATTTGTTTATGTGAAGACTTGAAAGAAGGAAATGTAAAGCTGAAATTGACTGTCACCGAAACTTGCGGTTTCGGTGATCAAATTAATAAGGAGAACAGGTTTGCTTGCTTATTGTGTAGTAGTTTGACGCAAAATATGATCATTTGTAGTGCTGACAGCGTTGTGGAGTTCCTGGATCAGCAGTATGAGAGCTACTTGCAAGAGGAACTGAAGATCAAGCGTTCAATGCACACATATCATGATACGCGAGTTCATGTTTGCTTGTACTTCATTGCTCCAACTGGACACAGGTAAGAGGCGCATTTGAGGTGGTTGTGGCAACGAAAATAGCCTGAAGTCGGTGGATCTGGTTGCAATGAAGAAGTTGCAGGAGAAGGTGAACATCATTCCGATTATTGCGAAGTCAGACACTATCACGAAGGCAGAGCTGTCAAAGTTTAAAGCGAAAGTGATGTCGGAGGTAAAGGCGAACGGAATTTGTCTATATCAATTCCCAACCGATGATGAGATGGTGAGCGAGCTGAATGAGAACACAAATGTAAGCTGTTGCTTTTGTTGTCGATACATTGTGAAAGGCACAAAACTGCTCCCTATTGGCGAAATATGCCACTGGAGGTAGAAACATTGTGCTAGAGGGAGGAATCAGCACGCTGGCGATTGCTTTGGAGAATCGAAAAGCTTCAAACGTCGCCACAAGGTGCCACACATGTAGTCTTTTAATAGAATTAGTCCGAGGTTAATTGACTGCTGGAATAATTTTTGGACGGCTTGGACTGTGAAAGGTGAGTAGGAAATGAAACTGCTTGGGTAGTCACTCTTTACTTGCCAAACTGGGCATTGGTGACAGTTTTTGACATTTGCAGGAGTGTTTTTCTTGGGGCGTTGTCATCAACTTCCATTGCACACTTAATGCTGATACTTGTTTTTTTTCGGTTACGTGGATGACGGTATGACAGTGCTACTTTTGCAATATCCGTTTTCATTTGAGGCCCATTCGTGAGGGGTTTATGTGTCGAGATTTTGCTTTCTTAATAGTATTACTTACCTGTGATTTGGGTTTGGACCTAGCTGACCGGTAGGCCGATTGTTCTATTTACGCACGTCTGCACGAAGATAAACCGCAAATTTGATTCTTAAATGAACAATTGGGGACGCATGCGTTGAATACTCGTTGTGCTGATAAAATCACGAACAAGAGGCCAAATGAGGACGCTTAATTAATGTTCTCCCTTCTGTTCAACCTATTCCTTACAGCACGTACTCTTTGTAGCAGTGGTGGTTTTGGCACTTTGGGGAAGGGTGGCTTCCGCTTATGAATTGGGTATGGGTAGCAGTTTTCTTGTCCTTGAATTCATTTTTTCCTTACAAGAGTCATGTTTTGACTGCATTCTTTTACCGCAACTCCATCTGCTCATTTCTGCATAAAAAATCGTGTACTTTGTCTAATTGGTGTTGTAAGCGTTAATGGTAGCGATTGTTAAAGATAGGTGCTACATTAAAGCCAGTTGTAATCTGAAAAGCAGTGTACTTTTCATTTATTCCAGCACAAATTTGTCCCTTCCATTTATTTTTATTTCATTTCCTTTCGGGCATCTAAATTGCCGTCATTAAAGCTCCCTGAATGACATCAAGTTGAAGCGTGGTTGATGTAAGCATTTTAATTGAATAGTTGCGATGTAGTCAAAATATCCGACGGTGGACGAGACTAGAGTTTTTCATAGATGTGGAGATCTACACTGTGAATAAATGATGCTTATATTTATTTTAATCTCACTGGCATTGCCTTACCTTCCATGTTTCCCTTTTACAGAAGATGCTACCTTTCGCGGTGGTAGGCAGTACCGAGGAGGCCAAGGTGAATGGACGTACCTTGCGCGTACGTCAGTACCCCTGGGGCTGTGTGCAGGTAGAAAACGAAGCGCATTGCGACTTTGTGCGTCTGCGTGAGATGCTATTGCGGGTGAACATGGAAGACTTGCGTGAGCGAACGCACACAGTACACTATGAGACGTATCGAAAGCGCCGCCTCACGGAGATGGGATTTAGGGATGATGAGAAGATTTCACTGCAGGTAGGCGTCTGTTTTTTGCTTCTTCCTCAAGATTCTTGATTTTGCTGGAAGGAATCGATACTTTCGCGTCTAGTCTGACTTCTGAGGTCTTTGAGTACGTGGGACGTGAGTGGATGCATTTGACTTCCTATTTGATATTATTTGACGTCGGGATTGTACCAGTTTATAAATTGAACTTTTCGGTCCTCTGAACTTCTTGAAAATAGTTTATACTTCGCGATACGGAATGGAATATGCTTTAGTCGTTTGGGATGTTTGTCTGACTGTGTAAAATTGGAAGCGAGTTGATACGAAAGCTTAGTTTATTTTAAATTTAGCATCCTTTTTCTGTGAAACAGTTTGCCTTAAATCTGTTAACCCGTCCTGCTACTATGGTGCTTTTTTAGCGCACTTGGTCCTGTAAATATGTTTTGTGGGATTGAAAAAGTTCACGACTTCTTAGAACTGGCGGAAACTTGTCGAATGCACCCCTTATAGGGCGTCATCCTGTCGTTGCGGTGCTTTTCATTGTCAGCCGAGCTGGTTGGATGTGCTTTAAGCTTGTTTGATTAAAGGCTCGAATTTATCCTTGTCCTATCAATTCGTGTGCGCAGCGTTTGGGAAAGTTGTGATAGGAGTAACTGAAAGGCTTAAAATGGAATCACCCAGAGCTAGTTGTACTACGTTTGGGGAGAACCTCTGTTCTTGGAAAAGAAGGTCCTATGTGGAAAATTCTAGCATTGCTGGAATTGCTTATAGCATTTGCGAACCTTTTACAAAGGGGATAACTAAGTCTGACCCGTTGATGCATGAAGTGAATGTTTTTATTTACCTTTGATTGAATACCTTTTCATTTCGCGAAAGTATTTCGCTGCTCTTTCAGCTAGGGCAAGCTTTTTTCCTGTCCCTGTGTAGAAAATCTTTTATTTATCATTCATCTTTTTGCTTGGTTAGGTTTTATAAAGAGGCAATTTGTCTCATCCCTATTAATACAATTTCTCGACGAAAGGGGTCACCTTTATTAATCATACCACTTTTTTCCTCACTTCGATGCCTTGTGCTTTGCAGGAGACGTATGAGAAGCGCCGCGAGACGCAGCAAAAGGAATTGAAGCAAAAGGAGGAGGAGATGCGTCAAATGTTTGTCCAGCGTGTGAAAGAGAAGGAACAAGTTCTCAAGGAGACTGAACGCGAGGTGAGCTGTCATCGGTGGTTGGTCAGTACTGATTAGTAGCACTCTGTAGTCTGATTGAAAGGGTTGCTTTGCTAATAGGGAAGGGGCCCATTCAAATGGTGCCTATGGAAGACTTCTTTAAGGCTTTAATGGAAGCTCTCGGTCGTTTTTCTTCCAATGGGAAAAAATTACCCAACGCCCCTCCAAAGGCCAGTATCAAAGTAGCTCGGCTACTACGTTCGAGGGGCTGGAGGATTAATGGTATGATGGGAGCGGATGAGGCTTCACGCGGCTACTGTGAGGTTCTCATCACGGAGAGCTAAGTGGACCCGCATAGCTTACTTTACCACGAGGCTCCCCTCGGCGCTTTTTTCCGGAGCATAATTACGCTAAATAAACTCATTCGCAGGACATAATTTGAGAATCTGCTATTGACTGTCAGCCACGATGAAGGGACTTCTAAGTTCAAATGCGTTGATAAATCTTGGAAACTTTTAATGCAGTCGGCTTTTCGAGTTCCGCGTTTGTGGAATGCCTTCTAAGTTACTTTGCTTTGAACGGTCCTTTCTCATTAGATCTCAATTTTGCTTCCCCTCCGAACATGAGTTAAAGAAATGTGAGGACACTTCCAAAATCTGTCTTTAACGATTCATTCATCTGTTGTCAATTTCTACTGCATCTCACATGTTTTGCCATGCTGTTTTTAATTCAGCCATCTGGATCCTCTCTGAGGAGATACAGTTCGCTGCCGGCCAAAATAATTCTTAACTTGGCACGAACCCTCAATCAGTCATGCTTGATGCAACTGATAATGGAACAATAGGCTCACACTTGCATCCACTATGGAGGAAGAATCGTGAAGGCGGTTTGTCAAATTTATCTTACCTGTCATGAATTAGTGGATGATGGTAGGCTTCAAGGGCCATCAATTTGTTTCGCGTACATTCCGAAAACTGGTCGTCCGGTGTAGCTTTTTTTTACAGTGAGGCTAACTTGTAATGCCAAATGGCTTTTGTATCTAGGAGTTATGCAGGGGATCGTATTACCGATTCCTTCTTGAACTCCAATTCGAGTCGTTCGTCGATTTTGTTTTGTTTAAGGCTAAGTCAGTCAGTTGGGAGCGAGGCAGCGAGGCTGGGCTCTTGCAAATTTTATTTTAGCAGAACTTTTGCCCTCTAAAAGCAAAAGTCGTCTTAGTCACCGTCTGTACCCACGCGCTCCTTTCTGACTGGATCTGTTTACTGTTACTGTCAAGTCAGGATAACAGTCACTCGGAGCCTGCGAAGGCATCGTCAGGGGAACACGGAGGTTGTGTTGGGTGGCGCCTCTTCCGATCCCTGGTGTGGTATGGGCTTTTGCGCTATATTTAAGGGTGTGACTCTTCAGACCGATTTATAATTTTGAACGATTCCTGAGTGATCTCGTTACGCGCTTTTAAACTTGATCCTGCTGAGTGGGTCCTTAGATCTCATCAGTGCTTGTTGTTTGGCCTCAATCAGGCGAGCAAATTCGTTTGCATTTCACGCACGCAGACACAGTGCAGTTCGGATGTAATGAATTCGTTTATGCCCAGAGGTAGAGGTACGCGGCTGATTGTGATGATTCATCTGCAGATATGGTGAGTGGTATGTTCGTTTGCGCATTGTTGGGATGCAGAGGTATTTCCCATCGTCACTTTTTAACGTACATCATGCAGCATTCATGCGTCTGGTAACTTTTGCAATTTCTCTCCCCTAGGAAATATAGACGTGTAAATGAATTGTCGCATCACTCAAAGTGATAGTTTGAAGTGCATATGGATAATTGTAATCTGTTCTCCTGGAAACAACGCCGACTTTTTCGATCATCTGACGGCTTAAAATCCTACTCCCCCTGCTAATAGTGGTAGGCAACGTTGGAAGCTGCAGTGAATGATACAAACGACTACAATACAATCGATGGCGCCTGGTTTTTGAAGCTCTGATAACTTATGTTTGGGGTTACTAATGCCTCTAGTCCAGCTATGTGCTTAAGAGACACCGGAGGTGATGAACTGCGTATTTACAAATTTTGAGCCAATGGAAGTCCCTCAAATCAAATAAAGCTTTCGGAACCGTGTCGGTTTTTTGCTGTACTCCCCCAGCACATTCATCCGCTCATCCCAGCGGACTTCGGAACATGGCAGAACAGCTGGATTCTTATCCACAGCACCCAGTGTGTGCGAAATTTCAGAAATTGAAACTTTTCTTGAGGCTTTGTGCGTGACCATAGACCCTGTCAAGTTCCTGATTAGAATAATCAACGGGAGAACGATCTCTCCGAGTAAGTCGGGATCGCCGCACGAGTAGTCATGGCATTTTAATTGGACTTGGTGCGTTTATAGCCCGTTCTAATGTGATATTGGCCAATCAAAAAGTGTACAACATCACGAGTTTTTAAGTACCTGTCTCAGGTAGCAGACACGAAAATAAGGGATACTAGAACATCGAAAAACGTCTTCGTGGTATATAGGCATCTGTAACATTCCCTGAAAGGGATAGTAACATCTCCCAGGGCCGATTTGCAGTCCTTCCACACCGTATCTTCTATCGAGACGCCGTCCAAGTTCACAGGATCAGTCAAGATCTTTCCCCTTGGTAGTCTGTGGGTCGGAAGAGGCGTTGTTTGGAGAGCACTCTGCATCATGCCCATCAGTGAAGAACCATGTTCAATTTAGATACATCATATGGAGCCGTTTCTGATTTGAAAGTCGATTATGCCGATCGTGCCTTGATTGATAATCGAGACCGTTTATGCCAGAGTCTGTTGGAGATTTTATTGAATGCCTTGGTGATTGCTCTGCGGAGTTTTTTGTGGCCCTTAGACCGTTGCTGTGTAGACTGGATGAAGTTTCGTCCTGTTAGCGCCTCGAACGGTGATTGGTGGTCTTGGACAGAATCATTTAAAGTTGATCTGCAAGTCGACGGGAACCTCTGTGGGACGTCGGCAGCTGTCTTCTCCTCTCCTGACTTTGATGGTGGGCAATAAGGGTCACTAACATGGTTGAGAGCGAATATGAATAATAATGTTGGCTGTCGGAACGTGGGCCAAGTTGATCAGATTGACGCACAATGCGCACCTGACAACTGGCTTCGTTCCCAGACTGAATTGGGTGGCTCTGGTCTGGGGTTATAGGCATCCCAAGCTGAGCGATTTTGTTGCTCCCGTGCGGACCTCCGCCTCCTGCGTAGTTCTGTGGTGGGCTATGAGCTCACAGGGCTGCTTGCTGTAGTGAAGGGGGGTTGGGAGTCGCAAATGAAGTATGGCTGTCTTCCTTGAAAAACTAGCTTTGCTCAGCAGTCTTGGGTATGCTTAGGTACTAGTGGATTCTACGCTACCTTTTCGTGCACGGGGTCCTCACCACTGCCGTCGCGTTCATCCACTCACTAATGCTTTTCCCGGCTACTATGCCTAGCTGGCTAAGGCATGCAGTGCTTACTGCCGTGTGCGACACTTCTGCAGAACCTCAGGTTCAATTCGGACATCTATCGTATAAGTTACTAATATTACTTCTCTCTTGACTTGTAGCTACAGGCGAAGTTTGAGGCGATAAAAAAGCAACATGCAGAGGAGAGAAAGAAGCTGGAGGAGAAACGACGCATCCTTTCCGAGGAGATGGCTGCTTTCGAGCGACGCAAACAACTAGCAGAGCAGGCGAAGCAGGGCAATCTGTCCGGCGCCGCATCTGCTACCATGAAAAAGAAGAAGTAATTGCTTCCTCTCACTCCGCCTTTTCTCGACTGATTCCACCTCCCTTTCGACAATCAGTAGTGGCTTTATTCATCCACTCAATTCTCTGGCATTTATTGATACTCTCCTTCCTCCTGTTTGTCTTTGTTTTCTCCCTTCTATTCGTGTTGCTGCTTCTTCACCCATCACCATTGTTGGAATATATGGTTTTGTGCGTATTTTGTTGACGGGCGATTGTTGTGGGCACCATTTTGGATTTCTGAACGGATTGAATATGTGAACTTTGCGTCTGAAGGTAACTGACTTTCTCTGATTGTGCACTTCTTCCCTTTTACTTAGCTCCGATCAACTTTACAACTAGTCGTTTCATTAACCTCCTCCACCATTCTCCCGCATCTACGGCTCTTGTGTTGATGGCTTCTGGTTTTATTTTGTCCTCCAATTCCAAATGATCACTTTTAGCTCTTAGGTTCTTTTTTATAATTGTGTAACTTAACACTACATCCTCTTTGGGATTTTCTTTTGTGCTGATAATGTTGAGGGTAGCAACTTCCACTTTTTCCAACACCTCAAGGTAACGGGGTTTCGCTACGCTGCTTATTACCACTCCAAGGAAAAGTAGGGAAGCCTTCTCTAAACTACGCCTCTCGCTATTCTCGACTGAACGCGAGTTTATCTTGAAAACAGTCCTTCCTTTTCCTTTACTACTTTTAATTTGCACTTCTACTCAGTAGTAGTTCCTATTTCCCTTTCTTCATCCTTTATAGCCTCAGAATAAGTTATGTGCATATTTTTGTTTATTTTTCTTGTCTAAACTTTGTTGTTTCTTCCAGTTGGGCTTTGAGAGTGAGGGAGGGATGAGATGGACGCCGCAAGAAGTCTGTTCGAGTTGCGTTTAAAAGTGGGTGAAATTTTGAGCCCACAGATGCATAATTTGGTGCTAAATCCCCTCCAATGTGCGTCTATGAGCAACCTGTCGTGGTCATGCTGGCCGCCTGCTGCTTAGCATGTGATCATGTGAATATCCTCATTTGAAACCTGCCGAACGCGCAACAGAGGGACATTGAAAGCACGTTTAAACTTGAGTCTGTGTGTGTGGTACGAGGTGTGAGCTCCTCCGACTGACTGAGCGGTTCTAGCTGCTTCGAAGAGAGATGTATCCTACGAGGTGCATCGCGTATCACTCAATACGAATCTGCCAACACTACCGTGATCAAATCGCCTTATCGGACGCTATGAGGTGAAGAGGTAATTCGTAATGCTTCAGCCCTACCTCGCCATAATGTCCTGTTTAAAATTCTTGAAAAGGAATTCAATAACTTGACTACATTTTTGGAAGATACGAATGATAGAGCGTCCATGGCAATTAAGCGTCCGTCTCTAGGCTCAATTAACCCAATCTAAGTCACTCAAATTTCAGCGGAATCAGATGGATATAATTCCACCTTGGCTATCTTACCGAGTTGGCAAGCTAGTTTCCGTTCCAATTTGTTATGCAGTATGCGGTATTGGTGTAGCATTTAGCAGAAATGATCTCCCAGAGACGGTTTGGTCAGGTGGATTTTAGTGGTGTCAAAAAGTTTCAAGTATCATACTTATGAAGAGCCCCAAGTTATCCTAATAAATGGGGGCCAATGTCAAAAACTTTACAATTTTTTTTCATTCTTATCCCACCATCACCGTTAAGCATAATTTTAGCTCAGGAATAATAGAAAGCGGGAAGAATTGTCCCCACGCTGAGAAGTTATCGGTTTCTCCGGAGGCATTGCCTTGCAGGTTATCTAGAAAGTTCATTGCAAAAGGCGCCAAGATTAGCTATCCTTTTAAAGGAGTCCACACCACATCGTAGCAGTGTCTGTTTTAGAAATCGTTTCTCTCTAACCCGCTTCATCGTGAGCACGAATCTCACTACATCTCAGATTTCGTTCCCTACCGAAAATCTTCTTTTTTCATCCACCTTCATCATTCACGAAAAAAGAGTCATTCATAAATTAGCAAATCGCTTGGGATTGATCAACTACGGCCATGTCAAGTCGCCTTACCGCACCAGGCAGGTATGGCAGATCCGCTGTTCATGGTGTGCAGGCGCGGCGTGCGTTTATGCAAATTAGCCGACCCAGCAGTTGAAGGTGGGACTGAAGCCTTAGTCCTCAATGTCAACCTAGAAAGCTGGAAATGTGGAGTTGACTGTGATTCCTCCCTAGATTATAGTGCATGTAGTACTTTGTTTGTACTACCGGTTTTGGTCAGGGTCACAGAGGTGGCCGTATTGCCCTAGCTGCGTAGGCTGGCCTCTGGGCCATGCCAGCAGCCTATTTCCCTCTATCCGTTGAATATATATATTCTAACCTAGCATTCTGCCTTCTTTTGCCTTCGAGGGAGCCTCGGGACGCTACAGTGCAATTTTGAGATACTGCTTAAAATTGAGTTAATTTTTCCAAATTTTCATGGATAGACTATGAATAAGTAATATTGTTACGAAGAAAAACTAGGTAGCCTTGCCATTCCCATCAACTAAGTGACCTCTGGTAAAATCGAGTCATATAATTTAGGAGTTTCTTATAAAGTGTGGTTGAAATTGGAAAAAATTTTCGCCAATTCAAATCGGCACGAGATCGCGACTGATATCTTAAGTAGTTTGGAGACTTAAATTAACACCTTTAACAAAACAGCTATTATTGTCGCAAAATTTGTTCTTAAGACTAAAGCGATTCAGGCTCTTGATGATTTTGTGTTCCATGATGCAGATTGAAACTTCTCCTTATTTTAAAATAGGCCACAATTGCATAGGAATGGCCTTTCAATGGGTCGTATGGCTCTTGCACACAAAAGAAGTTTCCAGAAAGCATAATTATTGACGCTTTTCTTTTATTTTAAACTTGGGTAAATCTTGTTTAAGTCAATCGAACCTAATGATAGATTGACCTCGACATTTCAGTCTCGCATCAGCCGTCACTTTTCGAATAAGCCCAGTTGACTGACAGGTGGGCTCTACTATGCGCGGCGGATTCTTTCTTTCATTAGTTTTCCTATCTCTATGTATGTTTTGGTCTCTTCTGTTAATTCTTTAGGCGTCCTCCTTTCCGACATTTCATGTGAACCATATTATCCTCAGGGTTTAATGTAAGTGAGATATCTCTAAAAATGTGCTTTTTCGTTAGTCTCGATGATGTGGACGTACCTTTGGGCAACAGTGAATCTGATGTGAGTTAAGGCTTTTTGTGCTGAGAATATTTATGGTACTGCTAAATATATTTCATTAAATTTGTACATAAATCTTGAAGCGTTTTAATTGAGAGCTGACCTGCTTTTGGATGCATTTCTATGGCATAGATTTTAGCGTTATGGCACGATGGCAACTGTAGACCTAATGATTTGCAATTATTTTTAGAAGGAAAACGAAGATGACTTTAGATGTGAGTTACTCTGCTCCAGTGCTTTATAACAATCCATTTATTACGTTATGCATTTTCGAGTTTTCAATCTTTTTTTTCATAACAGTAGGCGAAAGAAACTTACTGGAAGTGAAGAAAGTACCCTCGCCGAAAAAAACTCAAAAACAACCTGCAAAGGTTGTATCGTCTGCGCCCAAACCAAAGACTTCTAAGAAAGCATCTCATCCTCTAAAACCAGAAGTGAGAAAGTCCCAAAGATTAAATCCTGTTCATCTGAAACGGTCTTCAGAGCCTGTGGCACACAAACAAGTGAAAGTTAATCCACTGACGGAAAAAAATAATAGTAGGAAATGGGTACCTACTTACGAGGACCACGACTGTGATGGAATTCCTGATGACCAGGACGATGATGTTGACAACGATGGACTGTTGGATCGAACACAGGATTCTGATTGGGATGGTCTTCTTAATCATATTGACGACGATGATGATAATGATGGTGGGTCTAGACTCAATAATTGCTAAGTTTTTCTCCACCCGGAAGAGTTTTCTTTCTCTAGGCATTGTTTTTTTTTTCATTTGCATAAGATCGGTATGATTAACCCAAGTAGCCTAGGGTTGTAGCTCGATGAAAACTAGGGCCTGTGTTAGGTCAGCGAATGGTGATAAAGATTACAAATGTTGCAAATATTTTACAACTGAACGGTTACTTTTTTGAATTATGTGATTTTTACGTTTTGTTTTGGATTAGGGAGAGATTTTAAAACTACAAGTGGAGGTTTTTTTTTAAAGTGCTGTTCCGGATCTTTCTTATCAAGCGCGTTGAAATATTATGGGTTTTTTTACTTCAAATCACGCGGCGATGCGGTTTGTATACAGTAGAATATTCGAAATTCATCGATCGGTTCAGCATCATCTAGCTCCAAAAGTTCAGATTTTGTTATTAATCTTTGGGAAAACTGAAGGATGCCTAGTCCTTAATTCGTTTGACAACAGGAATTCCTGATAAGGAGGACGAGGATGCCAATGGTGATGGAATTCCTGACTGCCGTCTCGACACCACAGACCACAAGCTGAAGTTGCGCTACGGCAACAAAAAGAAGGTCTTAGACAGCGACATGGATGGTATTCCAGATGACTTGGATCTGGATGACGATAACAATGGAATCCCCGATATGTTGGAGGACAGGAACGGCGACCAAATTCCCGATTTCCTCGAACCCGTCATCGACGAATGTATGTACTCTTTCACGCTGCTTGCAAATCACCTATATTCATCTCCTCTCAAGAATCAGTCTTGATACTTATTTATCTTAGTGGATTACATTGTTTGTGCATTACACCACGTATCTACTCACCCATCCACTCATACATGCACACATGCCTGCAATGCTTCACACTTTTACAGATTTGAAATGTGAACACGGAAAGACGTGCAGTAAGTTATCACCATGTCTGGCTGTCTGTCTTTCCCCTCTATCTCTGCGTCTAATTGTCAAGCTAGGCATCTTAGAAGCATGGTTCGACTAACGGTTTCTTTGGGGAGTTGTATTCTTTTCAAATAGTCGAAAGAGTATGCATGTTCCAGAAGTCCACGCAGACACGATCTATAGCCTTGGCTTTCCGCTGCATGGACGTGTCGATTGTCTGTGCCCTAGTTTGTCCCAACGATTTGTGAGTTATTTAAATTACCGTGGTACCTTTTCCTCAATGAAAGCCAGAATTCACTGCATAGTGTTCTTTATTCGATCAAGTTGTGAATTTCTGCTTCATCATGTCCGAGTCTGAAGCATTCTTATTTTAAACGGTGAAACGTTTTTTCTGACCTGCCAACTCCTATGAGTACCTAAGAATGAGCCATTTTCCGTTTCTTCCCCGCAAGTCCCCTGTGCTCAAAGAAGATAAGTTTTTCATGGTAGCTGACTTTCCACCAATTTGGAAGTTGATATCTGTAATGCTAAAAGTTTTTCAGCCTGCTAAATGAGGTGTTTCTTAACTTCTCTTTTTTGTCAATTACCGGAGTGGCTACTTCCACTTATAAGACATAGAATTCTTCTTTGGAATTTATTTGATCAGCTTCGAGTATGAAGGATTGCTAAGGGAATAAGGGGTAACTCTGGATTCCCGGAAACACTGTTATCTCTTCAACCTTCCTCTATCTAACAGGTTCCAGTATTCCGCCGCCTGGAGCATTAGAATGCAATTTTCCTATCCGGCCACCTTTATTTCTTCTCCAAAACCTAAGATACTGGGTAATTTCAAAAACGTGGAAATAATTCCCTTCAAAAAGTGCATCGGATTTTTGACCTGAAGTAGCCTATTTTAACCATCTAATTAATTATGTAGAGCTCTAGGGTCTCACTTCTCGTGCCTGTGATGGCATCACGAGGTGGCGAATTCAGTAGCCAAAATTCCGCTCGGCCACATTCTCGGCGTTGTCGTCGACATAGTCGTATCGAACGCGCTACATCAGATCACGCAGAACATCAGCTATTTTGTTTCCCATCTGCGCTTCCCCTATTGGTCGGTTGGTGTGGCCCTGGTCCCTATCGATTTTTTGCTCCCCCAGCTAACGGCCAATTAGCGCAGTGTATGTCCCCCCTGCGTGTTTGTGTGCGCGCGTGCGTTCGTGATAGTTGCTCCTGCTGCATCCGCGTGCCACGTGCACATGACATCCATTATTAATATAGGTGCAGGGTAAGAGGCTGCCCTTGGAGGAAATTGAATATCACCGGCCTCATGCCATCGTCATGGGGGTGAGGAGGACCGATATACTGGAAGGGGGAGGGGGAAGCTATTTTGTTCGACAAGTAGAACTTCCAAATATTTGCTACAAGTTGAGGTTGTTTGTGTCAATCATCAGGATATTGCTTCTGCTTTCATCGCCAAGGGTCGGTGTCACTTTAATTTCGCCTTTATTTGGGAAAAATGCAAAAAAGAATATTTGAGAGTGCGATTTCTTTTATTGTCTAATAAAAGTAGTTCCACTTCTCGTTGCTTGTTAGTCTTTAAACTCATAAATGCTAATCAATGTCAGCACAATAATTATCTTTACAGAACGAGATTAACCCTGAGTTCGGTCTCCTTTTCTGGGTATTGTTCTCAATTTTCCAATTTTGTTTAAAAAATAAACTGTAACTGGTTTCCATCCCAATAATTCAAATTTTAAAATTGTTCTTTTCTTTTTCGTCTTACCCGAGACGATTTCCAAATATCTGCTTCAATTTGGCACCGATTACACTTGGGGCGTGTAATCTATTGTTCCTCGGGCCACTAAACTTAAGACAACAAACAGAGTCAATTGTGCGGCTATCCTTTCAGCCGCTTTCTTTCAACGCCCCCTCAAAGTATATGTAGCGTATCCCCCCTCCATGTTCTCCTTTCTGATTGGCCGATTCAGGGTCATCTCTTGGATCGGGGCTGTTCCCACATTGTTTCGCGTCCGACTTTTTTTGCCAAAATAACTTTTACGTGTGAAAGCGATTTTGAATTCCAGTTTGCCAAAAAATGTGTGCCTTTTTTCGAGTCTTAAGGCAAATTTTAGAAAAGTAATTTGAATGTACTCGTACGTACAAAAATTCTAAGACGCATACTTAGTTTAACTGAATAGGCAACAAATACTGACCTAGGCCATGCCAACCCTTTCGAATCGTAAATGTCAAATTCTCCACTTTATTGTCTATTTTTTTCTCCGTACACTTCATGATAGGGATACTTTTAAATCCGCCCATCCATAAATGTCCTTTTTGTGGTATTCCTTCATAAACGCCAATTCTTGTGGGGAAAGTTTCGTAGAATTTTCACATCTCATGGAATGTGGCACGTCTCACCTCGATGTCTATCATCTTTTTGTCCTCTGCTCGTTTTTTTTAAATACGAACGCAAATTTCTTTGCTGCATTTGAATGTCTTTCGAAGACCCTCGTCTGGAACTGTAAATCGTGAGGCCCAATACACCTACCCATGTTCAACCAATCAGCATGCCTCCTTCAATTCTCTTTGTTAGTGAACATTAAGGCGATTGAACATTTTCGTCCCCCTGCCCCCTCCTCCCCATTCCCCTCTGTTTTTTCCTCTTGTGAATTCAACCCAATGCATTGACGATTCGTAACCAAGAATTCGCATGGATTTCGTGTTTTAGCTTAAAAAGTAGGTAACTTAGTGCCTAGTTAAGTCCCACACTATGATGCCATTTCATTTATAGTAAGAACTTTGGACGATGTGGTGCGATTGAACAAGATGATGGCTGCTGTTGGTTGGAGTGATCGTGACTGCGATGGAATTCCCGACCACCTGGACCCCGACGATGACAACGATGGATATTTCGACAAGAAACAGGTAAGCGGAAAAAGACTGAAATTTTCCCTTTAAAAACGCGTCTAACCGCTTTCAACGCAGTGATTTTTAATCGGAAGCTGAGGTCATTTCCTTTATTGCTAGCAATCGGTAGGGATTTTCATTACATCTTGGCAGTTGATAAGGTCTCTCTTTGTGGCTAAAGGCTAGTCTTGCGCTGATATCAAAAGTCAAATTTTTATTTGCAGAATAAGTTCATTAGGATGAAGATGAAAGTTATGCCCGAATAGATCGCTTTATTACTAAGCAAAATCGGGAATAAGTCATGCACGAAGGTGTGAGAAGATGTGTGCTAGGTTTCTTCATAAGGCGAACTACATCAGCCGAGGCGTTACTACAAGGGAGAGCGAATTCGATGGACAAGTCGCTTTTAGTTACGGTGTGTCCTCGAGCCATAATGTAATGTGAAATTCACTACTCTATCCATACGCATCATTGTAATGCCCCAAGTCATTTCTGGAATTCAGCAAAGCATTTCATAATTCGGCAAGAGTGACTTGGAGTCCGTGTGTGTGGTGATAGGATCTCCAAAATCTCAGAGGCCTTGTATTAGACATTGCTCCGTCTTTACAATGCATATTTTCTTTACGAGTTCTACCAATGTATCTTTTGGCAAATTTGGTGACCTCTGCAATCTCCTTTTTTTATTTAAAGTGTCGAGTGGCAACCTTTCTTGTCAAATAGCTAGTTGACAGAATTCATGCGGATCAGCGGTCGTTTGTGACCTGGCCTGGGTAATTGCCCTCGCTTCCAGTGACCCGATACGCAGTTGGGCTAGCGGTCGAAATCGTCAAAATATTTGTTTTAGTTATTTGCATTTTTGGTTTTGATGACGCGTCAAGAAATCTGGAATTACCGGAATGTGAAAGGGGAGTGGCACACCTTCAACAAAATGTAGTACTTTTCGTGTTTCTTCAGCAGCACTTGGAACTACTTTAAGTGATCAATTTCGGGTCAGAAATAAGACGTCTTCCGTCTGAAAAAAGGAGCGCTGACACGTACTTTTGTTTTCTTTCCTTGCTGTGGGACACATGTAAACACCAATCGCAGAGCATTTTATAGGGTAATTAGGGGACAATTGTTGCTTTTAATTTTTTGTTCATAGACTGTACAAAAGGTTAACTACTAGGCTTTGGGAGCACCGTTTGCAAACGTACGCGATTTCTTGAATCTACCTAGAATAAAATAACTTATTGTTGATAGGCGGAAGTGGAAAGAAGGTCATTCGAGGCGGCAGCAGAACCCCATTCTACTTGCATAACATTCAATCTGAATGTCAGGTCAACGCTCCCACACGCATATTTGCACACACAGGCCAAACTGCTGGTCGAGATTAGCGAATTGGTGGCTTCATACGAGATAATGTAGATCTCCCTAGTTGTCAGATTGCTATTTAGCGAGGAAACATTTTGCGAAAATTCCTCTCCTGAGCAAATTCAATTTTCCAGGACAGCGATCGTGATGGCATCCTCAATGAATACGACGACGACGATGACAATGATGGCATCCCTGATATTGAGGATTTGGATGCAAATGGAGACGGTATCCCGGATTGCATTATTATGGTAATTTTTTCTCTATTATTGGAAAAATCCATACGTTTTTGGTGCAGTTCACTGCAGCTACTTAGTTTTAAGCTTTAAATTTACGTGTCAAAATTCATTCTCGTGATCTTCAGCGACTTTCCACTTAATTTGGATTAATCTTCTCAACAAAGCTGTAGATGTTCCTTCTTCATTTGCCTGGATAAA
Source organism: Taenia hydatigena (assembly GCA_036345935.2). Lineage (NCBI taxonomy): Eukaryota > Metazoa > Platyhelminthes > Cestoda > Cyclophyllidea > Taeniidae > Taenia > Taenia hydatigena. Next base: position 19,921,408 of record JADWOT020000005.1, on the reverse strand, counting down.
ACACCTGAAAAAGTAACAAAATTAAATTATTAGAAATGGTCTAAACACACGGATTTTGATGATAATGATGAGTCGCTAGAAAATCGGTACTCCGCATTCAGGAAGGTTCTCTATTCGTGCTCATTTGTAATCGTGAGTCCCTATTGTTCAATAATTTCGATTGTTCAGGATTAAAACAACTGATAGTGGAAAGGAGGGGGAAAAGTCGAAGAGACTGCCGAGCAATAGCAGATGACCATGCGTTTCGAAGGCTACCATAAAGCCGATTCCTTGAAAAAAATCATTCTGTTGATAAGCCGAGCAACATACCGTTTATCATCGCGAAAATTCATCCACCGCTGACTTATAAGGCGTGTACTACTTCATTCCTCCAAGATCCCATGTTTTATGCATATCTACGTTTGTGCTGGGCCGCAGTTGTGTTTGTTTCCTTGTTGCATGTCAGTCACTGATTGTGACTGAGACCGGTTCATCTGCCAATTAGGGTGCTCTTTGAAGATGTGTAGGAGGTGCTTCTTTTTCCTCTTCAAAGGAGGCGGGGATAAAACTGAGCTGTGGACGGATAGACACCGCCACATTCTTCCTCTCCGTACCTCCAAAATATTTCTCCAAGCTTTGAGTAATGCTTCATAGTACGCAATCACCCGCAGGCGCGAATAGGCAGTTAGGAAATGATGCTGCGGTCTAATCGGGGATGACTGGGACCGATCTTTTCCCCCTGCATTTCTGTAGACCACATTGTTGGGTTTTTTGGTAATCTCATGCCTTGCTGGATAAGTTTTGTAGCTTTTAATGGTAGTTTTTCAAACAAGTGAGGTATTTGACGAGGATTTCTGAACTTGTCCATTTCTTATTCCAAAAAAGGCAAAAAAACACCGATTCATTTATTTGCCTCGTATTTGCTGTCGGTGAACACAGAAAGTATTTTTCGTGAATCTCAGAAACAATTTGGAAGGGTCAACCGGACAAGTTGTGATGTGTGCGAAAATAGAACGTGTTGATATTCAAGAGATTGTAGTGTGTAGTGGATTTAAGTCGAATATGTGATCTTTAGGATTCTGACGGAGATGGAATTCCCGATCACATTGATACCGACGATGACAACGATGGTATTCCAGATCTCAAAGACCCCAATCACAAATTCTTCAATTTCTTCCGTGACAGTGATAATGTAAGTTCATTTAGATTTAACGAGTGCTCCAGTTAAGAATGCCGCTACGGTTTTATTGTTATGGTTTTATTTTATTTATTTCCGTGCATAACTTTTGCCGTAAAATGGGTTATTACTACAGTGCTTCGTGATAAACTGAGGAATTGCAGAATAAATACTGCCAACACGCAGAAGATATGGGAGGCCATTACGGTGGCTCAAAGCCGAAGGCGCGCAGTGTAAGTCTAGTCCACGGTGATCGAAATGCTTGCAGTAACTAAACGGAACATTAAATTGCTACAGTCTTCAGATATTTTTAGCTGTTTTTAGTGTGACTAAATCTTAGGCCATAGCTTAAATTGATTCGTTTGAAGCTCGTCAGATTTTACAGTTTTTATTTCTCCATCTTGTGGCTGCTGTTTCTCCTCAAGTCGTTGTAAGCCGTCTCAGCTTGGGTGAGCATTTGCTCTTTAAATCCCTGGGACCAGAAAGACTGGACTTTGCCGCTGAGTGAAGATACAATTTAATGGAAATGCAGAGTCCGCGGAGCTTGACTCACACTTAAACAAGATGCCAAATCACCTCATCTTGTCGGTGGAAGCTCAGTATTGATGTCAGCTTTGCTCTACAGTTGGCAATTAATCAGGAAGCTAAATAGGAGGTTCGGGAATCCTAAAATTTTTTCATGGTCGTCTTTGTATTTTAGGCTTGGATCACCGGACCACAAGTCATTGAATGGGTAGACTTCAGGCTGAATTGAGTGCGAAATTACCCTCCCATCTTTCGATTGGTTTTAGGACGGGATCCCTGATATTCTCGACCGAGACGATGACAATGATGGGATCCCCGATCACCTTGACACCGATGGAGTTTGGGGCCTTGGACTTGACTCCGATGGTGACGGGTTCCCTGACGCCATTGATGATGATATGAACGATGATGGCATTCCTGACCATCTACAGGATCACGATTGTGATGGTATTCCAGATATCATCGATCCTGACGATGATAACGATGGATTCTTTGACAACAAACAGGTGAATATTAAATCTTGGTTCGAAAAGGTGGTGTTCAAATTGAGGCGAGTTAATTATTACTGTTTGTATGTATCTTTAGGATAGTGATAATGATGGGATACTCAACGAATGGGATGATGATGATGACAATGATGGTATCCCTGGTGAGTTTTTCCTGTATTCTGAAGCTTTTCTGTCAATAAAAGGAAATTTAACTAACAGAAATATTGGTCGCGAAATTCAGAGCTCAATGCGAGTGTCTTCTTAGCCCGGAACAAATCTGAATTTGTCAAACATCCATTTGACGTCAGCTTGTATTATTTCTCCCAGACTCTGAAGACGAGGACTCGAACGGTGATGGCATACCCGACTGCCAACCGAGAGATTCCGATGGCGATGGAATTCCAGACCACTTGGATGATGATGACGACAATGATGGTATTCCTGATCACCTGGATCCTGACCATATGGCCTTCCTGATGTATAAACCCAAAAATCTCGAAGCTATGACGGGTTAGTCTTGAAATTGATTCCTCTTCGAGCGTTATGACCCACAGTTACCTCGTGTGACCTCACACGCTAGTTCTATATCCCGATTAAAAGTTCATTATTTTTTAATAGCAAAAGCCTCTCCTCTTGAAATGTCCATTTTCATCACTGACCTCTTTTTAACCACGCTATATCCTCAGTATCCTCCACTTTCCTTTAGCTCAACAAGCACAACATGAGGCAAACACAATGGCAGCTGATTTGGGTGATCCAGGTGACAAGGATTGTGACGGAATTCCAGACGAAGAGGACGATGACATGGACAACGATGGCAAAATCGATCGCACACAGGACTCCGATTGGGATGGTCTTCTCAATCACATTGATGACGATGATGATAACGATGGTGCGTTCTCTAGATTCATATGACATCTAATTGCTTCATCCTTCATCTTCCAGGTATTCCAGACTATTTGGATCCTGATGCAAACGGCGATGGAATTCCTGATTGTAATCGCAATAAGTCAGTGCGCTACCACGTAGTTCGAAGCTTCGGTGGAGCTATCAAGAAGGTGATTAAGGTGCGCCAACTGACAGAAGAGGAGGATGCATTGACACGGTTGAAGGAAGCGGTTGATCATCGGCTTCACCGCATTCGTGCACTCATGGATCCGCATGTATTGCAACCCACTCCGACCCAATTTGTGAAGAGTACACGCGCACCAATCATCACTCATCCGATGGGGAAGAAGATGATGACAGTGCCACCAACAGCTCCAGTAAAGAAGGTTGTGCCTCCAAAGAAGATGAAAACAGAAGCAACGTTTGTAAAGAAGAACCCTACAGGCAAAGTGAATGTACCGGCAGGCCAGATGGGTAAGAGAAAACTGGCGGGACTTTATCTGAGGGGGTATGAAGGTGGCGAGAGCTTCTTTGATGAGGAGGATCTGGATGTGGAACCACAAGCTGAAGTGGTGAGTTTAAACTGATTTTTAATTATTTAACCTCGGCAAATTACCTACTAACTGTTAGTAACCGTTTCAGCATGTTTTACGCAATGTCACAAAAAATAAAGCCTCTTCCTTCCGCAGTTCTGCTCAGATGGATTATCCGTCTCTGCCTCCTACTTTTACTAGTTAATGTTTCTGCATTCCCTTCATATTGCTAGCCTCCTATTTCCATGGATCTTCCGAGGCTATTTACCCTTTGTGATCGTGCCGCTTAGCTGGGCGTCCATCATACCGGTGCGGTCATCTTTTTTCTGTTCCCTATAGCACCCTTTGAAGAAACAGTATGAGGGAGAGGGTCGCGTATCTGTGCTCCTCTGGCATTCTTCCTCCCTCTCTCCCCCTTCCCCAGTGATCATTCACCCATCAAATGGCATCTACATATGTCAGAAATACCCAATCACATGGCACCTAGGCAGACAAAAACACCATCTACCGCGTTTACTAAATGGATAAAAACGGTGCATGTCGATTCTGAATTTAAACTGGCCAAGGCGACGATGTTTGTTGATTACTAGACCAAGAGTATGTTTAGCTAGAAGTGATTTGCCCAAAACTGACAAAAAATTGTAAAAAACCATACCTTCGTCGAGTCGCGGTAAAATTGCTTCTATGAGCTTAGCGGATTCATAAGTATGTTTAACCATTAGGAGGATGAATCTAGCAATGGTGAATTCGAGGATGATTTCGAGGAGGAAGCGAGAGACGATGAAGCATATTCCCTATCTGTCGGTGACGATGCCTTGGTGTTCGATAACGCTGAGAGTTCTGAACAATTCCCTTCTATGCGAGATTTCGGCGCATTTGCCGGTGAAGGTGGCGAGATTGGAGACGATGAAGAAGGTAGAGGGAGATGTGGAAGCGGTTTGTGTTGGCAGCATGGGTGCATGAAGCATCAACAGGGTGGATTTTAACGAAAGCATGATGAACGCTTGCGCTTGCATGATCAGTCGGTGGTAGTGTTCCTCTAATATCTCGCTGAGATTTCCACTGTACTGGAGAGGATCTTTGATCTTTGCTGTTTTCGATCTCTTTAAATTAGGAGAGTTTGTTCAAGATGATGTCCCACCATTTTTTGGTCGAAGGCTACTTCAAAAGAGTGTAAAAAAGCCTCCAGTGACTGTTGTAAAGAAACCCAAAGCTCCTCCAAAGCAGACAGGCAAGAAGCAGACGTCAAGAGGTGAAACCATTGGCGATTACCTGAAGGACGATGATGGGGATGGTATTCCAAATTACCTGGACAAAGATCACAAACTCTACAAGGCTGAAGCCGCAAAGAGACCAGCTGCGTGTTCTAAGAAGGATGGATCTTGCAAACAGGCTAATGTATCCAAATTCAAGCCTTCTTTGAAAGACTCAGACAAAGATGGCATTCCCGACTATCTGGAAGATGAGGATGGAGATGGGATCCCGAACTATCTTGATGAGGATACTCCCGCATTTTCTAAACGCTATCAATTTTACATGAAGTTAATTAAAATGTTGGACTCTGATGGAGACAAGATTCCTGATGTGTTGGAAGTTGACTCAGACTCTGATGGTGCACCTGATTTCCTAACTGACGACGACAATGATGGAATGCTGGACTACTATGAGGACGATGATGGTGATGGAATACCGAATATGCTAGACCGTGACAGCAAGTTCTTTGTCTTGAAGGCAAAGAAGCTTCCAAAGCATGTCGATCGTGATGGAGACGGTGTTCCAGATCACCTTCAAGGTGATAAAGATGGTGATGGGATTCCTGACTACTTGGAAGATGATGATGGGGATGGAATCCCAAACTTCCTCGAAGACGACGATAACGATGGAATCCCTAACTTCATGGAAGACTCAGACGGTGACGGAATTCCAAACTACCTCGATGATGAACCTACTGTTCCGAAAAAGGTAAAGGTCAAACCGCAGCCTCCAAAAATGAATAAAAAGGGTAAAGGTGGTAAATTACGTCATGCGAAACGGCTCACCGTCGCTGACTCAGATAATGATGGAATTTCCGATCTAATGGAAGATGATGACGATGATGGCATCCCAAATTTTCTTGACGATTCGGATGGAGATGGTATTCCAAACTACATGGACAAAGACAGTCGATACTATATGAAAACTAAGGTCAAGAAGCTTGCACTTATAGATAAGGATAAGGATGGCATTCCTGATTCTTGTGCTGGCGACAGTGACCATGATGGAATTCCTGACTACCTGGAAGATGCTGACGGAGACGGCATTCCAGATTGCATTGACTTGGAAGTTGCTCATCCTCAGGTACCCAAACAAACTCAAAAGCTGGCTCGTTTTGTCGATAGTGATGGTGACGGTGTTATGGATCACCTGGAAGACGAGAATAATGATGGGATTCCGGATGCTCTTGAAGGCGATGCCAACGGTGATGGAGTTCCCGATTACTTGGAAGACGCTGATGGAGATGGGATCCCTGATTATCTTGAAGATGCTGACGGTGATGGGATCCCCGACTATCTGGATGAAGATCCAAGTATCTTCACATTGACTCACTTCAAGCAGGCAAGTCTTTCATCAAATATTGATAAGGACGGAGACGGGATTCCCGACGCCTTAAAAGCTGACTCAGATGGTGATGGTATTCCAGACTATTTGGAGGATTCTGATGGTGATGGAATCCCTGACTATCTGGAGGATCAAGACGGAGATGGCATTCCAAATTATCTTGATGCTGATGCCAGCATCGATACTGATCTTCCTATTGTTGCTTCCTCTGATGATAATGACGATGACATCGACTTCAATGATGATGTATTTCAGCAGGATACCAACAACAACGGTATTCCCGATTATCTTGAAGATTGGGATGGTGACGGTATTCCGAACTACCTCGAAGATGCAGACAACGATGGTATTCCAGATTACATGGATAAAAAGGACAATCGAAAGAAGAATAGGCCATCATGGAAGCGTTTGAAAGCGAGGAGAATGAAAGATGAAGATGGTGATGGGATTCCAGACGATCTAGAAGGTGACACTGATGGAGATGGGGTTCCTGATTATATGGAAGACCAAGATGGTGATGGGATTCCTGACTACCTAGACGATGATGTGGATGGTGATGGGGTCGATGACGATGAGGACGATGATGATGGGAATGGAGTTCCTGATTACTTGGAAGGCGATAGTGATGGAGACGGTATTCCAGATTATATGGAAGATGAGGATGGTGATGGGATTCCTGACTACTTAGATGAAGACTCCGACGGTGACGGAATCCCAGATCATTTGGAAGGTGACAACGATGGTGATGGCATTCCCGACTACCTCGAAGACTCGGATGGTGACGGTGTCCCAGACTATCTGGATGAGGATGACGATAACGATGGAATACCAGATCAGCTTGACGCTGATGTGGATGGGAATGGGATTCCTGACTATCTAGAAAAAGACTCAGATGGAGATGGAATTCCCGACTACGAAGAAGATGAAGATGGTGATGGTATTCCCGACTATCTTGACGATGATTCTGATGGAAACGGAATCCCAGATCATCTGGAGGGTGATTCAGACGGTGATGGGATTCTAGATTATATGAAGGATTCTGATGGTGATGGGATTCCTGATTATCTGGATGATGACGATGATAACGATGGGATTCCAGATACTGAGGATGATGATGATGACGGGGATGGAGTTCCAGATGATAAAGAAGACAGTGACGGTGATGGGATACCTGATTACCTCGATGATGATGATGATAATGATGGGGTCCCGGATGCCTTGGACATTGATGACAATGGTAACGGTATTCCGGATTACCTGGAAGGTGATTCGGATGGAGATGGGATTCCTGACTACAAAGAAGATGCTGATGGTGATGGAATCCCTGATTATCTAGATGATGATGACGACAATGATGGGATTCCCGATGATCTTGATGATGACGATGATGGTAACGGCATTCCTGATGATCTTGAAGGTGATTCTGATGGCGACGGCATTCCAGACTATCAGGAAGATGAGGACGGTGACGGAATCCCCGACTACCTTGATGAGGACTCTCCGACCTTTCGTGGAAAAAGGGAATCCCCGCCAGTAACTTCTGCTAAATTTTCCAAGAAACCGATAGTTGAACTTAAAAAGGGTAGGTCAGCAGTTGCTGCCCATTTTTTTATTTGAAGTAAAAAGACAGAACAGTTTTATTAATTTTTTTTTCCTCTTTTAGTGATTGACAAAAATAAGAACTGGCGTCCAGATCATTTAGAAATGAAAGATACTGACGGAGATGGAGTGATAGACCTCTATGATGAAGACGACGACAATGATGGAATTCCAGATGTTGAAGGTACTCCATATCCCTTCACTCTGCACGCACGCAGCATTGTCTGTGGAAATATGCACCCACACGCACACGCAACTCTTGGACGGTCTGCTTTCACCTGCCTGTCTGCTTCCGAGACGTGCTTTGTGATTTATTCCTCCTTGTGCACTGTACTTGTGGATAACCGTGCGCACTAATTGTACTTATTTAACTTAAGTAGCGTCTCCGTTTAATTTAGGTCGCATGACTGGTGCAGTGCACGATGTTGATGATTACCGCAGCACAGCAGCATTCAAATCAAAGCTTAAAATTTATCCTTTTAAGCAAACAATTTTTCAACTTGAGTTAGCAGTGATCTGGATAGCTTTGGAAATGATATGCTGTTACTTCTGATTTTGATCTTGGTAGACGATGATGATGACAACGATGGGATACCGGATATCTACGAGGACAAAGATGGAAATCAAATGTTGGATTATTTGGAGGCAAAGGATACTGATGGGGATGGAATACCTGATTATCTTGATGAAGATGATGACAATGATGGGATCCCTGATCATCTCGACGATGACGATGATAATGATGGTAGGGGCAAATTTTAGCTTTTCCACTTTTCTTTGCGCTTTCCATTTAAAATCACCCCGGTGCAATTCTGTTGAGCTTGAAACTTTAAGAAATTTGCTATGATCATGGATATTAGCCAAGGAGGTGAGGTATGTGCTTTGATATTACCTGATTCAATTTGTTTTGAAATATTGCAGGAATTCCAGACGATGAGGAAGATGAAAATATGAATTCTGTGCCTGACGCGATGGAAATGAAGGATTCCGATGGTGATGGTGCGTCGGTTCTTTTATTGGTTCGAATAACTTCACCCATGGAGCTTAGTGGCCTACTTGAAATCACTTAACCCTCGTGCAATTGTAGCGTTGTGCGATTTGAAATAACCCTGAACGCGTAGTCAAATCATCCCGTTACAAGCCTACTAGGGAGGTGAGAGACCGGTAGCATTGATGTTAGAGTTATATGCCACCAGTATAGAAGTCGAATCGAAGAAAACTAGATTACCTGCATGCCACTACATGTTAACTCGAGTACTCCCTCGTAGGCATCATCGATCTGCTTGACACTGACGATGACAACGACGGGATCCCTGACTATCTCGATAGTGACGATGATGGGGATGGTGTTCCTGATGATAAGGAGGATTCTGATGGGGATGGGATTCCTGACAAACAGGAGAAGACTCAACCTCCCAGAAAAATCCCACCGCCACCTACCAAGATTGGTGAGCTATCTTCACCTTTTTGCTGATTGGCTAGCGGTCTTCTGGGCCTTTTTTATTGGTTTGTTTTGCTCTGATCGATTAGCCAAGTAGCTGGTTATCGGAATCTCGCAAATGCGTTATATTACAGAAATTGGTAGAAATTTGGCTAACTTTAACATTCCAAGTTCAGTATAGAACATCACCGAGAAAAAGTTGATAACATCACTTCTGAAGTACCAAAGCCAATTTTGTTCTTGCGATCAAGTAGTGCAAAGGAAGAAAGTGATTTTATCAGCCTTTTGTTTGTGCTCGACATTATTGTACGATCTTCGCTTGTTGTGCTTGGAGACTGATCAAATAAAGTTTCACATTCATTCATTTCTGAATTGCAAATGCACTGCTGCATTGGCACTGAGGAACCAGGACACAAGTGGTAAATTAATTCCCTTTCCAATCCATGCTTCCTATCAAATATCCTTTCACAGAAAAGGTATAATGTCCTCCGGCATTTTGTGCATTTCAGTTGGGAAATCAGTGACCGCGAAACCGCCTACAACCACAAAGCCGTCAAAACCGGCCGTCGATCTGAGTAATTTTAGTGTAGCCTTATGCCCTCTACTTCCATGCATGCTCAAGGCTTCATTCTGATCGCACTTCCGTGAATTTTAGCCCCCCACACTATCACTAAGCCATCGATCAAACCCGGTAATCGCATGACCGTTGATGTAGATCATAGTTTATCTGCTATGCTCGTTAGTTCACAACTCAAAATGAATGTCTACTCTCGTTAAAAGGGGATCAGATGTTATGAATAATAGGAAAGAGACAAATTTTTCTCTCAAATCGCTTAATGTTCGAGACAAAATTAATTCTTAATTTAACTTTGCCTGAAAGGGAAGAATTTTAAATACGCGCAGAAGTGAGTTAGCGACTTTAAATTTAGTCTAAGAATCTATTATTTTAAATATCTCGGCCTCTTTTTTTCGCGGAAGAAACTCTTGCCCTATCAATTAAGGCAAATGTGGATTCGCTTTAAGTTCCTCAGTGTTCGTTGCCCCTTTTTTATTTGGTTATAATTTTAGTTTCACTTTCAGCCCCTAAAGCAAATCCCATTTGGACCTCTAAAGCACTTTTTCAGTCGCAAAATGGAATATTTAGGGCGAATCAGCCTTGGATGGCCTAAATATGCATGCCTTGATCGATCCTCTCTACACCTATGCGCCAAATGATTGGATCCGTTCAATCCTCGATGCCCTGGTGTATGATCGCTTAGGTCGTTAGTGACATTGATAACTCCTATCGAAATGAATTTGGATTTTGCAACGCGGAGGACAATTTTCCTCCCACTGATTGTCTTCAATACCGAGGTTTCTCTAAATGCGCGAATACTTGGATTGCAACACCGATCTCATCATCCCCCATCTCCAAATCTAAAAAGCCTTGTTTTGTTTTGGTCGTTTTATCAAGCACGTAACCTAAACGTCCTAGTTTGTGAATGCATTGGATCCTACTTTTGGTTAGCAGATCCCTTTATGGATTCGTTTACTGACTGAAACGAAACAACAGTTGTGATGAATCTGTCGATGTTACGAACTTGAAAATGTTGCGAAATAGCTTCATTACGAAAAGGGAAAAAGAGAGACTTATCTCTGTGAGACGTTGAGCCAATCCAGTATTACACGATCCACCTTTCTGGAACTTGATTTGCGCAGGAAATCCTTGTTCCATCTTCCCGTAGACATATGCTTTGAAAGATTGAGCCCGTGGTTGACAAAGACATAACGAAAACACGCCTTATTTCTTACAGCCAAAGTGATGAAATCGAGGAGGAAGGTGAAGAAGGCAGGAGACGATGAGGCACTGAGTAATTCCTACCTCCTATCCACCATCCGAGCGCATATTCAAATCACCCTGAGTCCAATGCTCTCAGGTTCGTTGAGTTGACGAGGGCGCCACCAGCGCCTGCTAATCAATTAATGGTAATAATAACCGCCCATGGTGCTCCAGTCTCTCCTATCGCCTTGCCTAAGCATGGCTTCGGTGTCTCCTGATGTCGGTCTAAGCAGAGATCTGCTTCGTCAGGAATGCTGCGTTGAAGGCCTGAATACCTCTTGATATTGCCACAAAAACATAGCAAATAACTAGCAGTCAAAAGCTGTCACTGTGTTGCTACTGAAACAGCGTGAATCAATATAGCAGTGTCCATTGCTGTTTTTCTCTTAATTAATCTTACAAAATGCGTAATTATGGAGACTACATCTTCCTCTTCTAAGAAAATCCTTGAAAGTTTGTCCAAAAAATGGCAGATGCTCATGGTTTCTACTGAACTCTATTTCACTAAGTGTACGGAGTCTTAAAATACTTTCGCCTTTCCCCTTTCAGTGGATGTAGATGTCAATCAATTGTTGCATCATCCACTAAAAATAAAACTGGAGGTTTTGACGCGCTGATCTTAAATGGCTTTGGTCAAAATTATCTAAAAGGTTTTGTAACCAAGACTAAAATATCTACTCAACGTGATGCGCCTATCTTTGAATGATTTATCACCGACGTTTGTTTAAGCAGGACACTCTTATCACCCCCTTTGAATTTGATATCACAGCTCCTTCATCGAGTCAAACTCGATGCATAAGGTGAGCAGACTTGAATCACGTCCATCAGACAGGGCTGCCAATTCGTGAGGTCTGACTGGTGCAAAACCGTCTGCTCCATGAGGTAGGCATATTCAATCATCTGTAGAACTTACTACAAGTCGTTGCAGGGAAGTGCATTAAAAACAGCACACATCTTGGCTGCCTTGTGCACATTTGAGGCTCTTAGACAAAAGGTTGTAGGTTGAATGGCGACCCCTTAATGCTGCCAAAGTGGTAGCACTTAACTTTTGGCTTTCCTGTTTTCTTTGTCCGGGTAGTTCGAGACTAATTGGACGTTTTGCTGCCGTGCGGCCCTCGTTAGGGCGTAAATCCCTCCAAAATTGCATAAAATTCTGGCGCTTTTTTGTTTTGTTGCCTTGCAAGGCCCTTATCCTTTGATTTTTATGTTTTCGACCAAGGGAAGAGACGTATATTTCTATCTTTGATAGTGACCATGGTACTCCATTTTTAGGATATGTTAAGTCATCTTCGTTTTGACGCTGTGCTTGATCCAGTCAAAATCCCGCCTCTTTTGAGGAGCCTCGGTGGCCTATTTATACCCTGTTAGAGTTCCCTTCACCCGCATGTCATTATGCACGAACAATGACCAAATCTAATTGACTAGAAAGCGCAATATTTGTACACTCGTTTTCTTTCAGAGAAAGGGCCGGCGAAGAAGCGACCAGTACTTGACAGTGACAGTGATGATGACGAGGTAAAATCGGTTTTTGGGAAAGCTCCGAAACCAAAGAGAAAGACACCTGCGTACTCCGACGAAAATGAGGAGTCCTCGAAGCCCTCAGTCCTACGACAGGTTGTGCAGAGCGTGCTTCGACGCATGGAAGCCATATTTGGTGTGGACGAGTAGATCAGCACTCTCCTGTGCTTTAGGTGTAGCCGGCCTCCTCGTAGCGCGAGGAGGCACATTTCCCGCTCATCTTTCGCTCAAAATGCACACACGTGACATTCTGCCGCCATTATGGATACTACACTTAACCGAAGAGCTGTAGTTTGTTCCCTTTCTCACTCTTCACATATTTGTGTATGATACTAGGAGTGAGACTTTAACATCCACTTTTAGTTGACCAACTCTTACGTTCGCCTTTCGAATTCACTTTACCTCCCACGTATGTGCGTGCGTCTGTGTATCGTCTTCAATTACTCATACTCCAACAAACCCCTGTGACTTATTCCCTCCACCCATTTCTTCTCGTTGCTCTGCCTCTCATGCCGTTTTGCTGGTTTCTAAGTGATATCTGGTGAAGCGATTTACAAACGAAGACCGGACGAACTGTCACAGCGGAGGGTGCTAAAATATATAACTCATTTGTATGGAGTCTTCCATTTTCACGCAGTGCTTTCACGATAATATCGGATGTACTTACGTATCCTACTTCAGTTTTCTTGCAGTTCGTCCTGTTTTTTAGTTTAAATCTAAACTTGGTTGGATCCTACTATTTCATTTTCTCACGAGAAGCTGCCATGAGTATTTCGAGCTTTCTTTCCGAGTGACTCTCGGGTGCGTAGGGCTAGGAGATCGCTCTGAGAGAGGTCACAAGCGTAGCTAAAAACGTGAGAGTAGATACCTACCTTTGCCGTGTGGTCTACCCTCCTCTGGACCGGGGTTCACCCAGTTTTCATTGCCGCGAGAGATCTTTGAACTTTGTGAATGGCTGTAAGACTTTAAACAGCTTAAGCACCCTTGCACTCCGGTGTTGTTGTGGAAAATTTGCTCAAGGTAAGATGACGTTTACGAGCTCATCACCCCTCTCCCGCCCCTTCTTCCTCTGTTGTCGTTAGATCACCTGTTTGAGGGACACCCAACATCCTGCACCACTTTCACTGGATAATGCGATTCAATGCTTCCAACTAGTTGCGATTTCCGAACTCGAGACCGTAGCAAATTTTGACCATTGAGGCGGTTTTGACAGCCCCTTCCGTCATGTGTCTCTGCAAACGCATCCACTCATGCCCACTTTCGCTTTCCAAGGACTTAGCGCAGTATCCGAGAGCTTCAGCCAACCGCCATCTTTTTGCAACGGTTTTGCTTACGCGGTATGTTGATGCCCGAGTTCCACTGCTGGTTGGCTGAGCTCGAAGATTAATGATTTAAGTGGTACGACAAAAACTGACAGCAGAAACGCGAGAGAATCAAAAAGTCTGCACACAACCTGGTCGCAACAACCCGCCCTCCCGACGCAGGAGACATAAATAAAACCAGCAGATCAACATCTGCAACAGCTACTTACAAAGTTAATTAAGTAGGTTACAGAGGAGCGCGCGCGTACACATTGGTTCAGGCAAGGAGGACACACACAAAAGCGACAGGAGTAGAAGTTGAAGAGTGGAGTCAGGAAAAGGTGAAAGGGTAAGGGAGTGGAATGTAGGGGACGGGGAGGGAGAGGAAGGAGCCGGTCTACGTGACAAGGACTCCGGAGGAAGCGGAGGCTGAGGAAGCACCGCCACCACCCTTTTCACCACTGCCGCTGCCACTGGTACCAGTGCCAGCACTACCATTGTCAACAGGGTCCTCACCAGCCAATCGGATCTTGTGTTCCTCCTTGTAGGCCTGCAGTTCCACTCCCTTCTCGTCGAACTGACGTCGCAGAACCTCTAGAGCCTCAGCCATCTATGGAGAAGGAAAAAAATAATTAAATAAGCCTCAAACCAAACAATATTTAATGAGGGAACGAGATTCTTCAAACTTTAAAAGCGAATCAAAGCATGGAATATCAGATCCCACGTCGAATACAACACCAAACCTCAGGGCGATTACTTTCAAGGTGGCTTGAGACCTCATTATTTTCCAACCATTTCATCTGGACTATTATCATCGAATGACAATAAAGTCCAGTCTAACGATTTGTTCTTCACACCTTTCACCTTAGAAAAGTGCGTCGGCCCTAGATTATCTGCTAACTGTCTTGTGATAACAAATGGCATTTGTATTCCGGTACTCAACGAACATACTCTCTCCCCAAAAGAATATGATCGCTTTGCATGTGCGTGTGTGTACATATGGTGGCCTGCAGGCAGAGTCGTTCACTTCTTAAAGTTCAAACGACAATTGCGACTGCAACTTATTCATCTACCAGCTTACTCAGTACGATAAGACTCGAAAATGTGCGAGAAAAAGGCCCCTTTTGGGCCTGTCAAATGGAAGAAAGTTCACTCATGAATGATGTAAAACTTTCTCGTGCGATCACATACCCCACTTTGAGGGGAGATAGGCACGGCCAAAAGTTCGTATGGCCTTGAAAGCATTTCTCCAAGGCCTAAACGAAGCTGGTCACCTTAGCTCTGCCATTAGACAAACACAAGTTCAATTGACTCGATAAATGGGAAGGAAAAGTAAAGTTGGAATGGTGGCGGCTTCCAAAAACGAAAAAGCTATGCGAAATGTGAAATTCGGAGCAAGTTGTCATCAATTCAGGGGAGAATTAACAGGTCGCAATGTCTCGAAAGCCCACGAGCCTATTTTATCACCCAAAATGAGGGAATTAAAAGCGAAGTGGTTTATATCTCCCCTAACGTCCATTTAATAGCAAAATTGCCTGCGCGGAAGGGCTTAATTTTGAAGCGCCAACGGCCACATCACGTTTTGAGGCCATTAAACTGAGTTCATTTAGATAGTTCAAAAAATGCAGACAAAAACAGTCCGAGAGTGAAGAAACAATCTAATGATTAGTAAGCGAAACAAGCACATTGATTTGAACCTTAGGAAAGCTCTAAAGGGTGGTAAGAGGTGCGTGGGATGATCCAGGCCGCAAATGATTAATTAACCACGGGTAAAATCTCACGATCTAAAGTTGAACAATTGACACGAAAAGGTGTAAATCCGCATCTTCAATACTACGTTAGAACTAAGTCACAATTAAAAATTTCAGTTCCCGCCATGAAAATTCGCCCAACATAAAAAATCTAGCAAACTCCGTTATTTATCGCGTCATTCGTTTGGGAAAAACGTCAAGAAGCATTCCAAGACTAAGTATTCAAAGAGCTAAAAAATCCTTTTGAAGGAAACGCCTTTAAAAGTGTAACCCTTCAACACCTAACGAATAAAACAAAAAAAGCCAATTGATTATGGGAAAAATTCACGTCCAGAAGTAAGGAAATAAAACACGCTAATGTGGTTTCATTTCAAGGGAGAAGCACGGATAGTTGAAAAGCAATTTTCGAAAGTTATCATATAAAAAACACGACTTTCAACTGCGATTATATTGTGGAGAAAACATATTGATAGCATATTGATTCTCAAGTGATTTAATTGCTTGCCCAAACAGGATAAAGTATGGCCCTGGCAGAGAAAATTATTTCCAATTTCTCGGATCCAGAAGGCAACGGAAAAGAGCAGTTAACATGGAGCGGAAGTGCGAATTTATGCGTGGGAGGTGGGATGAACTTTCGCAAATGCAAAAAGGCGGAGCTAATCACCCCATTCGCACACAATACATCACACTACACTAAATGTTCTTCCTTGTCACTGGTTAGTACGCCTGCTCGTCTACGAAACTAATTGCGTCGCAGATGAAAAAAGGCTACTGATGATTCGGTCAAAATGACTCATTTCCAACAAACAGACTAGAGAGAAGTCAGAATCACATTAATTCTGCGAAGTCTAAAATGATGGAAACGTGTGAGACATAGTACACGGTTTGAAGGGGTTTCGTGCCTGTGTAAAAAAACGTTAACAAGAAAAAATTGAGGAAACAGCAAAAACGGAGGGAACGCGGTCACAAGAAGCTAACTATAAGAGAACGTGAAGTGACGACCAAACAATTGGAGCACATCTGACTGCCCAAACTAAAATGCCGGCTTAGTTGAGACAACGGCAGACTTTGTTAACTGAGACACAGGGGAATCCAAAAACATCCCAACCAATAACATTGATCGGATTACTGGTGCTTCTGACCACAAAAAGCAACCGTCAATTCAAATGAAGGAGGGCAAATCCTCAGACAAAAAACAATGAATTCTGCGATTTTAATGTATGTGAGAATGACGGCAATTAAAAAAAATAGACTTAGATAGGGTAACCAGCACTAAAAAGTTCCTTAGATGGTCAATTCGTTACGAGAAAACATATAAATAGCATGCATTAAGCTGTGATATTTTCGCCAAAGACAAGGCCACTATGAGTTTAGAAGCCCACAAATTCGTGCAAACTGGCCACATATATATATATGTGTGTGTGCCTAAAGCACAAGAAGTAAGATGCTGGCTTTTAATTCACTTATGGCACCACCACTCTTCTTGGAAGAATTATGGGCAGTTATAAATCCACAATACTTAAAAACAAGAACAAAATACGGACTTGTCATGGAGTAAATATGAATTCAAGGAAAGATTCTTGAGAACCACCTTGACAGATGCCATAGATCAAACTAGAAGTGACTAGAACTTGAGCCCAAAAATAATGCCCAGTGATGCTTAAGCCTGGAGCAATAAATTGTGCTTCCGATTATAATTCGTTCAGATGAAAATTAAAATCTGATGGACCATGAAAATGGTACCCATCAAGGTAACGGCTAGCGAGAAGACAGAACACAAAACTCAAGACCACCGTCTCGTTGGGAGATGATGGCATTTCAGAACAAAACGTATTGCCAATACTTACAATGTGAAAAAAACTTGCAGGACTGGAGCAAAGAGGCCCCTACAAGAATCGGGTTTACAACATCCTGGCGATCCACCAACATTTCCGTTGAGACGTGATTCAACAGTCGCCAAGCCATGCCAGATTATTTGGAAACTTCTACAGACAAAAAGGCAAGGTGTGCCTACGCTCCACACCTCTATGGGTCGCGCAAAGAATGAATAATGTTCCACATCAACTTAAAAAACCTAGCGAATCTCACAAATAGAGCCCAAAACGGAGCCAACAGTTACGGAAAAAATTTAGTTTTGCAGTAATAATAAGTCCAAATCTCTTACTTGAAGAACTATAATGCTTCATAGATTTTGACTACAACATTATAGTGGGCAAAGTGGACTTGCCTTCTTTTCATTTGCCACAAGTGCAGGAAGGACATGTTTGACCTGACGCTCAACAAGTACGCCATCGATCAATCGGAAGCATTTGCGCTCGGGATCGACATTCTTTAACACCTTGATGACCATACTACAAGGGAACATAATCATTAAAAATACTTAAATAAAATACTTGCAAAAGCGGTGATAAATTCTGATAGCGTTTATGCTGCGGAACTGCCGATTTGCAGGTAAAAGGGCAGATATAGGAGCAGACGAAAAAGTGCCTTTAAAAGAAATTGGGAGAAACATAAAAGAACCGGACATCGGTCCATTTAATACAACTGAAATTTTATCAAGTCAAACAGGTTTTCATTCATCAAATATTTAAAAAATATGAGAAAATTAGAAAAGGTCTTTTTGAAAACCTCTTTGGTCTTTGAAAAAAGTGCTGATCAAGCTGAAGGACAAATAGCACTGCATTGATGACATACCCATACGATAACTTGTATCAAGATAGTGTCATATCATATAGCTGTTCACATACTTATGCTCTCTTTGGTCCATTTCGAGCCCAGTGATCTTGTTAGCTATCGCTCTTTGCTCATAACGCAGCTTCTGAAACCCCTCAACTATCTGCTCTTCACTCAGCGGCTTGGTCTTTTCTGCAGGAGCACACATCTCGCTCTGACATCAATGCACACAAACGCTCATATATGTACCGGGACTGGATTGGTCTATGAAAAGCCATGGTTTCAGCCTTTTACAAGAGTGTAAAAGCGTATGATAACAAAATTTTAAAAAATTGAAACTAGGCCAATGGTAATCATAAATAATAGCCATTGTAAACATCAGTTATTCTATCCTCAAAATTACCGATTAAATCTATCGTGGAATTAATTAAATTTGGCAAAATATAAGCCCCTTACTAAGTCTGAACCTGTTGAACTGCTCATTATCCACAATTACTGTGACAAACTAAACTAGTAGTAACTAAATTGAAAACATGTATGGCCAATGTAGCTTTCGAGGCAAACTTGAAGGCAAAAGAAGGCAGAATATCAGGGTAGAATATACATATACATTCAACGGACAGAGGGAAATAAGCTGCTGGCATGGCTCGGAGACCGGCCTACGCAGCTAGGGCAATATGGCCACCTCGACTAAACCGGCAGTTCCAACAAACAAAGTACTACATTGCCCCTCTCCTCTTTCGAGCGTCGTCCCCGACGCGCCCCTTGGTACACCTCCCGCGTCAGCCATCACAACATACTCAGTGCTGCAAGAAGCACCCACGAGCTAACATTGCCAATCGCCTACACTCGACGCGATTGAGGCGATGCTTGACACCAACGTCAGTGATCCCTCTTGACAGTGCATTGCACTTCGAGTTTCGTTTGGCTTGGAAACAAAGTTCAAAATAAGTGGTTCTGTCGATTATCAGTATGTCCGTAGGAAGGCGTTAGCACGCCGATCTCCTTAAGCAAGTACAATAGGGGTAATCTTCGAAACGAAACTTTCCAGATGGTTCATGGCTAGTGTCGCTTCAGTTGTTGATAGTTTTCTTGTAGAACACGGAGAAGGGGTAGATGCCGGAAGTGGACGGAAGTAGCGTCCCGAGGCTCCCTCGAAGGCGAAAGAAGGCAGAATGCTAGGGTAGAATATATATATATTCACCGGACAGAGGGAAATGGGCTGCTGGCATAGCCCGGAGGCCAGCGCACGCGGCTAGGGCAGTACGGCCACCTCTGTGTCCTTGACCAAACCGGTAGTTCCAACAAACAAAGTACTACACCAACAAACAAAGTACTACACCTAATATCATTTATGTGGGCTTTATACAAGCTCTCAGTGTTAGCTTGTAAAACTGTAGTGGGGTCTAGATTGTGGATCTATAGGGTTGTTGTAGTACCTTGTTTGTTTGAGCTACGGGTTTTGTTCAGTGTCACAGAGGTGGCCATATTGCCCTATCTGCGTGGGCTAAAGGAAGTCATAGAGATATAGTTGTGCTCTCAACATGACCAAAAGGCTACTTTACACGACGACGGTACAATGGGCATAACACGAATTGGTCATTTACCAAAACCCAGAGTGGCACAACAGAAGAACTATACCAGACGTAGGAAGGAATTACCGTATAATCTTTCACTTCCTTTTGAATTCTCATGACCTTACACTTAAGCACATGTCTAAATTTACTTCTATCACACCCACTAAGTAGGATGCTACAAATCACTTACTTTTCGGCGTGGTCACCACATGCAATTGTTTTCATATGTCTTGAATTATTTAAACCTCTAGTCGTTGCCATTGCTGCCTTCATTGTTGTAATTGCAGGAATTTCTTCATTTCACTCCACTTCCCTGCGACCACCTCAAGTACAAGAAGGATAATTGTTCTGAGACATCAATAGTGTCCCGACACACTCTTAAAGGCTAAAGAAGACAAAATATTAAGGCGGAAGATATATATTATGCAAACAGAGGGAATGAGGCTGCTGGAATGGTTCAAAGGCCAGCCCATGTGGATGGGACCATATTACCACCTCTGTCCGAGACAGAAACCGGCAGTCCAAACGGAGAACTTATAGAGTATCTGTAATGCTTTGCTTGTTTGGTCGCTGGCTTCGGTTGCTAAATTAAGTGGAAATATTTTCCTAGCTTCCGAGTAATGCTCGTAGCCCTATTCCCTCCGTTTATCTAACATATGCATTCTGCCCTGGGTATTGTGTCTTATTTTGCCTTCAAGGACATCTTGAGATGTCACAGCACCAATATAGATTTAAAGAATGCCCCCCTATTTGCGTCGCGTTTGTTTTGGTGTCAGTTAGCCTTTATTTAAATTGACTGTAGTACTTTTTTTGTTGGAACTACCGGTTTGGTCGAGGACACAGAGGTGGCCGTACTGCCCTAGCCGCGTGCGCTGGCCTCCGGGCTATGCCAGCAGCCCATTTCCCTCTGTCCGGTGAATATATATATATTCTACCCTAGCATTCTGCCTTCTTTCGCCTTCGAGGGAGCCTCGGGACGCTACTTCCGTCCACTTCCGGCATCTACCCCTTCTCCGTGTTCTACAAGAAAACTATCAACAACTGAAGCGACACTAGCCATGAACCATCTGGAAAGTTTCGTTTCGAAGATTACCCCTATTGTACTTGCTTAAGGAGATCGGCGTGCTAACGCCTTCCTACGGACATACTGATAATCGACAGAACCACTTATTTTGAACTTTGTTTCCAAGCCAAACGAAACTCGAAGTGCAATGCACTGTCAAGAGGGATCACTGACGTTGGTGTCAAGCATCGCCTCAATCGCGTCGAGTGTAGGCGATTGGCAATGTTAGCTCGTGGGTGCTTCTTGCAGCACTGAGTATGTTGTGATGGCTGACGCGGGAGGTGTACCAAGGGGCGCGTCGGGGACGACGCTCGAAAGAGGAGAGGGGCAATGTAGTACTTTGTTTGTTGGAACTGCCGGTTTAGTCGAGGTGGCCATATTGCCCTAGCTGCGTAGGCCGGTCTCCGAGCCATGCCAGCAGCTTATTTCCCTCTGTCCGTTGAATG
This sequence comes from Taenia hydatigena, assembly GCA_036345935.2. NCBI lineage: Eukaryota > Metazoa > Platyhelminthes > Cestoda > Cyclophyllidea > Taeniidae > Taenia > Taenia hydatigena. The sequence goes on along the minus strand of JADWOT020000005.1, from coordinate 19,900,032 downwards.
TATGTAGAGGGTTCTTCCTCTCCCTCCTGGTTACCCTTGATAGTAGAAATCTGCGTACGTTTCGACATCTTTAATGTATATGGAGTGATAGATACAGCTAGGCGAGTTATGGGATTCAGGCCGAGGATGTGTCACGCTCCAGCGAGTCTCCCCGCTGACCCGTCACGTGGTTCCAATTGACTTCCCGCCTCTGGCCTGCAAAGTGCATTTAAAGAATTAAGTATTACATGTATATGTATATTCTACCCTGATATTCCGCCTTCTTTTGCCTCCAAGGTTGCCTCGAAAGCTGCATTAGAATTTTTACACCGGCGCAAAATTTGTTGTGCTATTCCTTGCGGTCAATTACGACGATAGTGTTCAAATAAGTTTAAAAAGCATCATAACTACAATTTCTATCATACAAGCCTCTTATCTGAATTACAATTAGCATTTAAAAATAAAATATTGCGTTTGTTTTTGTGCTTGAAATGTTATGACATCAAATAGCTTCCTTTTATTGTGCTCTGCACAATTTTCCTGTTTTAGTACGTTGAGTTCCCGCCAGACTTGTTTTTGTGTAGGCGGTCTTGTAGCTCTGGGCATGTTTTATTCGAATGATCTTCTGTCATTAAAGAAGGGGCGTTTTGGAGTTTTGTGGTAAACATTTGTTATTTATTATTTTTTTCGAGGTTGGCAGCCACACGTGGTCTCACACGCGTGAATAAGCGTGATTTGCTCGCAGTCGATATTGTGAGCTCATGGTATTGCGAGTCAAACATCGTCATTTTTTGCTTAGTTCTGAACTGATGGATTACGTCAATGGCTCTAAAGGGTCCCGGTTGTCTTTATACCTTTCAGCACAACTAATGTATGGTTTATGCAGAGTCTACGTGGAAAAAGTCTGCATCGTTCTACGTAAGTGATTGGATTTTCAAACGTCGCTCTGTGCTCTTGTAACGCGTCCGTCGGCAATTTTCTACTTGCATATAACCTCTTTTGGCATTTACATAGTAATTTTCAATAACAGGTGATGCAAATGATCTGTATTCTCGGGCGTTGGTAACTTTCCGACCGCATTCTGTACAAATAGACGACGTTCGGTAAACGTCGGTTGTTTTTCCTGTTAAAACGCCGGTTACACTGTTTCGCAGAGTGCAATGCTTTAAATAAGCCGCTACTACTCATATCTTGTCCCTTTTTCGTTTGGTTGTAGCAAATCAAGAAATAGATCGCGATGCGATGTCGATATTGAACTTCCACTTGCATCAAACGATGATTTCGGCTCGTTCAATCTTCTTGGACAACTGGTGGCCTCACAACCCGATTTTGAGATAGTTAGTTGAGTTTTCGATTGATTGCCTTGTAGTCTATGCCCAGTTTGGATAATTCATTCTCTTTGCAAGCAAGACTGGAGGATATAACCCTTATTGACGCAGCCACTACACCAAGAGTAAGTTAGATTTACCTAACAGTTACGGCTCTCAGGTCGAATCTGGTCTTGTGTTCGGCGAAGACTTTCAAACGGAACTCCTATCCGATCTCTTGGGTGATAACGCTTCTGCATCAGCCGAAGCTGTCTTTGGGTTATTTCGAGATTCCGCCGGAAGTAACATGTAATTTTCTTCTTTTGAGTCACCACTCTGAGGACCTCATCCCGTCATTATATCCCTGTATTTTTAGACGACGATCTGTGTTAGACTTGAGTTCCGACGATAAAGAGAAGTATGATGATTTTTTATTACTTCTATTCCTGTACATAGTCGAATCAGTGTTGAGGATCTCCTTCCGCACGAAGGTACTTTGGAATCTTCACAATCTCGTCGCAAGCGCACACGACAGTCATCGGTTTATGAGTAGGTTATCTGACTCATTTGCGCAACTCGCACCGTCATGTGTTTTTTGTCACAGACTCGATAATATCGACGAGCAGTCGAAACGGGAGGAGAATCAGATCCCTCCGAGTGGGTAAGTTCTTTCCTCCTCTGATGACAACGGAGTGCATTAGACGGTCGATTTGACGCTATTTTTACTCTTTATTATCGATCAACCGTTTGAAAGTAACCAATATTTGTCTGAGGATAATTCCTTTGTCTCGTTCTTCCTACTTCGGGTTTCAGAGTTGAAGTATCCACCTTCATGGAGGCTGAAGCTCTTCACATTTCTGCGTAGGTTTTCCTTTTCACCCAGACAAGAATATTTTTGTTGTCACTAAGTTTTCTTAGTTGCTATTGGTTCCCCCCGATAGGACATGTAGAAATTCGGTTTTAGTGATGTACAGGAGTGTTGTTGCATTGTTAGCATGAACTCGGCTTAATTGGAGAGTGAGAAGATTCTCTGTCGCATTATTTACAATGTCACGAAATGTCTGTCTAGAAAGAGTAAAGGTAATTGACTTGGCTCTGACTTCGAAACCCTTTTGGATTATCCGTGCTCTATATCAGGGCGATACTGTTTTTTACCCATTCTTCGTTTTTTGCAGACCTCAAATGCTCACGATTTGCCAAGATGACTCTTCTACGGCGAGGTTTGTTTTTCGTTTTTCCGATTCGGGAAATGGGTTACTGGTTTCGTTAGGAACTAGGCCCTGGAAACTCGGGCGTTCCCTGCTTTTTTCCTTCTGGATTTCCGCAATCATATGTTGTCCGCCTTTTCAGGGTTCGAATTTCCGAAATTGGTGCCACTGCACCTGCCACCGAAGTGTAAGTTTGCGATTTTTCCTATTATTGACATCTGTGTGGGTTGGTAATATGTGGCCGCCTTCTTTGGCTTGATTTTGAGGTTGCTTGCATTTGTTAATCCGGATTCTGTTGAATGCAATTCTTAAAGCCATTCGGAGACAAAAACTGCGGGAAAGTACTGATACATGTGCTTGTTATTTGAGTCAACTGGTAAGCTTCCAATGACGCTGATGACTTTTTTCGGTGAGCTGGTTTTTTTTTGGGAGGATGATGATGTTAGGTGTCTCGCAATTCCTCACCCCGAACCGAGCTTTAAAATCGCTTTCAGCCAGTTATCATCTTGTAGAGATCACTGTCTTACCACTTGTAGCAAGTCTAAAAGTGATTTTAATTGCAACCACGGAGTTAGCGGTGATTCCATTGTTTAAAATGAGGTCCCTTTTTTTAATCCTGAGTCTGTCCACGGTTAGTCTGGTTTAACCATTCCGTATATTTCTTGAGAATTCTCTCCTAAACAAAATCACTTTGTCTACCCACCCGTTTTGGGGTGAGGACCTCTTTCCCTTTCACCGCGCCCGAAATCAGCTTCTCTTGCTAGTCTTTAAGGAGGGACAGGCTGTTTTTTGATGCACCACTATCAAAAGAGAAATAAAGGGGAACAGCCTTGGTAATCGCCTTTGCTGAAAACGACTTAATTATCGTAAAACTCCCTTAAAATCCTATGCACAGATGGTCAAAACGATTTTGGAAATCGTACCAGGTTTTGCGAGATTGTGAAATCAACTTTTGATACTTTTTTGGGTGATTAATCGACATTTTAGTGAAGTATGTCAAACAACTGCAGAAAAAGCATTGTACAGTCTTCGATTTGTCATGCTCCGATTGTCCATTGCATTACAAGGCGGTATGGTGCTTTTTGCTGTGCCCTTGATTACTATCGTCCCCGTGTCATCGATTTCCACTTGGGCGTAACCAATGTCTTAAGTTTGTCTGTCTTTTGAAGTCTATTTATTGCGAATGCAAAGCGGTTGGAGGGGATATGCCTCCAGTAATGAATTACCGATTGGTCAATGCATCGGTTTTGGCGGGATTCTTAAGTCGGTACTATGAGTGTCTACGTGCCATCGTCAGTTGAAAATAAATCTAAACCCAAATGAGAAGGGCGATTTATGTCACAATCCCAACACGCAAGTGTTACCTAAATCAATCTGTTTCCAATTTTACAAATTTTGTGGAAAATGCACCTCTTTACATCTATTGCCGAATAATTTGCGGCAAAAGAGTTTTGTTTTCACAAGGGTAGAGTAATTGGGCTACTGACTCACCAACCGCTACGTACCTTTACAAGGTTGTGGTTGCCCTGCGTGTATGCGTGTGGTGCACTCCAGGTGGGCGACCAGTTTCACTAGCAATGGGCTGAGGTCTCTCCATCCATTTACGCGACACTATACGCCGGGAGGTGAGAAAACCCCCTTAGAAACGGTCAGGGACCATGGGGTCAGAAAATGAAGTTGTATTCTACCGCGCCATCGCAAAACCCCATTTCACTGTTTTATTCTGGGATTGAGAAGGAAAAAAGCACTGTCCGACTTCGTTGTTGTCCTCTGTACCCCCTGATGGCATTTCTTCAAGCTCTAAGGGAACATTATCACCTTGACATTAACGTTGCATAACCAAGTGATCACATGGGAGACAATGCAGGCGACGGGAAAACCGAAGTGAGGTAGGAAGGGAGGTAATTGTCAGCGATCAGAACTCCCAGACTTTTGCTTCGCACAATGCGTATTTTCTGTTTGACGGGTTCTGCAGAGGTGATGGGATTGAGCATTTCCCATTCTTTTTCACCTTACACTGGACCCAAAATTGACTTCTGCTTACTTTTCCTAGAGGTCTGATCGTTGGGCAGCTGTCCTCTCTCATCATAAGCAACATTAGACACTGCCCTTTGAGGCGTATCTATTGTTAGTAAAATCCCACGCTTGGGTAGATCCCCCTCCCCCCATCAGGAATGCTAAATTTGGTGCCCTGTGATCTAGAAACGTTTGTCTTTTCAACCCTCATGGTTAGCTTACCGAATTTCCCTTTGGCAGTCACTTTAGATTGAGGCCCTTAGGAGTGATTGATGTGTACCATGATTACGGTGGCATCGAATCCGCTATCGCACAAGTGCCCTTGATGTTTGTTTGGATTAGATAGTGACATTGTTTTTTTTCTGGCTACTTTAAAAGTGCACCTTATTTGGGTGTTTGTTTTGTCTGTATATCGATTGTCGGTCTTTTCGCAACGAAGAATGAAATGTTTGTTTTTGGTGTCCAGGGCCGCCCTTTTTGGAACCTCTTTGTAGTAGATGATACCGGTGTTTATGGTTTCGTGGGCGGGTTTCCGTTCGCACGACCGTCACAATGATAGGCTTGCCTAGCAGAAAGGCTTTTTGCCTACTTTTCATGTTTTGAAGAGGTCTAAATTTATTGGGTAGCGCAATGGAAGGTTTTTTCTTTTGTGTTTTAGATGCCAATCTCAAGGGGAAACTGCTAAAACTCCACCAGTGGTGGCAGGGTGAGTAGATGAATCTTTTTTTTCGTACTCCCACACTTCATCTTCCACCTTATTGTTCTGCTTTTTGGCCCAAGCAAAATGCAATTCGTGAGAATCTTTAACATTCTCTTTTTAATCTCATATCCTTTCAGGACTTGTTTTTTCAGCACTCCCTCACCAACACATCTACAATTTCATTGATAGTCAGAAGGTGGTTTCTGGATGCGTTAACACTGAATGGATCATGGCCATAGCCAGCCTTTAAGCTGCTCACCCAAGTTCCTTTTATTCTTTACCTCTGGAATCCCAATTCTACTGGTGCTAAGCTCATGTTATCTGAAACGGTGGGGAGTTTGTTTTCTTAACTCGAACTTTGCTTTTCCGGCATTCGGATTCACCTTCTAACATTGGGGGTCTGCAAAGGTGATGGAGACGAGTCTTCCGGTTTCACCTAACGGCAGATCAAATGTTGATCTCTCCTAGGCTTGGCCTTCTCGGTAGTCAGTTTATTGCACTTCGATCAGGTTTCATTTGTGGATAGGAGATGTGTAATTGAGTAGGTACAATATCTTCACATGACTCCCGTGGATAGCTTATTTTGTAGAAATCGACTTAACGCATTTAATCACCTTACATCATACTAGTTTTCAGATTTGGTTCTTTAGTCCATAGTAGGGTACCGACGCTCTGTACTTCAACGGAACTCTGCAATGCATGCCGACTGTCATCTCAAAGTTGTACTCTTTTAATTCTCTTTGGAAAGGTAGCATTCAGTTAATCTGATCAACCTATGGTAGGGGATATATATCAAAAACTCATTTCACCTTGCAAACTTCCGGCTTTCATGGATTCTGGATATGAAATTTAGGTACTGGTCGTTCTCTCCCAGGGGTTCAACGGAGGTGATGGGGTTAATTGCCCTCCCTTGTGCTCACCCTGCATTGAACCCAAAATTAATTTATTCTGTGCTTGTTGTCACCCCGTGGAGGGCAGATGCTGTACGACTGTCCCCCTTTTCCTGCGAGCAACATTTCTTTGTAAATAAATGTCTATTTTTTGTTAAAAATCCATCGGCTTCATGTCCTTTTGCCCCTTTACAGGGGTCAAGTTCCTGGGGCTGCCTCGACAAAATCACCCACACATGAGGGGTGAGTTTATTAGCAAATCCATGCTGATGTAAATCCTTAGGAATTACGAACCCAAGCATTATTTTCCTTGCTCCTTCAGTCTCCAACCCAATGAGGGTGCTTTTCAAGGTACCAGTCCAAAGCGTCGGCGTGCGTATGCTGAGGTTGACGCCAAAGACATGTCAATTCATAACGCATCCCTTGACCTCGGGTGTCCACGACCTTGTGCTGCCTCTTCAGCCGTCAAGTGCGTCATGTTTTATCGGCTTTTTTGACCAGCAATTATTCTTTTTGCCTTTTTCATTTTACGAATCCTACGTCGAGGTGAAAGGTCAAATAATAGGTCATTGTTAATGGCGAGGTCAGGTTGACTACGCCGCTGCCAGTCTCAAAGTAGTGATTGGCTTGAGAACCCTGTCCTCTCCTCAAGGTCAGCTTCTGATATGGATATTTTTCCTTGAGGGCTATATTATTTACACGATAGTTCCCATTTATCACAAGCAACCGCCGATTTAGCAAGCAGTTTGAATAATTGTTCAATGTTAGTCAACGTTCGGACTGCGAATAAAGGCTACATAATTCCCTCACGATGTCATCCATAAAGCTCAGTAGCTAGCCCTTCCTTTGTTGTAAGGATCCCAATTGAGAATGGGCCTATATGGGATGTTAACGGATAAGCCTGCGAATCTCGCCCTTCTAGGGTGCTTCTCACCTTAAATAGCGGGAGCAGACAATTCGTAACTGAACTACTATCCCCTCAAGAGGCTGTTAAAATGACATTCACCCTACACAAGACCCAAGGGGTCACACATTTTTAAAAGGGACACTACACGCAGCTCCATAATTGACGCTTCCAAGCCCGCTGTCGCTTCAATTGTTAGCTTTCTTGTGGATCACGGGATTAGGATGATCGCCAAATATGTGGCTTCAATAAGCCCTCTTTTGGCTGTCTACAGATTTCCCAATTGGGGGACAGTTTTCCTCTTGCTCTGACATTTGTGCATGATGTTTTTGTCATCAAAACTATTCACAAGGTTCTAGATGTACAGGTATGGTATATTTTTTAGCAAGATTCTGATAAATTAAACCTTTTGCCCATCGAGATATGGTGATTATAATCTATAGGAAGTGAAGATCATGCGCGGTCACATGCTTAATTGAAGATAACTATTGCCCCCTTTCTGAAAATACATGCTCATTGTAAGTTTAAAAGTTCTGGAATGCCTTGAGCATCTCGCAGTCACTAAAGAAGTCACCAACAAATTGGCATTTACTTTCGACTAGGTCAAAACCGCCACAGGTGACCATGGGGGCTCTTCACCTCTCCCAGCTGTTCGCTCCAGATGCACAAGTCCTCCCATCACGTCGTCGTCGTCGTCGTCGTCGCACCTGCTACTTGATAAAAGATGAAGTGCTTCAGCTCTCGAAGGCCGAGATTATGAAGAACATTGAGACGGGTCATGATAACCTGCGAACGAGAGCGGAGGCTCTCGCCCCCGGAGCTTCAGAAGCACATCCAAGACGTGCGAGATCGTTCTACGTCGATCGATTGCTCGCGCTGCCTGCGAATTGGGAATTGGCCATTTGTCGAACGCTGAGCGAGGTTGGTGTCTCTTTTTAACATCAATTTAAGTGCCTATGAGCATCTGCTTCCAACCAGCTCGACTTGAATGCTTTCAATAAAAGGGTAGAAGAGTTGAGTAATTAATGGAGTAAGCAGTTTCATTAACATTCCCATCTGCTGCAATTTCTCCTTTGTAGCTATGGCGTGCAAAGCGTCGTCTGTGTGAGTCAATGCCACTGGAAGACTCTTGCCCTCTTTCTGGTCGTGCCTCTCGCTCCAATCTGGGCAGTATCCGCGAGTCGGTGACGGAATCCTCCCGTGAAGAGGCTCGTGGTACTGTGAGTGAGCAGTTCTCGGGCCTCTTTGCTCCCCGTGTCTCTTCTCTGGGCCTGGTGCGAACCCCCTCCAGCCAAGAACAGGAACAGGAAGGGCGCAGTCTTCGCGTGCCTGCGTCGACTCAGAGTATCACCATTCCGGAGGAGGAGATGCTTCCACTTCCAAAAGAGCCACCACTACTTCAGGAGACGACTCTGGTAGCATCTGAGGGTGAGTCAGAATCTCGATGAAGGTGTTCAGTGAAGGGTTTTAATAAGCATTTAATGGATTTTTTAATGTTGGTTTTGTAGTTCCACCTCCCCACCTGGAAGAAGGACAGCTAGCGTCAGTGGTTGAAGGTAGGTTGCGAAGTGTTTAGTTCTATATGCTAGTCGCACTGGAAGTTTGAGGGACTGCAAGGGTGAGTTAAAGTCGTTTCTATGGCGGTGGACAATCACGGATACCGATGGGTTCAAATCGATTAATGTCTGCAACATTTAGGCTATCGGGGAAGACTTCGTAGCCTCGTGTGGATTTTCGCCTTGGTGAGAAAAGTTTGCGAACCGCAGAAAGCTCCTCGAAACACTTATAATCGCTTAAACAGCCGTCAATTCCTTTTCCTGGTCCTTTTCCCACGGAATCATGAGGTTATCGCGGAATGCGAAGCCCTTTGCTTCCAGGAGCAAAAAACCGGAATGTTTCGACAAATTTATATGTATTTATGTTGATAAGACCGTCAAATTGCCAACTTGTATGCGCCTTCTGTCGTTCGATGGTTATTAGGGGAATCACGGATCATTTGGAAGGAATTGTGAACGATATCATGGGGTTCGGCCCTTCAAACTAGACCCTTTCAAAAGCTGGAATTAACGTCTATCTAGTATGACGTAGTTTGGGCAGAAGTGTTCTTTTCTGTCACATTTTGATCATAACAACATTTGAGTAACATTAGAGTATTTATTTCCCCTTTTTTCTAAAAATTCAGCACCTCCGATGTCTTCACAGCCTTTTGCTGGTGTGCCTGCTTTCTATGCCAATGAATCAGTACTTTGGAGGTAGTGTTGCGCTTTCTTTTCTCCTCTTCTTCCTCCCGTTCTTTATCTTCATTATCGCGCTACCTTCTTCCCTGTCAGCACTGTCCAAAAAGTTTACGGGTGCGGCGAAACAACGATGGGATTTTCTCGACTTCTAGCGCCCTCCAGTACTCGGAAGCAAGTCGCCAAAGCCTTCCATCACCTTCTCTGTACTTACTTTTTGCGTTTAACTCCTCTCCTTCATCTCTTGTCAACAGCTTGACCACTTTTTGTGGTGATTTTTAGGCCTCCTGAAGAAGGGTCGTGTTCGGGTCTCTCAAGCTGCAGCGTTTGAGGAAATTTTTATAAGCCCATTGGATTCTCACTAAGAGAGGATCCTTCCCCATGCCATTTAAGGTTTATTGTGTGTCTTTTTTAGCCTAAATTAAATTAAAGAATTTACATTTTTATTAATTCTGTTTTTTTTTTCCAACGTCTCGGGTGGCTCTCCACTGAAGGCTTTTGCAAGTCTAGTTCAAATTAGTGAATTAGGTCATCATCAGTAGAGCAGTAGACCGAGCCTCGGTGTTCATTCTGTGGCGTTGTGCCCGGAAATCCCCTCGTGTAGGTGATGGGATGAGTGAGTCTGGAAGGAGCTTTATTATGGCCATATGGAATGATTGGTGAGCCTATCTAAGTCCCAATTCTGTCGCCAATGGTGGTTTTTGTGTCTCAGCAACGTCCTTTGGGTGCTGAAAGTGACTCGGGTCGCGTTGATGTCTGAACGGTTGCCCGGGTATGCGCTTGTTTCAGCTTATGATCTTACTCAAGATTGTCCGCGGATCCTTCACGACTCAGCAGAAATTCAAAAGCGCACTTTCAAGGTGTTTTCCCTCAGAAAGCGCAACGAAATTCAATCTCAATAACTTAGATTCCTTTTTTTAATGATCTGTTTCTCTCCCGTTCTACATTCTGGTGTAAGGCGAGGTCGACTTCTCCACTCAGCAGGTTCTCGGCTTCTGGGTGTCTCTGAGGTGACTTTTCTCGTCCATCTCTAGGATGTGTCGTGCTCAGTTGGTTAAGGGGAAGATTTCAGCCAAAATTGCTTTTATTTTGGCCTTCACCCAGGGCGAGTAGAGTCTGGTGGAGATGAGGATGCGTAACGTGGGAGTGTGGAATGAGTGGCAGAAAGTTGCTTCTTGGCGCACAGGAATTAGAATGAATGGATTTTACCTAAAACAGATTTGTTTAACATCGCGTTGACGAATTGACACCCGTCTGCATTACATAGTGCACGGTTTTTGCAGGTCTCTACAGATCGCTACAAATTGTCATTTCGTCCATCGAAGTCTGCGTTCATTCAATCAAATATCAAAAACGGTGCACTAATCCTGTCGCATATCATTGTTAAAGCAGTCTCCACCGGCAGTATGGCAGCTTTCGCTTCCCTCTAGTGCTACTTTTATGCCTTCTTTTCTGGCTCTTTCTCCCCAAGAGTCTAACTTCAAATAAATAGAATGGGGCGATCATGAGGAGGCGTCCTAGTCATGCCAAATTAAAAACCGGGCAAGTTGGATCATTGCAAATTTATTATAATGTGTACTTATTATACAGCTATATATCACGGGACAGAATTATCTTTTAGCATTGATGCGAACACACTACTTACTAACATAGATGCAAACTTACTACCAAAAAACCAAATGGCATCTTTACTTTTCTCGTGAGTTCACTTAATGCTTTCTTTGTCTTTGCTCTTGAAATTGTTCGAGCAAGTAAAACGCATCTGTCAAGTTAATTGCCTCCAGGTGGTCATTGTTCTTTAATTGATTATCAGAGATCGATGTTTATCTAATTAAAGGTTTTAGAAAGTGGTGGGAAAGTTGACTCTTGTGAAAGGCGTTTATTTTCTTTGTGCAGTCAATTTTAGTAAAAATGTACCTTCTGTATAACTTAATGGAGAGGTTTTCAATTTTGCCGTCATTTTTAGGAGATAATTTGCATTCAGTGATCAATTGACACAGACAGGTTGAAAACGTAGCATTTATCACTGCCTCTTACTTTTCTGTTCAATTTCATTTTCGTTCCAGCAAAAGTGCCTAATTCTCCTGATGCAATTAATGGATTGCGGTACGCGATCTGCGGTTGATATACGCCATCACTGATTATTTTTAGCATAACCTTATTGATAACTAGCCTTCATAATGACTAGCCTTGGACGCAAAATGGTTTGCTACGCTTGGCCACGAGAATCCCTCATTATCCACTGAGGATACATCTATCCCTAACCTCCTATTTCTCCCCCACCGTATTGGCATGAATAATTACAAATTCAGAGAGCTCTTGGGGCGTCCCACTGTAGGTGGTAGCAAAGCAGACTCACCCCAAAGTAGACATTTGTCCTGGTTTTTGTAGTCAGCAAAACTTAACTTAATGACAGCGGCTCCATCTGCCAGGACCTCAAACAGGCGGATTGAATTGGTGTTTACGTTTGACACGCATCCAAATTTGTAATCCAAAAGACGGCTGTTAATGACTAAAACCGAAACTATGTATAAATAGCGGCTGCATGAGGACCAGATAGCTGGTTGGGCATGGTTGATGCAGGATATCGACGTTGTGGACCTTCTTTAGGATTTATCGTCCAATGAATGGCTCCAATTTGAGGCAAGTGCTGCAACCACCAGGGATCGTCTAGCCTTAGACGGTATTATGTTGGTAAATTGCAGACTATAGATAGGACGAGATACAAGAGACAGTGGAATTGTCTCCATGGCTCACTTTGCGTCTGCCTTCCGATTTAAGATCGATGGTCAACCCTGAACCCAGTGTGGGAAAGCATTCAAAATTAGGAAGCGATTAGGGGATACTCTGATAATTTCGTGAATTATGCGCTTGCCCACGCATGACCTACTGACTGGAGTTACGCCCACACCCAGTCCTTCAGTAAGTTATTAAAAAACTCATCATTTCATAATTGGAAATGCTTTGATCTGTCAAGTTTATGAAAACAAATGAAATCTTTATGATATTAAGCAATTGATTGGTCAACTAATGAAAGACGAGTTAGAGCTAATTGAATTTGTTGACGTTTTGACATCTTCAAGGTCAATCCTTTTGAAAATGTCTTTGCATAAAACGCGGGCGGAATGTTTACCAAAACACTTTTAGATTCTAATTTTAGAGACCCCTTAAAACAGGTCTGTTCTTCATAAATTTTCCTTTTAAAAGGACTATTTGGTCTCCGAAGGAGAATTGCAGAGTAGAGGTAGTACTAGCAACCCACCTGCATTTGATAAAGTGCAATTATTGCAAATCGATATAGCACCTACGTTGTAGCTGATCGATTGGAGGGATCAGCGGTAGGTCCAGCAGTGAGTGCACACTGTCAGGTTTTTGCTATAGCGAAATTAGCACCTCTTTTAGTGACTAAGTCATCGTGGGTGGGGAGGAGGGAGAGGGGGGCAGAGTGAAAGCAAAATTGGCGAGGTAGAAGTTGTTGAGCTGTGGAGAACCGCGCTCATTTAGTACAAGGGTTTTGAAGGATTTGAGCACAATCGGATTTGTCCCCTTTATTATTCTGCAGTTTCAATCGGCCTTCTTTATCGTTAGTATTGATGCGAAAGGTCGACAGAGACTGAATCTGGTTGTGTTTGGTGCAGTCTGGGTTAGCGGATAATTGGACATTTAACTAACCTTTGCGCACCAATGTTTTGGTTTTGGAGAAGTCAATTTGTTTATTTTTAGTTTATTGGAGTGTGTTGAACTTGGCGGCAGGACCCACGGCAATATTAAAAATTTTTTTGGATAATTAACTATCTGCAGAAAATTTTGAGTTTAAGAAGACAGAACCTTCTCAGGCATTAATATTCCTTCGACAAACTGTATTTTATTTCATTCAAGCAACTAAATGACACATGTTTTATTTCACTTCCAAAAAAAGAATTTCGCACCAATTAACTTTTTGGTTTGACCGCAATGCTCTTGTTGGTCATTTTTTATTGCTGAATGATGTTCTACTGATTATGAAAAGTAGTGTTTTTGCTTAAAACTGTTAAAAGTAGTGACCCGACACCTGTAAGCGACAGAATTTCTCACCGATTCGATGAAGAATTGAAGACCTTTAGTTAGTTATAGATAAAGGTGGTTGAAATCCATAACTCTATAGTTCGTTATAGGTGTTAGCTTATTCGTTTGCTTAAACTAATCCATAGGTCTCCGCACACTGAACTAATCCATGCTTCTGGTCCCAAGCCTTCTTGAAGGCTTGGATGCCGCATCGCCGGCAGCAGCTAAAAAACTTGATCCTTGGAGGCATCTATTCTCATTTCTATTATCAGAGACTGAAATCTTCACGTGACAGAAAAGGAGCGTATATCGAGAGAGTCTCCTAACGGGAGGCTTGAAGCTGTTCAACTATAGTTGAACACGCAATACCTCCTCCATGTCTTTACTAGCTGGATGAAGCTTCGGCATGTTTGGCTAGACAGAGTTGAACTAGAAGAAAAGTAAAGGGGAGGTGGTGACGCGAAACATAATTTCCATGCGGCTACTTTAATCTCCACCTTGACCAAATTACCCTGTTTTTATGCCTGTATTTTTATGACTAGGGGTGGGAGCGCAAGATGGCCTCGTAGGAGAGCAGGGTCCTGTTTCCGACTGTATGAGGACAGCCAATTTTCTCTTTCCCAGTACACTTTACAAAAGGTCGAAGCTGAAAATCCAATGGAATCGCTAAGACGCATCAATGATGTTGGAAATGAAAGTCATCACGATTGCTCACGAAATCAATGACTGGTACGACTGATATACGGGTAATTTTTAGACACCGGCTTCGAGTGGTTGAACAGGGGAAGCACGACGAAGGGCGCTCAAAAGGGGAGGGGGAGTATGTAATGTTTTAATGATTTGTTCAGCTTTGCGTTTGATTATGTGGGCTCCACAGGTTGCACCTCCGCTCGGTGGCTGGTCTCCAGGTCATGCCAGTGGCCTCAACTCTTCTGAGAGTCTCGGAATAGTGCATACCTTTCTTAGACAAACATTAAAAATGTGAAAAAAATGTAAAAAATTAAAGCAATACCTGAATTTTCATTTTCACTTGCGGCTTTGAATTTCAGTCAGCACTTTAATAAGGGGAAACAAATACCGTAGAACTGAGAGCAGTTTGTAAACAGAATCTGATGATTAATGCATTTAGGAAAAGTGTCACAAATTTGCTCAGTGATACGCACAATGTGAGGGTGTGTATAATTGCAGAGAAAATTAGGCGATTCTTTAATAATATGGGAAAACATGAATCAACAACTAGTATATCGTAGTGCTTTTGATCAAAATGACGTTTCCTACAAACGTCATGGGATAGGTCTCCGGTTACAGATTATATCGATTCGAAAAATGCAAATGCCTTGTTACTTGGCGAAACGACTGAAATCTTTGAGATTGTGGAGACATCCCCCTCTTTGTAGTTTACTTTTTTAGATTTCTAAACATAAATCTAATCACAATATAAAGCAATCATTCATCACCAGCGGCCACCCTGAATTGGCATTAAGTAATTTCCGTGTATTTTCTCACATAATACTGGCACGTTTCTGGTGAGAGTAAGCGCCACGCCATCGTTTGGTGTTGACACTTAAGATAAACTAGCTCTCGCGATGCGACTATTCCAGTGATGAGCCTTGTGTCGCTGTTCACCTACTTACTACCTGAGCTATCCATTTGCCTTGAGTGGGAAGCACAAGACGTCCGTCCCTTAAATCATTTTACTCTAAAAGCAAAGCTCTGAATGAAACCCAATTTGTGACACCTGACCTCCTTTTC
Source organism: Taenia hydatigena (assembly GCA_036345935.2). Lineage (NCBI taxonomy): Eukaryota > Metazoa > Platyhelminthes > Cestoda > Cyclophyllidea > Taeniidae > Taenia > Taenia hydatigena. The sequence goes on along the minus strand of JADWOT020000005.1, from coordinate 19,884,998 downwards.
CCAGGCAGAAACTTTCGTACGCTTGGCTTTTGGGAGATAATAACTGCAGCTGGTGTCCTCCAAGCATGGTGAACAGGTTAAAAAGATTCTCTACTTCAAAACTGCGCTAATTTTCCTTTTCCATTTGCATTTACTTAGTGACGGCGAAGTAGGAATACAGCGGATTTGTGCCCACTAAGGTCGCCGGGTAAATGCTGAGAAGCAAAATTATGGAAGTGCACACACTTGCACTTTTTACCAGCCGTTAAGGTCACCGCTGATCGCACGCGGATTGCGTTCGAGGTCACCATTAACATAACCCTAAATCCGCAGGCTTTTTCAATGCAGAGAACCTTATTCTAGCCTTAGGACAGGTGTCAACAGACCCACCCAAAAAGCCATCCACTTTAAATCCCCAAAATGGTTGCAGAAATAGGAAGCAATGTAGTTATTTTGACAACAACCGATTAATCACTGGTGGAAAACTTGGAAAGGCACTTCGAGGGCGTCACGATCCTAGCGTCCAGTGGAGCCACTTTAATACACAAGCTGTAAATGTGACGATATTATTATGTAATTAGTTAAAGCGTCGCGTCACTGCATCAAAACAGTTCGCGAAATCGCTCTGAAGTGTGCCTCGAGTAAAGAGGGGATCATGCTGTCGGTAACAGGGCCTCGGTGGCTTATCACTCAAGCCAAACTCATTGTTTGAAACATTTCAAGTTGGACACGTGATCTCCGCAGATTTAGAACAGGCTGACATGAAGTATATGTGAAGCACAACACTTTGACTCACATTCGTTAGGTCCAAACAACACCTTTTGAAAAGAGGTTGAGTTAAAATGCAGGCAAAGGCTGGTAGAACATCAGTGCATTCCTGCCTCCATTTTACGATGCATGCTTGCAAACAAACCCCCTTCATTTTATGTATCTTTACCAATTTCAGTAAAGATTGCTGGAAATCGCTTGAAAATTTTGCCCCCGGACGGATAAAGAGAAATGCACTTGAAAGTTCTTTAACCAATTTGGCTGGATCACACTTCTCCGAAAGCGGTAATTACACGGCATATTGACGCCGGAACCAAGAAGAAAACCTTAAAAGATGGTAGTGTCTTAAAGTGCTCCGCACTCTTTCAGCAATTGATGCTGGCAAATTTGGCCAAAGTTTGGAGTACTTTGGCTAAGATCAATCGAAACCAATTCCAGTGAAATTCATCCCTCATTACGCCCCATATTTCCGGTAATTTAAGCAAATCGTATGGAAATGAGATGGAAGAGGTTGCCTATTCTACCATCCATCCATCCACCTATTCATCCATTCAGCCATCTCGCTCGCTATCTGTCTATCTTGCCTTCCCACTGAACTTGCTCTACCGTAATTGCGACAATTGTCGTTGCTGTGATTATTTCCATTTAATCAGAGACTACCGCCTTAAATTTAAGCCTTTGCATTTTGTTTTTCTCACCACAGCTGTACTTTTGTTGGGTCAGCCTTCCAGTTTTTATGCTGAGGTACTTTTATTGGAGAACCTCAGGACATCGGAACGTGTCCACAAAATGAACTTTCCGCCTCACCCCAATCGTTCGTGCATGCACGTGCATACGTGTGTGGATGTGCCAATTCGTGCACGTGATTGGTGGAAGAGTAGAGTTAAGGGCATGCACTTCACCACTCTTGATTAACGACCCAATGGCACCTTCCAGTGTGCTGATTGGTTAGTTAGGTGTGCGGTGACCTAAAACACTTAGCACAGGCATAGTGTATAAAAGACACCTCCATTAGCCTCCAGATCGGATTTTGGGCTTCGCCTGGTGCTGAATGGTAAGTGGACCTTCTGTGCTCCGCGTATGCTCTTGGTGCCTTCTTGCCGTTACTTTGGATTGCATGAATTGTAGCATTTTTCTTTACAAGGCAAGTCTGAACTTCCAATAACACAAGCGCCATCTTTCGCTTCAAATGGGTCTAGTTCAGTTTACATCAAGCGTGTTGAATCATGGCGCCGGTTGTACAAACAGCGGCACAGTTCTGTAGTCTTGAATGGGTAAATAAATGTTTGAGCCCATTGGCTCAATGTATGTTTTTATTTCTCCTCGCATATGCCCACTCCCAACTCTCTATTCTATTTCATGCATCTAACGGCTTGATCAGTGGGTTTATCTTCCCGGTAATCCAGCCAACTTTCCCATCAAGTCAATGGAAATAGACAGAAAGGAGGATCACCGGGTAGATATTTGCCCACTGAACAACGCCCCTTACATCATTGCATGAGAACTCGCCGTTACTTCCTTCAAATCCAGTCCAGCTCAGTCTGTACGGATTGTCCGTCCGGTAACCATGATAAAGGGAAGTTGCTTCCCACTGCAGGTCACCGGGTAGACATTCCTTGCCGACTAGCTCTGATCAGCACTTTCCTTTTGCTAAGAAATTTTGACAGGAGAAAAGATGGAAAAGTAATTTCTAATTTTAGACCTCTCAAAAAAACGGCTTGATTGGTAGGGTGTCTGCTCTGTGCTCTAGTGAATTCCCTTAAGGGAAAATCGAGAATATTGGAACCAGCTAAATACTGCCTTAGACATCGACGGTAAGTAACTGATTTCAATCAAGATTACTTATTTCTGTTCTTAACTTTACCTTCACCTCCATGTCTTGAGGTACACTTTCTCACAGTTTACCTGTTTCAGCCTACAGTCGCCTCTTTATCTGATGACACGGATGAATGGTCTATACGACGTCAGGACACCTAACCTCTATTTCGTTGACTTAAGGATCATCCAAGACATCCATAGAAGGCTTGTCAGTTTCGATGATGGAAAGGCGAATATCGAATAGCCTAAGTGGTCGTATCAAGGGCTATTTCTAAGACTGGTTCAGGGTATGGGGATCTTAGGACATTGATCTCTCCTAAGCCCTGCAAACATATGAGTCCATAACCTTTTTTAATAGCTGTCGGCAGAAAGATAGAAGACTGCCAGTACAGAACACCCATACCCCTAATATTAAGCCACACACTTGGTGTTGGGAGGATTTGAATTATGTAAGTCTAGGAGAGCTTGAGGATCGATCACCGGCCTGTCATCTTAAGCTGACAAGAGGTCCACCCGATCGTTTGGCGGCTTTAACAAAAAATGCTTCTCCGTTTCTTTTGATGACGAGAAATGGAGAAATAGTTTCTACGATGAGTAGCTGAACTCTCTTTTGAAGTAGTATATGAAACAGTTTTTATTATATGGTACAAATTTATGAAATAATTTCTAAATATCTTCCAATTAAAAAAAGTTTGTTAATGCAACCTTGTAAATTGGACTGTAAACATGCAGATTTTCATTTTTAATTGCCTTAAATCAAACGACAAAAAGACTAAAGAAATTGCTTCCTTTTTTAGTGGTATTTCAAAATGTCTCTCAAAAGAAGATGCCATTCGTGGGCTTAAATTTAAAATTCATTTGCTCCTCTTCCCACAAAAAATCCTTTCTAATCGCCTAAGCTTCGGCTAAGAGCAGAAGTATCCCTTTTATCATCCGAGAATCCATCATTCCCAGAAGGAAGAGAGAATTACTTGCAAATAAGCAGGCTATTCTCATAGGGTAATGGGCACACCAGTAACAACTACTGACAGCAGTGCCAAGCTAGTGGCAATCAACAAATTGGAGAACATTTGCAAGGAGGAAGAGGGCATGGCAAACCACACAAATGGGCGTCTGGTGTGTCGTTAGCAATGGACACACTAGATGTTGTTGGCCAGATCACTAAAAAATTTGCGCCATTTCCGTCCTAACAATTTTAAGACACGGGGTGACAGTGAAATTCAAATTCAGCGTTTGGTTGTACCAAGTACACTGAGTAGTGAAACGGAACACTGGACAAATGCTACTGGACGGATGAGTCCGTAGAAATCGCCAAGTATGCAATAAAATTTATAGACATTGAACAGTACGACTGAGATACACGGAGCAGATGGAGAGGCATGTTGGTATTCGGATTCACCCCTAAAATGAATAAGTATTTGCATTTTGATGTACACCATGACCGCAGTCAATGTCGACTCCGTCACACTGGACTTTGGTCATTTGTATAACACACAGAACGATCAGAAAGCATGGGCTCTACCGATGCCAACTTCGCTTTCCTCTTTAACGAATCGATCTCACGGAGCTACTTCGATTGTCTACCTTTGAAATGGGAAATATCAACCATTGTTAATGGAGTGGATACTGCTTTGTACAGTGATCTGTGAGGCCACTGTCCGTCATTCATCGAGTAAATCCTTGAGTCACGCAAGCTAGGTCTCTGAATGTCGATGGCTTCGCGGTTAAAACTCGCTTTCGCACGCTGCACTGGAGGCGATCAGTGCTTTGTCGTGGTCACCTATCTCTCTCTCTCTCTGTTTGTCTGAACAAAGACAGCAACTGGAGAGATAGGTGCACTTAAGGACAAGGCTGCAGTTGTCGACATAAGTACTGATGTCCTCTTTCCATTCACTTCAGTTTAAGCAAGCTTCTGGGGTGAGTGTGAAATCGTGCTCAACAGCCTTAAGGGTTGATTGTCAAATAATACCATCCCTATACAGTACCTATGGGTTTGTTGGAGTTCATTCTTTGCTATTTGAATGGAGCTTAAAGGCATCCTCGGCATGAAACTTTTCTAGTCGATAAATCCAGAAATCCCAATTTTTTTCAGCTTCTCTCGATTGGCTACCTTGTCATTGGAAGAGTGGCTTCAACACCACAATTAAGATTGTTTGGAAGATTGTGGTATCTCCATTCCAACTGGCATCTAATCGCAAAGAGAAGGAAAATTTATTTGAACCTCATGACACCCATAATTAATAGGATTTTTTATAGTTTAGCACTAAACAAATTTCGTTTTACAGCAAGCTTCACCAACTCGTCCACCTAAATGAGTGCCAAGTCTTCATGAATGGACCGTCAGTTGTCTCATCCACCCACAGATCTAAGAGACCAGTAAAAAGGTGAATAAAACATGGCATGTGCAAAGCTTTGAAAGTCTCTAGGGCATTTTTCTGATTGCATCATCTCCTCATTTGTCTCCCTTCAACCAGCACCGAAGACGATACCGATGTGGCACTCAGCAGGTTCATGCACTCACCTTGTCCACTCTACTCCAAGGAATTGCTTAAAGTTGGCAAGAAGGCAATTTTTAAAGGCGGGCTTCAAGCATCCCACGTTAGTGGACGATATGGAATGGCTCTCGCCGAGTTTTTTCTTCTCCACCCAGCCTTTGGTAGTAGTGAAAGGGAAAGCAAGCTCCGTAGACGCAGAGTTCACTCATCTAGCAACCAGATAAACAACCTTATCAGCCAATAATAATGCATCATAGATCGCCTCGGATGAAAGACGTCTCTAAAAGTAACCGATTTTAGCGATTGCCCGAATCTCTTCTTGCGAATGCAAAACATAATTAGCACTTAGTACAAAGATTATTCGTCGCTGCACGATGATGACTTGCTCATCTTGTCTCGTCTGCCTATTGTTGTGAGAAATTGTAAAAAATGGTGTGCAATAGTTGCACGAATAAGACTTTAAACCTCTGGGTCAGTATGGAGTTGCGCTTTACAGAATCGCGTCTCAAATTTCTGCATGGGAAGCCTTTTCTTTGGCCTTCGGGTTGGTTTACTTAAAGAAATTTGTGCATTCTATCCATGTTTGCATGCAAAGATCTCTGGGTTTTCGAAAAATAGGCGTGAAAATATTTACCTGCAGATATGGCCCTGATAGGCAGGATCTGAGTCATGCCCTGCCAAAACTCCAGTCTGTAGAGAGTGGCAATCCAGTTGCCTTTTATACTTTGCGTAATACCGATTAGGTTCCTAAGTAAGTAAATATTTGAATATTAGTGATTCTTTTAATGGAACATCATTTGAAAATACTCTCCACCTACTGTGATGCCTAAAATTTTTGTGTGCGAGTGATATTTATGCCAGCTCTTTTGGTGTCGAGGTTTGCCTTTCTGCTTATCCGGGTCTTAAAGAAATACAGAAATGGGATCGAAAATTGGCAAGAGCAGTGAACAAAAAAATAGACGTCCATTTATTTTCAAGTTGGGCGTTCCTTGAAGCTCTTTGGATCAGCAGAGAGGGCCGGACCTTATAACCCAACTTTATTGCTAATCAAAGAATGAGCGCTGACCTTTTTATAACCGATAGACGTTTCCCTTGCCGGATATTCATGTTTGCGGTCAAGGAATCAATTTCAGGCGAATATCTTGATTTTTAGATAGCGTCGCAACTCCTTCAGTGGATTATCGCCTTACTAACTTTGGGTTGCGTATCTTTATCTGTAAGCAATACCCAGAGAGTAGGAACATCATGTTGTATCCAGAATAAACAGTCCGTTTGATAAATCACAATGCGAACAGTTGTTTCTTCAGTGTATATCTTCTTCGTGTCATCGAATTCACGGCGGGATGCCATCTCGGTGACGAATCCAGGGAAACCACTTTGAAACCGATGATAGTGGTTCTGGGCCTGATCACACCCAAATTGGTGAAGAGCATTTCCGTATTAACCATTCCAGGCGGTACATGAAAATATCTCCTCTTGTACATTTCTTTATTAATTATAACACCTTTGCAGAAGTAAGTACCACATTGTGTGTGGAAGTGAATGTTGGGAGCTAAGGATAAATGTTTGGTACTTTACCTGTTCGCGAACGGCAAATCTATGCAGATAGATGAGTTTTTTCCTTAGAGCTGATCTCTTTCTTATTCCCTTAGATATTTGGTGGGCAATCGAAGTAAGTAATATCCCTTGCATCGTCTGCCAATCAACTTTTAACGAATTATTTACCTAATCACAAGCTAATGTTTCTCCTTCATTTACGATAGCTTAGGCATTTTTTCCTTAATTTGGATAGCTATTTCACGAGGTGACAACCAGACAACCATTTAATCAGTCAAATATTGCCTATTCATCTTGCAAATTTTCATTTATTGAATGTCCAATGTTCATGAACTCCGTCAGCAAGATCGGTACTTCCTCTCTCAGTTTTTGCAGGTCATGTGGCAAGTGTAGTAATCGCTATAGTCGAAACGCAGCACTAATGACTGTTGATATCTGCATTTTCGTGTGCTTCCATCTGCTTTCAGCCCAACTTCATTTACCTGGTGGGCAGGTTGTGGATAATCTTCCAAATCTATATATGAATGTCCTTTTCGATATGCAATTGGATTGGCTTATTGTTTTGTCCCAAATCGCTTCCGTAAGGAGACGATTTACAGTGCAAGTGTACGTAAGATTCGATGGATCAAATAAGAGACAATTGTATTTGCCTCCAAATATTTGACAATTGGATCGTATTTGTAAGATACATCTCGAGTGTTAACAAAACGACCCTACCTTCCAGCTGATAGATTGTGAGGGCGATTAACAGTGAAGTGATCAACCTTAAAACATCTTCTTCCAGCAGTCTCATTTCTTCGGAGCGGGATATTTACACCAGATTTTGTAAGCCTAACTCATTATTTGTCATTAATAATGAGTACTTTCTGCCTGTTTAGTAGGTGACAATCGTTATGTTTATCTTGACTGAACGGATACACTTGAAGATGAGCAACTGATGAGCATGGAGGTGAGCACCGGTTGGGCATCCATTGACCCTTCTGATGTGGATGGGCTCGGAGCTGCAGAGACCGTTTAAATTCTAATGGCTCTGAAGTTCCTTACCAGCGAGTATGTCCATTTTCTTGCCCAACTCCAATGCCTGTCTTAGTGTACGTTCTGCTGTTTTTTGACTCCCAGTGGATGGGATGACCTCTGGATCACGCTCATATTCTGTCCAATTACCAAGTCTTCTTTAGTCTTTGGGAAAGTCTTGGGACTCTAAGCTTAGTGCAAATCCCTCCTTGAAATGTTGTCTCGGGGAGGAGAAGGATTCTTCAAAAACATCATAGGAGTCTCCTTCGGTGTTATAAAAAAAGTAATGTACATGTGCGTCAAGGGAGATCAGTAAACTAAAAAATGAAATTAAAATACGACCTCATAATTCTTTTCTTCATTTACCAGTTCGTAGATCGGTTAAAATACTTGGTTGCACCGAAGAGTCTACGCTCTGTTCTGAGGGATGAGACTGGCGACAACCGTCCATTTTTTGGATGCAGAGAGGCGCTGAAATTCCCTCCCAGATACCATGCTGCCTTTCCACAGTAAAATTTGGCTGTTCAATCTCCTTAACCCTACAGTAGATCTCTATTTAAACTGATTGGATATTAATTAATGATACATACTCAATAAATTTTACGGTTCCAGTCTTTTAGAGGAATGCTGCAACAATTGGAGAGTGTGCTCCACTTGATCCTTGTGGATGGGTATTTTGATCAAGGGTGCATGATGTTTAAAACAGGCAAACGTTCATGAGCCTTTCAGGAAAAAATCCCGATCCCGTTTTGGGGAGAAGTGACAGGCCCAGGAAAACAGAATTGGAGGACTATGAGCATTACGCCTTAACATAGTTTGTTATGCTAGACTTTAAAAGTAGCCAAGATTAACTGGGTGACCGATTCAAACAAAAATGAGCGAAGGTTGCTTCGCCTTAAAGTAACGTTTGACAAAAAAGAGGTGGAGAATTCAAGGGTGGACGAAAAATTCTCAGGTGGATTCCACGCTCGTTCTGGATTAACTAGCAAAATAAATTATTTTTAGGTCAAACACTTTGCACGTAAAATCCCGACCCGGTTAAGTAATTGGCTCTTTCGCAACCTGAAAAAAGACAGGTAAATCCATTCGGAATGTCTTCTTCGTTCAGTGTGCTCGCTTGCATAAGTCGAACGTCCAGTTCAACCAACTCAAAGAAGGAATTGTATTTCCAGCGAAAGTAAAGAAACGGTCGCTATACACACCTTGTCGTCCCAGCGACTTTTCATTTTAACTCTACCTCAACCGAATCCATAAATTAAAAATCCACAATATCTATGAGCCGATGGAGCCTTAAAATGGGTCAGCAACGCCAAACATTTGGTGCGTATATTCAGTGGATTGGCGATCCACTGACCTTACGAGATCACAAGTAACCATGTAATGATAGCACACCGACTATAGGGATTTTGTACCTCATAACACTTAAGACTCCAATATTTCGAGTGGAATAGGCTGATTTTCAATAACCCTTCAAAAAGGCATAAAGATTGGCTACATTTGCAAGAGAGCTCGCTGCAATCGTATATGGCCAGGAAAATTCAGTAAACGCTAGGGCCTGTTGATTTGATTTTCGAAGGCTCATTAATCTAAAATTAAGGTTATTGAGGCCCCTTTTGTGTGTTGCGCAACATTTCTCGGGTCCTCAAATATTTCATGGGTAACACAAACTTCGAAGTTTAGTACCCACTTGCCCTAATCCTGAGTGTAGTAGGCAATAAACTTTGATAAAATCACCATTGAAATTAATCACACAATATGGATATTAACAGTTTGAGGAATTTATTGCTTGCTGAGATCACCAAGCCTGAAAATGTGCTGAAAGGTTATGAATAAAGTACATGTTTAGCTCACACTCAAATGGTTTGCCCTGTACTTTCTGTGATCCAGCCTTACATACACACACACGTGCACGCACGCACGCACACACACACACGCACGAGTGCACACACACGCGTGCGCACGCACGCACGCACGAGTGCGCAAGTGCATGAACGAGCCGACGAGCAAGAACTTGCGTACGCTCGTAGACCACCATTACCCCGGGTTTGTCATTGTTATTCGTACGAGTGAGCACCATGTTCAGGTGCCACTAGGAGAGCGGTCCAACCCATTCCTCACTTAAAGCTGCTGTACGGAGTTAAGCGATGTCGAAGCAGACTCCTAGCGCGTCCTATATGCGTACATATGAAGGACTATTGAAACAAGCTAAGAGGTCATCGTTCATCGGCTAATTCATTTATAATAATCTGTGGGTTTACACATTTTCGCACTCGTTGAAGCATTATTTGGAAACAAGCTTACGCAAAAGCCTATTTGCGCACAAGCAACAAAAGGCAATTTCCGTCCGCATCCACTACGGAGCCTTAGAAATATGTTTACAAACTTAACATAAATATAAAGTTTATAACGACTTTGGTTAGCACAAAATTTAAAAAAGTCCAAGAGAAGCATACTTCAGTAGGTTTACGGGGTTTTGTGGATTCGCGTTAAATCCTTTCGTAGTTGCATTTAAAGCGTGGCTTATGCATTTTGGCGAGTATCCACCTGTTATTAACCTCAAACCTATTAATAAATGTATTTGACATTATATGTTTGTTTAGAACGTTGAATGCTTTTAAATGTCCAGCGCGTTGCGCTGACTGGCTTTTCTAGTTTGCAGGGATGGCTTCATCCTATTCTAGTAATGATAAGTAGGTCTGATATATTGCTTATTTATCTCGATTAATAAACACATAACATGGTTTTGGGGGGCACAACATCGCTTTGGTGTTTGTCACCCAACCCTCTTTATTCATGAAAATACTTATGTTAGAGTAATGTGCTTGGGCTTTTCTAAGCTTTTAGTTTTTAGTACTGCTAAACACGCAGTATCATATAGGATCCATGCATTTCTGAAGTAACTAGTTTTTCTGCTCTGAAAAATCCGAATTGGTTGCCATCCATCGCCAAAATGTATTTGTACCTAAAGTGCCTTATACTCTTGCACATCTCGTCTCTACAGATTAATAATTACTTTCCTGTTCTACTGAACGACAAATCGAGTGGGTTTTTTAGAATGTGACTTGTTCTATTTTACTAACAATTTCAAAAAATGACAAGATCCCTCCTTAATTTGCTTTTTCTCCACATGTGAGGCACTTGCCTGGTGCCGAGTTCCTGCCTAATGATTGCTTATTGTCCTAATTTTGCTGTGGGATAAATTTGCCATTGTGATATCGTCTTTTCGAAAGCTTCAAAATTTGTTTCTTAAATTTTGAGTGGGAAAATAATGACAGCAGAGGAGCGAATGAAGGAACTAAATCGTCAGATCTCCGTTGACTATGCTGATGGCGTTAATCTGAGTTCTTACTTCCGTTTCTGTCGCTCCATGCTTAACATGGCCAACGAACTTGAAAAAGAAGGTTCGAGGACAAAGGCCTATTGTCTACGAAAGCGTTTTGTCATCCTCTTTATTGATCATCTCATCCGACGTGAGGACTTTAAGCATAGTGAACCTGCGGTCCGTAATGCCTGGCGTCGCGAGTGCCAACGTGTGCTTAAGATTGTGGAGAAAATGCACGAAGAAATCTTGGAGGGATTCAAGGCGGAGGAGCTTTCGCGTCGAAAGACCTCTGCTGCTCCTTTGGGTGCTATCGTCGCAGCCGCTGACTCCACTGCGATTCTACCTGGTGCAGTGTTAGAGAATAGAAGTCTTTCATTCTCAAAGTCACCCTCATCCACCACCCCTTTTCCCCCCTCCACTGCTGTTCCTGTTACCATCAGTTCTTGTTCACCTCCCCCACCACCTTCTTCAAAACCGTCTACTGCTACGCCACCTAAAATTGATCGAAGTCTCGAGCCATCCACCGTGAAGCTTTCACCTCTAAACGGCCTCAATCCTATCCTCGTTCCACGAACTCTCGCTGCAACATTTGTTAAGGTGGTAGAGCCCAACACTCGTGCGAATCGAGAGACTTGTGGCACGCTTTGCGGGCACCTTAGCCCCGAAGGAGACAAACTTGTGGTATCGCATATCATCATCTGTAAACAGACTGGCACACCGGATTCTTGCACTACAACGAACGAGGAGGAGTTGATTAGTTGTTTAGAATCGGATGGGCTCATTGTGATGGGCTGGATACACACCCATCCCTCACAGACGGCTTTCATGTCCTCAATGGACTTACACTGCCATCTCTCCTACCAGCTAATGCTCCCTGAAGCGATTGCCATTGTGTGCGCACCGAAGCACGAAGAAGTGGGATACTTCTCGCTCACGCCCGATTATGGGCTAAATTTCGTTCGAGACTGCAAAGAAACGGGGTTTCACAACCACTCTTCCCTCCAGGAACTCTATACTACCTGCGAGCATGTCGTCTACACAGAAGGAGAGGTTGAGGTCGTGGATTTGCGGTGATCTGCTATATTGTCTTTTCCTTGCCGTTTTTTTGTTTCGTACCTTTTTAACCACTTCAGCTCAATTGACTGAAATTGTTTGTCTTCTCCCCCCTATTCGCGCCCTGAATTATTCCACTTTTTGGGATCTCATAAAATCGAGCAATTTGATAACAGCGATGTTGAGAATAAGTTTAACGTTTCGTTTTTCCGCCTCATTTTTGATTTTTCTGAAATTGGAGTGGAGATTTGTAGTGGCTTGTTGGGATTTTCTTGCAGACATTACGACTTTCGGTTTAAACACTTTTTGGGGATTATGAATTGCAGTGGAAATGGAAAATTGTACAAAGTTCGTAACCGCTCCTATGGTTGTATTGTAAGGCGCGAATAGGCGTCAACCCATTGTGCACCGTACTGATGTCCCTCTACCATCTTACCGTTAGATTTCGATCGTGTTCGGTGAGCGTGAGTTGAGTTTGTTTGCTTCACGAACAGAATTGAACTTACTTCTCCCAATGTTAGTATAACACTTGGATGAGGTGAGGTATGCGCTAGTAGAATACAATTCCCAGAGGACTGGCCAAAATAAATGCATATCAAATACTGGTGACAAAACCACTCAGAAATGGGAGATACACTTGAGTACAACTTCCAAGGAGGCATCATGTGCCACTCTTGCGTGAGTACGACGTTAGTGGGGCTTAGTGCCAGCCGAATTTAGAGTAGTGCCAGATCGCCTGGCTTGCAGCCCTTCTCACCCAGAGGGAAGTCGCGGTGGCGTCTAAACAAATGGACGCCAAAGACAACGTTTTGGCAAATGCATATGGCCTAAACAACTGTCAAGACCTTTTTCACCTCCTGATCTACTTGGATTTGTGAGAAGAGGTTTTTGTATTTCACCTTGTCCCAGGGGAGCCAATATGACGCCGGCTTTCTCCAAGCGGTTCGTCACTCCGTCGCAAACTGCTTTATGTCCAGAAGACAATGCATACACCGCATGTGGTTTGATGCGAAGGAAGCCATTATAACTGGAATGTCGTTATCCACTCAATAGAACTGGACTATATGCAGCTGGGGATTATGAATTAGATATATCCCTAACTAGGTCGGTAGGTTAAAAAAAATCGAGGCTTTCCAGTGTTCAGTGTTAACACTTTCCCATAAGGAGGAAAACGTTATAGTTTTGTTAAGGGGGAGGGGAAGTACAGCCTCACCTAGATGTCCCGCCAGAATTCGACAATGCTTCACAGTGTTCGCCCAGGGACTCCAACTTCATAAAGCCATCAAGCAATAATTGTGTAGCATATCCAAGTCAAAGAAGAGCGGTTCTTTTCACATCAATTGGTCCTCATAGAGTAGCATCTTTTGTTTACGTCCGCTAAGATGCCATCAAAAAACAACATACATTATTTCCTTTTAGAATCTTCTAGGTTCTGCGAAAGTTAGGAATTCTCCGAATGATGAACCTTAAAAATTTGGGTTTAATTGTTATCTAGGAAGGATGTCCTCGTCATCTCAGGTTAATTGATATGTAAATCATGCCACCATCACTGCTGCTTATTTTGTTTTCCTCTGGTTCAGCAAGACATTAATATGGGCAAAGAGACCTGTGTTAAAGAACAATTAATCCCATTGCCATGGTGTTTGGTAATAGTGCTACCCCTGGTAATCTGATTTTCTAAAACTCAAAGCTAAGTCAAACCTGAGAAGCTAGTTGTCAGATTTAAGGCTTTTTAATATTACCAGCTGACGCCGACAACACTGAAGCAAGGGAAATAAAAACTATGGGATGTCCAAACTACCGTCCAAAAGTTCCATTTTATGCTTATTCGCCTAACGAAAATATTACATGCTCCAAAAATTGGCAATAAGGTTACGTCATTTGTTAAAATAATGAAATGCTTTTCCAGAATCGCCATATTTAATGCGCGTTTTATGTGGATAGGCTTAATGTAAGTAGGGTTAAAGCAACAAATGTCGAATATTTGTCCAACAAAAAAATTCTGTGGATGTTGTTCTTGCACAGGTAAAAAGCAAGCCGAATACTTTTGAAAATTGACCACGAACGATCAAGTACCATAGCTAATTAGTTAGTCCATAAATCGATTAAATAAATGATGGATCTAGGAGTAGAGATATAGAGGCTAGCATGCAGCTCTGCTGTTAAGCAGGCACAAGCAAATCATTATTCTTCTAAAGGATTATTTAAGACAATGGGTGTGAGTCCAACCATAACACAACTTTTTGCAGAGATGTTTGCGCTGATGAACGCAAAGTACCGGCAAGCACTTATACATCCCTGGGACATTTAGAAGCGAAACCTAAAAGCCATCTCTTACCATTCCTGACACAGTACGAAACGTAGCATAGGGTTTATTCAAGTGTTTATTACTTAAAGTTATTTCGCTAAGCCAAAATTGCTAAGAGATTGCCATGAGTTAGTCAATAATTTTTGCGTTACGAATGTTTCAAATAATGAATCAATTATAGGTCAAGCAGTAGTTGATTAACTTAAACAATGATTCTTGTTACTTTAAGTCCTACTTAACTTTTTTATGGCAGTTTAACATTTGCTTAATAGCTTGCTTAAATAGGCTATGTTAATCCGTTTGGAAGAATGAGGCCTGTATAGCACTAAAATTAAATATAACTTTTAGGGTTTAGTTTAGGGTTTCAATCATGATCTTATTTACAGGCTAAGCGATGTGTCAAAGGTATTAGTTTGCAGTCCATCCTGACTTTGCTAGAAAAATTAAATTAGGCAGGCAACTGTGTTTTCAATCAGTTTCTTTATAAAATTATTAAATCAAATGTTTACTTTGCGATTTGTTGCAGAGGCTGGGAAGTTTTGACGAGTTCATACAAAATGACACAACTCTAACTTGCATGCAACACGCTGAGTTTGTAATACCTATGCGCCTTAAACGTGCTTTGTAGGCGGGAGTCGGGGGGACAATTTTGATCTGGTCGTGGATTAGTGTGGTCACTCTCCTGAGTCTGAGACGCCCCCTGAGACCCAATATCCTTCCTCTGCTTATAATAAAAATGTCTAGAAGCAACCAACCCCCTCATAGTAAGGGCGGAATAAGGGAAGATAAGTATAGGGAAGAACCATCTACAGAGATGTTCTTGAAGTTGTAAGAATTCATAACATTATGGCAGAAGATTGATTTCTAAAGCACAGATAAGATGAGACGGCCAGGAACAGCCTAAAGGCTTCTAAGTGCCTGCGCAACCACCCGCATTTCAAAAAATGTGTTTAAAATTTCCTAGCGCAATTAAATCATCGTATCTATAAACGATGCACTCAGACCTAGAGCATAGGTAGAGTTGGAGGCAAATAGATTGGCATCTAGAGAGTTTGGATTCCACTGATTGACCATTTGTGGCTGTGAACCTACCCTCTTCTCTCCACCTCACCCATTTACTCCACAATTGAGGTGTGACCAGATGATGCCCCCACGTAATCTTGCCTCAGCGCAATTTAAACGTCCATTAAGTGGGCGTAGACAGGCTTTTTACAATACAGTTGTCCATTCTCAACAATTTGGAAGGCTAAAATGGCAATGCTGTCAGCACAAATTGAGATTTGATTCTACTCTGCCCGCATTAATGGATGTATCTGAGCAACTGTTAAACAATCTAGCAATAAAACATGAGCGGTTCTAGCTATGGGCGGGTGATACGAATTGACTAAGGGATCGCTATGGAATCTTACAGTCTTTATCACTGGAGGAAGATTCTGCAAACGTGTAGTGGTCATTTACAACTCATTGTGACTTAACGAGTTGATCATAGGTGCTTTAAAGAAGGTAGCACCTCATCATTCCATGCCAAAATATGTCAAGATAGGTAGGATAATATGTTTTTCATGCCTAGTTTGACGACTTTAGGCTTATTTGCAGTTGATTTTCAAAGTACCAAAGGTGTTGGACCGTTAAAAGGAAATGCGACCCACAACAATCAAGAATCTGGTGAGAGAATGAGACTAAAACCAGAAAATTAGCCCCTTTTTCTGAAATTTCCAGATTCTACATGAAAGTTTCAAACCAACCCTCTCCTCTTGTCAATCAAGTTGGTTTTCAGCTGCAAAGGGTCGCCGTTAGTCAATTTTTCTAGCAACGATGCACCAAAATATCTCAAGCTCTTGAGCTCTGAATGGGATTCGCAACTGCAAAGTCCGCGCATCGGGAGGTTTCAGCAGTGCCTATGCATTTCTCACCTCTGCTTGTAAAAGAAGCGTGAACCTTCTAGTTTCCTTTGCAAGCGGAAAAGTTGTAGAGCTTGTAAAATTTTCGTCCTGGTGCATTGACTTGTCGGCGATTGCCTCAAATCTGCACATCTTTAGGGGCCTTTACGATAGAGA
This sequence comes from Taenia hydatigena, assembly GCA_036345935.2. Classification (NCBI taxonomy): domain Eukaryota; kingdom Metazoa; phylum Platyhelminthes; class Cestoda; order Cyclophyllidea; family Taeniidae; genus Taenia; species Taenia hydatigena. The sequence continues at coordinate 19,868,627 of JADWOT020000005.1, read as the reverse complement.
TTTTGAGACAGACAAGTTCATGGAATAATTTCGCTCACCTTATTTCCAAAATGGGTACTTGTCAAGACCAAAAGACCCTCTCACATTTTCAACAAGTTGCGGTGATATCGTTTCTGAATGTGTTAAAGAAATTAGACTTTTTGCCTATAACAGACAGTTTAGAGAAAAAAATGGATTAACTTCACCTGGAACCAGAGAGTTTTGGAGTGAAATAATTTTCTGCAGTGCCATCGCTTTTTATGACCAGTTTAAGTGTCAATGTGTTATGAAGACGCGAAAAGGTAAGACAGCGATTTGTGCAGATTAATGCGAGTAGGGCCAAAACCGACCCGGAACCGCCCATTTAACGGATTTAACAAAGATCGCTACTTCCACTGATGGCATGAGCAAGTCAAGAAACCATACATCCTGGCGAAAGCAACTGAGGCGGTGTGTATACATAGAACAGCGTACGACCCGATGATACCTAATCGTTCGAGGTGCTTTAAACTTAAAAACTTCACCTTGATGCGTCTGTTATGAACGTTGGCTTCGTTCTTTGCCAACAAGTCTGAATTTGTCCTCATGTATTTTCGGCAGGTACGTGTAACTCCTGATTCTTAGCGCATCACAGCCGCGGTCATGCCTGTTGACATTTAATTCTGCCTTTAGAAGGCCTGATCTCGGACATCTGCTGGGTACATGGGTACACGGACATCTTCAGATTAAGAAGGTCAGTGAACACTAGACACCGAGATATTGTTCCGTTTTCGCCAAAAAGGGGATCGAACGCTAAGCTGAATTGAAGAGCAGTGTCCACAAGGAAAACTAGGGTTTTTAAATAGCAGCAGTGCGTACAACAAAATGTGAAAACATTCACTTAGCCTTAACCCAGATAAAAGGCTTGTAAGTACCTAGAAACCTACCGCATTTGAAAATGTCTGCTGGTAAATTGCTTGCAAGTGCCTTTCAGCAAAATAGCCCCTCTGTGATGGTACTGCCGAAAATAGGCAAATGGATAACTAGAGAGACGGACGGATTCTGATAAAGAGAAATAGCACATTTCGTCTTAACAACACTAAAGCTCATGCTGATCAGGACACTGCGTACACTTTGCATTAATTCGCCTAAGAAGCATTGTTGAATTCTGTTTTGAGTGGTCTCGCGCATTTACAAACTGGAGAGAACTCTGCGATTGGTGCAGGGTGTAGCGTCCCGAGGCTCCCTCGAAGGCAAAAGAAGGCAGAATGCTAGGGTAGAATCCATATATATTCAACGGACAGAGGGAAATAGGCTGCTGGCATGGCCAGGAGGCCAGCCCACGCAGCTAGGGCAGTACGGGAGGTCCAACAAACAAAGTACTACATGCACAATCGTATGCTGCAAAGCCATGGCAAAGGGTATTAAATTATTGCACAGAACAAGTAAACACTAATTATAAACCAAAGTCAATGTCCGTGGAGGGTATTTGACTCTCGTGTGTCGTCTGGCAGGTTTATTAGACTTTACGAGTGGTAGTCACTGCGTGCTCCGTTAGTGAATATTTCAATCAAAATGTTGTAGAATGGGCTTGGTAATGTTAAATTTGATTGTTAAGCCAATGCACATGGGCGTGTATACTTCTGGATGAGTGGTTAACATGGCGTATTACCTACTTGATTTCACCATTTCTATGTGTTGAGTATATTTCCAAGCGTTGAAAACCTATAGGTGGTTACATTTCCAGCCACAATGAGGTCATAAAATCTGATGTAGACATTTACTAGGATCCGAATGCACTTTCACGGCGTGCTTAGTATACAAGCTAACTTACGTCTGCGGCGATACGAATAATGTGCCTACGAGCATAAGAGCAACTTTTGATCCTAGACACTTGCGAAGTTTTCAATTTTTTCGGTTGCCAAAAGATTTCGCTTAGTGCTTTTGTTTGAAGTTTTCTGTCCTATTCTCGAGATGTTGCTTAAGAGGTGCATGGGGGTAGATAATATTTTGAAAGCCCCTTACTCGGAAGCCATTAATTATCATGGCTCAGAACCCGGAGAGGAACGCGAAGTAAGATTGCCATAAACAGAGCAGTATGATTTGACGAAAAGTGGAATGTATGTGAAGTGGAGGTGAACAATCAAGTGATTCTACGCCCCCTTTCATAATCCCCAGGGGTGAGGGTGAGAAGTTTCACACCCTTGAGGCGAAGAGTGGATGACTTTATTTCGCGGAGCGCCTCTGCAGAGGAAAAAGTCGCCAAAGCCTGGTGCATGCAATCATTCACCTCCACCTTAATGGATGCACCAAATCTGCCGAAGAGACTGCGAATGTCGTTTTCTCTTGTCGAAGGAGGAAGACCACTAAGAATCAACTGATTATTGGGTTTGGTGTCAGCAGAAGTCACTTTTTTGCTAAAAATAAACAAAAGCCGGTGTGATTCAGTAACGCATGTGGCGGAATGTAGGAGTGGCATTAAAAGCTATCTTGAATCTCGCGAGTGCTGCATACCAAATACATGAAATCACAATACGTGGAGCACCACGTTCCTCAGTGAGCTCTAGCAACTCTCGATCGATGAGATTTGGGCACAAAAGCAGACATTTAAATCCAGCTTTTCTGCCTTTTTTAGATAAAGCAAGTTACAGAACAAGAGAATCCAAAATGAAGTCAATGAATTAGCCAACTTAAACAATAAATAGATTGGACGACCTAAAGGAACCAAGTGGTTAGTGCATCTTTCCTCAAATTAAGCTAAGGTTATTTGCACAGGATTGGCAAGACCTCAACTTTTGCCTTAAAACGCACTAAAAATCAAATGCTAGGAATCGACATTAGACATTAGAAAGAAGTTTGATTACAAACCCATTAGCAGAGTATTACGGTGTTAAGGCAATGCAGAATTGCGAACAGAAGGATGTTTTTGGAGGTAAAAGCGAATGGTCTAGTAGTCACGCACCTCCATTTATAAGTCTCAGGGAGGTAGGTGAGAAGGGTTGCATCTCTGAAGTGGAGAGGACCTAACGACCATATTCGGTAAAGCGACTCTTCAGAGGAGAAAGTCGCTAAGGCTCGGTGCATCCGTTCATCCACCTTCACTTTGATGGATACACCGAATCTGCCGAATAAACTGCGAATGTCGTTTTCGCTTGTCGAAGGGGGAATACCATCAAGAATCAGCTGATGTCTGGAGCAATTGGAGGGCATTTTTGCACTACAAATTAAAAAAGTCAGTGAGTATCACTAATGCATGGGTTGGGATGCTGCAGTTTATATCCAGTGTGATCAAGACACCGATGTAGGTAAAGTGCTTCCCCCACTCCTCTTTTTCCAGGCGACTTCAGCCCAGAATTCGATGATGCTAAATACGGCTGCTGAATCAGCTTAATCGAACACGCCAAAGGGCTAAGGGACCCAAGAGAGACATGGAGTTGACAAAACTTCAACTTTAATCACAAACCACAGAAGTCAGGCATCAGAGAGAACCGCTAAATGAGACTTCCATTGGCAGTGCATTACGCCATTAAGGCAACATAGCATTACGACCAGCAGACAATCTTTGACTGTAAAAGCGAACGATCTACTACTTTCGCACCTCCATGGTGGATATTTGAAGTGAGCGCATTTGCCTCGGTTTCGGAGTTCATCCTTTGCCATTAATACTTGGTGTACCTCAAAGATGGAGAAAGTCACGAAAGCTTGGTGTATCCGTTTATTCACCACCACTTTGGTGGATGCACCATAGTCTTGAAAGAACCTGCGAATTTGTTCCCCATTCGTATCCTTTGGAATTTTATGTATAACCAAGCTACGGAGGGCTCCGATGTCATTAGGATCCGCCTCTTTGCTGCAAGTAGAAAAAAAGGTGATTAGGTTCTCCAGAGGGCAGCCAGTGGCGGTGGAAGCCACTTTGAATTTCGTGAATGCCGTATACCAAAGATAAGATGCCTGGCAGTTGTAAGACATGCTTCTTAAGCTTATCGTTGCCTGTGAGTGCAATCCGTATCCCTGCAACCTTAGAGGCGCGTTCTAGTTCTACTTTATAGCAATTTCAACTGATTTCGCATCACTAAGCATTGGCGAAATGCGAGAGTCGTGATCTTCCTCTCGCAAGTGTACTGGTGATCACTTCAAGGCCAATTTAACTGAGCTGCTATCGTCATGTGCGAATGAGCTCGTTGATTTGAAATTTTTTCACAGCTTTGAAACGTCTCGCTCACTGATTGACCGAATCCATCCAATGGGCAATATCTTGCTCAACCCGCGCTCAATAGCTGCATCCATCTTTACAAATTTTTGCTGTAACTCTTATGTTTTCCGTCTAATGCTAGTTTAGATCTTATTGGCTTGGACCACGTGTTCAACACAGTCCACCTCCTCTGCCATTTTGCGGTAGTGTTGGAAATGGAAACTTTTGCATTGATTTACATTGCACAGTATGGAGCAGAACCTCCAGTACTTTTGTAATTCTCTGACCACTTCTATTTGGTAATCTTTACAAATGATTTGGTCTGTGGGATGTGGCATTTAATCAGAGAAACCAAAAATAGATCGCAGCTCACCTTACGAGAGTTCCATGATTTCCTAATAAATTAGCATCTCCCATACTCACTCTCCAACGCATCACCACATAGAAAAACATAGCGATACAATTTTGAAAAAAATGTACTCATACACGCTGTACTGCAGTTCTTTCTTCTAACCTCAACTAGCTTTTTGAAGTGTCAGGATAATGTATTTTGTGTCCAAAAAATCTCCCTCCTCCATATATCCACCCTTCGGTTAAAGGATTCACGCACCTATTAAGTACATCCGTAGAAGCTCGAGCAAGCAATGGGGACAGAATCGCCCTCCACTAGCAACGACTTCTGGGTGTAATGCCGCGGCACAATTCTCACGAGGTTTCCCTGCTTCCAACAGATAGTTTAAATGGAAACTGGGCCAAATACATTCTCTAGGTCGCATTAATATACTGATTCCATGCCGTCTACTGCATGGATGATGCTATCTTTGGACAAAAATTCATGCAATTTGTCACATTTCTTTCGCAGTGGCAATGCATTTGACACACTGGGTGTACCAGAGTGACGGCCATAAATGATAGACGCATATTTGTTTTGTCTCAAAGAGGACGTTTGAGTTTGGCTTGGCCTATCACAGCACCTCACTTGCTAGAATATTCACTCTCAGGATCTATAGTCTTGCATAATTCTTAAAATGAACACAAAGATGCTACGATCTCTACTTCTGTAAAACCAATTGTCTTACACTTTGAGAACGGACTTACTCGAAGCCGGTAGTCTTGGCCAACTTGTTTCCAAACGGTCTGTTTTGCAAATGTTAATGCGAATCTGTAGTGCCACGAAAATATAGCAGTTTTTACATGGCGGTATGTCGTAAGAAGAATTGGAAGGATAGAAGTAGGAATGGGAAGAGGCAAGATATCTGGACTCCACACCCATACTTTCCACTGTCTACTTTCGTTTTCAATTTACCTACCTCACAAACTAAGGTCTAGTGTGGTGTTCTTACAGTGGCAACATGCAAAATGTTGATACGAAAGATGAGATGTGAGATGGTCTCTTGAGCTGCTTCCAAGACCAAGCAGCAAATTTTCCTCTCAGTGACCCATCTACTACTTGATAATTCCCAGCTCTCCCCTAAGAGAGGTTTTTTACTATTCACACCACTTTCCTTCTGCATGCTTTAACAGAGAACATCGATCTCAGCCTTAGTTGCCTTGTCTTCAGCATGCGAAAAATTACGCCTACATTTCATTATGCATGCACACAACACAAGGAGAGTGTTGTGGGAATGAAGTAGTGGGTGAGTACTAGAGCGTTGGAGCTGTGCATTGCTTGCGAAAAGCACTGTACCATTGGTTAGATTGACGAACTTTGAAGCACAAATACCATTATTTTATCATGGATTGTCTGGTCAGTCATTCAACCGACTGGCATGCAATCAGATGCCCACATTGCTCAGTGAACGTGGAAGAAGTGAAGTAGGGGAAATTGATGATCTTTGATGGGTGTTGACTAACATCTGCAAGAGCGCGACAGCAATAAAGTAACAATTTTCTCACGACCAGTGATTCCTCTAACAGATGAGAAGCTCTTGAAGTTGAGCATCACGTCACATTAGAGCATTTAGACCGCTTAATCACGCGACCGAAAACCAAGCGACGAGACAAATGGGAAGGCAAAAGTGGGACAGAAAGGGAAACAGAATGCGTTGCTTACTTTCAAATACAAAATGTTTAAATGAACTGGGAATCCAAAATTATAGCTTATCCCTAGTTTAAGGAACAGCGCTACTGTTATTTCAACAGCCCAAATGCCTTAACTTTTATTTTTAAATGCCAACTAACTGTGTAAACACATTCGCTATAAGTTACCTTCATAAATGTGCAAATTATAGTGGTGCCATCACACAAAGAGCTCTTTTTGCCGCTAGCCCTTCTAAGTAAAAAGGCCGGCATAATTGCAAATCTGTTTGGATATAATTAGCTTCATTGAGTTGTGTTTTGGCACAAAGGAGGGCTTCGAACAAGACGCGCATTGCAAAAGAACTCCCAGCTACTTTTCAGCAAAGCACTCGAAAGACGTGAACGCTTTAAAGCTCAACAATCCCATACTACGACTATGACGATACTCAGTTCATTAGCAGACTTCTTGGCAGTACAAGGGCTTACCACTCACAAGCCTTGTTTTCTCTTCTCCATAAACCAGTTCCCTTCGATTATGGCTAGCTTTTTCAAATTCCTTTACATTTATCACACCCGTAAGTACAGAACTGTCAGACAGGACATTATTCCTCAGACTGTGGCCACATATCCACTGTGATCTGCGGTGTGTACGCACATACCTGGGCATAACACTCAGCCCATAGCCGAACCCTACGCCCGTCACACAATCACCTTCGTCCAAAATTGGCATCCCCTACAAATATGCCAGGGCAGTTGATCACTCAGTTAGAAGCTGTCACATAACATCTTAGATCATAACAACGTCCGCTCTATTGCGAAATGCCTTGAGTTTTAGGCTGATGCCACTATTCTCCACTTCCCCAAATGATTATCGTCTCTCGCATAAAATGTGGTACATGCAACTGTGGGGCTTTATTCCACTACAACGGTATAAATGGCCCATTACCCTTGCTTTGCTGAGACAAGAGAATTTCGGAAAATTTCTCTTAGGAATTTACACTTATTGAGCAACTATCACTGGCTACCGTATCACTATCAAACCGAAAGGTAAATGATGCAAAAGCGTAGTCTGCTTGTGGTAAATGTAACAACTTTAAATGACGTTTATTTCATCTAATTTGAAAGAAAATGGGATGAATTGCCTTTGGCTACTTATGTTCAACCAAAAAGTGTGAGATACTGTAAAGGTTGTTACAAGCCCACCGTGATAGGCGATTGCAGATGAGACGCGATTTATAATTAGTCACAAAAACGGAAATCAGACTACGAAAAAGATTAATCAAATTGAGTCGTTAAGGATTGGTATAGCCAAATATTTTGATGGTGGGATAGCAATTTGGCAGTAGAGAAACTCGAAGTGAATTTACGGCAGACATCTATTCAACCTGAGTGAGAGCAGTCTGATGGTTCGAAAGGATAGTCCGAAATTGTGTGTACCAGATAAAGCACCAGTTGTTACATTTGTTGGACAACGATAGCATAGCAGAAAGACAATGACCGTTCGCTGCCTAGGCGCCCAGCAAGTCGGCAAATTTGGCCGACGGACTTTCGGTTGGAGGTTTTGAGCTTCATTTGAAAGTTTACACAAGCATGTAGTCGATTTATTCTGGTATACTGCATATTAAAATTCTGGAGAAGCTAAAAATGACTTAAAGGAAAGCACATTCGCTGAAATGTTGGTTAAAAAACCCTCATTCTAATTTTATGCATAATAAAATTCGTGAAAGCACGCACCATCACTCGGCTGCAGGATTTAGAATGTCTAGGCTACAGCTGGACAATTTAAACCCACCAAGAGGCTGAAGGAATTGTCTCGTTCATTTGAGTTTTTCGTTTTCAACTTTCAACTGAATGTAACTAATCTACGTGGAAATTGAGCGGCCAAATTTACTGCCTTGACGGTGACGTGCCTTTTCTTACAATTAAAAAAATATTGCAAATGATGAGTAGTTCCTTGCAGTATTTCACACAAACCTAATACTTATTGCCACTCCTACTCATAAAGAGAGGCACCCTATTCATGCTTCTTGTTTTTACAGGCTGAACTTGAAACCATAATCCATGGTTCATGAGTCTCGCTGTTTAATGAGATCAAAAATCGGCTAAAAGTACCTCACATTATAAAGTTCAAGGGGATGATATTCCGTTTAAATGTCCCAATGTCAAATTGAATTCATTTTTTGGAGATGATCAAAAAGTTGGCGATTGTGCTATCAATCGTGAAAGTAAAAATGCTTCCACCTCATTTTCATATGCAAGAAGATCCAGCAAACATTGATAACTTTGGGGTCCAAGGTTCAACCACCCCCCGGCATGAGCAAATTTGGACTAAATTCCAGGATTGCTAGAAATGTAATGCGTGTTCACTTCGGTCTACTCTAAGACAGGTGATGCGGGCAGGCTCTTAGCCCTCAGCTCAGTACGAAGGTAGAAAGAGTATGAGATGCTGCCACTTACGTACTCTATCCAAAAGTATTCCTTCTAACTGTGAAAATTTAAATTAATTACCTAGTGAGTGGAAAATATGCTTATCTGAATTCACCTTTTCGGTGGCAGACGATCAGATCGCACCATCCTCGTGACCGATCGCCAAAGAGGAGACGAACACTTTGGATCTATGGAACACCACACCAACCTAATTTTAATGCGAATACATGCATAAGTAAAATGCAGTGCCCTAGATTTTATGGTAGTAAATTGTGACACCATGAGTTGTTAGAGGCCTTAGGAGAATTCCTAAAAATCTTTTGCTTTGGAATTGCTGCTGCAGCTGCTTTGCTTAAGGAAACTTCCCTAATTTTCATTTTCTGTAATTGCTGCTACTCTCACATTTGCACTGTGCATCAAATCTGAGTTCCCTTTTCCAAAAATCTAAACTTTATGCATCATCCATAAAGCAGCGACTAAAGTAACCTAATCAGGATCAAGGGAGTGTATTTTGTTGCTGCACGAGTTGAGTGGCTTTGTTCTCATCCACTTTAAGTTCATTGGAACACAAATGATAGAATGAGTTGATTTATATGATATCTCTTTCTAGATGGTATCGCGTAATTTTGGTGAGTTGGATGGAGTTTGGTACTATACTATACTCACTCTGGTTTCTCTTAAAATGATTTTTACAACCCACAACACTGAAGCCGTACTCTTGGATCATGTGAATGCTATATTTAGTTAGTCTTGAATTGTATTTACGTGGATAGTTAATTTCTTAAGCTTTCTCTCATTACTCAAAAGAGGTAAAAACGGGTGAAGGGCTGAATTTAAAGGCGGAAATGATGAGAGGTCAATGAAAGAAAATAGTCGATTTAGTCCATTGACTGAGAGCATAAATTGCTCAAGAACGCATTGCCTGAAAACGTAAAATGCTTTCGTGAATTGTCGAAAAAAATGCATAGACGAATGCCGCGAAGCAAGGATCAAGTTACGTGATAGCTACTGCTAGATGGAGGATCAAATGAGTAACTAGCCAACAGAATGCGAAGATCTACAGCCAGTCCATCCATAAATGGCATCTCCCACTTCTACTCTGTAAAGCTCAATTATTCTGCCTTAGGAAGAATTAACGAAGTAGGTAATCATGCATTTAAACAACCTTCTCAACTGTTAGAACAATGGTTTCGGAGTTAGTAATATAGGAAAAGTTTGCGAGTTTAACAGCCACCTAAAATACACATTATCTTTCATGTGCTTAAGCAGGCCTGCATTTTTTGAAAAGTGATTGCCTTTCGTCTAAGTAAGTGATTAAAAACATGAGTGAAAGTAACTCAGAAACACAGATACAAGTAATGACAGTGTTTTGGTTTTATTAGATTGCTAAAATAAGCAAAAAATGAAGAAGTGGCTTCGGCGTTTCTTTGTGCTTCATTTTGTATATGATCGACTTCTGGTCTCCTTCTGACTTCACCCAATGGCACATGCCCTCCCGACCATCCAACCAACCAACTTGGAACTGTTCTTCATTAAAACAGCATTTGATTGATTGCCAAGAAAATGGCGAAACACACCTTAGTTTTAGTTCATTCCAGTTTCAAGTGTTTACCTGCTTGGGGTGTACAGATGGAAAGTACTATAATAATTTTGTTGAAACCAATGCTGGAGGCCATTGTTTTGGCCGTATTACTGGAATGAAACCTTAGTTGTTCATTGGTTTAATGTTGAACCTAGGAGGTGTGTGGATGCAGGGGGGATGAACTGATTGCTTGTCATCCAAAAAGACTTGTTAAGTGCATGTCCGGACATAATGGTTAACAAAAAGTTGCTAGCGCATTGTCATTCTCTGCTATGCGTCCCTCATTCTTTCCTCTCAAGGGGCTGATAACTCCAAAGTGAATCTTCTCCTAGGCGGATTTTGTGATGAAAAGCTTTTGCTCAATAAGAACAGCTCTATTTCTTGTAACTATGATATTAGCCATCCTGGAGTGGTAGTTGTGCCTCATTTTAAAGATGTTTCCAAACATGAACTTTTGAAAGCTACAACGATATCATCTGCTGTGCATGGATGTGCCCTTGTGCAGTTGCAAGTCGTTTTAAAAGGGCCGGGATTTTGTCCAAAGCATCAAATAATATTGGAACTTACAGCTTTGCTTACCAACAAACTCAGCAGTCGTAGTTACTCATAAAACCAATTATCCGAAGATTTGCTTACTTCTTCGCCGAAAGATGCAATTAAGGACTCCGAAGGATCGTAGACCTTCACCATTACAATTGTGTGTAGGCAAACCACAGGACTCAAAGTGCTGCATGATACCACAAGGGAAGTTGCTAATGACAGTGACGAGACACAGCATGCAGCCAGAGAACATACTTCAGATTGGGGAAATTTTTACGTGGTGCATTGAAATCGAATCTGATTTGTAGACGCTTTATCATGTCCCAGCAGCAATCAATGATTCTACTAAGAATTGAGCTTGTACACGTCAGCCTAAATCTTTCCATTATTCCGTCCGCACAGTTATTGCAATAAGGACGGAAGGACAACCATCTTTATTGCAGACATGGACAAACAAGTAAATGGCGCAAAGCCCACAAAGGAATAGCAGAGACCACTCAAGACCCCCGGTTTCAAAATTCATGTGTATATATTGTATCTGAATCATCTAAGACTTGTAGTTATTACTAATACAGAGAGATGGTTGGCCGGATCACAAAAAGATCTGCTTTACAAAGCAGAACAATAAATAAATTCTAGCATTTGCAGACATTTTTAGACGTGCAATAACCCAACGAAGAATATACGGCCTATTAAAAATAGATGTAAAAAATTTGTCCTATCCAGCATAACTGCTTGCGTTGCATTGTAAAATCGACTGACAAAGTGTTCGTGGCAATGTTAGCAACATTAAAGACGAGGCATGACTCTCGTAACCCTCCTTCAGAGTGAGCAGACGGTTTGCAGTTAAATGGTGCAGTGCGGTTCAAAACTGCTTGTTGCGATTTTACAGCATTTCGCTGCCTGTCATTGCACACGCCAGTTGTGCGTGCCCTCATCGCAATGAAGAAGTACAGCACAAATCTACTTACTTTTACGGTTTGATTTACGGAAAGAGGATCATCAACGCTTGCAAAATTGTGTACCTTCTGAGGTAACAGGCTCTATGTTCTAACGATTTTAATGAAATTTGTTGGCAATGCACCTCTCGTATTAAAGTAGGCAACATATATTTGATTCACTGTGAGATATTCCGATAGTACAGTCCAACCAACAATTTCAAAGAAGATCTTGGTTCACTGTTTCCCTGTCATGCCTAATTGAAATAGGATGCTGGATAATGCTCTAAATAGTGGTTTGGTAGACAAACAGGCAGGCAGTTGGCAGCAAGTGTATACTCAGCGCTAAAAATGGCTCTAAAAATAAGATATGAAATTTCCTTTTGAATACATCTTAAGGAGCACTGAGGTCATTCATATATTTGTGAGTCGATAACAATATTTTCCTGAATTGAAAATTCCATGTGTCAGTAGTGGTTATCATTTTTGCAATGCACTGTACGGGAAACAAAGATGTATACCGATAATGAATAAACGCCTTTATCGCTTTTAATAAGTGCAAGTTCCTGAACATGAAGTTATAATAGAAATCTGAGCTTTTAAGTCATCCAGCATCTTGCGCGTGCTTTCGCTTCAAAGACATTATAATATTCATTTCCTAAAAATAGGTTTACCAAGAGCACACGGGTCTAGCAAGCTTCTGGATAGATCAAGTCATACGAAACCCTATGGTCAAATAATGTGCCCAAGGCTTGTATGGTTAAGTGGTCATTGAAAGTCCATATTGTCCTGTTACAACACTAAAAGGGGATCAACGTGTGCGCATTGTCGTTATGACTGTCTCCCTTTAATTTTGAATTTATGTAAGATCAGATCTCCCATTGATCATTAAAACTACCAATAGTCTTAGTTTACCACAATACGCAACTCAAAACATGTTTAACTTTATTGAGGCCATACGCACGGATAATAAACAAATGTGGTGGCGAATGCGGAGGACCTTATTTCAGCCGTATTGAGTGGTGGAGGAGAGTCGTTCTGGCAAGCATTCCGGTACAGCGCTTGCATTGAGAAACTTGACTTTGGAAGATGCGACGCACTGGTTGCGGTGACACAGGTATCCTTTAGGGCATTTGGTACAACTGGCTCCAAAGACATAGGGCCGTCTTTCAAGGTAATTCCCTCTGCAGACGTAAGGAGGCATAAAGTGTTGTAAGGAAGTTTGTGCTTCTACAAATTGGAATGCTGCTGACTTACTTAGGCTTATATTGACAAACAGTCATATATTGTGGATCTCTCCAATCAGGTCTAAGTCCATCGCATCGGTGCATGGCGCAGCCCAGTTTATTTGATTTTGCCCAGACAAGCTAGTCAATCAACACACTTTTCATTCTCTTAGAGAATTGCTAATAAACAAGATGTTTCAGCTAGGCAATAGTATTGAAGGAGTTTTTACTTCTAATGTTCCATTAAGTGGTATTGACAACGCTCTCACCCATCGGTTCACTCACCTTTTTATAGTGATTGCAAACACGACGACATGTGTTATTAGAAAAGCTGTAAAATTCGGATTCTCTTTTCCACCCACAAACACTTTCAGTCAGAGGTGGTTTGAAAGAGCCAGTGAGTGCAAGATTTTGTCCGATTCCATGATATTGTGGATAAAGTTTTGTATCTGGATGCTCAAAAACACATCGTCTAGCCCAAACATATGCCAAAAATTCCAGGTGCTTTGAATATTCCTAAGTAGATTGAAATAGAGCATGTTACAGTGCAAGTGACACATCAATTGAAATAGACTAAAATACAAATGATGTGCTGCTGCACTTTAGTCTGTGAAGAGTCACAAATAATTGTAAAAACTATTCGCGCAAACCTGTTAGACAGGAACATACCATCATCATCATATTACTAGCTGGAGGGAACACTTTCTCCCGCACTTCCGTATGAGCCTCAAGAATTTGGGCCTGCTCAACAACTGTAGGTAACTGACATGATGCAGCAGATATTAGAATAACGAGGCTCAATCGCTTCTTGAAGAGATCTGAAAACATGGTGCTAAATGGATCAAGACGTTGAGAGAAGCTCAAATTTATATGGGACCTGATGTGTCTAGGACTGACCCTATGATCCACGTATTCAATTGGCGCTGTTTCCAAGTCACTCATTTTCATCTATTGAAGTGATGCAATGATTGAAGATGTCGGAGTTTGCATGATAGGCTTCTTATTTTAATGATAGATTCGTTCCACAGCATAAGAAAGTGATTAGGAAAGCGCCGATTATCACGTGTGTTTTTTTTTTTGAAAAGGTCGCACGATTCCTTAATGGCTGGAACGGCCCCATTGCTCTCACCAAATCACTCGCACAACACGTGTTTGAATTGTGAGTGTCGATGCTGCCCTCATCCATCGCTAAAAAGCTTCCCGCTGGAGGTTCTCGTATACTACAAGTAAAACCTTTTTCAATTTGATACTGTAAAAAAGTAGGAAAACACGTAGCACATATTCGCAGTATGTGAAAATTTGGCTATGGGAAGAAAAATTTATTAAAGAAAATTTAATATAAGATAGTCGATTTGCACCGCTTGGAACAAATGGAAGAATTATAAGCAAATTTGCTATATTTATTCGTGATAGAAGTACTTTCGGATTTCCGCGCGAAACTAAAGAGCCCGTCTGTTAAGCATTCAGTTGGTAATTGATATGTTGTAGTATCATTGAGTCTTTTCCCACGTTCCGTTTCAAGTTCTTAGCTAAGGAAAGGTTGGATGGACGACTGCTTTTGCTACTCTGTACTACGCTGTGAAGTTCACAAATTATCAAACCGATGTGGGTTAATCAGTACTTATGCCTTGAAACCAGTGACGTCCGTTTAGCCACTAGGTTAGGCATCTTCACTGCCTACCACCCCATAAGCAGTGAACTCGAAGCACTTTCTTCCCAAAGGAATCCAGTTGATTTGGTGGTAGCGGGAACACCTTGCAAGATTAGCAAACTTTTTGAGTTAGTAGTTATTTTTCCGATCTTTGTAAATCTTTTAAAAGGCCCTTGGTATTTATTTACTGCTATATATGTTTCCCTGAGCATATTTAAGGACATTATTGGGCAGAAATTATCGCACTTTAACACCATTTTTGGTACTGAATGAAATCAGCATTTCAAAGCAGTCTTTAAACTTTGCAAATTTTCGAATTCAAGAATTGTATTGATTGGCGTATAATATGGTTGATTAGCAACTCCTACACCTTGTCAGGTCAAAAGTTCATCTCATCCAAAGTGTCAGCGAAGCATCACCGATGACCAGGTCCATCCACCTGCCTCTCTGTGCTGAGGAGTGTGCACACCCAGTATACCACAATATTCTCCATGAAAACTCTCTCCATAAAATAAAGCATAAGTTTCTACTTCTACTACTTGGTGGAAATAATCTTCATCAAAATGCATCGTTTGAATCAATGAAGGCAGAAGCAGCCATGACGGAACACACACGGACACACGCGAACACTTCCACAATCCTATTGAGGCTCCTCAAAGGCAAAAAACAGGACATTTTGTTACTAATTTGACAAATAATTTATCATTTTGGCAAGTATTTAAATAATGTAATGGCCAATTACTTGCACGCAATGCAAACATATTTGCTGATCTCACAGGCGTTACGTTGCCCACATCCGACTTGCTACAATTTTGTCATCATGTCGATTCAAAGAGTGTCAGGAATACTAATTGCCTATTTTCATAAACTGCGCAATCGCACACGAAAATCCACTTTCACTTGCTTCTATTATGCTAACCACCTTGACAATTGGACAGCATTGGATTCTGGGATGGAAAGGATCAATCCGCCATCACAGCCTCGTGATGCCTGTTTACTCAATGTGACATGGGTCGAACTTATTTATTCATCCTATTCCAATTTAATTCTCCCTTCTTTTGCCGAACGAAGGTGGTCAATATGTGAGGTTAGAAAATTGGCGTGCCACGTCTTTCACTTTAATAACAGAGAAGCTAACATCGTTGACAAATGAGTAGACACTGTGCGACTTCTAAATTCATCTAGAGATAATACCTGGAAACACAAGAATAGTCGTATGACCGATTACTTGCATCTTACTATTATAAAATGCATACTTCTGAGCGGTTTCCATTTGCTGAATGCAAAGATGAGATCTATGTGTGAGAGTGAGACGAAAGGAAGTTAAGTTGAGCACCGACAGAATTTATGGTAATCGGATTGGAAACGGATTCGCATCCCTCATCATGCTACTACTACCTTCATGATCCCCTTTGAAAAAAACATTATGTTTATTTGCAATTAATTTCTTTTAATCGAAGACTACGAAGTGAGATTTCGACAAACGCAACTATAAAGTTTTATTTATGTTACTAACTATACATACGCGAAGCAGCAACGAATTGGTGAGACGGAAAAATTATTTTCAAAAAACTAATGCTTTTCTTAAATAGGAGTTCAAATTACAGAAGGTGTATCAGAGCCTAATAAGCAAATTTGTAAGTCTAGTGCGTTCTAAAATGCGGCTCTGCGGCATTGAGTTGTTGAAGCTGTGTTCACTTGCCAAAGCAATAAAAATTTGTTTAGGTTTGTTTGAATCTTCCTTAATCATTAGCCTATCTGTTCTTTTGGTTGGTCTATTTTTCCTCTACTCTTGGAATCGTGTGTCTCGGGGACGAAAGTCGAGCTGGTTTTGGCTGCAGAGCAGACTCAGTGCACACTAATGCTGGATGGCTGGCAAGCACGACAAGTCGGTGAGAGTGGATGTGTGGAGGCGGAAACCAGACTCTGAGCAGTGGAATTGGAGAGCAATTAGTTATTGAAATGCTCTACAAGTGAGATGTTAAATGCTTAAGTTAAGGTTAAAGAAATAACAAAAGTATAAGTTGTGGATGCAACTGAGAGAAGAACATGAAAGGGACCTGGTCAAAGGATGTCGAGAAGGGCTTAAGGTAGAGATGAAGGAGAAAAAATTAGAATATGTAAAAGAGGAGAGGATAAAGTGTGGATGACGGCAGCTAAGGTTCTTTGCGAATGCACGCACCATTAAATTTGAAGGACATGGATTTAAAGGTTTTATTTTAACTTATCCCCAACCCCCCATTAGTTTATTTCCCTCTGCAAGTGGCCGGGAATGCAGTAATATTCTTGATATACCCAATTTTTTGTCGATTTCGTTTCCATGATAACGCTCTTTATTGTATGCCTTTGGTGCTAGCGAAGGTGGGTTTCAATGAATCTGTAGCCTTATACGATTGCGCCGTCCCAATGTTAACCTCCTGAATGAGTTGCTGGCAGTACAGTCAGTATTCAGCTATCCTTCAAGTCTGAATTAGTCCAAGATCATCACCAATTCGGCATGCACAACGTGCGATTCGAGTAACTTTCTTTAGTTTTTTTCTTAATTTTTAGCCCCATAACCACAATTGACAACTTAGAGCTAAAAAAGGGCACCCACGAGTTTTACTATCGCAACAAAGTTGTTAATGCACAGAAAGGGGACACTGGATGTCAATCCAAGCACTACAACGCGATTTCCTTGCATCGCCTGGGCGACCGATCAAAAATCCATTCGTCAAATTGATTAGAACATTCTTCTCTAAACAAATCTGACAATGAATTGGCCAGCAAGATGGATAGACAGATGGTGCGATCATGAATTCAACTACACGCACTGATGATCAACCCTCTTGTCAGCACAATCTTCATAGTCTACTTTGGCTCTGTTGCATTTTTGCCTTTGCTTGCAGTGTCTGATAATATTGCATTACATATCCACAAAATAATGCATACGGGTGACGACTGATTCAAAACGTTACTAACATCCAGTGTGAAGATCTTCACACGAGTTTGTTATACATTGACTGAAATAATTTTCATAGTCGTGCTAACCCGACTAAGGACTTAATTTAACGCCAGCATGATTTCATACGAAAAGCAAAACCCTCAGCTAAAATAATAAAGTTTCGTTTAAAGTCTGTGCTGGAAATATGCATTTACTTGATTACACACATTGAATACATAGCTATCTTTGTTGCAAAGACAATGAAAATGTCATGGTTGCGTCGACACTGCTTAAGAGACGCGAAGGGCAGCGAGTAGGGACGACAGTGGACAAAAAAGGAAAGGAGGAAGTAGGAAGGGACGAGGATAATTTGAGATGATTAGACCCCAACCAAGTGTTATTATGATTGTTTTCCCAGTAATAATAAGAGAAATATTTTGTAACTGCACATTTCTACATTTAAATTTGACTCCCTATTAAGCGTATTAACAATTTCATTTACCTTTTGCGCTTTTGGGAGGTCCATTTCTTCGCCTCTATCATTACATTTAGCTCTTGCGTGGCCAATACGGAACTGCTTTCCTTTAAGCTCTGCCTCAATTCCTGCTGTTAGGTTCTTGTGTTTCTGTTGGACTAGAGATGCATATCCATAAAATGGGTTCCACTTTGTTTAAATGATTATCAAAATATCCGCATTCTTAATTTACCATGGATTGCAGTGTTACTGATTTGAGAGCTATCTGGAAAGTAATTATTATATATTTTGCAGAACAAGACACTTTTCGTTAACCTTAAGTTTCCATTACAATGTGCAGAACTCCAGAAGCGTAACTAACCTTTTTGGATTCGTATTATTTGCATTATTAACCGTATTTAAAAGCCAGATGAAACACGACAAACACCTCCAAACCTGTATAATTGACAGAATCTGGTGCTTCTGAAGAGGGATGCTTCATACGCACCAAATGCACCTCCATCATCTCATGGGTCCATTATATGCAAAGGATTCAAATAAAATTGAGTAGACATCAGAATTTAACGGCTTTTTAACTTAAAATGAAGCTATTGAGGGCAGCGCAAATCGCGTAATTTGCCACACGAAAACGCTGTTTTAGAGTTCTTTATCTTCAGTTCAAAAATGTACCTAAATTCAGATTTGAGAATGGAGAGATTCCTTAGCTTAGAAGTCGAGCATTGGCAAATCATCCTGTCCCAAAAAATTTGTCAGCAACATGATTTGGAAATTATCAGACTTAATGGAGCAAGCTTTGCGTCAGACGAACGTAAGATCTGTTTTGGCAATTTTTAGGAATGCATCCTACATTATTTTGAATCCAGAACATACCCAGATTAATTGCTTAGATGGCTGGGTAAATGTCTGGGTTCGACACATCGGGAGCGCATTCGTGTATTGCATAGTGGGATCCGAAGAAAACCAGGAACTGCGAAGAGGTTAAACAAGGAACAAATTGCGGCAATACGGCCAGGTCATTCTCAGTTTTTCTCTATCTCTGAGCAATCTACTCGCATTTATTAAGAACGGAACACAGCTAAAAACAAAACCAATGTTTGCATCTGCGCTTCGAAGGCTACTTATTATGTATTTTCCACTGATTCAGTTGGAAGAATAAAATTATCGACTCCTGAAAAAGTGTGCCTTTACTTAAGCAATTTATTATAACCAACTAGCAAAAAAAGTGCTGATGGCTGTTGGGAAGTAACAAGCAGTATGTAGTCCCTCTTTTTGTGAGGTTAAGGGGGAAATTTCTAGGTTTCAAAGCTTCTTTTCTCGGCTCACTAAGAGCTTGTGCAACAACAGTGAGCATGAAAGTTGAGTGTCGCGTGTGGTCTGAAAAGTATGGCTTAAGGTCCCCACGAGCATGAACTAAAGGGGCCCCGAAATTGGCAAA
Source organism: Taenia hydatigena (assembly GCA_036345935.2). NCBI lineage: Eukaryota > Metazoa > Platyhelminthes > Cestoda > Cyclophyllidea > Taeniidae > Taenia > Taenia hydatigena. The sequence goes on along the minus strand of JADWOT020000005.1, from coordinate 19,849,261 downwards.
TACTTGAAGTAACTTTGTGTAGTGTTTTGAAGGAAAAGTGTACTTAATCAATTTAATATTTTAGACCTCAATGTGCATTCATTGGAACTGATTAAGTAAACCACTACGTATGTACTACCGAGACAATAGAAGCAAAAATTTAGGCTACTTATTGGCTAGGTGTGTTGTAATGCGGCAATAGGTGTCACTTGGCTTATTTAGCGGAGGTATTTCGTCCCCAGACACGCGATCAATCTTTTACTTTGAAATTTTCTGCCTTAATGTCTTTTACTAAAGGAGACCTTACCTTTCAGGGATCGGTATTGCATATGTCATGGGTAAAGCTAAGTGCGTAGTTTGCAAGAGCAGAGTAGCAATGACCAAGTCTGCAGCCGTTCAAAACCTCTCTCCATTAGAGGGATACATTTGTATGCTTTATACGCAAGGGGTGTTTCTAGGTTGATGCAATTTCAGTGAGATCCTTTCAGTTGCCTGTCAAAGGTTATATGTCTCCTTTCACGTAAAGGCATCAGCTTTGTGTGTGTTGTGGAGGAATTAGAATGCTCATAACTCGCCTCCAATCACTGACTCGAACGAAAACCTCGAGGTGATCCCATCCACATGGACCAGTTGCATGTTTGTTGCAGATCAAATCTGTTAACACCTTACAGGAGAATAGAAGTGTCACATGGGTTGTGAGAGACGAACCATTTCTAGGCCAACGCATTAACCATGAGTTGCACCTAGTTGATTGAGGATCAAAAACATGATTTAGCAGGTCCTAAAAGAGTTGCAATGAGGCCTAATTCAGTATTCTATAAATAAAAGATTTTAAGTATTATAAACTCGTTAAATGGTATTTTTTTATTTAATAATGTTTACTGCGTGTACGGTAGAATTGGTGAAAATGTGCAGTTAAAATGCTGAACGTAGATAGCAGCCTAGTGAGAAATGAAGAGAATTGCATATATTTTGACCGAATTCAATAAAAATAAGTAAGAAACGCACCGAAACGTTTTAGTATCCCACTATTTCAATATTCGCACATAGCAGCTGTTAACTCACTACAGATGCGGCACATTTTCGTAAAAGCCTGCACTTCTTGAAAATGCAGAAGCATTTACTGCAGGTCAAATGCAGCGAGCAGTTCTGGACACATGAACATGGTAGAATCCAGCACTAACTATGGCAATTTGTGTATGTATTATTATGCACACAAAACTGCATTTCTCGGGAAATCGAGATCTGACTGCGAAGTCCATTGCATAGCGTTTAAGTGGGACATGGATTTGGGTGGGAATGTTTACCGACCTCAACAATTCGATGCCAACGTAATGAGCGGATGTGGTTGCTACTACGCTTGGGACGTCACCCACTCACCTGACGGACGACATACGAAAATAAAGCACAAATAGTTACTTATGCTATAAAACAGGCTAATAACCTTAACACCACTTCCCTATAACAAGCATTTATCAAAAATGGAAAGAAAATGTCATTTTGTGCCGACTTTTACAAAAACACTTCCAAGGTCGTATTTTATGGTCTGACCATGCATACCCCCAGAAGAAGTGCTCCAGCTGCCTGTTTTAGTTGATCAATCTTGATGAAGCACAAACACACCGGGTGCAGTATTTCGTACTTTAGCTTTTTTGTGATTTTTATCCTGAACTCTAAGAGCAATTACTTAAGGAAAGCTTTTTATATTTGGCAACTGTAAAGCTTATAATAACTAATCTTAGGAAGGGATTTCTGTTAGTCAGGCCTAAAGAAAATGTTAATTTTGTTAAATGTAAACCTTTTCAGCAAGTAAAAATTTTCAGTTTGCTTAAAATATTTAAGTTGTCTTGAACCAAGAGTGATGGACTGTTAAAAGTTTTTTCTTTGACATTTTTATCACCGGCTTTATCATCTGCATTTTGCGTAATCACAAAAAAACGAGTTAGTTTTTCTTAGTTAACTCTATCAGGTTTATCACAACACCAAATCCCAACTTTGCTCTTAATTAATTCCCTTTTACGTCTTGCGTACCTCACATTAAGTTTGCTTGTCGTAACAGTCGTAATTAAACATCACAACTGTGATTGCACATAAAATTACCAATTTGCTTAAACAAGGGCAAAGCAACACAAAAGGAAGCAAAATATGTTAGCTCTTGAGGAATGAAGACTCCTTTCGAAATCGTTGAAGAACTTTTTAACTTCCCAACTCACGTAATCGCGGAGATTTTTGATTCAGTAGGAGCTTTTCCCTTCCAGCAGTAGTTCGGATGAACTGTAGCGACTCTTCTTGTATCTGCTAATAAAAAAGTAATTTAGAGAAATTTTTAAGCGTAAACACTGCTGTTCCTTCCTTCCAAAAGTAGGTCCTCGAAACAACGCAATCAGATCCACGAGAATCAATTTATCAAAATCAGCAGGCCATTTGTAGCATGAAAGACGGCCAGTCCTGCCGGGAATTGCCTCTTAAGTTTATCACGAAAAAAACGTCAATTTCGGACAAACATTCATCTAATTCTCCAGCCTATTTTTCCACTCCTCTCCTTCACACATCCATTAAACTGTTAAAGTGTTCTTGGTAGACATTCGCAGACCCTACAACTACATTTACGGTCAGCTCTGTCATTACTTGACTCAATGCTATAAGTACCAGGAGCAATGGATTCTAAGGATCCAACATCTGTAATTTGCCTTAAAGACTGCAGGCTTGAAATGGATCGTTGTCCTTCCTACAGAAAGATTCAATCGTGTAAGATGAGAAGACATCTTTGACCAGTCATCACTGTCTAATTTCTAAGGCTTCCTTACCATCAGCTGCAATAACAAAGTGGAAAAATGCGTTTAAGAGAACATTCATTTGATCTTTTCTTCAAGTAGTCCGTCTGAAATCCACACAACTTATTCGATCTAATTACAAGTTAAGCACTCGCGCATTCCATCCTTCCACACAGCGGCAGTAGGCAAAACTAACCACCTGAAGAATAGTAAAAGAGGTTTGTGCGAAATTGCGTACATTTGTTTCGAATCTTAATAAAATGGAGTTTTTTCTTTGCATCATAAAATGTAGTTAGAAATCAGCTTGTAATGGTAAAATATTATAAAGAATCCACATTGGCGGGTAAGTGGTATTGCCTTCGTGTGCGCAAAAATGGCATGAAGATTTCAAAGCTAAAATTTATCAAGCCCAGATTAGCGATTGGTGAAGAGAGTTTGCATCTTCATCGGCCATAATTTGCGATGTAAAAATAATGGAGTTTACTTAAGGAGGCTAAAGAGAGTATTTTATGCAATTAAATTTAACATTTGTGAGTGGCAGGTCCAATTAAAACTGCTCCGCTGTGTGATGCGCCTGTCCAGAAAATGCGATTAAGGACCTAACTGGCATAAAACGCTTTATAAAGCAATTAGATAAGCCATAACTATATAAAAAGACCTGCAATCAAACCAATGACTGGTTTAATGTGAGTTTTGAAAAGCGAAAGTGATCAAAAGACGCTGCGTGCTTTCTTAAAGGGATTTGTTGGTGAGTTTGTGTTAAAAGCGGATCAAACACTGCCCAAATTGTAGGTGTGTGGTCAAGCACGAAGTCAATGCAAAGCCGCCTGCCTTCCGACCTTTCGTAAATAATCCTGCATACACATCGTTGCACGATGAGTTTGAGAGACCAACCATGCTACTCGCCTAATTTCCATCCATCCCGCTCTCTTCTGCCTGCAAGACACAATGCTTGGAGCACAAATGTGTTACTTATCTGAAAAGTAAAATTAATGATTCAATGAGCTAAAATTAATTACCATAACTCACAATTAAGTTATTCACATGGTGGCGCATTTAACTTACTCCAAAGAATTGTATCCTGCCAAAACCCAGAATTCTTTGCACCGTGGAGTTCCCAAAAGTTCCTTTTTGAATTTCAAGGCATGAATTGACAACATTATGGAGTTCACTGGTTAGCGCTGAATATAACAATCATATACTTAAATATGTACCATTTCACGGAACCTTTCCAGTTAAACCACGTGTAGATATCGCCTGATGGGCCCGTATATGATTGGAATAAATATGGAAGACGAATGTCGAGCCATGTGGTCGATGCATTTGCATAAGGATCTGTGGTCAGGCCTCCGTATATTTGTGCTACATTGATTCATGATTAGGATCTGTTCTAAAGCAAAACGTTAAAGCATCAAACACCTGATTAGAGGTGAGCGAATTTATAGATGTCTTCCGAGGAAAGCCAGGAAAACATCTGCGGAAGTAATTTGGTGCTGAAAGCATGGCTCGCTGTAAGCATCTCGAACTGGCACGCCGTTATTTACTATAAGATCTAGAAAATTTTTATCTAGCCACGAAGAGTTCCTTGGTGTTCTCACTGTATCAAAGGTAGCGTCTTTACAGCCGGATGCAAGTTTATCATACATTTCAACTTTAACTTTGGTCAATTAGTCGATGCCAAAAGAAGCAGTAAAGCATCATGCCAGAGCAAACGAGAAGCAGAAAAGAAATAAAACCTTGTTTATGCATTAAAGGAATTGTAAGTCCCTTTAAACGAGCAGCTGCCTTTCTAATGGAATACAATGATGGACAAGTTTTTCGTCAACAGAACGTTGAAGACTTACGTAAGGTAGGCAAATTATAAGAAACTTCAATCGACACACACAAACGCGCCTCAAATTTGGATGAACTTTTGGCGATAAAGAGAATCGGGGTGTGTGATACTTTGTTCATTAAATGTGATTTGTAGACCAGAGGCGGGAGGACAATGTTAATCTGGTCGTGGACAAACGCAGTCGTTCCCAGAGCCTGAGACGCTCTCGGCCTAGATACAGCGAACTTGCTACTTAATATCCCTCCTCTGCTTATAATATAAATGTCTGAGAGCAACCAATCTTCTCATAGTGAAGGTGGAAGAAGTGATGAGGAGGAGAGAGAAGAATCGTCTACGCAGTTATTTTGGCACAATACGATTTGCTCGCTCTTGCTGATGTGATTGATTTGAATGGATTTTCTCGAGAGCACTCAAATTGCAATATTATTCACGACAATTAAAACTCATATTCCTTCCACAGGGAGCGAATGCTTTCAAAATGGACGGATGCTATTCGGCTTTTTGAAGAGACTTGAATGGAATCGTCTGAGGTATTGTGACTTAAAAACACTTTTTTATATTAGAAGCAGTGGGTGGACAACTAGATGAATGAATTAACGAAGAGAGATACAAAGAAGCTGAATGCCCGCAGTTGAACTCTGCCGGACTTCTGGAGAACTGCAATTTTCTTAGTAGCTAAAGAAAAGTGAACAACTGCTTCAGCGCCAGACGGTAGGAGACCTTCTTTAATGCAGTAAACCACCATTAAAAACCGCATCCCTGAGCATCTTATTAACACGCGTCCCCACTAACTACCTAATTTGGCTTAGTGACAAGCGGTGGCGTTTTAAATTCACATGCTTTGATGAATACATGTCGACGCTCTTAACATAAAGTGGGATACAATAAGTTTCGTATGCCTCCGAAGTGTACAGTTACATTGCTAGGTTACCGCTCTGGGACCTTGTTTGCTTAGTATGTTGTAGGATGAATTGACCAGCGACATTCGTAATATGCAGTGCTTATTCTCCGATCCTGTCCCTGTTGCAGGCGCTTTCGAATCACTAAGGAGAACTACCTCATGCCCAAGAATACAGTCCTTGCACCTGCACATGTCATTTGTAATGTTGCACTACCTTTTCCTGCGAGCCGTATCAAATCATACCCACTACACTACACCGCTTGATGGATTTCGCTAGGAAAGAGAATTGAGAAACGTAGATGGCATTCGGAATTGGGACTTAAAAACAACGCAAAGCTGTTGATTAGCAACAAATCAACTCCATCAATTCAGCAGCACACCTTCCTAATTTATCTAAGCTCATTATGTACAGATGTTGCCTTCGTTTGATTGGGCTGACAAGCAGAGGAACGAAAGAACGAACTAGCGATAGAGGGAGCGATTGGTACTCTTCATTATTGGTGGTTCTACAAAGCAGCAGTTAGCGCCGGTGGATTCATTTAGCGGCGGAGCGACAGTCTTGCATTGTCACTCTTAATAATTTTTGTGACCTTGCAACTAGCATCCCTTAGCAGGTACTTGCATTTGTGCTCGTGCTGAAACTTAGGTATCAGAGGTGCCCAGGCAGGAAATGAGTAAGTATGGTTGGGTTGGGTGGACGCTGCTGTATATGAGTGACAAGCAACATACCTCGGATAGCGCACTTAGCTAGCGTTCTGATCACACAATCTGAAGGTTGCGAGTCGAAGTCTCCTTCTTGGCGCACTCTCAAATGCATACCAAAGGCATCGGCGGTCAAGGACTGAAGAATTTAGCTGCGCATCCTTATGCCTGATCACATTACCTGTGCAGATAGGCATCCACCTATGACATTGACCAGCCCTGACAGGGAGCGTAGGAACTGTAAATTGGGGTAGACAATAATAGAATACCCATTTTGTAACCCAAACCCACAAAGTTATGCTTAGGAGGCAGATGCCTTATCCATTAGTCCACTGGGGCAAACACCTCACATTCACTAGTTATCATAGAGTCTACATTTACACAATATGGTTGTGGCAAAGCGAATTCTAATCTCGTGTCAAAGATTTAATGGCATGATATGCTTTAATGACTTCTTACTAAAAGGGTTGGTATGCGGCTTAGTAGCAAAACGTAATGCATTGTCAAATGTGATCAATGTTCCACTAGTATCCCATCACTCTTGCGTTGCTCCTTCCTACATAACAGCAAAATAAGTAGTCTTAAGTCTATGATTAGTAACTAGTCTGCACGCACTAAAAATGTTGGATGTACCCACATTCCATCAACCCTTCCTGCCGTCCTTACCACACTCCCAACCATTTGTCACCACAGGGTCTTATACAGCTAAGCTTTAGTAAGGCATTGCCAACGGTGGAACGCCATGCATTGATTTAAACGCACCAAAGGCATTTGTGCAGTCAATGGCTGACACACCTCACAACCCAACAAATTTTTACTCTCAAGCCAAGGCGAAATGTCGGATTCGCGCATTTATTTGCGGTCAATGGATATCTAGGTGGAGTTGTTTAGCGACAGCACAAGAGGGAGCAGGTAATGGTAGGTGAGTTTATAGTAGACGGAAAGAGGTTAATTAGAGAACATTAGAGCAAACCGAGTACTCATAATAGAAACTTTAAGTTCGAATTATTAAATGGGAATTTTAATGGATGCTTTTAATTTGTAGGAGTTGGTTGCAAGATCTGGAGTTAGTAAAGAGCTTTTATGGGATGCTTTGTATAGCTTTGCAAAATGTGCCGGAGGTGATCATACGAACCCATGGATTAGGTAAATCACACAAAAAGGAAAGGTCTCTTCATCATTTTGCTAATGGGATTATGGCAAAACTCGATTGAGTAAATCTTCTGTGCTATTGCCGTGCTGGCATTTATTAGTTAGTCCAAACATGATGTCACACATACACTGAAAAGGAATTCTACGTGGGATACTCGGTGTGATGTACGACTCGACGGTCTTGAAGACTGAACTGTGTATGAACTTAGTGACAACAGTGTCACACTCGGCGAATGTGTGCATGTCACATCTGTCGCAACGCAGAGTTGAGTTGGATAGAAGCAGACTTTTATCGGTCAGCATTTAGATTGTGGGGTTACTGGATAGCCGCTGGGACAAATACATTGATGCGATGCACCAAAGCTGAATCCATTTCGCATCCTCAGGGCAACGGGAATTTGGGGTGAGTTTGTAGGGTGATAAGTTACAGTTGTTCATATGACTGAAAATATTTTTGGTTCTTCATAACAGTACCATAGAAACTGAAATTGTCTTAGACAGAGCTATAAAGATGAAAATGGTGAAATTGCCACCCACCAATTAATTCGCAATAAACCACCGCCAAATCAGAAGATGATGCTTGATGAATGCGGTTGTGATACAGTCGAATTCGCCACCTGCCAGCTTAGTCAATGCGATGATAAAGCAAGCCCTTCAATTTTTTTATGAATTTGACCTGTGCTCTACACGTTAACCACCTGACCATGAGGAACAATAAAATAGAATATCTTAAGTTGCGCAATAATTTAGTCATATTGTCCACACGGTTGATGTATATCACATGTACCTGTCTTCTTCAGTGAGTCCGCCAACTTTGTGACTGAAGTAGTTCTTGAGTCACGCGGCCAAATGCTTGATAATCAACGCGGTTTCATTTGTCAAGATGACAACGACCCTCTGATTATTCATTCGATGAGAAGTGACTGAGTCCAGACATAAAACTGACCACTCTTCATGCTTCACTTGAAAGGCACTCCCAAGTTCGGCTTTTTTGTCAATGACTAGGAGAGCATGTGACCTCGCACATTTCTGGTGTAGCAAACTGTGCAGCAACACTCAGACACGCATCCACAATATTAAGCTCACAAACAGTCCTCTCATATTAGTTCACAAGTCGTTTAGATATTTTAATTTTGTTTAGACAGTAAAAAAAACTGCCGATATTCCTAAGGTAGAAATGGATACCCTACTTACGCACTCCGAATTCAACTCTGTACACTAGCCTCCGATAATCTATGCCGTCCAAAGTTGAACAACACTTTGAGTAGACGGAGATTAACTTCCAACTTCCGTCAAGTTGAGGCCGTCGGGGTTCCTTTAAAAAAGCAAACTGCCTTCCCCTGAATTCTAGCCCGACTATCCCAAGACTGCTGTTTCGGAGGTGCAAGGAATGCGGCAGAGGTAGGCAATCTTTTGCAGGAGACGCCTCCACTACATATGCATTTAATAGGCTATAAGTTTTTGCACATAAACTTAAAACTTCAGTTCACCGTGAATGTTACTCTGCTTCATCATCAGAAAATTTATTTCACCCCTCAACTTTGGAACACCGTATCGTTTTGAGGGTAGTGATAAAAAATCAAATTTGCTGCCAAAGAAACTAGGAAGGGTCTGCTAGAAGAAATAAAAGCACAAGCTGATCATGACTACATTCTCTGTAGCACCGAGAAAATTAAAGAACCTCCTTACGTTGTCACAGTTAGATAGCATCGAATGTCAAGCAGAGCACAATGTCATGCAAATTTGAGTCGAGTATTTTCCACTTGTGCTCAAAGGTTTAAAAAGGCGAATAAACTTAGTGCGATCTACGGTGGTGCTGCTATAGCTTATAAAATGGGCATTACAAGCCGCAGATAGGTAAAGGTTTTTCGGTACCCTGCTCTTTACCTGTGACTGAATTGGAAGGAGCTGGGGTTAAGCCCGCATTTATAGATAAGAATGACGACTTTTCATGCATTATGGCAAGACTAGCTCAGCTACTGTATTGGGAGTGATATAATATTGTGCGAGAGGATTCAGAATGCAGAAATGGGAAAATTAGGTGCAAGTTTCACCTACTCGCGTTTTGAGAAAACATTCACTTAAGTTTCCACCTGGCTACGGCTAGACAGCGCCCGGATTTAGCAAGTATGCCAACTCTCATTTCGGTCGGATTTTACAATGCATGCTCACAGATCTTTTGCTTCCTCACACTCATTCTCCGTTTATACCGCTAGCAAAAATAACAAATGAGTCGCATGCTGCATAGCAAAGGTTTGTGCAATTTTTCGCCGCAAATTTTTTAATTCAAAGTTGGAGGCACTTACCATATCCACCGAAACTCTTGTCTGTTATACTCTTCATTGTTTTGGTTAAAACACAATTGGGATGTTTCACCAGTTTTTTTGCTTCGGGAATTTTATGCAAGTAGATGTGTGAGGCATAGTTCAAACTTGTTACATATGAAATTCCACTCCGCTGCATTCTCATGTCTCTTGCACTAAAACTGAGTTTCATTGGCAACTTTGTGCAAAAACTTGCCACGAAAACAGATGTAAGACATCTTTTTAGTGATGAACAATTTCTATCTTTTTCAACACTGTGCGCAAACCCCACAGCATCCACATTGGAGTGTACTCCACAATGTGACGGACCCCTTCGGTCATGATAGGCGTTAAAGGAGGCTCCATAGTTGTTACAAATGCGCAGCCTAAACTCACACACTAGCCATTGTCTTTTTCCCCGGAGTCAGTCATGCGAATCCAAAAGTGGGCATTTAAAAGCACCAACTTGCATATGTCCTGCCTATTGACAAGTTCCGAGTGACATGGTCAGTTTAGAGCTATTGCAGGTCATTTTGTTGCCACACACACACACACACACACACACACACACACACATAGGTACGTTTCAATTGTTTTCGTTTTATTATAGAAACACTTGCTGGTGGTACTTATTTGTGAAATCATATTGGTATGCCTTCCCTCTATCTAATCCATTTGCTTCAATCTAAAAATTTATCCCTTATGAAAAAGTATGCATACCAAGGACGTCCATTTATTGATAATGTGACCTATACACATCAAGTAACTATTTTGGTGCGCTCTAACTACTGTAAGACCTAAATTTTAGTATGCGCTAGGAAAGAGAACAACAGCAGAGATACGCGAAGCTGCGTTTGACTTTGAACACTCCTTCAGCTGTCCATATGAAGTCACTGTCAATGAAACATTCACGTGCAATCTCATAGTGAGGAATACAAATCTTGTCCGAGCTACTGTACAATGGGAGGACAGTCCACCTTATGCTTACGAATTCCCAGGTTCGTATGTTTTCCTTAAGTAGTGTTTCCTATTTTAAATCAGCATTAAGATCAAGAGGTGATTTCTCTGTGCCTTAGAAGCAAACAGTGTGTCACTCGGTGTCTCCTCACTAAAGGACTACAAAAACTTTTATTCTACTTGCAAACTGCCTGCACAGTTGATCTATGGACCTGTTACCTTTCTCAAAGGCACTTTGCAAGCCGTCTGGTTTTCGAGCAGAAATGGAGAAATTCGTCTTATCGTAAGTTTACCACTCCATTAGTTCAGCCGAAAAGTAAAGTTCCATATCCAAACTCACATTATTATGCTGAAACTGCGTGGATCTACTTCAGCATAAACGTCTTAAGTGTGACGGAGGATACGTATCTGATTACGAGACAAATTATTGCTCTGACGGATCAAGGGCTCAGGTAGTACCTCGTCACGTAAGTGAAGCTCGGCGAGCTTGCACATCCACTTAGAATTCTAGCATCTCATGTTTAAATTCTGGTTATGATACATTTGTGCAGAATAATTTCTTTGCTAAAAGGACATAATCACTAAGACTTTTCCTATCCACATCGTAGACAGGAAACTTGAGAAACACTGGTTCATACGTTGAGAGAATTGCAATCAACCCAGGATGGAATGTGATACTTGGCGACGTGATCGAAGTGACAACGGGAGACACCTTAGAGTGTGTACATGCAGACACACCGAAACCCAAAGCAGCGGTATGTGAGTTCATTTTTTTTGAGCTAAGCAGACATTAATTAAAATAGCCCGTACATTGTCTAAAGTGGAGCAGAATTTCGTCTGAATTCACCAATAGAGGCCAGAATTCGACATAAGTCATACAAGCCGCAATAATTAGTGTCTGCGTGCGGACATCATTTATGGAATAGAATGAGAACCAATGCTAAAAATCCGTGAGCAAGAGTTTGTTCAGATCCCAATTTGTACCGCACAGATTCAACTTGATTTCATTACCCCAAGTGATGTACAGTTCGCTGGAGCGTTCGCGACAGTAGGAGTTCATCTAGTAGTGGCTGTTCTGGAGCCGTATGCTTGGAAGCAACGCGCGCCGCCCATATACTTTAAACTGCCCATCCAAGTAATGCCACCTCAAATGGCAGCCGCGCAGCTTCTCGGTAAGTCTGCTGCTCTCCTCCAAGAAGCTACTTGACACAAATTGGATCTATCTCACGACACACCACAGTGCATTGGTATTAATTAATTAACTAGAAAAAATGGAAATCGAATCCCATAAGTGACTTATTTCATTCCACAGGTTCGACTGAATCACTGACATCTACCACAAAAAGCCGACTTACAAGTAGAGACACGGACACTGAATCTATTCCCGGATTCAAATTCTTATTTTTGGGCGGGTAAACCTTTTTTCTTTAGTCATTTCACTTTATCCACTTATACTGCTGTCCGATACTTGCACAAGCCTTTACCAGAGATCGTAAGCAGCAGACTGAGTTGCCTGCCGCAGGCACACAATCACGAAATTGAGGTCGCCTCAAGGCGCTTAGGAAGTGCAACATTAAATTTATGCGGCACAACAGTATCCATTTTGCACAGCTCTCCTTCGGCCATCCCATTATGACACTCATCGAAGAAGAAACAAATAGCATTTCGTAGCATTGTATCGTTAGTCCTTTACCTCAAACATAATTCTAAGTAGGCATGAACCCAAGGGCATTGAGTGGCTAGCGCAGTCGAATGCAAACGACTTTTGACTGTCACCATTGATATATCCAGCTCAAATGTTGAATGGTTAATTAATCAAATTTACATTGTCGGCAATTTGTCAGACGAATTTGCTTATTTGACAGGATTAGAATGCTATTTGGGCAAACGAAGCTAGTGAACGAAACTTTTCTCGACATGCTTTTTAAAGGTACATACTCAGGCTAGCACTTTAACGCTCTCTTATTGTGCGCATTCTTTTAGCACTTCATATCAAATGCAATTCGCCATTGAAGCAACCATGCCATTTCACGGGACAGGCGAAATAAATGGCACCAACTTTCGGGGCACCTATTTTTACAATTGCCAGCTAAGCAACGGTCCTTGCCTTGTCGTGATCCGCAATCGCGTAATTCTTACAGGTGAGCACCGAGTTTGCGTAGAAGCAGTAGCAAGCGATGGTCGATCCGCCAATAGTTGCCTGGACATCAGAGTTACCAGACAACAGGGGAAACTGGAGCTATATGTGGATGGTGAGGGTGCTCCTCTGAACGGCCAGACCATTCTACGCACTCGTCCCATCTATGGTGGCTATGATCCTCGACTTTTTTATTCTCTCCTATTTGGAGATGGCAGCCCTCCTGTGTCTGGATCTAACTTAGATGCAATGACCCTGTTTGTTCACAACTACACAACTGAGGGCAAATTCACTGCCTCCATGAAATTTGGAAATGGGGAAACAATAACCTGCGAGGTAAAAGTCGCCCATCCTATCAACGATTTTCGTGTCTTCTTTCCAAATGGATCGATAGAATTGGTTGGGAAGCCTATCAATGCAACAGCGAGGGTGGTTAGTGCTGGTCCAGTATCAGTCAAAATCAATGGAACACTACTACATAATCAGAGCAAGTCTATTCTTGAGTTATCGCTAAACTGCTCTTAAAAAGCTTTATGTAAAAGGACGCAGACTAATAATATAATGAGAAGGACCAAATTGTAGGAATAAAAACAAACAAAAATTCTCTCATTTAAGATGGGGAGCTACGATGGTTTACACTCATCCCTACTGGTGAAAATGTGTTTCGCGTAGACGTCACGGCCTACAACTTGGGATTTTCTACAACAATTACAGTAGCGTACCAAGGACAGTTGAATAATTTTGACATTAGAATTCACCTGCTGCAGACCTTATCGACTACTTCGCGTGAGTTCTTATTTTACCCCTACTTCTGTAAGCTGTTAGTCCATTGTGCTTGGGGAAGTTAGCTTTGAACTAGCCGCCCTCTGATGCAAGTGAATTCATTGTCAAATCGCAGTCACTTTCTAAAACGTGCTTTTTCTTTATGCTGAAGGTTTTGCGGGAGCTGTTGAGTTTCTCAACTACACAGGTTCACATAGAGTACCATTGGGGTTCCGTTTAAACGTCGAGTGTGTTCCTACCAAAGGCGCTCCCATTACACAAATTGTCAACATACATGAAAGCAAACAAACCTTCCAGTTTTCTTTGCCACCTCTGGGTCAGTTCGAGTGCATATTTACAGGGCATAATTCTGTTTGGAGAACGCAGCCCAAGGTAAGATTTGCTCATCCAAGGCTCAATTGCTTGCTTACTTTGCAGAACCACACTGTGACAGCGACTATTCCACTTATTCTTGGTGGAATCGGTATTTCTGCAAAAGTTGGTACACGATTTGCAACTGGATGTGGGCGACGCTATAACGTCTTTGAGCAGAGTGCTTCAATTACACTTAGTGTGGACATTCTTCAAGGTGATACTAAAGAGGTCCAATGGTATCTTAAGAATTTGGATTCTTTAGCAATGCATTTCAAGAGGACAACATGGGATGCAAGAAACATAACCACTTTCCCTTTAGATGTAATTAATACATCTCTGTCGATTAATCACCCAATGTCTGACTATAGGTTGGTAGTTACACAGTGATGGCAACGGCAAATGGACTGGAGGATATTAGTAGCCAATCAACGCGCTTCTTTCAAATCGTCAACACTGAGGAGCTGATCGACCATTGTGAAGGCTATCCGTCTCAACTCATCGATCCGCATTCACCAAAGTGGCCCTTTTCTGTGGTTCGGCCCTTTCGATTGCTCTTTGAAATTCTTAAGGAGCCTGGAAACTTCCACCGTGTGCAGTGGAATAAGCAGAAGGTTTGCCTCTCCCCTCGATTCATCGGTGATCCACTTGCCAAGCCAAAACTAAACAAGGCGAGTTTTATTAGCAGAAATGTCATTTCATCCTTGTCTTACAAGCTTAATTCTTTCAGTTTTTCTACTTGCCTCTTGCTTTTAGACAATCGGTTCGTTCTACATGAACCTGACTCTACCAATGCAAAGAGGAACAATTGGAGTAAAGGAGGAGGATGGCGATATTTGCCTCCCTCAGGCAGTACTAGAATCAAATAATCTCTACGAAGCCACAATTTACGTGAATGACTCCTTCATGATAGACCGCGAAACACACACTATTTTGCTCTATAAAGGCATGGATATTCGCTTGTCCATAAGGTGAATCACTACATTTGCACTTATGCATCAGAATTAAAATTATTTATTATTACATGTTAAATTTGTAACCTTTTAGAATTGTTCGTCCATTTTCCTCTATTAAAACACATTTAATAACATCCTTTGAACACATTGTGCTGAGTGGGGTTTGCAAAGGCTTAGACTGTCTTCAGGCAACAAAACTTCAGTGGCATGCCGAAGCTGTCTACTCGAATGGCTCCAGCTGGTTGCTCAACGACGAGCAAATGACCAGATTCACTCAAGGCAACATTGTCCACTATCCTGCCTTCATTACAACTCCACTATTAACACTTCTAAAGAGCCTGTCCACTTTTTAGGGAGAAATACGTCCACGGTAATCATTGCCCCTGATTTACTGTTTCAACTGCCTGAACACGCTGAACTTTCGATTTGCTTGTATCAAATGCACTTTCACACAAGCGGCCCTAACGCTTGCGTAAAATTGGACGTTAGAACACCGGTTATCTGCGACAGATGTGTGCTCCTGTCTCCGCCTCAGCTAAGGGAATTTCAACGCATCAACGCTTCCTGCTCATGTCTCTCAGCAGAAGGAAAATTTGAATTTTACGGTAGATAATGGCATCCCGCAGCCTTAGTCAACACTGTTGAAAAATAATTTGCTTGTTGAATTTTCCTTCCTTTTAGCCAAGACATCAGATAGTGAAATAACTATTTGTGTCAGCGAGAAACCAGTGTTTTACAGCATTCTACCCCGAATCGGAGGAGATATTCAAACCTGTATTCGTAGTCTACCAGGGTCCACCGTTTATATAAATACATGCTTCCAAACTGTCGAGGTAAAAGGTCACCAATAATCGCTTACGACCTTTGACGAATAAAGTTATAAGATACGATTGGAAATCATTTGTAGTTTGTACCGGTGATGCAAGAAGATTTGGTGAACCTACTGCAAAGCATCACTTCCGGAGGAATTGATGTTCTCGATGATGTCGTAGCCTCAGGATTGCCAAATGTGATTTCCGAGACCGTTCAGACAGTGTCCGCCGAAGTAGCTACACTAATTAATTCCGAGTTCGGCAAAGGTAAGTGGTCATTCAGTAACTTCTTGGAGACGCAAAGGGCAAAATCACTTTTGCTAATTGCAAAATTTTAGGGTCGCTGGAGTCCCTCAATCGCAAGAGAAACCAAGCAGCTAAGGTGGAACTAGCCAAACGTTTTTAATTTGAGTTGTTCAACAACCTGACGTTAGTAATAGGAAGGTCTAGAGGTTCCATTCGCATTTTATCGCAGTTTTCTTGTTGTAGCATAAAATGCCAAAATTAATGACTTAAGATGAATGCCATTGAGGTAAATTAGCCCTATGTGGTTACTGCCCTTTTCTATAATCCCAGTTGTTAGACAAGCTTGCCACGGCCCTCGACAGCATCCCTGTCAAGGACCGTGAGAGCCTTCTCTCAATAACCTCTGCCATTGAAGCTGTTGTGGCTAACGCCAAGGAGATGGCTTTCCCAACTGCAGAGAAAATTCAGGCAAGACTGGCAAAAGTATCGAAGGTGCTTCCAGACATATTAACTGCTTCATCGCGAGATAATGCGATCAAGTTTAGTCGCCGATTCCTTCGCATTGGTTTCCATCTGCTGGAGGTTTCTCTTTTGTTGACATTTATTATTGTCTCAAAATCAATTTCCACTAAATTTTACTGTTTTTAAGATGTCCAGTAGTGATATTAATTAAATGTTAGGCGATTGTAGGCAGGATTACCACTGAAGACGTACCATTATTTTGTTTTAGGGACTGAGCCACCAGTATGCAAATCCGACCCCTTTTCTCAAAGGGAGAGCTCCTCAAACCCTCGACTATGACACTGACATTTATTCCGATCGTAATTCGCTTTCGTATTCATCCTCATAAATCAGGCATAAGCATACACTTTGTCAGAACCTCAGTAAAGCTAAAATTTATTATAGCAGTGTAGGCAGATTTTGCTCACTAGAATGAATTTAGAAACCACCTTTTTTTTATTCAGCCCTGAACGACGTAGACCGATTAATCACAAAAAGTGTTCAAGAGGATCAAAGAAAGACAGTGAGTATCTTATTGAAATGTCTTTAATTTGAATTAAATAAAGCATTTGTGCCATTTCCCATTCATGTGATAAAAAATAAAAAGGATTAAAGTGAAATGTCAATGGCACCAAAGAAAATGCTTTATCCAGTCTCTGTAATAAGGCGATTTATTAGGCCGCGTCAATGATGAAGACTCTGGAAAGCATTAATGCAGTCTTAGCGCATGGTTTGCAAGAAATACTTGTTCCTGGAGGGAGGCCCCTCCAAGTCACTTCCGATTCCGTCGGAACCGTCTGCTTCGCTCGAGTTGGCATGAGCGTTCCTGCCTGTGGGGGCATCAATGTTTCATTTCTACAAACTGATGGGCACTTTCCTCTCAAAGATGTTGTCGTTCAGGCAAGTTGCGTTACAATATCTGCCAAGCATCCCATTTAAAATTATCTGCAAGTAAACATTGTTGTTATTAAGGCAAGCAATTTAAGGCAAAATTTCTACGATTACTTTAATCGCGACCAACTTGCTCCGCAATCCAATCTCATTTCGCTCACATTTTACGCCAATGGAACAGCGATTGATGTGGCCAACACTTCCTCAACTTTCGTGATTACCCTTAAAAAGGTTTGATGAATATAGCCATTTATGAGTTGTGTGCGTAGAACAAAAATGGCAGCAGCATTTTAACCCCCAACATTGGCATCGAGGAGCAGTACTTAACACTACCTGAACCAGTCATAGCAGTGGATGGCTCACTGGTCTATCAGCCACTCATCCTTCACAGTTTTGATATTGGAGACAGGAAAGGCACTTTTGTTTTCCAGCTTTATCCTACCGACATTGACGCCTGTCCCCAATACTTGGTGGCTGTCAGGTAAGCCAAATAGTCAAGGCACCCAAAGTTGCCCTCTCTTCTTCCATAAGGTTTGTTATCCCACCGATGCTAACATATGACGATGGATTCGGTCACTTTCTGTGGGCAATGATTCCGTCCTCCACATCGAAGTGCAGTAAGTGCGTAGGTATTCAGTATACTCAATTAATAATCAAGAGTTTAGCCAAAGGACTGCCACTTTACTCTATAGAGTCAAACAAGACTAATGAAGAGGCACTGCTGAACTATGCCTACTACATTGACGTAGAAATGCTTGCTGAACTTAAGGCTGAGGCACTGAAGCATACAGCACAAATGAAGTTGAGAGCGGAGGAGCTGAGTGTCCTTCACATTGGCTATCGACAGCTCACTGCTAACGAGTTGGACCGATACGACAATGAGAATCCACCTCCATTGCCATATCCCTACACTGACCAAGTAAACAACACCGCCTACGTGTCGGCCTTTATGCCCTCATGTCTTCACATCTCTCCTGGCGATGATGAATGGCGACAGGATGGATGCAAAGTATGTGTATGTGCGCTTGTGTGTGCATATGAATGCTCGTGCTGGTAATTTGCTGTTGCTATTTCCTAGGTCTTACCATCATCAACCCTAGATGAGGTTACTTGCGAATGTACTCATCTGACGACATTTGGAGCAGCAAGTTTACACGTCTCACCTTCTGCTGATTTACCCTTTATCATCGGCCGCACTGATTTGACGCATTTCTCGATTGGCCTTACCACGACCAATCTCTTGCTCACTTTCGCATGCATTCTGGCATGGCGCATAACTAGAAGGATTTACGCGGTAAGCATGGAAATACTTTCACTATAAGTTACCCATATGTGTAAAACCCAAACTTTTGATTTAAAAGTTAACCTCTGGCATTAAATAATAACTGTACAGAGGTTTTAATGAGTAAAAATCTCACCCAAAATAGTAGCTAAGCTGCGCTTTTCGGCTCATTTGAAATATCGCTCTAAATGGTGGAAGATTTAATCATGACACTCTTCTGCACTTTTTAGAATAAAAGCAAATTCCTGTTTACCTCACTTTCAATCTCTGTGTGCCTCTTGATTGTCGCTTTGCGTGGAGAGATGATGGCAAGGCGACTAGCTGGATGGATCCATGGCGGAGATAAGACTGCTATAGTTCTTATTGTCTCTACATCACTTTACAGCTGGGTTAATACTTATTTTGGTGAAAAATCAAAGCGAATCTCCTTGAGAGGCTACCCAAAGTGCGAGTGATGCACGAAGGGATAAAGCCGGAAGTGGAATTTTACGCCTCGTGCCTACTGACCACTTAATTCATCAGCCTCTACTACTATGATGCTTTACGATAAATGTCTCTTGTCATCGACTTCTGATGCTATTATTTATCAGCACACAAAAGTTGCTTACAGTCCTCACCTAAAAACATAATGCGATTCCATATCGTGGGGTTTAAATCAAATAGTCTTGAATGTGGCGCGACATTATCTTTGATCTTGGTAGCGCATCCCTCTACATCACATCCGCCTTTTACGTCACAGTCGAAGGCGTGCATCCTTCTCTCGTTGATGCAGCCGATACGACAGCAGGCAGTTTTTGTGAAAAATATCATTACTTCGCTTTCCCACATTTTTTCGATGATGCTGCTAAATCTGCTTTGTCTAAAGCCACACTTAAACCAACTTACCAGATCACGGAAATCAGCAATCCATCACTAAGTTGGGTTGGATCCTATTGCGAAACCAACGATTGTGTACCTGGTTGCCATTTGTCTGGTCACTCATTTGGTAGTTCTTGGAAAAGTTGGATGGTTTTTTATAGCTTTAATCTACCCAAACTTCAAACTTGATGTTTGCTTTGATGTTATCAAAGTAAAATAAGAACTGGGACGATTTCGATGAAATGTGAAATTAAAGGTGCCTGAAAATGAAAAACTGAATGTTGATTCGTTTTTACCGCAGTCACATAAATGTGGGTCTTCTCAGATAAAAAACGGTTTATAGGACCCATATTTTGACAGCACTTTAATTTTAGCTTCCATAAGTTCCAAGTGGTCAAGAAGTAACCTTCAATTAGCTGTTAATTTTGTGCCCACTTGCGTAAGGGTACTGAAGAAATCGAAGATGTGTTCTAAAGGCTTACCCGCCTCATAGTCGCAGAATTGTCACGCGTTTACACCGTTACAATCGCATTGTATTAGTAGAAATGGCTTAGCGCTGGTTAGATTTTACTGACCAAACGACTGTAGCTTAAGAAATGTGATAATCACCTGCTAATTGCATTTCAAGGCGGAGAGCCACTCATTGTGTATCGGTTTGGTTGGCGCCTTGGTGGAATAGATATAAATCCAAGTTTATCGCCTCCTACGCCTTCTGCGCTGCAGTAATGAATCATTCTCTTTAAAAATTTCCTTTAGCACATGCTATAAGGTGCTACAACATATTTGCCAAATGGGCTCAACGAGGCTAATCCATAGTTATAGACTCATCGTCACCTAGCATGTTTCGCACATGTAGCTTTTAGGATCTTCGAATGTCCTTCTGACACAGTGAATTAGTACTTTACAATTTTAGTCGTCTGATCGCACAGATCAAGGCGGTGTTTTGCAATGACTGATGAACTGCCGAGTCGCCTGAGCTGAAATTCGTTTGCGCGTTTTTCTTCATTTCATCCTAAATCTGCGTCCATTGCAAACTCTTCCTAATTCTGAAAGTATTCATCGCATCAGGAAGTTTACACTTCCTCCTTCTTATCAATTTACCTACCCATTAATAAATTTAATGTAATGATCAAATACGTGGAGAACTTTCGTTACGCCTTTTTTGGTATCATTGGAAAAAGAAGCAGAGCTTTGCACACTTAAGCATAGTTGGTCTTTGACATCGCTATTACTAATTCTTGTAAAGTTCCCAGAAGTAGGAATCATGTAGTGGCATGGGTCAACACATGGTACAGTTGATCCACCACGTTCTGTTCGTGAAGGTCTTTCTTGATGCAAGCACCGCAAAATTACTACCCTTTGTAGACAATCCTTTCTCACACACACTACAGCATCCAACTACTGAGTGAGAATAATGACGCCATAATGCAACAATTTAAATTCGATTGCGAGGAAATGAGGCTCTATGCCGAAATACTAACAACTCCAAGGTTGCTAATGAATGTGCTGCGTCTCAAGGAGTCTGGCATTATAAATGCTCGATGTAATTTCATGGTAGTTCTTAGATCAGACTCATGGCGTCAGCTTATATGCAGTCGTGGTTACTGAGGCGCATTCCTTCTGTTCTTGAATACGCCCCTATTTTTGGCCCATTGATTTGGACCACATCGACGGAGACTCGTGCTTAAGGCCACAATCAAGCATTAGCGAATCACGACAGCACTATCGTAAGTTGCATCGCTGCTGGTTCACATTAGGGTATGGCATGAAAATCAAACACAAGCTGTCGCTGGAAATCGACATCTCTCTTCATGAGATACACCGTCGATGGGTAAACATTAGTCAATGCAAACTTGGTGTCGCCACCAAACTGCATTTTCAACCTCATGCATATGCCATAAAACATTGAATAATGAATACTTCTTGAGTATTCATGTCCTTCTTGGAAAAGTTTTACAACAATCCTCCAAATTAATGTCATCAAGACGCCCACAGATTCTATGCGCTCATTCTACTTAGCATCGTTCGGAAATTTATCTACTGAATGCCACTTAGGGTGATTGATTCCAACCGCTAACCAGTGGTCTCAGACGTCATTGCTGACACTCACAACTGCGTTGCTTTGAGCCAGATGGACAACAGATAGGCCTACCTTTGTGCAGCGTAGTTTCGCGTTTGTTTTTTCGGCTTTGGTGGTAAAGCTAAGACATAGTAACGGAATCATATTTTGCTACAGAGGCTGTCGAGGATTTTCTTAAATTCCTATGTGTTCAGAGCAGTATATTGGTACTTTAATGAGAGTATGATGTAGAAGCTAACAACAGTCATGGCATTAGTATTTCTCAGACTGGTTTTTTATCTAATGCATAGATTTTTTTAAATAAGTTTCCGAACAATAGCTTTTTAACATGCTAATGCAGCCATGGTACCGTTAACTCATTAAAGCACTTTACTCACTTTACTAACCAGCTTTAAAATGCCAAGTCACTCACTTTGACGCGAAATTGTTTCCGTTCTTTTAAGATCTGCAGCCGAAGATTCTGCGATGAAAGGGAAATCTCGATGGTCATACCATAGAAGAAGACAAAAACAGTGTGCAAAAATTTTTTCTGATGCAAAGTCTACTTTGCGGAATTCCATTAATTACTCGTTCTGTGACGAATTACTGCGCGGCGCCCCGTACTTCATTGGCTACCATTGCAGGTCTTATATTTGGAGGATTTCATTTTTGTAGAAGCCAGGCTTTGGCGCTATGCCTCACGGTCACTGCTTGTATAAATGGCACAGGATGTGCTTGCATTTAGTGATTAGGGCCACTATCGCATGTTTCCCTTCCAGCCACATGGTACTTGCCTGCCTTCTCCGTTGCAATTTTCACCCCCTCGAATCGCCTGTGTTCAAGCAAAACTAGCATGGCCACTGCCTTGAGTCTCGCTTTCAAATTTTAATTCGCCGTAATACGTAGTTTTTAGCAAAATTCTCTGCCAATGTTTAGTCTGCTTTAGTCGTTGGGAAAGGGAGCCTATTTTGCAGCTGTAGTCAACAGGTACGTTGATGTGAGTGACAGGTTTGTTAACATTAGTTTTTAGGTATCGCAATGGTACTACTCGTAGCGTCAGTGGGCGATGTGTCACATTAAGGGCTGTTTAATCACGGCTCAACCCTCGATGAGACAGGTAAAAGTGCCACAAAATGAGTTTCCTCTCACTGTGCCACGTGGACCATTTCAACAAGGTTTACCATGCACCGTTTATTACATGCGTAATGGATTGACAAATGAATGAATGGATGGACAGCTGACACACCGCTCTCATGTTTGGTATCTAATAGGGAGAGAAGAGAAGAGAAGCAATGGCAGCATGGCAAGTAGTGTGCGCAATGGAAGTAAGTTGGTTCCAACAGAAAAGCATTGCTGGATGGTGGAGAAGTTGGTTTGCATGTTTTCTTCTCACAGCTAACCATATTGCATGAATAAGAGATTGTTCTAAAGGAGATACCACATTGTGATCCCTTAAGCGAAAACATGTTTAAATGGGGTGTTCTTGACGCAATCAGGCAGTAAATGGTTTGAAAAGGACACCTTCCTTTTCTTCCTCCTTTCCCTCCTTCGTCCCTTCATAATAAAGTGTCAACACGTGAAAGTAGGCATCTGAGCTGAGTGAGAGTCAAGTATAGTAAGAACTGGGACACTAACAAATGCCTCCCTTTAATTTCATGTAATATCTTTCAAAGTGAGACGACGGTCCCGGTGTCGAGGCAGTGGACGAATCTGGTGCGCTTGTATAGGGACTTCCAAGTTGGATGTGATGAGTTGCTTTAAGTGTGATCGGCCTTATTAATTACTTGTCTTGCCATCTACGAAAGATCGCCCTGTTCTCTTCTTGAACCCTCATTATAAGTCAGGTGAGACTATGGCGAATGCTGCTGTCATGCGCCTAGTTGTCTTTTTAGGCAATACATAATCGTATTTTTTCGTTTGCGTCACAATGAGCATCTGTTTTGACGAATGGACCAATTATTTGCCAACATGTGACTTCGATTGCTGAACCTGTGAAATATTATGGCAGCTACTCCAACGAAGCTACATAAGCATAATGGCAAGCAATGCAATTTCATTTTAGACTGGAATCCATATGAATAGACAAAATTGTAGGTCAATGGTAAGGCGGGTAGGTAGACTGGTAGAGAGACCAGTGGTAGATTAGACCAGCGTGGGATAGATGGAAGAAGATTTGTTTAGTGTATTCTTCGACGATGACATGATTTTTCGCGTTATTTTCACTTATTTAAGTTTAGGATATTGTAGTTGCCTGTCAGTGCATGCGATTACTTGTCTGAGTGAATTTTTATGTTTCTGGTACTTTAATGATTCACTTTAACATCAATCGTGTAATAAATTTCAAGAGGTAATTTTATTTACCAATTCACTCTGCAAAAGCAAGCTATTTGTTTTAGCAGTACAATAAACTGCTCAACTCTACGTTCTCATGCCTTTCGTGTCCCTTATGGAAGCAACGAAGTTTAGCCGATCCCTCACGATTGCGCATTCCTGCGAATTAATGCTAAAGCTTGAAATATGAGTTTGTTTGGATGCATCAAGTACCTTAAAAGGTTCCCTTCCGACTTCCTCCTTAAGATACTGATTCGTCTCAACACGGGTGATGAAATGCCATACAATTTTTAACACAACCAACGTCTAGAGTGCCTCTCAAAACGATTCGAGTTTTTTGGCAAATCATTTTCTTGGTGATTTAATCAATTCTCGCCATAACAACTGACAATTTTAATGTCTCATTTATTCAGCCATGGCATTCAAACTCTTAATTTTGATTAGGTTGCAAGAATTATTCTTCTGCCCATACTCGGTCAAAGGGCTTTAATAAATTCTGTTAATTAGATCACTTTAATGCACCAACTAATGCACACAGATTGGATCGTAGGCAGTATTTCAACCTTGAATTTGATCATAGGGATGAAAGTGATTGTTCGTCAAAGCTGCATTGACATCACAACTCAGCACTATGTTTGAAGAAATAATGTTACTCGTGCAGAGGTCGTCACATCAAACTCCTGTCCACTTTCAGCCCTGCCCAATTCTATCACTTACTCCAGATCGAACAGGTAAGTATTTTAGGACATCAGCGGCTACCCCTTAAGCTCCTCGGTTAAGAAGGTACATGAGCAACAACAATTTGCGTCACATAAATAAGTAGACACCAAATTATTCCAGAGCAGGCTATTTTGCTTGATTTATGTTTGGCACTAGACTACAAAGTCCTTTTTAAACTTTAGCAATTACAAAAAATCATCAGTTAATTACTTTGCTTCCTCGCAGCTTTCATCCTTGTCTTGGGCAGTAGGATCTCAGTGCATTTTCTCCTACCTGTAGCATCTTGGATACAATTGCAGGTACAGCAGGACTGTTGAGACCATCAGTTATGCTTGGATTTAGTGACTTTCCACTTTGGAGACAGTTCCTTGATGAATGCACCGGTTTGCGAACACCTTTGAAGACCCGCCGCGGCATGCAGACCCAAGAGAAGCGTCCGTAGCCACGATCGAAAGAAGGTAGGCGTATATGGACTTGCATCACGACGTATGGTAGATACAAATAGGCTCTCCGTTCTTCCATACAGTCGAAGATGGTATGTTCCTCCAAACAACTTTTTCTCTTGACTTTCGCAAAGCCTTACGACACAATATTTGAATTATTAGGCCTGGAGTTTCTTGTCACACCTCTACAAGTTATTAAGATGTAAAACCATGTCGAGAGTAGAGAGAATCTCCATCAAAACAACGCTGCTAATCATTAACTTTCGCCTCCACCAAGGAAAGACACACCATTCAAAGAATCAAGCCATTTACATAGCAACCGAATTTTGCATCGAAAAAGCGACAAACATTGCCCACACCTTATTTTGTTTGAACGAAGCAGAGCCAAGTTCAATCACCTGTCAGGTCAGTTCAAAGCGTGGAACTTCACCTTTACAGCTGCGGGTTTCGAGCGGATACGAATCGCACTAGTGCACCGAAACAGTACAACGTACTTTTACCCTTGGATCAACTTAGGAAAAGTAGCACAAGATCAGCCTTCTCAGTCTAATATCTGTCCTGAGATCTCTTTTTTGATGAAAGATCCACAAAGTGCCCACTACCGATTCAAAAGTTAGCCGCAACTCACTGGCATATAATTCTTAGTGCTTTCAAAGGTCAACATGGCACCGACTAAAGTGCAAAATGCAACATTCTGACTTGTAGACCATTACCTCTCTTGCTCAAGGAGAGTTTTATGCCCTGACGATTCCTCTACGCGTAAGTGCAATGTAGCAAACAGGCTCGCGGTCGAAAGTCACACAATTTGGCTATTTGAGTCATGCTGGGATTCAAAAATTTAATGAAATTTGGGTGAAATGAAGAATTTACTCCAATCATGCAGGCTTAGACTGTTATTAATCAAATGCTATTAGACTTACCGGTTCAACGGATAAAGTGGACAATGGGGTCTAACACCTTATTTGAATCGACGTTTTTAAAGGGAAAATGCTTAATGCCTGCAAGTTTTGATCATATCACAAATTTGGTTCTTTCCATTTACGCATTTCTGTGCGTCGGTAGTTGGCTAAACTAAGTAAAACATAAATAACGAGAGTTACGTATAGAAGGAAGTACTTTTGTCCCTAACTTTGGTTAAAAAGGAGCACTTATTTTCCTTGATAATAGGAAAGTGCGGATATAAAGCGGTCTTGTAAATAACGTTGGATTCACCAATTCCATTTATGACGGTGGATAGAAGAAATACTGCATTCTTGAGAAGAGGGAAGGGCTAACGACCTGGATTTGCTTGGTCTTAGACACAGAAAGGGATGCAGCTATGCCGTTCTCTGCTGTTGATCGTTTTACCTAATCTGGATCCATTTGTTACATTACAAGAACTCAGTTTAGTGATTAATCAGGGTCTCTTATGATTTAGAAACCATGTTTTCTTGCTCTAACTCATGTATTTTAAAATAAGTACCTATGGCATCAAAGGATACTCTTATATACTAATTCATATCATAGCATGCCAAATGAAGACATTATTCCGTCGTGACTTATTTCTCTGAACCGCACCCACCTAATCAAAATCCAACCGAATCGAACAAGGCCGCACCCCACATGTAGCAGCGAATGGTGTGTTATGGCAAACACAAAGTTGAGAGGCGTATCGCTGACGGGGAGAGGAAACGTCGAGGGCCCAGCCGGCATTCAAACCCAGAACCTCGTGCGTCCGAAGCGCGAATCACACCTGCAGATCACTAAAATTGTATTTACCTTGACCATTTACTCTCCTGTGCCGATTTGCGGGTGTTAAATTGTGCTTGCTTTCCCCACTGACAAATGGTCAGATCTACTAATAAGCACCCAGCTCAAGTTAATTGAAATGGAGCGATACTTTGTTCTTTCCTATTAATACATAACTTCGGCTTTACATCTTCTAGAAAGATTAAGGGCCCGATTACACGACTCTGACTTAATCGTGTTAAAGAACGCCAACTCTGAGGACATTGGCTTTTTATTATCAAGATACTTAAATGCCACATTTTTGCCTAATTTGACACAACCGTGCATTATGCACTAGGAAATTAAGTGAATGTTTAACACGATCTGTCAAGTCAGCAGTGAAGCTTGGTATAAACTATGATGCCAGTGATAATAGGGTCAACAAAAATCCACCTTTCAATTTGACACCTCGTGACAACTTGTGTAGTAGTGCAATTGAACTTAGTAAGGTCACAGCCACTGCCACACCGATTTTGAACCTGTGTGAATGAAATTAAGTTAATCATGCAGACTTTGTCCAAGTTCAATTAAATGTGTCATCAGGTCTGACCTTCAAGGCAGAATAAGTGGCAGTTTTGTTAATGTTCTCAGGAAAGATCGCGTGCCTCGAAAAAATGTCTTTTTCCATAGACGAGAAGAACTAGACCTATTCATAGCGGTGTGGGCTTTCATTTGCTAATTATTGTCGCTGGAGAGAAGAACACAGTGGCATCTTGCTTCTCATCTCGTGGACAGCCCTATATAATCCACTGAAATGCCTTCCAAATTGCAATTCCAGGACAGCATCTTCCCAGCTCACTCACTCCAGCACCGTTCGTTTTACCCTTGACATTGAATATCGGTGCCACCTCCAGCCTCGTAAAGGTTGTGTTTGGGCTTGGGTTGCAGGCTGCAGCCCAATGGCCAGCTACATGGTGGAGGCAGCAGGAATGTATGAGTGTAGGTCTCTGCGTAGGCGACTCATTGGCATCCTTAATGTACTTTTCCTCCGAGTTACATGAAAGCTTAAAGATGTGTGTGTGAACGCCTCTATTTGTTGCCACATGTAGCACATCAAAAAGCACGAAATCTTTCTCCATGAACATTATTTACATTGTTGCTTCGCCATCCCGAGTACCTGAATTGAAAGAGATGTGCAATCAATGCTGTGGAATGCATTCGTCTGACTATCAAATAAGGATTGTCACACCTGCTTCTGGAAGAGGATAATCGTAGCTCGCAGAACCCATCGAGATGGCGATAACCTACCTGCTTCACTGACATCACGACCCGGATCCCCTACTCAAACAGTGTATAAACCGAGCAGGATTTCAGAATCGCCTTACAGTGGTGAACTTGAACGACTATTTTATTTTATCGTGTATAAATAATGCTGAAGCTGTACATTATGTTAGTATTTGCACACGGAATAGTCCAAATTTTGTCCTTAAAATTAGGCGAGATGAAACGCACCCCAAAATTGGGGTCTTCATCTTCCCAAGTAGCCATCAGTCTTGGATTTCCAACACGAAAAGTTCGCTTTTTTGATGTTTTTCGCAAACACTCAGTAGTGTTGCGTTGTGCAACTTCGCTCCCGGGTAGTCTCTGCCAGTTGAAATAACTACTTAAACCTACAATGCACGCTGCTTTTTAAGTTCACTTTGCAAACACCATAGCCGCAAATGACCAGTGCCAAGCATGCATCGGCGTGACTAAGCGTCTTCCTAATAATTAACCAAAACGGGTCGCAGTTAATGCCACTAACACCAAGCAATTTGTTAATATTATGTGGCTGTTGGAGCATCATAAATCGACATAGGCAGTGGTTACTCAAAAAATGCTGCTTTCTTTAGGTATAAATTAATCGGGTATGGAATTAAAGGTCGCCGAAAATACGTCAATTTGATGGCGCTTGTCTGGCTACCATTACGTGCCCCATGAAGAAGCAACGTTTGAGCTTAAATTGGCATTATCACCAGATTGTCTTTGATCCACTATTGTCTGCCACAAACCTTTTCTTAGGAATTTTTATAATGGGAAGTCCCACCTAGGTGGCCTATGTATTTGGCATGCTTAACTATCTGCAGCAACACACAGATGTCAGCTGACACATCCACTTTCTATGGCATGCTGTGTTGTCACTCACCTTTTCCGATGTCTCATTCCCACCTATCGGCCTTACTTGGATGCACAGATTACACTTCCTTTCGGTAATTCTCCTCACACGAAATGACCTCCTGTCTCTGTCATTTTGTGCATTAGAATTGGGGAGGGGGGGGGGTATTTCATGGATCCTTTAGCGCTTTGCTTATACCGCTGATTGCATTATATCATGTGCAGCAGAAACAAAGAACGGCATGTAGTAGCACCTAATTACTGTCTAGATGATTGGTTTCGGTGTCAACTGATGTGCTAATTTTTCGTCTCAAGGCAGTTGCGACGACTGTGGCTATCTGCACTCATGGAAGGCTCCGTCCCCTCTCCCATGTTTTATTAAAATCTATCTCAGAATCCCTCCATTTATCGCCTTCTTAATACACAACTAATGTTTAAGGAAAAACAGATCACATTTCTGATTGGTGCTGGGTTGCAGCTGGTAGTGTTGGTTTACTGCCATAAAGATAATTGGAACCAGCATAAAGGATGGTTTATTACAAGTTAAGAGTATAAAAATGCTTATGCTTCATCCTTGCACAGACGCGAAAGTTTAAAGATAGGCTTCAGCATTCGTTAGGTTCTATGATTTTTAGCGCAGCAGAAAATATAGGAGCTCATGTGAGGTCTTCGAAGAGACTGGAGTTCCAGGTAGACGCAGCATGTTCGATCATCACAGGCAGCATGCGCAATCACCAGCCAATCTGCCAGGTCGCACAAGCGTCAAATGTCATTCAGAAAGAAAATCTGCATAGTTGTTCGTGAAAATTAGTCTTCATGGAGAAGCTTATTCCAGCTAAATTGCTTCCGCAAAAATGGCCATAGGTGGTTACTTTTACATTTCCTTTTATGTACAGCTGAAATTCCTCCAGTAAGTACTCCAAGGGTACTTAACTATCCCCGGAGTATACTAAAGAATTCATTTTTGCCAAAACTTTACGAAGAAATTGCCTTTCTGAGTTTAAACAGCTCCATACGGTTTAACAATGCCTACGTTAGTGAAAAACTGAGGGTGATTTTGCAGTCATGGCATCTGGTTTATGGCAGTGAGTAATGAAAGGCACTACAATTATTGTGCGATAAAATGCATGGCAGCTTGTCCGGTCCGGGACCAGGCACCGTTACTGCATTAGGCCACTCCTAATTGTTCTCATTGCATTTAATTATGTTTGTTCTGTAAGTGCAACGAAAAATAATTCTCCACAGTTTAGTTCTCGTCGCGCCATGTCGAGCGAATATCTATACCTCAGTGGATTATATTGATGCCCGTTCTAAATTCATCTATCCCAGACAGTAGTGACGTAGTCGTGACTGATCAAAGAGTGAGGCCAATGAGTGGCAGAAAAAGCTACTTCAACGGACTGGATTTTTATCTAATTGCGCAGTTGGCAGAGGCAGCCTTATCAGGTCTTCATTCGGTATCTGCTCCTGGCACAAATAGCAACATCCTCAATGACTACCGGTTCATCCTCATCAGAAATCTGTCCGAACAAAGTGTGTAACGTGCATACAGAAAAAACTCGAATGCATCTACCCTCCAGCCTAACAACCTTAATGTCATCACGTTTACGAACATGACCAAATTTCCATTCTACACGGCTAGACTGCCAATTTATATCGGAAATAAGTCCTCATCCCAAAAAACAGACAAAGTGGTACAGTTAAAAGCTGATTAACATGCGATATTGCTATCATGCAGCTATAATCTGTGGCTTTAGTTGACTCCGGTGTGTGTGTGTGTGTATGCTAGTAAGCCGACTGGGTGGATGTCTAGCTAATATCTTGTTCGGATTGTGCCAAGTAACGGTTTGGAAGCACCTAATTTAGTAGCCACAGCGGCGTGTACTGACAGTGCGTTAATATCACCGATTTTTTAAACCACTTATGTTAAGAGTATTCAGTCTTAATAAGCGCACATAGAAGGGATATAGATAGTTGCCAAGATGCTGTAATGCAGCAGATTTAGCGAGACCAACTCCACCATTAGTTAGCGAGAGAATTCCACCCAACATAAATGGGAAGAGGAGGAACGCGATTGCCTCACATTTACTAAGCGTGTTCACTACAAGATCTAAAAAGTAGTTGCATCTCGGATTTTTATTTACTTCATTGGTTTTAAACAGTGCATCGATTTAATTCTCCCGGATTTGTAACGCGGAAATGGCATGTGCATGTGTTTCGATGTTCCTTGACTGCCAAATGCCAAACAGCCAACCAATCCTCTTTTTTCGAACTCCAATTTCGCCATATTTTGCGAATAAAATGGGGCAATGACTGTTATTCTGCTAATTCACTAAAAAAATGAGGCAGCTATGAGAGCTACATAGAGGGATATCAAATACCAAAAGCCACATGAACGTACGTGCGATTGCGGAAAACGCAATTTTAGAGAAGAATAATATGACAGAATAGATGGGAACCCTACATCTAAGCTGATGTCGGCAGATGTTACACATTGGGGTATCGCAGCAGCTAACGTTGGTCGATTTTTCGTTACTGCAAAAAAAGAAAGCGGGAAGGATGAAGATGCTCAACCCAAGTGTCCCCTGCGAAATCGGTAATAAAGTGGTTCCTTTGTTCAAGTCATTATTTTAATCGTAAAGGATAGCAGAGGTGGGTAGCGCCGAAACTCTAATTCCTCCAACACAAAAACTCCTTTTCGGACGATAGGGTACCTCAATCCTTTTACTTTTTTTGCCATGGCAACGCAAGTCTGATGATTGATCACTCTGCGTGGACAGCACCCTATCCTTTTGCTCCTTAATGCATCCCTCTTTGTACTGGCCTATCATTAGCAAAACCCATTCTCATTTGGAAGGCGTTTTGATATGCCGCTAGAGGGGAGCTCTCCATTTGCATTTATTTGATTTTACACGCATTATACACGTCATTCTCTATCTGCGTGTGAATTTTACGTTTCTACAACTCTTACTTCCACTTTTTCTCTTCCAGGGTAAAAGCAAAACTCTCATTGCTTTACTTTTGGTAATTTTACCACACAACGTTAAACATAGATTATCCCAGCCCTCTCTGCAAATATATCGACTTTTTTATGTAGAGATTTTGTTACGAGCATTTTATCCTCCCCAGGTCTGTGGGGTTGTTAGTTGCGTTTTACTTTCTTTCAGACCTTAATCAAGGCCCTAGGGGTACCTCTGTGTTTAGCTTCCACTGGAATATTAGGGCTGCAAGTACCGCAACCAAACAACCAACCAATTCCAACTCTCTAATCAGCAATAAAGTCGTCGCATTGAATCTGTGACGCTACTGCGCTACGACCATGAGCTTCTGTTCAACCTGAGTGCATTCGATGAGACCAAATGCACCTCTCCCATATCGTTAAAAGGATCAATCCTTGATTACTATCCGGTAGTTTTGAGGTTTTCGAATCTGCGCGTCGTACAATTGGAGAGGACTGGTACTCACTTTGGGTGCTGCTAGTCGCGTAAAAAGCAGGAGCAGGTCCCAATTGTAAAAAAGGCATAGACAGCATGACAGACATGCAACAGCGTGCTTTGGTTTCTAGACTCAGTATGCGCATCCACCTTGACAAACAAACCCTTTGTTCGACATACCCGTCTTCTTCTTGCGAGCTAATGTGTGCTCACGCGGTTTGCTCAAATTATACGATTGAATCACTCATTTATGCTGTCACCAGGTCTTCAACTGCGTGGCCCATCAAATTGTCGCACTTTGTCGCCTGTCTGCCGACGTTACGTATGTTTATTTGAGCCGCAAGACGTCCAAAAGCTGATGCAAGAGATGCGAAACATGTGCAAGGGCTGGAGGCGAGACACAAGTGTCGCTAAAATGTGGGAAAGTTAGCACAATCAATGCAGTTCTTTCTTGCTTTTATTTACTCTTAATCCAAACAAACTGTTGACAGTTAGGCAAGAGAGATAATATCAAAGACATTTCCTTTCTCAATAGTTGGCTAGCTAGATTAGTTTTATGTGTTTTCGGAGTACTGCAGTGCTGTAGGCTGTCAAGCGTTTTTTTCTTTGCTTTAAATGCTTTACTTCTCCCATTCACTCTTCTTCACATTGCTTTCTCTTTCTCCTCTCCTTTCCATTCCCATCCTCCCCTCCCCACTTAGTAAAGTACAGCCCTACGAGGTGACTTCTAAGTCTTCATTAGTTCATCTGCCTAGTCTCTTGTAATGTAAGTAAAAAATTAATTAAAAATGCGAAAATTTGACTTGACGAAGTTAAAAGCCTCTGTGAATCTGCTCGCCTCTTGAACACAATTTGCTCCTGACTGCTGTAAAATACGCAACTTCTACACTCAACTTCGACTAGACATTTTTATGCAAGCACTGCGCCTGTCCCACTTCTTTCACGTCTAACTGGAGGCACGAAGTGTTCTAATCGGTCATTGTGGTCAGCACTGCTACTGCTCTAATACTACTTTGGCGCTGATGCTTTTTTTTAACGGTCGACCTACAATTTTGCTTTGATAGACATCCGAGAAATGAGGAAGCTTGAAGCTCAGCAAATTGTTAAGGATGACCAACTCATGAAATGCATTCATGGACAGGATGTATAAGTTAATTATTTTAGTTGGTTTTTGGTTGTAAAAGACACAAGTAATTAGTAAATTCATCATTGCCACGCAAAATAAAAGCAAGGAAAATCAACAATAATTGAGTAAAGTAATATGCAGGCCTGAGAAACCACTAACTCATGCATGTGATGCTCGGGACTACTAATACACTTACGAAAGCCTTAATGCATTCACCTTTGTTTGGATGACATTATCATGCGAAAGGGTGCTGTTAAAGATCCGGTAGTTTTGGTTCTGGGCAGAATTTCTAGTTTACTACCCTTTCTTATGTAAAAATTGCACTTATTTTTAGATCTTGTAATATTATGTCGGTTCTCATTTAAGGAGAAGGCGTGATGACTTTGATGTTCATTTTAAGTGGAATTTAAGAGCACTACCGAGGATGGCTTGGAAATGACACTAGAAGTTCAACCACCTTCATTGCCCTCTCATTTATAATATGCTTGGATGGCAAACATACACAGTGAAGGAACTAGCCCACATTTTCAAATCCTTTTTACTACATGATTAGGAAAAGTGCGCGCCTATGGTGTCTAATCAACAATCGTAGATGAATGTGCCACGCACGTCGAGTTACACGATCGTGCGATGGCAATGGATACCAGCCAGCGCGGATTAGCTGACTCCAGCAAAAATGTAAGTGCTTGTAACTACTGTTCGCTTTCCCATGTGGTGCAACAGTGAAATCGAACATCAAGTGTTCCAGTCCCATAAATTTATTATCACCAGATGGCAGTAAATGTCGCTGGGGTGCCCAATAGGTGGCTTTACTGCATAATTCAGTCCCGTCAGACTTGTGGACCGACTGGATTGAGGTAGTGAGAATGATTTTAACGGGATCGTAAAACTATTATGTGTTAGCTGCCAACTAGCCAAGGAGTGCATTTCTTCGTCACCTTTTTATCAGCACACATAAAGAGAATCGGTTTGTCTCCTTCGGTCATGCGTGTTTTTGATGTAATGCCACTGATTGCTAGTCCGTTTTGATTAGGTCAGCCCCTGCTGTGCACATCTGTTCACACGGCCACAATGTCAATGTCTGACGTGGTCTCCGCCCTAGTCTGACTTGCGCCCGGAACAGAATGACAGACGTGCTGACAGGTGTGAGTGATGCATTCAATAAAGCACACGCCTTCTCATACAAAAAGGTGCAATGAGAACTAAACCAAAGGCATATGATATGGTGACTTTACAAGCCATTTTCATCACAACAGAAGGATACGGTGTAGTCTCTTATTGCAAGTCAGGTGTTGGACATCTGTGAGTTCGTCTCTAAACCCATGTTGTCGCACCGTGGGTGCGCCGAAATTGTTCCAGAAGAGAGATAATTTCGAATTTTCAGTCATCCAGTGAGCCTCTCGCCTTGTTACTAAATGTTGCATCAAGAAAAGCAGGTTACAACAATTTGTACGCATTTCAGAAAATTTACCGACCCTTGAGTAGGCAGATGCACATACAACAAAACAAGGTGGGAACTAAAAGACAGATTAAGCTTTAAGAAAATGGTTGCTTTTAGGTGTCTTTTTTGATGTGATGGATTGAAAGCCAAATGGAAGGCTTGGCATACCGATATCACAAGTCACGTCAAACAGAGGAACAACGGAAACGTGGTAGTTGTGTGCGCTTTCAGCTCAGCAGCAAACACCTAGATGTTCACTGAATGATGGGACTTTTGGACTTTTTCATCCGATTTCTGCTATCATAAATTGTCTACCGAAGGCGTGATATCCTAAACGGCAGTAGCAACGCCTGAGCTAAGCAATCAAGAAGCAAACCTTAACACATGGGCAAAAAGCATTTTTAAACGGGCTACCAAAACCTTGCCACATCAAACCCAACAACCAAAAAAATCAAACCCTCAGAAAGTGATATGAGAGTGGCGCATTTCTTCCTCCCTCACAGCTTTTCTTAAAGGGATACAAATGCAATGCATGGACAAAAGGTCTTGAGTCGTATGAGAGTCACGGGTTATAATTAATTTAGAGGGGCGAAATCCAATTGCCTTCCCACACCTTCACTCCCCACCTTAACAAGTGAGATGAGGCAGACGCCCTGGCCACGACCTCATCCGGTGCGCACACATGGAGGCTTTCAAACTACATGTGAAGTCTTCTCAAGACTAATTTATTTCATCATTTCTTTTACCAAACTGCATAAGGCATTCGACTTTATGTCTTTAAATAGTTGTTCTGTTTTGCAGGCACAGGCTACTGTCAACATATTCGACGGTGTTTTTAAAATAACTTTCACGCCGGTTGCATGGAGTGGAGACGCTGAAGACTAATAGTAAATGCATCCGTGAAGGACTAAAAGTGAGTAGAATGTAGTGAACGATTTGAAGCGATGTGTTAGCGGTGTTGCGTTAAGTGTCGAATGTCAGTGATATAACGTTGAAAGGCTTTCAAGGAGATGGGTTGCAAAGTTTTTTACACTTTCTTTACATCCACCTGGTTTATAAATACTTTGTAGTAACTCGTCGTCTTTGTCTGTATGATTTTGCAATTATGGCAATCTTGTGTCATTTAGCATTTGATAATAAGCAATATACCCGTGAAGAGTGACCAGCGTGCAAAAAGTTCAATAAAGTACACTGATCGTTTCAGTGAAATGTAAAGCAGACGAACTTCTAGGCTACTGTCCGTAAAGCAGACCCGTCGAATGGACCAACCAGATCTTATTGAATATGGCACCAACAATAAATCGAGACTTTTTCCTTCAGTGGTTTCGTAGTTACCTTCAATCCATTTGTACGCCGCTCAAATCTCAGAAGCGTCCAAGTTATCGTGGATTACCAAGGCTGAAGGCCGACAACGATGGAAACGCTGTGACAGATATGAGTTCGCTTTGATTACGCCAAATGAATCTTTTAAGTCCTCCTCTTTATGCTCACATCTTCCTTGTCTATTTGTGCTACCATTAAATCAACTTTTAATAATGATTCGGTCGCAAATAGTCAATTAAACTCAAATTAATTGGGTAATGAAACGCTCTACTTATTCTTTCGTGCCATGCTTTGCCGAGTGATTTCCCATGCCTGCCTACACTATTTTCCATTCAGGGTTTTAGTTCTCCCACTTTTTGCAGTAGCTCCGCAGTAGGGTTGCATTGGGTGCTAAATGAAAGTTTTTTACATCAATTATTTTCACAAGTAATGCGTAAACTAGAGTATTTGGAGTGGATCAGGTGCCAAAAACTTCTAATGAGGGCCATTTTTATAGGGAAAATCGGCCAAAATGCGACGAAGAGCGAGATTACTGTGTTTAAAGCAGACTTAAACTCCAAAAGCACCTTAAAAGCAACAAGAATCTGAGCACATGAGTTTCTTCGGGGTCAAATGTCAATTTTTTAAAGAAAGGATTTGAAATTATCCTCAAATCAGTCATTGCTAAAAAAATTCACGATATCACAGCGTTCTCGTCGTGTAACTGAGGTCAGACGCTGAGAGATATGCACAAGAACCTCCAGAGGTCGACATTAACATATTTAAGCATGATTTGTCGCAAATTTTTAATGCCTAAGTGGCTTAGAAATGGGGGCCATCTCTGAAGCAAGGGCGCAAAGTAGGCGTCCTCTGTACCTTAATGACGGCCTATAAGTCCAGCCATCCAGCGCGGACCAATGAATTGGAGTAAAAGATCCCACTTTGCAATGCCATTTAATCAACCATAAGACAAATCCTAGATTTAGAGTCTGTTGGTTAATTGGTTGGTACGTAACGCTTCACATTCAATCTGCCATTTATCGTTTAGCAAATTAACCAATTCCAACTTTTGTGAGTCTGTACTTCTTTAAACCAATGGTCTCATCACCATTCTCCCTTTTGCATTTTCCTACCCACTTTGACGAAGAGAAGTACGGTTGCCTTCACTGCATTCTAATAAATGCAATTTAAGTTTGGCCTAATGGTCCAGATTAAGTAGATTTTCTGGAAAAAGGTCCACACCATTCATTGTAGGATTCAGAAATGCTTGCTAAATTTTAAGCTTCGACATCCAATTCATGTGAGAAAGCTTACCACTTGAGTAAGTTGGGATGTCTGGGCCAGCGGTAGCAGTGATAGTTGACGTACAAGTCACTTATTAATATCGTTGACGAAGTTCCTCATTTAATTTGATCATTAACTGTAACACAGATTAGGTGAGGCCATCAGGCGCTCAGAATCTAGCCTACCTGTATCACTTGGGCAAACATGTGTCCTTATTTGTTAGTCATGGTCCAACATTGCATTGTGTTGGCACCGCCGCGGTCGCCACCACCAAAAAGCTGCAGGCGCAGTCGTGGTAGTGTCAAGCGAGGTGCCATTGACCCACCAATGCATAATATCTGCATCTTCCGATTAAGTGTGTAGAGAAATCGCCCAAAAAGTGACCAGAACCTTTGCGTTCTTTTTGGTTCAGAGTAAGGTTTGAAGGAAGACGCAGTCCAAAAATGAACACACATTGATCTGCCACTTCTATACAGTGGCGAGTAAGGACAAGACTCGAAGTGCATTTCCTGTAATTCACTTTGACAAGCGTAAGATTCCAAACCCACCCTCAGAGAACTGGAGGAAATAAGGCAGTAGGCAGAGAAAATCACAATGAACATATTTTTATTGCTGTGATGTGCAGATCGTAATACCTACCAAGGATGCATTTAAGGCTTTTTGTCGAATTCCGGCATTAGGCGGTACTTGCTTAACTAGGTAGAGCATGGACAAATGCCTTGATTCTCTTAAAGCCGTGTGTTCGCACATCTCAGTCGAGTTAACAGTTTCTAGCAGTCTCACATCTCCTTGGTGTCTTCGACTTAACTCAGCTGCAAATTGTAAAATATTCCTACCATCATGTCGACGTAAGCATAATTGTTTCCCTATCCCACTCCAGGTTCTTGATTCGATTACGTCTTCGTGCCATTCCCACCTTTAGTCTTTCCCATTCGCCTCTTCATCCCTTCAACCTACGGTTCCCACACACATCACTTGTACACCTATACCATCTCACTCGCTTCCGCATCAGCTTCCAAATCCCAAACTTTTCATTCGCCTACTCCGAATATTACTACTCTTTCTCTTCCGCACTCCTCCTCGGCATCTCTTCCTCCTACTATCCCACGCTATTTGACTTCAACTTCCAAAGTCGATATCCCCCTGTACACGTCTTCTTGCCAGTTCTGATCTCCTTCACTCTCTCCCTCCTGCTCTCTTTATTAACCAACTTCAATTCCTTTCTTTCCTTCCCCCCGTATATTCCAGCTTCTCCTCCAACTTACCCCCATTCCACTTGTATGCTTGCGACATACCTCGACCTTGTCTAATCATTCTTCTCTTTCTCCTCCTCTGCCATTTACACAGTCTGCTAACTCGACTGCATTGAGTGATTCATCCTCAATAATGCCCTCTTTTTTACCTCTTATTTCCACGTGCACCACATGCGTCTTCACGCGGATGCTGCTCATCACCTTCTTCCTTCTCCTCGGATTTGTGTTCCTGATACAACACTTTTCCTTCGATGCAAATGTCCAACTATCCATTTCAAATCTGTCCATTCCTGAAAAACAGGTTATCCCGTCCAACCGTTATTACACTTCTGAAATATCTGCCTACTTCAAGCCGAAATTGACTCCTCTTCTCTCGAACAGATTCATTGGGAAATCAGGCAGTGACCAATGCGTTACTACGAATCCATCCTGCATGCGCCGTTTGTGTGAACGCAAGGTGATGATGGCAGTGAATGCGTGCATTCAGGAACGTGTGAGAGGTTAAAAGTATCCTAGGTACTTCAAGGTCCACACGAGGCAAAGCAAGAATAGAAGCCCTTCAGAAGCACTAGCATTATGAATGGAAGTCAACAGCGTAAATGGGACCTGTCCAACGTATACAGTAGTGATGGTCCCCAGCAGTTGCTCATTGTAGTAAACATCCATTTGCGGGCCTAAAATGTTACATAATAAGTTGTGAAATCAGAAAATAAAACTGCTGCAGCCTTAGTCTAAAGGTATGCTTTACACACAAAACCGGCGTAAAAATACAATTCCAATACTTTGTGTCAGTCCTCACAATTATGCGCAAAATGCAAATTGCAAATTTTAGCCACAGCTCCATCGCATGGCGATCATCACACGGAGAGTTAGGATCGCATGAAGCCGTCAAATCCAACTGCCACAGGCAAACACACAAGTCTAATTGAATCACGACATTTGCAAGCTTTTCGCCAATTAAGCTAATGGGAGCCTCACAGCATCGGTAAGACATCGACTTTGCCAGATGTCAGTAAGAAGAACCAGGCATTAAAAAGCTTTTGGTGTGTATTACAAGCAACATTCTTGCGACAAGCACCAACATCATGATAAAGGAAAAGCAGTTTACATCTGACGCGAAATGTGTGCTTTGCTTTGCTCCTCTCCTTCGTCCTCTCCAACTCTTTAGGGAGGGATGCAACATTCAGTACGCGTTCGAGTGAATTATAGAAAATGCACATTGAGTCACACTCCAGAAGCATGGCATCCGCACACGCTTAGACACATTCGACTCACTTTACTTGTCATTGCACCCCCGTGACAATACAAGCACAAAACTTGCCACTTTTTAGATTCGCTTTTGGATTCCGGTTCGGTCCGACCGTTGCTCTGAATCTAAACGTGAATCGAAATAGAGGGATCAGAACTGTCGCCTTCTTGATTGGAGCTGTTATTCACTCTGATTTCGCCATCAAAACTGTGCGCCAAAGTAGGCAATTTTAAATATAAGCAATTCGCTCCTCTCCAGGATAAGTAAATGACATAAACGCATGGGACCGCGAAACTCCGTTAACTCCAGTAGGACATACGAAAATGCAAGCTCAATAAAAATAAGGCATTCGTACACCATCTAGTCGGGTTAGCTACCATCGGTTTAGCAGCACTGGCATGGGCTTGACTTTCGCCAGATACCCGATATTAAAACCAAGCCTCAAATTAATTTCGTGTGAGCATTATGAGGGATGCGGCATTCGAAAGCACCAATGCCATATGGAAGGAAATGTACACTTTGTAAATAACGAGGAATGTGTACTTTCCTTTGTCTCTCCCTTTCGCCCTCTCTGATTCTTTGAGGATGGGTGCGACACCCAATGTGTTCGAGTGAAGTATAGAAAATGTACTTCAAGTTACGCCCTTGCAACACCACACTCACACACAACCTTTCACCAATTAGCGCACCCTACTCACCGCTGCATAACCAGGGCAGATCAAGATATACACAAACTTACCCTTTCTCCTGTTCAATTTTGGGTTCCGACTCTGTCGGGTCGATACTCGGGACCGAAACACGATTCAAATTGATGGCGTCGGAAACGTCGGCGTCTTGAAAATGGATAACATTCGTATTCACTTGGCCATCGAAACTAAGTACAAAAGGAAACAGTTTAAATTTCAGCTATCCATTTTTACAAGACTACACAAATCACACAAAGAGTTAAGAAAAC
This sequence comes from Taenia hydatigena, assembly GCA_036345935.2. Taxonomy (NCBI): domain Eukaryota; kingdom Metazoa; phylum Platyhelminthes; class Cestoda; order Cyclophyllidea; family Taeniidae; genus Taenia; species Taenia hydatigena. The sequence continues at coordinate 19,808,384 of JADWOT020000005.1, read as the reverse complement.
ATGAAGCAGTCAAGTCGCCCAGGTAATGCGAACCTTTAAGCCCAAGTGGAGCAAGGCTTTTGCGCATCTATTTATTTAGACTGATACTAGACTTGCAGCGTTGGTAATTTTTCGATCTTTGCGAAAATCATTTTTTAAAAATGCAAATAATCGTCCACTTCCTCACCCGTATTCATAATCCTCTGGTAAGGAGACGCGAAGATTCATACCCTTGAGACGAAGGGGAGCCGCTGCCATTGCCCTTTGTAGCGCCTCTGCTGTGGGGAAATCCACAAAGGCTCTGTGCATATTTTCAGCTACCCTCACCTTGACTATTGCACCGAATCGTCCAAAGAGGCCGCGAACATCGTTATCTCTTGGCAGATCAGCTTTGGTGTCATTGAAAGCCACCTTTCTTCTGCAAATAGGCAAACGGCATTCAGGCCAGAACACTGAATATCAAACATACAGCCTGCGCGTGGCATCATGTTCGACGAAAGTGGCAAGGGATCGAAAAGGATGGCATAAGAATTTTGCCGTAGAATTCTGTATGGTGCAACAGGTGAGATTTGGATAAATAAAGGTGCTACTCATTTACGCATACAAATTTCAGCGCGGTTAATTTGTTCTTACCTCCACATGGAAAAATTACTGAAAATTCGCCTCATTTGAACAGATTCTTAACTCACCCAACATGAGACGCTGTCTCTTCATCCGGTTTACTCAGGAGAAGCTGTCTACCTCTAATAAAGTGAGGCTGAGTAGCCAAAACTAAATTCACATTTTTAGCATTCTTGAATACCACGTAGACTTCTGTCTCAGTAACACGACGCAGTCAACTGTTCCATAGTTAATAAAGTATGAGCTGTGCCCTCACTTATTCCCTAGACAATTAACTTTCTTGAGTTGGCCGTAGCGCTAACAGTACTGACATTGGTAACGCCGGGGTCACAACAAAGTGGAGGAGATGTGATCATGGATCTCATCCCAAATAACTGTCAAGATTAACCGTGTGCAAAAACTCACCAATTTTTAAGTTTTTCACTTGAAGCGGGAGTGAGACAGTCTCTAACCGTTAAGAACATGCGGTTGAGCTCGAAGGGCATTTTCGAGATCCATCGATCTCCCAAAAACACCAAGCAACCACGCTGACCTGCAACCTGACACTGCATCACATCTCCGTATTGCGAAAAATGCGTCTCCAGTGTGCATTCATTTACAGATTTGCAAATGCCTTCTACGTAGAGTTTGCCACAGGAGATGTCCTTGAAAGGCTGATTACTTGTAAAATCCCTATAAAAGTTAAGCCCGAGATTTATCTAATACCATTCTGGTGCCGCGCTAAGTCGAATACTTGGCGATTTAAGGAGAGGAAGACAAGACCGAAACTCTTACAAACTAAATGAAAGCTCTAACTACGGTGCAATAATGCCATATGAGTCCCGATTGGAGACTAATGGTACCTAGCCTACGGCGATATGTCAATGCTACATGAGTCTTTTGGTGGCGCAGTCTCATTTTTTGACTCCTAGCCCACCTAAGTGCAAGTAATAATGTTTTACAATCAGCCAGTAGGACTGATTGACTCGCAGACAAAAACTAGTTTCTCCTTCATGATTTCTAGTTGCTTGGTGCTTAGGGTTGAATAAAAACGAAAAAAAAAACATTCCTGAGTGATCTGATGGAGATGGCCTCCTACACCACACCATTCATGAGCTCTTTAAAGACAAAATATCCTCCAATTGGTAGCGAATGAAAGTTTCATCCTCTTCTTGTAGCAAGAAAATCAATTTGGCAACGTTTTACAAGGCCGCTACGGTAGTAAGAATTACTCAGAATAGTTTCCTAGGGACAGTACAGCTATAAAGGCGCAATTCAATTCACCCATTCACTGTTTCACTACATCGAAAGAAATGAAGCGAAGTAGTGGTGTATTGATCAGGTTGGAAAAAAAATTTGCACTAGATACATATGAAATCATCAACCATCAGTATCACTATTCAAGGGTGGAATTAATGCTAACCACACCTTCAGTAATAAAGTTTCTTCAATGCGACGACTTCAAAGGAGAAAATTTGACGATGGATTGGTAACGTTGTGATGGGTTACGTCTAATGTCTCCCACACACCACAAAGAACATGGTCAACATCTTCGACGCCTCAGAGCATAATTAAATCGGAATAGATTTCGAGATGTATGAAAAAAGACCAAATACCCCTAAGGTTGAAACATTGCCTTTTTTGTCCTCTACTTCAACGAAAAGGAGTACAAGAAAGGCCAAAGCTCCTGCCTAAGGCAGATGGCACAAGAAATGCGCTACGTGTTGGGCACCGGACACCACAATGCAATTTCATGCACTAAAGGCGTCACAGTAGAAGACTGGCGATTAACTTCATCCAACAACATCCATCAGAACATCGCTATCGTTGCACGCTGAACTGCCTTGTGCCCCGATACCTTCCTCTAGACTCCTCACACATCAGTGGATTCGATCCATCCATCTGCAATGGTATCCACTGATTACAGACTAGCGGCTTAGTGTGTGCACCAAAATGACGATTTCCAAATACAGATTTCCTTCCAAAGCCTAAACTTCGGTACATAAATCGCCGTATGGATAAATGTCACAAGAATTAAGCTAAAGTAAATCATGACGCAGTCCAGTTGCAATCAAAGATGACAAGAACGTATAACGAATTGCTCACAGAGATTCCGATTTGTCTGAAGACTCCTTGGCCGTATTTCCACCAATTCACCGTCAACAGTGTGCCAATGAATAAAGCTGCCTCCTAAACTCCACTATGGCGTAGCCTCTTATGGGGTAAACATCGGAATTTTGCACTGGACCCAGTTTTGAGAATGTGGACTGCAGCGAAATTACCGTTGTTTTCCTTGAGACGCCACAAACGAAAACCTTCGGCCGCCCCTCTGGAGATGATGCGTGCGAAGTTGAAGGTGGCGGGGCAAGTGAAGGTGGCAAGGGAGACTTTGGACCCAGGCAAAAGTATGTTGTCTCCAGTGGTTGAGACTTAGTATCGCCCCGTCTAGAAAGCTTCACAGCGAGCATTTGGGGATGAATACAATCCACCACATTTAGTCAATCTGGAGTTATTTTTTTTTTAACTTTGCAAACGAGTAATCCAAGCGGAGTCTGCTCCTACAAAGTTACGACCCCGTTCGATTTTACAGTCTTTCTGAACGTCAACATCTGAGTGGCTGAGCGATTAGGTAGTTAAGCGTCACCTCCAGCCGTAGCGATTTCCGAAATAATCCGAAATGACCCCAGCTGCTATCAATCAAGTAAACACTGTCTCATCTATAAAGGTCATACGTCCGCAAAGCAAAATAGGGTTCCCTCCAGGAAGAAAGTATAAAGGAATGAGCATCAAAGTGAGCAGATGGTAGTAGAGCCATGTGAGAAGTCAAACAATTGCCCAGGATGATGATGGAGCCACCTTACCAGAGCCTTAAAACGCATCATTTGGTGCACAGCCATGTGACCTCAATGGTTCGTATGGAAATTGATGCATGTAAAATCTACATCATGACTTCTGCCTTTTACTTGGGGCAGGACCACGTGACGGAAAACATCCTTCTTTTTTGGGGATGTACGTAAAAACGCCCAACCGTTTGGGCATTCTAATGCAAAATTTGTGGCTTTGAAATAACAAATTTGTTTGAATTAGGGGTCGGCAAGTGTCTAAAACGGACACCAAATGCACCAATTTTCCACATGAAAGGGTAGATTGGTGCCTAACCGCTTTTCTGTCATCGCTTAACTCAGTGAAATCAGCTAGGCAACTCAAAACATTCAACTTTTACGGGCAGAAATGCATAAACAACAAAAGTCCTCTTAGAAGTTCCATTAAAGTCAAAAGTTCGAGTTCAGTCTGCATGAAGCAACACGACAGTGTTCGGGAAGGGAAAGGAGGCGGAGGAGGAACAGAAGTTAGCAGTGAATGGCATCACCTTAGCAGTATGAGAATCCCTGCATCTGGAAGAGATATGCGCATCACAATGTTGACATAAACGCAGAAATGGAGCAGGATGCTGACAGGCGTTACAGGTAACTGCAAGGCTCCGCCGTTCCTCCACAAAACGTTGCATTACTCTCCTCTAGAAAACTGCATCGCGCACAGCTAAACCGAGAGGATATAGCTGGTTGCAGCGAAGGCACCGAACTTCGGTCTGATCGGGCCTAGCTATGAGACAGGGCTCCAAACAATACGAGTGCTCGCATGTTTAAGCTGCGATAGAGGCGAACAAGAACGTCAGAAGATTGTGCAATCGTAGCTACTTCTCGCAATAGCAAGTGTCTAATATGCAATCGACAAAGTGCTGTCATGCTCATACTGGTAACATGGAATAGGGTTCATAGTATAGACAAGAGACGCTTTCCTCGCCCTCAAAATCGGTGTGCTAGTTGCTTACACGTGCGTCAAATTTAAAGTCTCCATAGCGTGAATGGGTCAGATTGGCAAACAGCATAGAAGAAGCATCTGGAAACGGGGAACTGTCCATGCGCACACACTAGAACGAGAGCTATCATGATCGGAGTTAAGTAGCAGTTAACATTCGTTCCTTGCCCCATCATATTCAGCAGTCAGGTGCGAATGTCTCAATTGGCAAGACTGTAAACTACAGACGAAGACGAGGCATTCAATTGGTAGTCAGTGATTCCTCTCAATTTGAAACATTCGCACCAAAGATTGAGCTACGCAGACACCATTAGCGCATTTAGTCGGGCTCAGACAGTTGATTCGCGGATGGAAAGTCGAAGACTGCTAAGTAATAACATCTTATAGTAAATGATAGGAGTCGCATTGAAGTTCAGGTACGTCTGGAACCCAGACAAAATACACCCTTGTCTAGCTCGGTTGTTGTTTAGAGTACCTCCTATGGAGAGCGAACTCGGAATTAACACCCATCATCAACGCCAGCCTACTCAAAATGGGAGGCGCCCTCGTACCTGCTACACGAATCAAATGTGGGAACGCAAAATTAGGGCCGAAGATAGCATGAAGGTGTGGAATTTCGTGTTTCTGTTCGCAACAGAGTAAAGGCATTGATGCCTCTCGTCCGACGTTGGCGTCTGACGAATTTTTTCGGTTCGAGCTTGGGGAAGAACCCATTCGAGTTCTTCGCAGGAGACTGTCGCCAATTGCAATGAGTTGAGGGTAGTCTACCTATGACAAAAATCCATCCTACTGTTCACTCAACCAGTTATTAAGCAAACAGGACGGCTGTGCAGATGCCCCATCTACCCATTGACGTTTGTAAGCCACAAAGAGTACGCTAAGCAAACAGGACGGCTGTGCAGATGCCCCATCTACCCATTGACGTTTGTAAGCCACAAAGAGTACGCTGAGTGCACACGGGCATCCTTATGTCTGGGTCACTTAAACCGCGGGAACTGATACCATTGTCATGAGCAAAAAAGGCATCTTTGAAGTATTTAGGTTCGACCATTCAAAACAAAATTATACAACGCCTTCACTCGAAGGTTTATGGAGAGGAAAAAATATGGCCACTGCAAACCACTCTTCTCTACTGCTCGCAGCGAAGCACATTCGCATACTATCACAGAAAGCGTGGGTTCAGTCACATTTCTGACTGAGCTACGCCAAAGGACAAGGCAAGGTGCGCAACAGTCTATTGTAGTAAATAAGTAGCAGAAATCTAGCTAGTTTGAATAAAAAACAAATTGTAAGAGGCTTTAATCACTCCAATATAACAAGAGTACTTACTACTTCCTACACACGCCGCATATCAAGTCATCCGATTGCTCGGGTTCAACAGATGGTTGCATGCAGAAATTCTCAATGACGTCAGGAGTTGGTATAGCGCTACGAAATACGGAGCCTTAAACTTCATTCCTTATTAGTTAACCTGCGTCGTTGGGTCATTTTCGAATCCTGCGATTGATTGGCTTGACTTCGACTTGCGCAAGCCGCATTATTGTAGTTGATTCAAATTGGATAACTTGCGCTCACCAAACCACTCAGGCACCCTCCTTCCTTCATTACGTCACTACGAATGGATGATTGGGTAACGTTCCGGGACTGTTGTGATGATTTGTGTCACGTTGTTATGTGAGTGGAAGTCCTAAAGGCAGCGATGGATGATCATTCACTGGAATTCATAGAAGAATTCTGTGAACAGAATAACATTTGAAGTATGAAGAGCGGTTCGGGACTAAAACCAAATTTAAGAGGAAAAAGCGCCTGTCCATAAGAAACGGAGAGTTAGTAGCTACATCTTAACCCGATGGGATCAAATCTTCGGTCATTTGATGGGCAGTAGCTTCATTGATCTACTGCTTATGAAGTGTCATCGTCGCTTTCAAAGGAAGGCTTTTCTTGGTGGCCATACCTCCCTCTGTATTATCCACTAAATCAACTTTTCCAAGGCAGACTCAGAATTCGGTGAAACGCCGACAACATATGCGAACCGGCAGACAGCGTAACCAGCTTTTATGCACTTCTTGTCTGTCTACAAATAGGCGGGCAGAAATTCCAATTGACAGATTATTCGTTTGACAACCCGTAGATTTTCTCGATTGCGCAACTTCCAGACTTGAACCTACTTTACCTTGAAAATACAGGACCTGTAAAATGGGATTCATTTCTGCTTACCATAGGAAATGGAAAAGATGAAAGCTAAAGTGAATACCTTTCATTCAATAAAATAGATGGCAAAAATGGTTCATTGATAGCCAAGAACAAAAACGCCATGGCGCGCTAAATTTCGATCCTTCGTGGCAGCGATACACCATCAAAATGGACGAGACAGAACTGGCTTAGGTGTTGGCCAATTTGAACGACTAATTTTGCATTAGTTGTGGCTTACCGCTACCATACAGTCCAGGCCACACAGCACTACCAATAGGTGAACGTGCCTTGTAGGTACGGTATAACACCAAATGGTACGCCCACCCATTGTACACCAGGTAAAATTAATTTATGCTTTAAGGAAGATTTGCAAATATCGTCCTGGCGTTGCTTCGAAATTTGAAAGAAAGCAAAGGAACGCAAAGGAAGGAGAGATGACGGGCGCCTATGTGCTCAGTTGAAAGTTGTTGGAGTCAAACGCAAATTGACGCTTTCCGATAGGAAGGAAACAGAAACTGCCAGATGGAAGATGGCTGCCAACGAGCAATGCATAATCACTGTGATGTAAGCAGGAATCTCGCCTCCCTACCCGACGCATGTCAGCGGGGTGACAAAAATGAATTACGCATTTCTTCATCCAAAGCATACCGATTGGGCGAAGAGGAAGAGCATTTGGCGTTCGCAAGATTCAGGGTAGTCTCCATTGCCGCTACTGAACTCCAATTCGTGCCGGTGGGACTGAATGCCATTCGCAAAAAAGGACGGACTTTTAACGCTGCCAAAACCGGTCATCAGTTGGCTGTTCAAGGCCTCCCACCCGTGCCAAGAGAGAACGACATTTGCAGCCCCTCTTGGTCGCTTTGATGCAGTCAAGAAAGTGTGGGCAGATAAATGAATACACAGAGCATTCGTGACTTTCTCCATCATGGAGAGGCTGAAAAAGACAGTTGCAGCGGCTCCCTTTCACCTCAAGGGTGTGAAGCTTCGCGTCTCCTTGCCAATAGATGATGAATAAAGGTGCAAAAGTAACTGATTATCCGTTTCCATTTCACACAATTCCTGTTACTCCTGATGCCGTAACGCAGTAATGCTCTGCAAAGTAATCGTTTTTGACGCGAGTTCCTGGTGCCTAGCTTCCTGTTTGCGGTTCCTAAAGGAAAATGAGACATTATTGTGAAGGTGAAAAATCCTTAACCCATTTGTAGGTAAAGTTCACACAGGAGATAAATCGCCCCACTAAAACTCGCCAAAAAGGCGGTGACACACAAAGTGTATCAGACAGGAAAAAACTGAATGTTAATACATCAACAGAGAGAATAAATTACGTCCTGCAGAGAATTTAAGGAAGTCGCAAATAAAGTAAGCAATAACTGCAGCATCATTGAGTGCTAGGACGGCAAAATTTCTCACTACGGATACTTCACCTGCATTACAAACGTGCAAGCAATTAGCATTAGTAAGTTGTCTGCATCTATGCACCGAGACTTTCACACCGCCGAAAATAAACCTTACTTCCAAAAAAGATATACTCATTAGGCAAGCAAAAAACCAAGGCGTCTAAACATGCAAAGGACATTATACGAAGCGCACTTAATGAACATTCCCAACAGCTAAAAATGAAAGCAACGTGTCAAATTGATAGAAGCCAGCAAATGGAAGCATGCACCCAAAACCGCGTTACCCATAAACCAAGCGCATAACTAAAAAGCCTATTTTGCAGCACTCAGATGGGAAACTCATCTATGCGAAACTATTCTTTTGTATCTGCAGCTTAAAGAAAATGAAATGCGCTTAAACATATTAGAAAAAGAGCAAGCCCTAACTGCCATTAAATAAACACACGCCCGTAGAAAAGACGATGCACACGGAAATGAAACGCACACCTGAAATGTTCGACCTTGATGCTTATTAGGTACTTATTTGTGTTACGCAGCAAAATAATGCCAAATCGTTAAAAATTGTTGTGACGAGTGTTTATTGAGACAAGCAACAAAGTATCTTCAGGCCATATGTTCTGTAGGATTCAAACTGAATGGGCACCAAAATGGTCTAGAACCAAATATTGGGCTTTGGCTAAGTGGGAAAATAAGAAGAGCCCCTTATTCGTCGGTCGTAAATCACAAATGCAAATATGTGAAAACTGCAAACCAACTAAAAGGCGCAGTGCCACCAGCACTTTAAAGTAACACTAAAGATCGTTCGAGCCTTGCCCACTTATTGTACATTAATAGTGTCTTTAAAGGCACAAAGATGATCAAGTCTGTCTCATCCCACATAAAATGGGCACTTCAGCAATCATAATAGTGCGGAGCATTCCGTGAGTTCATTTTCATCTGTGACTACCATTCTGGAAATCCTACTCTAAAAATATTACAGTAATTCTATACCCATTTCTTCCATTTTGTACTTGGTTTTATTTCACTTTCTTTCGCACCCAATCTAACAACACATCGAAGAATTTCTACACTGCTCCGCCTCATACTCGGAAACTGACTACGACCAATCACCCTAAAATGTGCTAGAATAGTCCACACGACCAGATATCTGCGGGCCTTAGTCCTTCGATCATTGCCACACGCTGTTCTTTCAGCCTTGACGACTGGCGACTCCATTGGTCCGTCCCATCAGCAGCAGTAGCAACCCTCGTTGCACCCGCAAAATGTGGTGATGCTTTGGCCTTGCTCGCGCATTGGTTCACAAAAGTCGCTGATTTTGGCAGTTGCGCTTTATTTACTGATTCTAAAGCCGGACATTGGAAGCGATGGTTGAGTGAAAGATTACCTATTCTAGGATTTTCTCGGGTCAATGTGATTAAATTGTCTTTCTTTAATAACCTTAAATCTAATTACCTCTAGCAGCTATAAAGACAGAGTCTGGCAATCATTCAAGCTTAGTTGAAGGACACTGTGTGAGGATCACTGGGGACGTTGACAAATTACAGATAACGTCCCCATTTGACGCAAATTCGCATGGACAAGAGAGGAAAGCTAAGTTCACTCAAGTATAGTCGTGGAAGTTTAATGCTTAACTAAACACTTTTAATATGTACAAAGCGACGTGACTGTAGTTTTATTTTGGTCCATAGGCCCTTCACATTTGCGGGCTCATGGTAGGACCTGCAGGAATATTTGTCGACAAAAGACTATTGAACCGCTTGGGTATCCAGCCTAATTAACCCAATCCGTTCTGTAGTAAAATAATTTAAAAGCACAAGAAAGAAGCTTTGAATACTTCTTGCGCTACTCTGAGGCTCGATTAGTGGTGGAGGAGAGTCGAGTATAGGAGTGGAATAAGCGCTGCGACCACTTAGTCCAAATGCTTGGGGAAAGGCACAATCAAAGGCGTTTTTTTCTTTTGCGTCGTCAGAGCACTCCCACTCATGTATTGACCCTTTCATAAGCTAGTAACGTTTTAAAGCGAGGGATTGATGCGCTTTGGGTACAAGTTTCCAGCTTAAGCGGTTAAAAATATGTCAATGATTGCTACAGTTTTGCTAGAAATGTTAGGCGGTTGTAAAATTCTTCAAGCATTATCCTGCAGTAATTCTTTATGAGCGTCTCCCGAATCAAAGGCATCGAGTGTCTTTGTAGGAGCGTTATCTCATCAGCTTCTACTGCGGTTAGTGAAATTTGAAGACAGCAAATTCGCGCAACACGGCCTACGGAGGCGGGTACGTTTAGGCGTTTTTAACCTTTTCACCAAGGTTAAATTCATCCCTGATCCCATAAAATGTCTAGGCAGGCCCTGACCTAGCCTTGAGAAGGGTGGAAGCCAGCGGCGGAAGTGACGTTAGTATTGTTCCATGACAAGTAAGGAGTAGAACCATGGAAGTATGGAGACCTAAAGTACCGCATATTCACCTAAGTATGGGCAACATTCTTAGCCTTTCTCCCACCTCCCTCCCAGTGAATTCGTTCTTCTGATTCATACATCACAGGCAACTTAGTGAACTAAAATCAACCGTGACATTCCTGGAAGGAGGACCCATACTTAAAATAGTTCCACTCACCGAATATAATAACGTCAGGCCAACGCATGTGTGCGTTGAATGCACGAGAGCCAAAAGACCCGCTGATGGGCATTCTTCAGAGACACTCCCGCTTTTCATGGCACAGCTAGCAGTTCCATTTCAGCTAAGTTGCTTCCTTCACCAACGAATAAGAAACAAAGGCTAAAATGGACAGATTTTACTTGACATGCATGCGCGCGTAGCACATACGAGTCCATACAAAGGCTAAAGGGGAAGAGGTAGCGCCCAACCATGCTTCGTCATTGGAGAGCACTATAGCGGATTAAATGAGGCTGGTGGCTTTGAGTGCCTGTAGGCGCTGTCAAAAGGGCTCCACCACCATCCTCCGTGGCTCTGCACGGTTTCGCGCAAAGGAAACCTGCTGGTAGTGGTGGTTGTGTCGGTGCCAGTGGTAAATGCACATAATAAGAGTTTTATTGACTTTTGTTTGGATGCAATGACTTCCATGGGAGATGGACAGATGCTTCTTAACGGTATTTGGAGGTCAAAACGATTAAACGCGACAATTCTTCTTTCGCTCTAACCGCAGATGCTGTTCAGCACCATTACATTCTACGCTATTTGCTTACACACAACTTAAAGCATTCAACTAGTGGAAGAATACAAAGCATTGCGTAAGGCATCACCACATGTCGCACTTAAAACGGCCCTTATTCATGGTTCCAGTGGGCTCCATGAAGAACTGAACAATTATAAATGTTAATAAAGTGTCAATGGCATTTAGCATGATCATCCATCGTGGAAACAACATTAATCGTCACATTCAGCGGTTCGGTAAGCCGCGTGGGAGAAAGGAGCGAACCAGTTGCAAAGAAGGGCAACGTGTCGAAAATTTAGGCCCACAATAAACGCGAAACAGAACCAGGTGGTGTCAGAGCCAAGGCTGATAGGGAGGCCTCACTACCGGACAGGGCATGAGGTGTCGAGCCGATGAGTCAAGCCCCCGCCTGGCCGACGACGTGTTGCCGTCCTTTGTCCCCTTGTAAAAGTACACTGACCACGGCTGCATCGATTGTGGCTGTATCCAGTGCAAACGGTGGAACTCTCGCTTCGAGGCTCAATAATGGTAGAATCGGTGTGATGCAGATTGGACGCTTCAGCTCTTGCCTCTTCAGCCACTTAGAATTATTTTGCCTGCTTTTTGGTTAATGTGTAAAGTGGGCTGGCGGTCTTGGCAGAACCTTTGACGAAAGGTCTGTAGTTGTACGGTGAGCCCAGGAAAGTGCTGAGGCACGTCTGGTTGTTTGGTGCTAGCCATATCCTTTCTTGTGCTGCTCAGCCTTCATTGACTGCCATCCCATCTGAAGAGGCGTTACAGAAAAAAAGCACTTCTATTTTACGCATCGCAGCCAGTTCAAAACCAAATTTAGATTGGCATTATGCCCTTAGGTGTCTATACCAAGGGAAAGGTATCGCCTAAATAAAATAAGTTTTGGCTGAAAAATCAGTGTAGTTTGCAACAGGCGTTGGATCCTGACCACTGCGTCACAGAGCCCCAAAGGGATCGTTTGAAATTCTCGAAGCCTGTTTAACAACATGAAAGCCCTCTCCCCCCTGTTCGGTTCCTCCACTTCCACTGGCCAGCATCCTGATTTTAAGTTTAGGCTGGACATTCGCATTAACCCATCTTGGGAGTCTAACCACTTGTGCATGTGAAGTTAATGAGAATGTGTTCTTCTTATTTACGGTACCTAACTTCCTATAGTCGATTTTACCATCGCAGACTACCGTCGCCCTCTTTATTACCGTAATCGAAAAGGCCCATTAGCGACTTTGATGGTTTATAGCCTTTTCATTTCTCCTGATAGAGGAAGTGGCCTGCATCTGAGTGGTTATTAGATGGGACTATCTTTGCTATTATCTACTATAGACTTGATGGTAATTGTTTGCCCACGTTCGACGCCTTCCATGAGAATATATTCGTGTAATTAGTGGCACGCAAAGTCATTTTCTCTTGTTATCACTAATGGTAGTCAGCTAAGTTGGTCATGGATACAGCTGCCGCTTTAAAAGAGCGCTGTAGATGTCATTGCAACTTCTTTCGGTAGCGCAACACTGCGTTGCCTTGAATGTCTTGCGAAGTGGAAGAGGTGCCCTTTGCAAAAATTAGAGCTGCTTTGGCGTTGTGTGGAAAATCAGGGTCAATTGTCACGTTCTAAGCCAGTTTTGACACTCAATGAATTTCACCACTCACATTTCCTTATCATTACAGGCCTTCATCAATGTGTCTTCTTTTAATACCATCCCCCTTCCTTCTGCTAAACGTAAGTTATAGGGGTATAGATCCCAGCCTTCAAACAAAGGATGAGGGAGCTCTTAAGGTGCCCGGATCGAGAAAAGAAACTGCATGAGCATCCCTCTGGTTTTCCTGGTAGTCGCATAATTGAATGAGAGCTATTTGGAGGAAAACAGGATGGAGAAAAGGAAAGCTTACCTGATTTTGGGGTCTAACGCAAAGGCTCGTCCGGTAAAGTGAGCACGTTATGAGTTTCCGAAGCTTCATGGTTTTGAGCATGACAAGCTGACTGAGCGAGTTGGTCTAGCTAGCGATTCTCTTCGCGTCCAGCTGGATGCTTTTGCACCGGAGGAAGAAGTCTCTGGTGAGGGTTTGCTCTTTCTTATCAATGACAAGTTAAGGTGTTGCAACGCTAATTTATGTCAGCGATGTCAGGTGGGCTGCTGGCGTCTGTTGCGCTCGAAAACAGATCATTAGAAAGAAACTGAAGGATTAAAGGTTTTATCAGCGCTGAGAGTAAAAGTATAGGTTTAATTTTGCAGTTTTGAGCCACTCTTCAAAGTCTATAGCGCCTTTGATATGAGACAAACTACCGGTGCTACCACGTCGTAGTGAGTTCCTCGTCCGTCACCTCCTCCTTTGTCTTTATGCCCTCTGAATGAACAGGTTGATTTGATTTGGGCATGCGTATTGGTCAAAGTCAACGAGGATGACTACGCATTTAGTAGGGATGAATACTGGACCATTTTCTGTCTCGAAAGTTCGAGTTGATCCCTAGCTCCTCTTTCAAAGGTCCAGTTCAATGGTATAAGCATCACCAATGACATTTCGTGCTGATCTACCTCTTCCTAATGTAATGACTAATCTTGCTGAGATAAAAACTCCAGTTATAATCACTCCCTTCTCTGCATATCATTTACAGAGGACTGTCAAATTTAGTAAAATGAGCCTTTTCTGTGAAGACAGACTTTGATGATGCCTTTTTGACGTTGCTACAACAAGCCGGAAGTGCACTGGTCAATATGAGCTGAAGCGTAACATTCGCAATCAACAGTGACGCCATAGCACAGAAAATCCACGCAGGCCCACTCACTGAGATATTGGAGAACCTTTGCAGATAGTTAAACTTTCGGCTCTTTTTGATCAACTTTCCAAACAGGTGAGATCCTACGCACCTGCAGTCCTTATCCGCCCAAAAAAGCTGAGTTGACGTAACCATGCTCCAACACCTGTAATAATACTGTCTAGAACGCCCAAGCCTTTCTTGACAAAAACCTTCTTTGCCCCAGTCCAACATCCGATTCTTCTCTTTCGGCCTATTTCGCACCACTCTTCTTAACTCAAAGATGTTCGTACAAATTATTTCTACCGTTTCCATTAAATGATCATTATTCACTGATTGTTACCTAATTTAAGGAGAAGAGACTACCAGAGACGCTCTCGCTTTCCATAACAGAGTCAGCATCTCCATTTCAGCTCAGTTTCCTTCCTCACCGATGACTAAGAGACAAGGAACAAAGTAGGAAGATTTTACATTGCAAACATGCGCACATCGCACATACGCGTGCATACAAAGGCTAAAAGGGAAAAGAGGGCAACCGGCCAGGCCTCGTCGTCGGAGGGCGCAACAGTGGGTTAAATGAGACTGGTGGCTTTGAGTACCAGAAGGCGTTGTTACACGACCTCCACCACAACCCCCGTGGTTCTGCATGGTTTCGCGCAAGCGAAACCCGCTGGTAGTAGTGGTTATTTCGGTGCAGTAGATTCGGAGATCGTCCCCTACTTCTCCGGTGAGAGTTCCTCGAAGTAATTTCTGATTTGTCCTTCTTCTGCTCTCCTTCCCTCCCTCGATCCTCACTACGCCTACGGCGATCACTGTGACGCGAATGACTAGCGTCACCCTTGGAAGGACTGAGAAATAAAACAAGCTGATTGCAAGGATGTAACACCAAAGTCATGTAGTACAGTCAATGCATATAATAAGAGTTTTATTGACTTGCTTGAATGCAATGAATTCCATAGGAGATGGACAAATGCATCTCAACGCTTTTGGGGGACGGAAAAAATAAATAAAATAATTATTCTTTTGTTTTAACAACAGATTTCCTTTAGCACCCTTTCATCCCACGTTATTTGCAAGAGCATTAGCACACCATTAGTTCAATCCCTGGTAAGGTTACATCTACAGCAGAAAGGATGAAATTAGTGGAAAAACCAGATTGTTACAAAATATGTTCTTCAGAGGAAATTTATATGCACAGCCCTATGTAGTATTATTTCATTACTGCACTAAAATAAATGCTTGGTGCTTAGAGAAGTGGCATTTGATATCGGATTGGAAGCCAAAACCTCTTATTTAACGGTGAAGTGGTCGTTGCCAAGTAGCAGTATGATGGTACTGCCTCACTTCTGCGTCCCTAAACCCTTTTGTTGACAAGTAATATCCATTCACATATCGGCGGCAGCACTGAATCACTCATTAATGAACACCAAGTTGACGAATGACCCACAGGGTCTCCAAAGCACTGCCAGTAGTGGTTATTCAACCTTCGAGGTGTAGCAAGTAAAAGAAAACAATAAAGAGCAGGTGTTCAAAGGTTCCCTTAACCACAATTTAAAAATTGCAATAAAAGCAAAACTTAACATGAAAAATTTAGGAGGGAAGAACCAAGTGGGGTTAGAAAAGCATACCCTGTCCCATTTTCTGCCTCCCGGCCTCTAATGGTTTAGTACTTAAAATTAAACGAAAATTTCAAACGAGCATCACTAAAGTGATCAAAAGGAGGCAGAAGAAATGAAAGCATTTCAGAGGGCCGTCAAGCCCAACGCTCCAACCTGCAACTTCTTTGAGGCATTCTTTGCTCTTTCCAGTGTTTAATTCGGCTCGATAACAATCAACGTCACAAGAACAAAGCTGCGCTCTCCAGCATTCGGGCCTTCATGGTCAGCATGCCCAAAGGACAAATTCACTATGGAAGTTCAAGTGACTCAGAGCGCAGCATTTTCTATGAGCGGAAGAAAGAATTTAATTCCTTCATTCGCTGTTCCACAACGTAAAAAGAAGTGGAGTGGAACGAAGTTCTTTCACAAGTAACATTCATGAGATTCACAAATTTAATGATTTGCACCAGTTACACGAGAAATTACAGACCTCCAACATTGACAGTCAAGGCTGCAATCTACGTTGACCGTATCTTCTGGAAAAAAGTTCCTCCAATGCACTGACTTTTAAAAGGAAAATGAGACGACGAATTGGTGACGTTGTGATGGGTTACGTCTAATGCCTCCCACACACCACAAAGAACATGGTCAACATCTTCGACACCTCAGAGCATAATTAAATCGGAATAGATTTCGAGATGTATGAAAAAAGACCAAATACCCCTAAGGTTGAATCATTGCCTTTTTTGTCCTCTACTTCAACGAAAAGGAGTACAAGAAAGGCCAAAGCTCCTGCCTAAAGCAGATGGCACAAGAAATGCGCTACGTGTTGGGCACCGGACACCACAATGCAATTTCATGCACTAAAGGCGTCACAGTAGAAGACTGGCGATTAACTTCATCCATCAACATCCATCAGAACATCGCTACCATTGCACGCTGAACTGCCCTGTGTCCCGATACCTTTCTCTAGACTCTTCACACGTCAGTGGATTCGATCCATCCATCTGCAATGGTACCCACTGATTACAGACTAGCAGCTTAGTGTGTGCACCAAAATGACGATTTCCAAATACAGACTTCCTTCCTAAGCCTAAAATTCTTTCTTAACTCCTAGGAATAAATGGAATGGGTAAGTATGCCTCAAACATTAATCACGCGGGTACACAAAATCGCCCTTTGAAACTGAAGCAAACCATGCCACAGTCTAGTTGTACTCAAAGATGACAAAAACACAATGAATTGCTTACAGGGATTCAGATCTGTCTGAAGACTCCCTGGCATTCGGTTTGGGTATAAAGGGTCGTACTTCCACTAATTTACCATCGACGGTGTGCCAATGCGTCAAGATGGCCGAGCTAGCCGTCTCGTGCCTCCTGAACTCTACTATGGCGTAGCCTCTTATGGGATAAACATCGACCTTTTGCACTGGACCCAGTTTTGAGAACGCAGACTGCAGCGAAATTACCGTTGTTTTCCTTGAGACGCCACAAACGAAAACCTTCGGCTGCCCCTCTGAAGATGGCCTATGTGCAATTGAAGGTAGCGGAGCAAGTGCAGGTGGTAAAAAAGATTTTGGGTCCGAGCAAGTGTTTGCTGTCTCCAGCAGCTGCGACTTGGACGCATCTTGTCTAGAAGGTAGGTGCAAACAATCTGCAATCAGTTAAACATCACAGCGAGCAAATGAAAGTAAACCACAATGCACCATACTGTCGATTTGTAGCACATAAATGTTCTACGCACTCATCCCATCTTCCAGCCTTTCTAAGCGCAAACACTTGAGCGATTGAGCCGTTAGGCGGTTAAGGGTAATTTATTTTAGCAGGGTTTCGTAAGGCCATCCGAAATGACTCCAGTCGCGACAGATCAAACGACACATTGTCTCATCCACAATTGCCAGTAGCTCTCAAAGCAGTATATGGTTCCATTCGGAGAGAAAACATAAGCGTTAAGCGCACAAGTGTTTGTCAAGGTGGTCAGGAGACAGTGAAGCCATGCAATGAGTAGAATGAATGATCAGAAAGCAGACATTTGGTGGCAAGGCAGCTTCTCTCAACCTTAAAATATGCATGGCACACATCCATGTGATACCAATGCTTTAGTGGAAAGTTGAGGAATGACATATGAGCAATGCTTATAGCAAACCCATTGAACATTTGCAAAATCGACACCTTCGTGCCTTTTCCCTTCCACTTTGGATAGTAAGATGCACAGGAGGCGTGTATCGCCTTAACAACATACGAGTTCACTTTAACCCTTGCACCGCAGACACAATATATGCGTTGGGAGATGGCCCTGAGCACAAACTCCCCACTCGCAATTGCCACATGGACGAACCGTCTGCGGTATGAAAATGAGGACTTCTTCCCTGTACCGCAGCACAAAATTATTACCTTAACTGTGCAGAATTTGTCGCCGCCGAGGTACCGCTGGCAATGATCTGTGTGGAACTGGAAGCATTGCAGATAATTCTGTCATCTTGACAACTGAAATAAGATAAACATTCATGCATCTGGTAGGATGAGTTGAGCAGTGTGAAGAAATTTACCATAACAAAGATAAGGAAAATGCATCAAACTCACCTGAGTTTATGTTCAATATCCGCCTGTTCCACCATTTCTAACAGCGACAAGGTACCGAGTGCGCTATTTAACTAAAATGTTAAGGGAATAGCACTTGTTCCAACGCATCCAAGCGGTAAAAGAGCATAAGAAAGACACACAAAAACAAAGTTTTGGAAAGTGTGCACGTACCGAGTGGTCAACACGTAAATTTGGCCTCTGTCCACATCCATCTACGTTGTCATAAATACATTTTGCGAGGGTACTTATGCCCTCAAGCACCCTCCTCAGGTCTAACAGAGAACCTAAGGCCTTAAAAATGGCATCAAGCATCAGTAATTAGGATTTATACTTACCAGCTGAGGGATAGACTTTGTTCGCAGCGTATATTTTACAACAGTCTCTTTCATATTACAAATAGCCACTTTGGAGGTGTTCAACTCAGCCTGATACGCATTGAAAAGGTCGTTTAAATTCACAGTATTGCGATCCAACAGCCTGTTGCAGGCTGTTTCAAGCTCCGACGTTGCCTGTTCAATGTGATTCCTCAAGTAAGTTGCTTGACTGCAGGATCTTGTTTTCAAAGAATTGCGTATCTCCTCCAAGCATTTTTTCTTTTCTAACAATGCATGCGTTGACTTGGTCACCGAAGTAGCTACCTTAAAGGTAAAAAAAGTAAAACGCTCAACCGTTTATGCATCCTAATCCATAATTTGTGCCTTATTAAAACAATGCGTCTGCATGGAGTTTGAGTCGACATTCTTCTGAAATGATGACCGACGGCATCAATTTGCCACATGAATGGGTGATTTGGTGCTTGAACGCTTTTTCATCGATGCTTGACTGTGAAATTAGCAGCATACAAACAAGACAAAACCTTTTGTCTATTCCAATGGCATACAGAACTGGGATTCGATCTGTGATAAGAAATGAAGTCGAATTCGGTAGAAGGACGAGGCGGAAAGAAAAGGAGGAGAAGGAGAAGTAGGAGCTGGAAGTAAGTGGCATCACCTTAGCGGTATGGGAATTCCTGCATTGGGAACAGATTCGCGCCTCACAATGTCGACATACAAGCAGAAATGGAGCAGGGTGCCGACAGACTTTGCAGGTGACTACAATGCTCCGCCGTTCCTCTACAAAACGTTGCGCTATTCGCCTTTCGAGAACTGCATTGCGCACAGCTAAACCGAGAGGATATATTTGGTTGCAGCGAAAGCACCGCACCTCGGTTTGATTGGGCCGAGCTACAAGACAGGGCTCCAAACAATACGAGTGCTCACATGGCAGGGTGTAGGGAACGTGTAAGCTGAAACAGAGGTGAAAAAATCATCAGAAGCTTGTGCAATCGTGGTTGATTCTCTCACTATTAAGTGTTCAATACCCTGCCTACTCTCACTCCCACCATCCCCCCTACTGCTACTGACGGTGTGGCTAAACTCACTGATAACAAAAATAGTCCAGATGGCAAGCGACAGTGATAGTTCATGCTAACATTTAAAAAATGTCAATAAATGCATGATAATACTTTGGCCAGCCTCAACTACTTTTCCTACAACCTTTTGTGCCTGCATCGCAGCTTGATGAGTGGGATCGACAGTACTCATCTTTGTGACCTGTCACATCTGTCATGTCTACGTAGCAGTACTTAAAAAAATACCATGACAGCACCGGTGGTATGAAACAGGACTCAGAACACAGATGGGAGCCGCTTCCTCAACCTCGGAAACGGTGCACTGGTCGTTGACACTTCTGTCAGCTTTGCACGAACGGAGTCTCCATAGCGTGAACAAACTGAATTGACAAACAGCATAAAATTAGCATCTGGAAACAAGAAACCGTCTCTGTGTCTACACAAGAACAAAGAACTGCCACGTTTGGGACTGGATAACGGTCGACATTCGTTCTCCGCTCTACTGTATTCAGCAGTCGAGTACAGATGTTTAACCTGGTGAAGGATTGGAAGCTACAGACAAAGACGAAGCCTTTGGATCAATTGTAAGTTATTTTTATCAGTTTGAAGAGTTTGCACTCGCTTACCACCCTTGCTGCATGGGCTACACAGATCTCCATCGACGCAATTTGAACGTCAAGGACTGCTCACCAACGGCATCGGCGAAGTTCAACCGCTACCCGATCCATACATCGTGCTGCTTTTTCGAGTATCTGTTGTAAAAAGTGGACCCGGCATTCACGCTCATGAGCAGCACCAGCCAGCTCAGACCAGAAAACATTCACGCACCTACTGTACCAAGGATCAAATGCACAACCCAAATCCGAATAACAGTCACAATCGGAACCAGCAATATCCTCTATTACCGGTTGCATCACAGTGAACACCTTGACATCCCTCACCCGACAATGGCGTTACCTGGACTCTGGATCTCTGCAACACACTCCCCGACAGCATGGCTCGAGTTCGCCCCAGGTTTACATGCTGCAGTTCTAGCATTTTCGGTTCAGCATTTTAGAGAAGGACCTCCTCGAGTTCTTGACAGGAAACTGCGTCGTCAATCGCAATGGTCTGAGTTTAGTCTATCTGTGATCTGGATCCACCCCATTGACTCTCCAACCAAGTAGTCAATCGATTGACAAGCCTTCATCACAGGCCTATCATGTAGTGATCGGCGTGTGTGCAAAAAAGCAACAAAAAGCAGGCTGTGAACAACTAGGCAACAGTAATCACGATACATTGCTTGGTGTTCACGCACAATGCCAGACCTCGTCGATGTAGTTAGATTCGGTCATTCAAAACAAACCTGTTTAATGCTTTCACTTCTGAGGTTTTGAGGAGTAAAAAATGCGGTCAATGCAAGCCACATTTTGCTGGTAGCAAAGCACATTCGTATGTTGTTGCAGAAAGCTCGGACACGGTCGTATTGCTAGTTAAACGACGCCAAAGAATAAGCCAAAGTGCAAGATTCTCTAGTTGCCCAAACAAGCGATGGAAGCCCGACTGATTTGATAAGAAGAATCAAGCATGGCAACGAAAGAGCGCTTACCACTTCCCACACATGCCACACGTCAGGTCATCCGATTGCGCGGCCCTCTGAGATGGCAGCATGCACAAACCACGACTGACATTATCAGTCAGTGCAGCGTTGTGGCACACAGGACTTTGCCCCTCTCCCCTCACTGGTTCATTTCCATTGTGAGTGCACCGACAAGTGTACGATTGGTTGGCTTGACTTCAAATTGCACAAGCCGCGTGAGCATTTGTGGTTCAGAATGGCTGAATTGCCTTCGCCAAACCACTGTCATCCTTCTTCGTTCAATACGTCACCACAAATGGACAAATGAATAGCATTTTGGGACTGCTATTGTCAAACTGTTGTGCTGTTTGTGGGGCTCTCTGTTGCGTTGCTGGGTAAATGGTGGTCTCAAAGGCAGTCATAGCCGATGATTTGCTGGAAGGCATGGAAGCATTCTATGGGCAAAATACCTTGACGTGTGAAGTTAAGAGTCCTGGTAAGCGTTACACGGTCCTAGTTTTCAAGTTCATCATATGATTTGGGATTGAGGTAAGTTTGAAGAGGCGAAAGCGCTTTCCCATAGAAAGTATTCAGGCACCAGTTGCACTTTAATCAGATGGAATCAAACCTTCAGTGAATTGTGGGTTGGTAACTTCATTGATCTACCTGTAATGTGTGGACTCGAACACCTCAAACGAAGAAGGATCATCGTAAAAGCCGAACTAAATCTCCTTTTGGGGCGTCCGACTTCTCTTGTCACTCTTTTACTTTACTACATAGAAATTCATGCTGTTTCGCCTCTCGCCTCTTTTGTGACAAAACCTGCCCTAACCAATTGGCTGGATGAAACTTCCCCAGGTTCGACCACTCCCCGCTCACTGCTATTTCCGACATATTTCAATCACAATATGACTGCAAGTTGTAAAATATCCCTACCGCCGAGTCGACATATGTATCACCCCTCCTGCCTTATACCGCTCTGAATTCCTAAATTAATTGTCCTCTTGCCGTTCCTGGCCTTTGACTTCCAATTGTCTTTGACTTGTTCTTCTTTATTCAATTCACTCTGCTATTCCCAAATAAATTACTTTTGTTTCTCAGCCATGCAGAACACTTCCACTCCTTTCTACGCGTTGACTTCCAAATTCTAAATTCCTCACCTGCCTATTCTGACTGCTACCGCTTTCTCTCCCCCACACCTTCCCTTAGTACCTCTTCCTCCCACTCTCCCGAATTATTTTGCTTAAACTCCCAAAGTCAACATTCCCCTGCATATGTCCTCTTGTGGATTCTGAACTCTCTCACTTCCCTCCTCCTACTCTCTTTGTTACCCCACTTCACTCCTCTTTTTTTCTGCACATTAATTTTACCTTCTTCCCCAACCTGCCTCTATTTCACTTGCACGTTTGTGACATACCTCGAAATTGCCTGATTGTTCTTCTCTGGTATTTGTGCGACTAAAGAACTTATCCGTATTAGGTGACTCAGCTTTAATACTGCCCTTTTCCCATCTCCCACATTCAAATAGACCACATTCGCCTTCTCGCCGATGCTGCTCAACGTTCGCTTCCTCCTCTGATTTTTAGAAACGCAACATGCCTCCCCAAATGCAATTGGCCAAATTATTATTATTAATATTACTATTCCTACACTAAATAATGCTATAAATAGGGCGCTTACCTAGCTCAGCTTTCATTCAAGTCACCATTGGCTCCGCTTTCAAACGGATTGATTGTAATCAGGTACTAACTATACATTCCGACTAACCACTCATCCAAAAAATAAGGCCAACGAATAAGGTGAGCTTGCTGTTTTAAACTATGCCAAGGTATCAGTTCAGGAGGCGGAACGAGGAGGCAAGAAGTGGACACGCCGTTTGTGAACATAAGGCGATGGTGGCAACCATGAGTAAGAAGTTAGGGAAATCAGTGGTACTTTAAGATCTATACGTGCCAATGCAAAAAACGAAGCACTTCAAAAAACTATCAACAGGCTGAAAAGAAGTCGGCGGCGTAAATGGAGCTTGATACACGTTCTCAACTTAGCAAGCATCTATTGACGGACCTAAAATATCACATGAGGGATCGTAAACTTAAGATATAAGACTGCGTTATAAACATAAAAGTAGGACAAATATGAGCCACAACCACTCCACCAGACGAAATCAACCTCACAAAGAGTTAAAAACATCAAGCCATCAAACTCTATTTAGACAAGTGAACATGTAAGAATAGTGTTATTTTGCACACCCTCTATTTAAGTAAGACAACGAGAGGCTCACAGTAATGGAAAAGCCTTTAATTTGCGAAATTCATGCTTTCAATAAGTAAATAATCGTGTAATTTCGTACCTGTATTCATGGTCTTCAGGCAAGGAGACACGGAGGTTTGCACCCTTGAGACGTAGGGAAGCTGCTCCCATCGCTCTTTGCACCGCCTCTGCAGTGGAGAAAGTCACAATGGCGCTGTCCATCCGTTCCCCTAACGTCACTTTGGTGATTGCACCGAACTGACCAAAGATGCTGCGAATATCGTCAACTCTTGCCAGGGCCGGAAGGCCGTCAACAAGCAAGTGATGGCCGGATTTGGCGTCATTGGAATCTGTTCCTTGTCTACAAATTGACAAAAGGTATTTAGACCCACCAGCATGTGGCTGGAAGCACAATGGTGGCAGTGAAAGCCACTTCGGTTCGCGTAACCAAGGAAATGAAGACCTTTCTCTACCTCGTCCTGTTAACTTCGTTGAGGAGGAGTACGACATCCAACATGAGTTCAATTGGACCTCAAGACACGCCTTTACAACACAACACTCGTACATATTCCCACAGCACTCGGCTCACTTCACTTGCTATTACATCCCCGTATCAGAACAATAGATTCCCGAACTCACCCTTTTTTTTGTTCCATTTTGGGTTCCGGGTCCGTCCAACCGCTACTCCGGACCAAAGGAGAAATCAAATTTATGGATTCAGAAACGTCACCGTCTTGAAGGTGGCTGTCCTTCACTTCGACTTTGCCATCAGTACTATGTGCAAAAGTAAATAAATTGAATTTTGATCGTTCAATCATGCCGAGGTGACACTAGCCACACAAAGGGTTAAGAATACAAAAATCAGGTTGAAAGAAGCAAGACCTTCGCGCAATTTATGCGTAAATTAGACTAATGTCAGCTTTACAGCACTGACAAGGTCTTGAATTTCGCGAAATTCATGCCTTGAAGAAGTAAGTAATCGTGTAATTTCGTACCTGTATTCATGATCTTCAGGCAAGGAGACACGGAGGTTTGCACCCTTGAGACGTAGGGAAGCTGCTCCAATCGCTCTTTGTACCGCCTCTGCAGTGGAGAAAGTCACAAGGGCGCTGTCCATCCGTTCCCCTAACGTCACTTTGGTGATTGCACCGAACTGACCAAAAAAGCTGCGAATATCGTCAACTCGTGCCAGGGCCGGAAGGCCGTCAACAACCAAGTGATGGCCGGATTTGGTGACATTGGAAACCACTTTTTTTCTGCAAATTAAAAAACAATGTTCAAACACACCAACGCCTCCTTTCTCAAACTACAACAATGACAGTGGAGACTATTTTGATTATCGCGAATGCGGCATACCAGGCACCAAAAGCGTATGATGCATCAAATCTTTCGTGTTTGAGTTCCTTTATTGCTTCGTCGTTAGTATGGTAGTTCAGACAATGAATTGGTGGCATCCCTATAACTTATCTCCCATGTCTCTCACATCTACAAAGAGCATGATCAATTGCTCTGACGCCCCAGAGTAATTTCTAAATGGATTTATTTAGTTACGAAGAAGGAACGAGGGCTTCGGTAGCCTAAGATAATCTCAGTTATGCTGTTATTAACTTAAAAGGAGTAATCGGAAACCCAATAACCCTGGTAAGAGCGAACGACACCTCAAGTGCACTACCTACGGGGCATCATGCAATACAAATACAGTGACGTGCTGGAGACGTCATAAAAGAAGGCATCGTGGACGAAAGTCAAAAAAAAAACAATGTGCCGATGAGCACATATCATTCTGTACCTCCTAAACTCTAAGATGGCAAAATCTCTTGTGGGAAAAGCAGCGATCTTCTGCACCAGGCCCAGTTTCGATAATGCTGATTGCAGCTAATTCATCGTTGTTTTCCATAAGATGCCAAAAACAAAAGTCCTTGGCCGCCCCTCTAAAGATGATGAATGTGCAGGTGACGCGGGCGGACTAAGTGGAGATGGCAAGGAAAATTTTGGGTCTGGGTAATTTTTCATCGTCTTCAATGGCAGGCTTAAAGCACGTCTAGAAGATACGCGCAAACCATCTGCAGCTAATTCAAATACCACAGCAAGCATTTTAAAATAAACTACAATGCCCCACACCTTGCCGATTCGTAGCGCATAAGGATTTAAGCGACGTCTGCCCCTACAGTGTTCTCCCCACGCATCTCATCTTCCAGCCGTTCTAAGCGCAAACACTTGGGCGATTGAGCTGTTAGGCGGTTAAGGGTAATTTATTTTAGCCGGGTTTCATAAGGCCATCCGAAATGACTCCAGTCGCGACAGATCAAACGACACATTGTCTCATCCACAATTGCCAGTAGCTCTCAAAGCAGTATATGGTTCCATTCGGAGTGAAAACATAAACACTTAAGCGCACAAGTGGTTGTCAATGTGATCAGGAGACAGTGAAGCCAGCAAGGAGTAGAATGAATGATCAGAAAGCAGACATTTGGTGGCGAGGCAACTTCTCTCAACCTTAAAATATGCATGACACACATCCATGTGACATCAATGCTTTAGTGGAAAGTTGAGGAATGGCATATGAGCAATGCTTATAGCAAACCCATTGAACATTTGCAAAATCGACTGTTTCACTTGGAATAAGGCAATGTGCAGTAGATGCCTTTTCTTTTTTCGGAATATACCCCTTCACGTCAGCACTTGCATCGCGGATTGTGTGCGTCGGGAGATGGCCATGAGCACAGACTCCTCACTCGCAATTGTCACATAGGCGAACCGTCTGCAGTGTGAGAAGACGAACTTCTTAACAGTACTGCAGCGCAAGAAGTATTGCCTTAACTGCTGACAATGATCTTTTACACGTGGAGGCATTGCAGATGATGCCATCATCTTGACAGCTGGAATAAAGTCCAAAACAGTGAAGCACCCAACGAAATAAAACAAGCGGCACCAAAGTTATTTTTAGCAAAAAGAAAGGGGAACATCAGCCTTACCTGTCTTCATGGCTATTCTCTTTCTGATCCGTCACATCAATCAGCGACAAGGTCTTAAGTAACCCAGGTAACTAAAAACGTTCGAGAAAGAACACTTGTCTCAACACACCCAAGCGATAGAACTATCAAAACAAATAACTGGAAAGTGTGCACACACCGAGTAATCTGCATGCAAATTAAATCTCTCTTCACATTCAATCACCCCGTAGCAGATACATTTTGAGAGGGTACTTACACCCTCTAGCACCTTCTTCATGGTTAGCAGAGGACCTACTGCCTGAAAGACGACATCAAGCATAAGTAACGAGAACTCATGGTTACCATCTTTGGGATAAACTCCTTTCGCAGTGTACATTTCTTAATAATTCCCTTCATATAGCAAATGGTCCCTTCGGAGGCATTCAGCTCAGCCTGGTGCTCGTCGAAAAGGTCGTTTAAGTTCGCAGTGCTGCGATCCAACAGCCTGTTGCAGGCTCCTTCAAGCTCGAACGTTGCCTGTTCAATGAAATGCTTCAAGCGAATGGCTTGAATGTGGGATTCCGTCTTCAATAAATCGCGTACCTCCTTCAAATCTGTCTTTTTTTTTAGCAACGCATCCGTTGACTTGGTCACCGAAGTAACTACCTGAAAGGTAAGTGTAAAGTGCTAAATCGTTTAGGCGGACAACAACACATCTCTTTGAAGGGAATGCCAATAAGTACTGCAGCTCATCTCCAAACGCGTCAGTTTCCCACATAAACGAGTTGATTGATAACTCGACGTTTTTCGATCTATGCTTTGCTTGTGAAACCAAATCTCACCAGTAGAAATACACAGACAACAAAAACCCACTTTGCTGTTCAAGTGGAATGCAAATTTAGAGAAAAAAACTACGTCAAAATCGAGAAAGAGGAAAAGCGGGAAAGGAGAGAAAGGAAAATGATGAGTTAAAGTTAGTAATAAATTATATTACCTCAGCGGCATGGGAATTCCTGCATACGGAACAGATTCGCGCCTCACAATGCTGACACTCACGCAAAACTGGTGCAGGATGCTGACAGGCGCTACAGGTGACTACAATGCTCCGCCGTTCCTCCACAAGACATTGCGCTACTCGCTTTTCAAGAACTGCATTGCGCACAGCTAAACGGAGAGGATATATTTGGTTGCAGCGAAGGCACCGAACCTCGGTCTGACTGGGCCGAGCTATGAGACAGGGTTCCAAACAATACGAGTGCTCACATGGCAGGGTGTAGGGAACATGTAGGCTGCGAGGAAGGTGAAAATAAATATCAGACGCTTATGCCATCGTAACTACTCCACTAACTAGCAAGGCTCTAAAGTGCCCTGTCCACGCTCACCCCCTCTCCCACCCCTCCTCATCCTTCTCCTACTGACCGCATGGTCCAATTCACCATAAACACAAATAATCCAAGTGGCATAAGACATTAATATTTCATGCATACTTGAAGAAATAGCAAGAAGTGCACTATATCACTTTCGCCTGACTCAACTATGTTTTGTACAACTTCCCATGCCTGCATTGCAGCTGGCTGAGCGAGACCAACAATGTCAATCGTTTTTATTCAACGTGTTGCACCGGTCCCACCTGCGACGTCCACCTAGCAGTACTTGATAAAGTGCCATGGCCGTACTGGTGACATGGGACAGGATGAAAGGTGAAGGCAGCAGGATGCACTCGCTCACCCTTGGTATCGATGTTCTCGTTGTTGACACACTTGAAAGATTTGGACGAACGGAATCTATATGAAGCCAACTGTCTTGATTAAAAACAGCACGAAATTGACATCTGGAAACAAGGAACTGTCCCCATAATCACACTTGAACGAGGAACTACCATGATCAGGGTTAGGCAGACGATCAACAGACGAGTGTGGATGTCTGAATTGCTAAGTCCGTATATTGCAGACAAAGATGAGGCATTTGAATCTGTCGTCAGTGATTTTCCTCACTTCAAAATTCTCACACTAATGACTGATCCTGGACGCATTTCTTCGAGCTTGATTGGTTTTCACACGAAGTGAGCGTCGAGGACTGCTCACCAACGGCATCGGCGAAGTTCAACCGCTACCCGATCCATACATCGTGCTGCTTTTTCGAGTATCTGTTGTAAAAAGTGGACCCGGCATTCACGCTCATGAGCAGCACCAGCCAGCTCAGACCAGAAAACATTCACGCACCTACTGTACCAAGGATCAAATGCACAACCCAAATCCGAATAACAGTCACAATCGGAACCAGCAATATCCTCTATTACCGGTTGCATCACAGTGAACACCTTGACATCCCTCACCCGACAATGGCGTTACCTGGACTCTGGATCTCTGCAACACACTCCCCGACAGCATGGCTCGAGTTCGCCCCAGGTTTACATGCTGCAGTTCTAGCATTTTCGGTTCAGCATTTTAGAGAAGGACCTCCTCGAGTTCTTGACAGAAAACTGCGTCGTCAATCGCAATGGTCTGAGTTTAGTCTATCTGTGATCTGGATCCACCCCATTGACTCTCCAACCAAGTAGTCAGTCGATTGACAAGCCTTCATCACAGGCCTATCATGTAGTGATCGGCGTGTGTGCAAAAAAGCAACAAAAAGCAGGCTGTGAACAACTAGGCAACAGTAATCACGATACATTGCTTGGTGTTCACGCACAATGCCAGACCTCGTCGATGTAGTTAGATTCGGTCATTCAAAACAAACCTGTTTAATGCCTTAACTTTCAGGTTTTTTGATGGGGAGGAGGAAATATGGTCACTACAGGCCCCACTTCTGGGTTGCTTGCAGCAAAGTACACACACACGCACAGCCTGCAACTAGGCGATGCTAATTACAAAACGCAGACACAACCGTCTTGGATGAGTAGCCTGTTTTTGAAAAATATGAGGAACTATAGAATCGTTCACTTCACAAAACTGGTAATAGGAATTCGGCTTGTATTAAAAAGTCATCGGTTGCGGCATATTCTAGCTGTTGAGCACATAGATAACAAGAAATGACGTACTACTTTCCACACACGCCGCATATGAGGTCATCCGAATGTCTGGCCTCCAGAGGCGGCTGCATGCGAGAAATCCAACCAACACAGCCCGCGCAGCGCTACAACACAAAGTTTTGTGCCGCCCGCTGCTTGTATGACCTTGAGCTCTAATAACAACTGCCCATGCCATTCAACGAACTAATTTACTTTGACAATGAGTTTATTAACAAATGTTTAGTTACAATAGTTGCATTTCTTAAGTGCTTAGTTGTGCAGGCAAAAGTGTTTAGGCTTAAGTTTCCTAAGACCGACTTTTTGTATCAACTGCGAAGGAACTTAAAAATAATGCTTTATATTTCAGTAGCGATTCTCTTATATGTCAATAACTTTGAAAGATACTGTGGACATATACATATGTGCACAAATCATAGTGCTTTTAAATGACCTATAGAAGTATAATTGCTTGTCTACATTTGTGCATTAATAAAAAATGCAAAGTCCTGAGGTTCGTCAAACCTTATTGTATTTTATGTAAAAATGTGCGAATCTTATACCACAAGATTAGAATTCGCATCCAACTTTCTGCTTAGCTAATCTGGGGAACAAATCACGTGAATTGGATCCTCATTTCCTGCACTGTGCATTTATTAAATTCCACCCCATTTAACACTTGTTTCGCTACATCAGTTTGTATTTTTGTGCTGCTCTACCCCTAACCCCTTCTATGGTTAGGCCTGCTCATAGTGTCTATTATCGAAACCCTTTTGTGTGGACTAATTCCTACACCTTTCACTGTGACCTGTTTTATTAGGTAAAGCGCGCACTTTTGATAAGAGATTATGGTGACAGAGGGAAAACTTGCAGTTTGTGAGCTGAGCACGATGCCATTATCTATTGTAGGTACATGACCGGGAAAGAATGATTGAGATATTTATTGTGTCTTGATAATTGCGATTTGTACTTCTTTGTGTATCGCTACTCACTTTTCTTCCTTTGTACTGTCATACTTATGTTCTTTAAATGTGCTTTGTAGGCCAGAGGCGAGAGGACAATTTGGATCTGATAGCGGAGCGGCGTGGTGACTTCCAGGAGCGTGGCTTGATCCAGTCCTTAACTCTCTTACAAGGCCTCGCTGTACTCTCCCTCTCTTATAATAAATGTCGAAGCTTGTTCAGACTTCTAATAATAAGGGTGACCAGAAGGAAGAGGAGGAGCCCTCTACAGTATGCGCTAACCTTTTAGCTTTCCATTTTGACAAATATTGTCCTGATTACCCTGCAGTATTGGTTGCAATATCACCTCTCGTTACATCCGCAAAATGAAAGGTAGTGGGACGGTTTCACTGCCAGCGGCGAATTAATTTGCACACCATTATTTTTGCGCTGTTCGTATTCATCATGATATAATTGTGGTGTTGAAGGTGATCAAGGCATCGTCAAAGCTCTGGTATTCCCGCCTTGCATCGATCGACCACCGCGGTCCGGCCGTCTCGGGTGATGACGTCCATGCCACTACTTGATCCACATGCTTAGGCAAAATCAAAAACACTACTTTTCCTTCTCCTGCTTACACTCCCATTTGCTTTCAAAAATCTTATAATCAGCAGTAAAATTTCTATGTGAGGAATCGTATCACGTGAGCCCAACCCATCCGAAATGCTTTTGTCTTTGTGATATTTACGATAGATGAGTAAGTGCGTATCAATTAATAGGGTCAGGATCTGGTCGTACTTCTCTAATAACACCTCTCAAATCATGAGAACGGTACGAATTTACCGGATAATTACCTACTCAGCCTCCACTGCTATTAGTAAAAGAAAGCATGGGAAACTTGTTCAATATAGTCTTCAAAGAAAGACTGCACCTAGGCATTCCTATAATCCCATCACTAAGGTCAAAGTTACCCTATGTTTCATGGCTGACGTGCCTTCAGTCAAGGTATCTTTAAAGTGGCTATGAGGCGATTAGAAGATAAGTGGAGGCCATAGACATGGGTGACTTGGAAATCGCTTCATGAAGCGCAATCGAAGCGAAATTACGGAATTTTAGAAGATTAAGGTAGTCAAATCTAGCATTGAAGCGTTAAAAACCTCATTATGGAGTATATATCTTAATTTGAGCTACGTTATGAACCTGCGTTTGCGTTCTTCTCCTCCGAGTAACGTCGTCCTTCAATACAGAAACGACTTACCTCATATAAGGAGGGTCCACAACCAATAGCGCAACTTATTGGTTCATATGGTGTTACTAGATCGCTGCATGAACGTATATCGGTAGCTGGACTCTTCAGATGGTCATCTAACACCGATTGCTACTCATCCCATGGAAGAGAGATGATTAGAGTCTGTCTGACCTTTCATGACACAGCCAGCCGTTCCAAACCACGTCGGTTTCCTCCTTCACATCACTAAAACGCGAAAAGAGGGAGGATAGGACACCCGAGTAGGCCTCATCGTCGAAGAGCACGACAAAGACTTTAATAAAATCTGTAGTTTTGCACTTTGGGAGACGCTGTCGGTTCTGTGCGGCTTCGTGCAAATGAAATTAAGGAGCGTTGGTAGTAGCGTCGGTGTCGGTGGAGGTGCAGCCGTTTCGGAGAGCATTTAATACTTCGCCGGCAATGACGGTTCGAATTAACTTTTCCAATGTCCTCCTTTTCCTAATCCTTCCTCTTTTGACACTGCGCACATCTATAACTGTTGAGATGACTTAAGAAGGACTGTCATGGCCTTGCTAGTGACTAAGAAATAAAGGATCAGGCTAATTGCAAGTTTGCGACGCCAAAATCAGGCTGCATAGTCAAAGTAAATTGCAACGGTTTCAATGGTTATGTGCGGATTTATTACATTCCATAAGAAACTGACAAATACGTCTCATTGGTACTTAGAAAACAGAGAATAATAACGAGCTAATTCCTTTGTTCCAACTGCTGTTGTTAATTTTTGCATACCCTGTCCAGTTTGGCATGATGCAAAGTGGGCAGGTAACTCGGTTTTAACCTTGCCTTCCCGTGCCTTGTCATGCTAGCGGACCTCTCAGCCTGCATATTACCTCTCCACTTGTGTTTGGAGCCGACCAACGTAAAATTAGTAGTTTGTTCACATTTTGTGCTTTACAAATCATCTCTTTTCGACTGTCCATAGTTCTACCAAGGTGTTCACTTGCAGCTATGTTGTTTTCCTCACACTCCATTTATTTAACACAGCACCCACAGGATCTTTAATGCTGACAGCTAAGGAGGCTAATGGTTTTATCCGTGCCATGACCGAGTTCTTTGGTGACTCAACCCCTCTTGAAGTCGACTTACCTTGTCAAGCGATTCTTGATATTGTCTTTTGCTCTACAAATATGACATTAATTTCCTTGCAAGGCAGACAAGTCCAAATCTGATCCACCTGGCTTAGCCAACAGGTAATAATATTAAAATGTGTTTTAAGCAGCGGAGCACAATAAAACGGAGCCTGCCGACAGACTGACACGATTTATCCATCCTTTGCAAGGCACATCAAATTGCATAAACTCCGCATTCCCCTAAGAGTGGCTGGCTATTTACTTAATGCCTACTAGAACAACACTAATGAGCGTGATTTGGGGTATTAACCCTAGAGGGTTCCAAAAAGCACTATTTCGATGCGCCTTAGTATCCGCGAGATGCTCTACGTTAAAATCACCGTTGATGGTTAGATATTTTGATAAATATTCAACCATCGTCTATAAGGTAGTCATTCTTGTACCCCTAAGAGGATCTCATATTCGTCAGGGATGAGAGAGTAAAAGCCAATTTGTGGTCCTTTAGTAATACATAGGTCCTCAAATTGAGTAAAATTTTGTTTTAACTGTCTACTCAATTAGCACCTTGAATTAAATGGAATTTGATTGCTGAGAGCATGGCGACGAAACAAGCAGCAAACAACAATGCGAGTAAGGGAAGCAGAAAATGAAGGAGATGATAGTGGGAGGGTTGGAGCTAATTTGAGGTCAATGAAGCATTAATATGATTATTTTTTAGTGGTATTGAGGCAAGCATTGCGCAAATACATGTTTCAGTACTCATATTCGGCTTCCAATTTCCTGGCGATTCCACGGTACAGCAGTTGGTGATAACGACTATGATTTCTGTGTTTTGGTTGAAAATCTCAATTAGGTCTAGATTTTGATCGATGAGTCAACGGTCTTTAGTAATTCCACACACTATCATCTTCGTGAGTTGCCTTGGCAGCCACTTGAATTCATGCGCGTGTGCACCATGAATCCTGAATGCTTTGTGACACCAAGGGATGAGCACTGCTGTCTATGAGTAGCAAGCACCATGGACCCCAAATAGCCCAGTTGTTTAGCACGTCGAATTTCAGTTCTGTACTTCGCTCCTCCTTCTGGCCCATGGACCCCGATTTCATCGATGTAGATGCGTGCCGAAGGGCCGTAATCCAGCACTGGTTAACCAAAACAACTCTCGGACCTCTGCATAAGCCCACGGGACTCCGTACACGAGTGTTGTTGAGAATTGACAACTCACGGTTTGGGAGCCATCGTTACTGGGCCAGCATTAGTCCATTTGGTCTCGGCATTCCCACAAGGATACATTTTACGAAACCGTTGTTTAGCCATTTTTAATCTTTCATGTCCTCGCATGTAAGGAGGTCTTGAGTGTCTGATTCTCCCTTAGGACTGCCTCACAAGTCTTCCCCAACTTAGTGTCACCAAAACTTCCAAGAAGCTCCTGCATACCTACCATCAGAATGTGCCGAGTTTCTACCAGGCCATTTGTAGAAATATACTCGATTTGTTACAGCATCTAAGCAGCAGCCTCAGATGTCATTGCTGCAACCCATGGTTGTCTTGTCTTGAAATCTTAAAGTCTTGTTCGCAGTCATTCTATTTTTAGCATCGTGCGCTACATTTTTACTTTCCTTGATTGCCATGAAGGAGTTCGCAACCAATACCATAACAAAGGAGAATAAACGTGAGGGCAGAATTTTTTCATCTCTCACTTTGTGTACACAAAATTACCTGTCAGCTGATTTGCTGATAAGCTGACTAACTTGTGATGAGTAGTGGCTTTTATTCTGCAACCTCCCCGGAAAAAGTAGAACTTATCTAACATACAATTTTCAAGCTTAAGTTTCCAGCATAAAAGCCATTATACGTCCCTCGAAGGCTTTTAACTGAGGTTTTTCTCTTAATAAATATGAAGGATTTATCAGTCAAGCAGGACGGCACAAAACTTGCTTCTTCAAGGCACAAACTTACTCTTCTTATAGCGGCGTTTTTTCCCTCTGCATGTAGTGCAGCCACCTGACCACCGGCAAGACAGAACAGTCGGCTGGAGGTTATGCCACATAAACCTGTGTCATTGACATCAATTACAAATTCTTATGACGGAATTGTTTGCATTCTTAGTAGTGCTGAGAATAAATAATAAAATGCTGAAAGGGAACATGACGAAATAGGAACGGGGAAAATAGTTTCTTAATGACAACTTCTTTAACCCTAAATGGTATTAACATTATGATATTTTGATGTGAGAAAATTAGAGATCCCTGTTGGCATCAAAATTAGTGTTACTTGGGGAATCAATTACAAGTCAAATTTGCAGGACATGGTAAGATGTAATTGCTCATTGTGGAAAAGATCATAGAACACTAGTAGCAAACTACAGTTATAGGCATGATTGACTTCAGCCAAATTTAAATCCCCAAATTAAACCGCATTGACCTTTTTTTATGGATCTGCTTTTGCCATAAACTTGTTTTATGCGCCTCATGGTTCGGTCTGTTGGAGATGTCCATATCCACCAATCAAGATGTGGCAGAGAAAAGCCCGTTTACGATGATCGGATGATGATTGGACAATCGCAGTCTAGACTAATCACATCCATTCACATATTGCGTACTGCTGTTGCTCCTATTAGAGGCATGTATCTTAATTTTTATTAATAGGGCAAATGCTATGCTCCCAATCATGACATAAATTTTCAATGACAAACGCTCTGGGTCTTTCGACGGGAACTGACGCCAATTTTTAAGATTCGACTCCCTCATTTTGCATTTATTGTATGCGAAACTAAGTTGAGAAGTTTTCCCAATGTGAGCATCATAACTTACCCTCACCAAGGATTTGTATAAATATTAACATTCAAACACTAAGATTTGGTGACTAGCCGCTAAGCAGAATGGTCTGTAATCGTACCATGATAAGGCGATGCGTAAAATAACTGGTGCAATGTCATTATATTTCGAGGCATTCTAAAGCTTCTTCAATTCTCATCCACGAAGTGTCTGCATCATTGAGCATCTTTGCAAATGTTCATCATTCATGCGTCATGTCAGAGAGTTGTCTGAGTGGGTGAAGAGGTGATTTTTCGTAGCACTTTGCGGAAAGTGGTCTGCTAGAACCAAGAGCTGATGTAATGCCTCTCTCAATCTGCACGTCTTGTAGGCAAATCTTAGTTGGGGATCCCCTGAACGCAAACATCTTGACATTTGGACCCTTAACTTAGGCTGTTGGTCAAAGAAAAGCTAAAGTCCTCCTTTCTTTAGTAGCTTCTAGCTTTCTCAGCAGTTGTGCGTTGACAAGGAGTGCGTGGAGACCCACTTTTGATACTTATAGGAATGTAGACGGCAAGGAGGCTGTGTTACCGGGAGGAAGTACAATCAATGGGTGACAAGGAAAATAGTAAGATAAAATTCTGAACCTTGACAAAATGACGGCTCAGGATGATTGGCAATTAATTTGAACAACTGGTTTGCCTCTTTTTCCATGCATTAAACCTTCATTAAATGAAAAAGCAAAGACTTATAATTGCATTTCCACTTAATGAGGAAACCTTTAGCCACGGGCCTTCCTTATTAAGTCACATGAAGTGCGTGGACAGATTCGAATAGCATTAGCTAAGTTTAAGAAATGCGCAGTAAAATAAAGTGATGGAAAAAGCCGCGCTTCTTTGTTAATTGCATATAAAATAACAATCGCAAATTTCGTTCAATTTTCACAATAAGAAGTGAGCTAAAAAGAAAAAGATAATGGAATCGAATTCTCCGAAGATAATCTAGTAGTTGTAATAAATGCATTTTCAAAGAACAACTCCTTCCTGTGCATGATTAGTCCAGCGTGGAATATGAAATCCAGCGTACTTAATGGTGATGTCAAGTGAATTGCCTAAAAGTGTTGATGGAAAAGCAACGGAAAACAAATTGCACTATTTTGCGAAGTTATGCCACCCGTAGGCCAAACAACTTCCGATTCCGTTTACTGGGGCGCAAATCGCTGGACTGGTGCAATACAAAATTGCGCTCTTAAACCATGTAACAAATCATGATTAATAAGAGAATTTTAACTGTCAAATCGGTCACCTGTTTTTGCGTGTTTGTTAGGTCTGGACGAATTTCTTTAAAACATCTGGAGTCAAAGATGTGCACCAACCCATTCAGTCGCTGTAATTACCGAAGGAATGTCAAAAATCTCCTTGTGCTTCCTCGGATTTAGCTCTTTATGATTTAGTCCTTTGTCTCAGTGTATGTCTTACCGTAAACTTACGGTCTGATACAATCGTCACTCCTTTAATTATAATACAAGTTCAAAGAAATTCGATTGAGTGGTTAGTAAGAAGGCATCAGCATCACGTTTCAATTAAGAAGGCTCATAAAATGTATAAACCATGCATAATGCATTCGTAGGGACATTTCGTTTCGTTAACGCATTTATTATTGTCAACGAAAATTTAATCAGGCATTTTACGAAATAGTAGGCTTCATGAATTGTCACTTTCGCAGCTTTGCAACAATAATGGTATTCGAGAGTCATTTTGTGGAATGGCCGGATTCTTGCTTTGGCAGAGCATTTGTTACTGAGCTTTTATTCTTTTTGCTATCTAACCAAAAAAGAAGAACAGAATCCCAAATGTGTCAGAATGTTACACAACCGATTTGAAACATTTAAGATTTTACTTTGAAGAATATATCTAATTGTTTAATCGAAAGCGTACAGGAGGCTTAAAGTGAGGGCCAGGGCAACAGCTGAAGCAAAAACATTACTGCGAGAGATAGTCGCCGTCTTTGACCTTGCATAGTGTGAAACCTCTGGTGGCGTTCGTCGAGCAGCTGAACCCGATGCCCCAATTAGAACGGTTTGCGACGCTCCCACCGGAGACTGGCATGAACTCTCGGTGGATGACATTGGCTGTCCCTCAAGTCTACTTTTCAGCCTACGGGGATCCGCCTTATCTGTTGCGTTGACTTTCAAAACAGTCACTAAAATCAAATGGGCCAGGGAAATAGCAAAACTGAAGGTCCTCATTGGATTTTTCATTGTTGTTTAAGCGAATTGCCCGTCAACGCCTATTTATAGTCCCACTTAACGTGGGCCACCTCTGACAATCCAATCAAGTGAGGCCGCCACTTCTGTAGACCGTGCCGTGGTATCAAAAATTATTTTGGGAGGATGCGAACATTGAACAAGACGCAAAATGAATGCAATGAAACCGGCTGCTCCACGGACAACAGCATCGAAGACGATGATTATCCCTCCTGGAGATGCGATTACTTCATCTGTCGCCCTAATATTCTTCACAAACCTGATTTACACGTCCTTTTGACGATTTCTTAAGCTCTCTCGAATTAAAATCTTAAGAATATTTAAATGTTACAATTTAACATGCTACAAAATAATAATATTTGTAGGTTTTGTACGTAAGCTAGAAGGGAAAACCTAAATTTTTCGCACAAAAGTTTTTGTGTGAAGGCGCCTCTTGCAATATAAATTAAATTTGAACCCCAAGGCACACTCATTAGCTTGTTATTTTGAAATGTGGTTCATGGAATAATTTTGTAAGTGAGAATAGTTAGTAAAATGTGTTTATCACTGCCTTAGATGCAATTTTTATCCCAGTGAGATGATTGCTGTTGTCTCAAATCGCAATGAAGATGGCTGTGTAAGCCATTCCATGCGCTCCGTACTGTTTCCCCACTTTGACCGGTTAACCATGCAATCGAACCACATTGGATTATTTCGACGCAATAAATTGCGTTCAATGAACATTTCAAGAACTATTGTAAAAATTCACCTAAACTGTTTGTAAATTAAGGTCATTCCGTATTGTCCTGCAATTTTTGACAAACGCTTCCGTTGCACTTTTGAGTCTTGGCGAAATACCGAGGAGACCTTAGCATCTGCGCTTTAAGCAATGAAATGTGGTTTTTTGAACAGATCAATTTCAGGGATTGGATTTGACAATCAATCAAAAGAACAGATGAAAACATAAACGAGCGTTGAATGTCCCAAATTCGAAACGTTACGGCATGTATTAATTAGCATGAAGAATAAAATGCTTGATATGCTCTGTTCGATTTTAATGTGTCTTAATAATAACGAATGGCATTGATTACCTTATTTAAAAACTACTGCATTTTCTGCCATCGACACAGTTGCATTTTAAATATTCCTGTTAACGGTTTCAAATACTCACGTTATGGGGTCACATACTAAAACCATTCTCGTGGTTCACTGCTGAGTTACGTTCTCTCTTGACCCACTTTGATTGGTTGTGCTTGGGACGGTGACTTGTGGAGAGGGACCACATTACCCGGCCTTATTGTTTGCCCAAAAGTGGGTGGCGCACTCCGAGGGATGGAACATCAAAAGGGGTGTACTGGATGTTCTTAAAGGGCATGCAACTTAACTCTGGTCTCATCTATCGTATTATACATTGTAATTGCATTGCAACAGATCTCTGATTTTGTCCTTGATTAGGAAGTCCTTTTACCTCTTCCTTCGATCGCTTTAACTTTTCTAAGACACTAGACGGGATATGCCCATCAAGCAAAGACTGCTTCACATACTTCACGATCTGTAGACTTTTCAAGCAATGAAACTTGTGCATACATGTGCTCTAAAGGGAATATCTTCCATGGTTAATTAGGCGAGGGCAAAAAAGCGAAAGCTGGATCGAAGCATTGGTGAATGAATGAGTTAATGAAGGAATCCATAGCGAAAATACAAGCAAATAAAATAGTTGGTAAAAGTGTGAAAAGAGAATGATTTTAGAGCAAACATTAAAGTAGTTAAGATGCAGTCGAGAAGGGACGTTTTTGCGAATTTTTTGAAGCGATTTCAGTAAATTGTTTTTAGACAAACGTTCTAATCAGTTAATTGAAGTGGTTCCAATCGAAAAGGACTTACATCTCAAGTTTCGAGAGGTGCATTTAATCACATTGGCGGGTTTCTAAAGTACTGCTAAAGACTATCTTAATTAGGAGGACAATGCCCGCATCACACATATGCTGCCTATGAGATAATTCTGCGCAAAATAACTATGACCTGCGCTTTTATGAAACCCAACGCACTTGCAGGTACGATGACTCTACGCATTTTGGATGCATTAGCGTGAGCCGGAGGAGATGTCTCTTTGCTTAGTCATGTAACCGATTATGGCATAGGTTTTGCCTCAGTGAAGCGACGGAATCAATCAAAGTTAGACTAGTCGAGCTTGTGCTGGGTTTGTAACAATCAATCACTGTGGTTTAAGCCAAGTTTCTGCTTTGACTAGCCAGAAGCGTTCTTTTCTACATTTTCACACGGAGCATCTCACAGGTCTTAAAGCAGCAAGTGAGAGAGGAGACTTCATCAAAATTCAGAATGATTAATTAAGCATCTTCCATGACTGCCGCTTTTTAGAGCCCCGCGGAAATTTTGCGCGAGCAAAAATGTAGAGTTTCAAATGGAACGGTACAGGTTTGTTGACAGTTTATTGTATTCTCCGGATTCTTTGTTCTTCCCAAAATCAACATCAAATTCGCGATCCATTTCGTTACAACTTTTATGTATGTTGCAACAATGAATTATGGAATTTGCTCGTACTCATAAAAGGCATGCAGTCACTGGCATGCATGGATGTAGACATCAAGTGCCAAAAAGAATTAAGAGCCTGTCAATTGCCGCTCTACTAATCACCAAGTTCACTGTGTCTTTTGTACTGTGCTCTCTATTAATTGCGTGATCCCCTCTACCATAGACCTTCTCCTTCTAACTCTCTCTCCTCTCACAAAGTTTCGCCTAACTGAATTCAGTGCATGTGAATCGAGGCAGTCTGCCACATCTTACCAGATCGGAATCCGTTACGAAGCTTTCTACAGCTTCACACTGTTTGAATAGGGTGTGGCATACAGCAGCATGAGAGTGAACCAGTCTAAAAGTGGCTGTCATTAATAATTTATTTATGCTAACGACTCACTTAAAGACAATGCATAAAAGAAAACGCTCTGTAATGATAAAAGTGAACAATGAAGTATCTGGCTAGCATCCAGGCCAGATAATATGAGAGGATAACGTGGCTTCACACGTGTGTTTATTCCAAGGCCGGGAAAATTTAACGCAGTCGTGGGTTCTGTCTATTACACAGACAAGTGCGTACAATGCTCCACAGGCTGTGAAGTGTATATAACTTTAGGCTTGTGAGTTGGCTTCCACAAATACGGCCATATCCATTTCTTCACAGGTTGGACAGTGCATATAACCTCGGCCATGGGTTCCATTTTCATCAAATGGGAGTATAAATGCTTTAAGGTTTCAAATTCTCAGCTCTTCCTTTGATTTAATAAGGATTGCTATTTTAGTTGAATTTTGTCGCCTTTTATACTATTCTCACCATCTCCTATCGTTCCTCGTGACATTTATGCGGCGTGTACTTTCAGTTTTAGATTCGTACTTGACGTCTTTCATCGTCACTCCACAACTTTTTTCATCATTATGCTGTTAGAGCTTATAAGGCTACTCATGAGGCGGTGAATAGAAGTAGCATGCTAAATTTTAGAAAATATCAATGCCAGTGTTGTCGCCGGCGCCAGTGGTTGGGCTTGATTCGGGTTTAATCTCTCGCAGAGCTGGTTCACACGGAATCACCTAACTGAGCTGTATAGAGTACGACCAACTACACAGTTCAAAGGCGCCATGTAATACGCCTCGTCACTGTTCAAACAAAATGCTAAATATCCATCTGTCTTTCGCCAAAACAGGAAGCTAGTTGCCAAGGCCACAGCGTACACTCCACATTTAAAGCACGGGCGTGGAAATCTGAATTATCAGATTGTCATGCTAGATCTCTACCATTTAGGAAGGTGACAGTGCCCTGTTTCGCCTTTTCGATTTGTTACTTATATCTGCGCTCGCCTTGCAAAATGCTGGAGCATTAGAAAAGCACAAATGGAAGAGTGCATGAGGCCCAATGGCTGAAGGAACTTTGATCTTGGAAATGGACCTTAGTAGAGTTATTATCTAACACTAATGCAATTTACGAAAGATTTAATTTTGTAGATCTTGTAGAGGGGTTGTAAATAAATGTATTCTTAGCATCAAAAAACCATACTGCACCCTTGAAATGCTCATTTTATGGAGAGGAAGGTGGTCTCTACACGCACCTTCAAATTCACACTCACAGGCACCATTGAAGACTTTTGCAACAGTGTAATTATGTGCAACCTCAATTTTTTTGCAGAGGAATCTATAGGACTGTAAATAAAAGTAGCATGGAGAGGACTTAGTGACACTGAACTGTTGATAGGCAAAATGGTGAAAATGAATAGACCCTCTCCTCCTTTATGGATGCCTTCTTGCATCCACACTCCCAAAGTCATACCTTGCTTTAGACATCGCAATGAGGTTCTGTTTAGAAAAGTGTTTGCAGAAATCAAATAAAAAGGCAAATGTACTAGGCACTAAAGAAATTACACTTTTAATAAGGTAGAGCTGAAATGAAAACAAGAGCAATTGTAATCCCAAAATGTACTTGTGTTGCCCCAACCATGCAAGCTACTTACCTGGGACGCATTTGCATGCAAGCTGTAGACGCGGTAGTACACTGAGATCGCAGGTGTCGGCTAGTGAGTTTTGTAATGAGCCACTTCGGCCCCTCAAAAGAGTCTAAAGGTATTTTCAGATTTGCTCCGACACCATTTCCTGTATTGAAGCGGTGTAGGTAAGTAAATATCAGCACGTAAAAATGCGGAATATGCGAAATTGTTAACTCTCAAATGCAAGACGTATTGGTGTGTTGAAATGCTGACTTAATCAGAACCCGCTTGTTTATTGATTACCGTCACCTTTTCATGTCTCTAATTAATCTTCAAAATTAACTCTCTTTTCGTTTTTCGCATTCACGAAATAGCTTCACCATTTTGAGCACCTTATGCTTTGCTAAATCAACATTTTTGTTCAAAATCAACTAGCAAAAGCGCTTCAAGTAACTGGGATGGTGGACTTTGGCAATCCCGACCTTTGGAAACAATTTTTGGCTGCAATGGGAGTTTCTTTAATTGAATTGAATTAATGCAACTTTAAGAATTAAAGAATTTATAAAACGCATCATCTTGTGTTTGCTTAGTCTTCAAAGCGGTCCTGGGATCAACCACAGGGTGGCGGTGTTCCACCATCATCGTACCACACGTGGCATTCAAAGTGCTCAGCGATTCCTTCAGTAGTGCACGAAACAACGTAGCATGTGGAAGTCATATGACAAATCCACAGAAAGTTTACTTTTGTTGCACTCGGAAAAGATAATAAAATGTCTCCTTTGAATAAAACAAAGAAGTAAGGCTCTCGATATCACTTCTAAATTAAATTTCATAAATATTCAAAGTCAAACGCCAATTTTGAGCGGTTCTTTTTTAAGCTGTGATAGTGTTAAAAATAAACAAATGAGTGTTGCATTACAAATATCTCTTAAAATCGAAATGCTGATTTCATTTATGAGAAGATCCTATAATTTAGGAGGAGATGGATTTGTTCA
Source organism: Taenia hydatigena (assembly GCA_036345935.2). NCBI lineage: Eukaryota > Metazoa > Platyhelminthes > Cestoda > Cyclophyllidea > Taeniidae > Taenia > Taenia hydatigena. The sequence continues at coordinate 19,765,361 of JADWOT020000005.1, read as the reverse complement.
CGATGGTCTCCAAGGTGACAACATTTTATTTGGCTCTGCACCAAGGAGGGCACTAATAAAAATTACTTAGTATCTGTGCACATGTACCATGTTTAGGATTTTCTATCCACTGATAAATTAACTTTAGCTGCATAAATTAGAGGAAACTTTTTTGTGGCGCATAAATCTGCTCTTTATTAGTCTTCTGCCAAAAAATCACAGTTTTTTATTTGCTACAAAGTCCAACGGCCAAAAGCTACAGGCTAATTTGAGGCGATGTGCGCCATTGTCATGACCTCTTTGATGGTGTAGTACTTTGTTTGTCGGAACTACCGGTTTCGGTCAAGGTCACAGAGGTGGCCGTACTGCCCTAGCTGCGTGGGCTGGCCTCCGGGCCATGCCAGTAGCCTATTTCCCTCTGTCCGTTGAATATGTGTATATTCTCCCCTAGCATTCTGCCTTCGTCTGCCTTTGAGGGAGCCTCGGGACGCTACAATGGTATCATCAGGAGGATATTTTATGCAGTCATTTTGAGGTATGTAAAGCTTTTTTACTTGAATACTTTTCAGTATCTACGACTTTCACCGCATGATGCGAATTATCTAAAGCCAGCTTTTTGTTCAGCACTTAAAGTGACTTGACAAAAATGAGCTACGCTACTTAGGATATTTATTTCTCCGAATAGCATGCTCCGGTCATAGCAGCAAGACAACTTGCGAAAGCAAAAAACCAACTTATCAATAAAAATTTTCCTACAATCCTTGGTGTCACTTTGAATGCAAACATTGAAGGTGAAGTAAGGTATGTGGTGTTCAAAGTTGTTTACCAATTCATAGCAGGGCATGCCAGTAAGGATGGTGTACCATTAGCAAAGCATTTGGAGCTGGTGTTCGTCCGGGTGAACGAAAGTTCCACAAAGAGTTTGATTTCATTTGGTAATCGCGAGCACAAGCAGCTGTACATGCATTCACATCCATTGGCCAAAGGTATGGGCCTCCTGATCGTCAGCATTTCTGCGCAGCAATATCGGTGACGGAAAATGAAACGATTGACATTAAACGTATATTAAAGATGTCAATTTTTCATTTCACTCACTTGTATCGTAATTATCAGGAAAAATAGGAAACAGCGGTTGTTTTTGAGTCACGTGCTGTGCTTCAATAAATGCAAACGATATAATAACGCCAATTTTGCTCGAACCTGTAACGTAGAAAAATAACTGTGCTCGCCTTCATGTATTCTTACACCTTACCATTGGTCAAAGCTCACTGTCCGTCGTTCACCAAGGGTTGTAAGTGGTGGGAACAGACCCAGCTTGCCGACCAGTCAAGAGGCTCTGCTTGTTGCGCTTCAGGTGATAAAGGCAATAGCTGTAGTTAGATTAATTTATGGAAAAAGAAGTCAGGATAGCTGAGTACAACTTTATTTGGCAAAATGCGATCAAAATGTTTCCAGTTCTAAATGGGTAGTTGCGATTTGCGTAAAGCGGCAATAAAGGAAGGGGAGCATTAAATCGACAAAGGGGCTGTAAATCTTTTACAGCGCCCAGTAGGAAAATCGTGAAGGATTGAAATCCTGGCAGGTGTACTAAGGATGGCACATGAACAAAGAGCGAGCAAATAAATTCTCGCAATGCAAATGAGTATTACGAGATCAGTTTTGACACGGATTGCTTGCTTAAACTGAGAAACGAATTCAAATCCCTGATAGCATACTTTTAACAGGAAAATAAGAGGAAACGGAAGAAGCGGGAAGTGGAATTTTGTGCACATTTGTGGTCATTATGGGAGGAAAATTTCTCAGCCATCATGACATTACCTTTATTATACAAGTCCAACTCTACATCTGCAAATGCTTTTTGTTTAATAAAAGTAAAGCAAGAGTTTCCAGCACACGCATTTTAAAGCAAATGGGAGATTACTTATTTTGTTCAGTGAAAAAGTCGGCGAAGACGACTACACTGATTCTTCAAATTCTTTACCATTAGACATGCGAATATAACCATCTTTGTTCATTTAAGCAATTAAATTTGAGAAATTACTTCATAATGATCTTATGGAGATCACTTCAACTGTATCACCCCTTGGCTTCCGAGGCCCTCAAAACGCAGCTCCGGCGTATCATAGGCATGTGTGCTGACTTTTATACCGCGCAACACTAATGAGGAAATGAACCGGCGCATATCACAGCTGGCAAACCTTCGTCTGCATCTCCTCGTGACGGGTGCTGAGGCAAACAAAAGCGCGCAGTGAGACGTCCAAAGGGACGTGAATTAACAGCAATCGTATTTACTTATTTTTCGTAAAGCATTTGACTTCTTCATTGAGATAAGTAACTGGGCGCTTCTCCATTATCTTTTATTCTCACTCTTTAGCGCACTTATACTGAAAGACTCAATTGTTTGGTTATAACGTTCCTGCCTTTTCATCCTATTGCTTTTCTCTCGTTAAATTTCCTTTTATGAGTCTTTCTGCCAAAATGTTACCCACAATGAAAGGCAGTCGTCCATGTATCATCACTCAAACCCACTATTCATCACAAGTGATTCTTTTTAATCCTAAATGCTTTAGTAAATAAATTATCAAATAATCCCGCCTACACGAAAAAATAAAAGAGATTACTAGTAAGGGAATGTAAAAGCCAAATGTTAAACGCGCACGAAGTTTATGGAGTCGACAATAAGTCAAAGAAATGACAGCTTAGACGTTAAAAGTGGCAAACTCTTTAGTACCTTGGAAATAAGGAAAAATTAAGGTGCATTTACCACCCAAACATAGATCATGCCATCTCTACTTCAACCCCTTGACGAAGAAACGCAAACAACCGAAGGGGAGTTGGTGCATAAGGATCGAGCGCTACTATGCAACACGATAAAACGCATTCACATAGTCACAGAAAAATGCAATTCAAGACTCAAATCAAATGTAGAAAATCGTATCTGTCAATCGGAAATAAGTGATGGAAAAATTACGTACTACTAAGGGGGTAGCTCACTCAGGCTTAGGGATAAAATTTCACATAACTGCCATAGGAAATGAGGACAGGAAGGGGAGATAGGGTTGACGAAAACATGGAAAAGATTTTGGCGATAAAAGTTAATCCACACAGTTGGTCCCATGCATTTTCACTTGATTAGGTAAGGCGAGACATTCGATTCAGATCCACAATTACATCTGCCTTTTTAACACCAAATAGAATGCGAATCGCCGGACACGCGATTCAAACCTTACTTTTAAAGCTTCTGCGAAACGATGAGAATCTTTGAACTACTCAACAATGTCCGCTTTGTGAATTTTGGTGCTTTTGAGAAGGTATTACTGTCTCTGCAATTCTTCAAGTTTCCTCTTAGGAAGATAGCTCAAAAATTAGGACTGCTGAAAATTCGTCACGCCTTTGCTTGTGTCTGGACCTAAAATTTCCAACTCTTAATTCATAACAGCAAAAACTGGCGGTTGTATAACAATTTTTTATAAATACTCACTTATTACACAGGGCACGAGCAAGGCCACCACGTCATACTCTCTTCAAACGAAGATTTTTACTCAATATGAATTGCGAATGCCATTGTAGTGCGCAATAGATGTTGCTCTTGAAGTTTCCTCTGCAAAGTTTACATCCACAAGCAACCTTTGCTAGATATGTACTGCGTTAGATGGGAATCCTTCCGGCTTAAGCACAAATAGCCTCAACTACTGCCGGTCAATCCGACATTTTGTTCGTATTTTACACGCGTAGGACCAATGCACACGCTAAGGAAATTATTTGGGTTAAGCGGTGGTTAAAGCAATATGCAAGTGCTTAGTCATTTTACAAACAAATGCAAGCGCTGACAACTGACAGTGGTAAATTGCACGATGGCCGAAATTGAATACTTTGGAATCACGACACTCCACTTGGACTTGGGTACTTTGGGAACGTCGTCCTAATCAGGCTACTCCTAAGTTATTAGTAGTACTGCTAAATAAATCTCCCAAACACACCGTTCCTACTGCGAAGTTAGGCATACTTCGATGTTTTTCTTGCATTACCGGTTATCGACTCGAATTGGATAGATTTTTTACATCAAACACCGCCTTTGCATGCATTAAAACACAACCATAAAAGTAATGGCAGAAAGCAGTGTTAGCATTGGATAGCTACGAATTGACTTAGGTGTGAGTAGCATGACAAATGGATGCCCCACTTCTTATCAGGAGAAAAGAGTTTCATTCACGGACATTGCAAAGTGGTCAACTCCGTTTTACTTTTCCGATGCCGGAATCTTCACACTAACAACTGAAAAGGAAACTCAGTTTTAAGTCTAGCTGCAATTTCGCCCAGTTTTTAGTTTTTCATGAGACAGCCGACCCCAGCGAGTGTGATGCAGGGCATAACAACACCTCTGGTATGTCGTAGCTATATCACTGAACCTTAATTTATGCACGAATAATTGATGAAGGGTAGGTTATGCTCTCGCAACCCTCAAACAACAACTTTGCATGCATAAAATTGTTATTCACGATGGAAAAATGCAAAGGTTATTTATGGAATACTGAAGAACACTTAGAGTGATACACAAGTTAAAAGCAAACAATGCGAATTTACTCAGTATCCCATTGCTTTAGCACTGTTGGAATTATGGTTATGGTTCAAATTGTCAGTGCGGTGTTTGTTCTGTGATAGCTTGATAATAGCTTGAGAGGTCACGGCCCATTTTTGAATAGAAATAGCAGTCTTTTAGACCAAATCGAGAGTAGGAAGAATGTCCCATCGTTGACAGCGAATTCCGCACATCAAAACTTTGAGTGTTATTATGACCTTAGAAACAGTGTTATTGCTGAAAACTAGGGCGAAAGTATCAAGAATAAAGATGATCGCTGCAGCCACCTTTGCTGGCACGTCGAATGAGCGTAATCTCTGACTCGAAACGCACCCTAAATAAGTCGACTTGGCGTGCCGACTGTCAAAAGTATGTTGAGTACCTTATGCTGAACCCAATTAATTGTCTAATCGTTTATGGTAGCGAACCCTTTTTTATTTTACACTTGATCACAAATCTTTTTTTGAGTATACTTGTTCGACCGCGGAACTGGTCTTACGGCCGAACTATTCGCCAATTCGCAACATACTGGGTAATTCAAATGAATGGGAGTTGAGATTCGCAGGCTTAAAAGCTGGTTTTGGCTCAGCCCATTCCCGTAAAAGAAATCACTCAAAGTTGCTGCATAGAAGGCGGGCGATGCGAAAAAGTTGCGTTTACAGGTGGCTCCAACGATCCATCACTTAAAGAGCATCAAATTTAAGAAAAATTTGTTACTCTTCATAAGAGGGGATGGTTACTTGCCACCCTTTACAGCTAGATCAAAGTGTCGTAACAGTGAGCGTGATGGGAAGCCATGGAAGCTGACAAGGGCATGGATGCACATGTCATGCGCTAAAAGAATATCAGAAGCCGAATGAAGCTGAATTATTCATTTTTTGAGGAACGAAATGGACCTGCATTGGAAATGAATCAATTTAAGCAGTTAAATATGTAGCATTTGTCAAGGGAAGGACAAGATTTGATGGACATTATTGATCGGCAAAACCGAACTTGAAAAAGTCATGCCTGCTTTTGTCTTACGATGCAAGCTTAAACTAGAACCACACGACAAAACATCTGCAGCAAATGAACAAATTTAATAAGAACTTTCTAAACAAACACAGAATATATAGGCAGAGAAATTTAAATTTGTATCATTTAAATTGAAACAGAGGTATAAACGAACAGTATAGTTTGAGGAGGCACAAAAGTTGTTTGTGGTTTCTGTGCAAAATAAGTACTTATTTTAATTCTTCGACTTACTCTTCCTCGGTGGCCTTCAACTCCTTCGAACAAAGGGATCGATTCAGCAAGAGTAATCACAAATTCATGACGGTCCGTGCATTTTACATCTCTTCTTCCTAAGAGAAATGAGTTCACGGAATGCTTTTCACTTCGAAGTGAAATTCAAACAATATACCTATTGTACTATTAATACTGTGGAGCCTTAATGACCCCATTTCTTATGACTTATGCAAAGCGCATAAATATGACCGACTCTACCCCCAGTTCCAACATCTATTTTCAGATGTTTTACTCCTCAAATGACCAGATGATTGTCTAGCGTCAAGAAGTCGTGGAATATATCACTTTGTGGCATGTCCTTAGGAAGGCACTAAAGCGAGGGAGGGGAATGCATATGAGGCGGCATCCACCCTCTCACCATTCCCACCTACCTCTCAACGTTCATAATCCGTTCTCTGCATGTACTCCTTTGCATTCTAATTTGCGGCAAGGTGATCTCTTAGTCACGACAATAATAGCGTCGACGTGGACGCTAAAATGTATATGATCTGTGGGGTGGACTGTTGCATCATTTTTTACAACCACGCATGAACTTTATCCTCGCTGACCCGTTTACCACTTGATTGGCCCATCCATCTACAACGATGCTGTTTTCTTGTGCGATTTTTTTCTGGGGATATCGATCTTAGTTTCAGTTATTTCGTCTTCAACAAATCAACAACTGCGTTTTGTCCTAAATACACCCGTATTATAACGGTGGGTGGCCCAAAATTATGAAAAAGTAATGCACCGATTGCAGACAGCCCCTGACTTATCCGTCGATTCAACACAATTTGAAGCATAAATGCCGTTATTCATCACAAGTCACCTGTCGTCTTGCCAGGCACACATGATGCTTTCACAATGGACACGGAGGAGGACAATTGATGAATCCAAAACGTATCGTCTGCTGCCTGTTAGCGCATGGTATGGGAGAAGAATTGATTTGCTCCCATTCCTCTGCAGCTTGGGTTAAGCAGCTGATGTAGCTACTGGTTAAAATTTCCAAGATCCTGTCAGCATACCATCACCAGCTTTAAAGTTTTCATCTTGAGCGCCGATCATGTACAATAATGTAGCGATTTAAAATCAGAACTAAAATTTGAAACATTACCTGCGGATAAACTCCACCTTGCAATTTTGGCTACATTGCGTTGAACAAACTTCAAAGCCACCATTTTACCGGAATAAACTCCGTGTTTGCGTTCAAAGTCTTCAATAAAATTTAACCGAGTTGTAAATTAGACTAGGGAATGTGTAAATCACATGAACCGTATTATTTATCAATCAAGACTTCTGTAATTGATGGAAAGATAAAAGGCTTCCTTTTTGTCTCCATAGATTTTCGTGTTTGGAATTGGTGTTGTCTTTACTACTGACGTTGAAAATGATCGGAATTACGACATAAGGGAAACTGTTGACTTCAACGACAAAATACGATAGATTGCGAGGCAGGTGCCGGTAAATGCGTGTGCAATTCTACCATCCCCCTGACCCTGAAGAGATCCCACTGGAAATAAATTAGCAGCAGCATTAAATGGCAAAGTACCATCATGAAAGCGAAAATCGCAATTCTGCAGATATTTTGTCATCTCAAGCCACACAAGCGCAAATGTGAGGATATTTCTCCTCAATGCTTTCCCTTAGTTTGTATTGCAGATTGTAATTCGACTTGAAAATGTGCGCAATAAAGGGATGTCGGCCATGAAGTATAGTGGCCATTTCATTGGCTAGGTATGGTGGGGACAAAATGTGCTCACCTCACCGGCCCACTCTCTACTGTGCTGTGTAAAATAGTAGTAGGCCAGTTGACCCCTTCATTAGCGTAAATGATAGAGCTCAGAACCTACATTAAATCTATTGTTAACCTCAAAACACGTCGCATAAAGTCCCGCTACAAAAAAATTGCAGTAAATAACCAAGTAGCACGATAAAGTGCATTTGGTTAAAGGGGTTGAAGAGGAAGCGGTCCCCACCTGCTGGAGCATATTATAAGGTTGTCTTGCACTCATCAGAGCATGTTTTCAACACGACCTCCAAATAGGGTCTGCCAGAGTCCGAGTACAAGTCAAAGCCCGAATTTCGGTGTTTGTTTTCGGAGTGCTGCTCTTCTCTTGGCTTTACCCATTTCTCAGGGTTTACAGTGCATGCGTGCATGAACGCAAGTAGCTATCAAGGGTGCCAAAGGAGGCCATGAAAGACCGTTGTTTCACCGCTCACATGTCGAAATCCACCTAGAAGTGAACTCGAATCATTGACATAATGGACGGCAGCGCTACTGCTGCAGCGTGAAACAGCCAAGGATGGGAGTCGCGAGCGGTGACCTATTCGTATTTGTTTGTCAGCTTGATTGCCTGACCAAACGGAGGTGTAAGTCCGTCCCAATGCACTTAGTGGAGTGTAACTAAGTGTAATTCAGTTAAGTTGGGTTGAGTGAGATGCCTATGAGCAGCTCCACTGAGGTGACAGCAGAAAGCGCATGCGAGGGTAGGGTACCTTTAAATAAACGCAAATAAAATGTAACAGTTAAGTAGAAATGTTAACGACAGGAAGCACGGCTCAGTGGTCTAGGGGTATGATTCGCGCTTCGGGTGCGCGAGGTCCCGGGTTCGAATCCCGGCTGAGCCCGCAGGCTCCTTTCTGTTTCATTGTCGATCAACCCTGCTTCTTCTATGCGATCTATCGTGCCATGCGATGTGGCGGTGGGTGGCTCTCTGCGCTGCTGTCCTCTTCAGTTCAGTTCCGATCGCATTTGATCGTCACGATGTCATCTCAGTACGCCTCTTCTCTTTAGGCCATTTAAGTGCATCCCAGTTTTTGCACAGCTTACATACCGTAACCTTAGCCGCAACAATTGAAGCCCTGTTTGCTTTCACGAGAAAGTAATGCCTTCAAACTGAGGGAGGTCTACCATCCCACTTAAGAGTCTTGAGTCTCGCTACTTAATTCAGATTAGTACCGTGCAATAAAGCCCTTTATTCACGATTTTCGTTGAGTGTTCCTTGAAGCTCACGTTTCTAAGTCAAAAAAACTCAGAACCGTTGTTTTTAGGATATAAATAATTCAATTTCTGAATTTCTGGCACTCAACGAAAATCGTGAATAAAGGGCTTTATTGCACGGTACTAATCTGAATTAAGTAGCGAGACTCAAGACTCTTAAGTGGGATGGTAGACCTCCCTCAGTTTGAAGGCATTACTTTCTCGTGAAAGCAAACAGGGCTTCAATTGTTGCGGCTAAGGTTACGGTATGTAAGCTGTGCAAAAACTGGGATGCACTTAAATGGCCTAAAGAGAAGAGGCGTACTGAGATGACATCGTGACGATCAAATGCGATCGGAACTGAACTGAAGAGGACAGCAGCGCAGAGAGCCACCCACCGCCACATCGCATGGCACGATAGATCGCATAGAAGAAGCAGGGTTGATCGACAATGAAACAGAAAGGAGCCCGCGGGCTCAGCCGGGATTCGAACCCGGGACCTCGCGCACCCGAAGCGCGAATCATACCCCTAGACCACTGAGCCGCGCTTCCTGTCGTTAACATTTCTACTTAACTGTTACATTTTATTTGCGTTTATTTAAAGGTACCCTACCCTCGCATGCGCTTTCTGCTGTCACCTCAGTGGAGCTGCTCATAGGCATCTCACTCAACCCAACTTAACTGAATTACACTTAGTTACACTCCACTAAGTGCATTGGGACGGACTTACACCTCCGTTTGGTCAGGCAATCAAGCAGACAAACAAATACGAATAGGTCACCGCTCGCGACTCCCATCCTTGGCTGTTTCACGCTGCAGCAGTAGCGCTGCCGTCCATTATGTCAATGATTCGAGTTCACTTCTAGGTGGATTTCGACATGTGAGCGGTGAAACAACGGTCTTTCATGGCCTCCTTTGGCACCCTTGATAGCTACTTGCGTTCATGCACGCATGCACTGTAAACCCTGAGAAATGGGTAAAGCCAAGAGAAGAGCAGCACTCCGAAAACAAACACCGAAATTCGGGCTTTGACTTGTACTCGGACTCTGGCAGACCCTATTTGGAGGTCGTGTTGAAAACATGCTCTGATGAGTGCAAGACAACCTTATAATATGCTCCAGCAGGTGGAGACCGCTCAACTCGCCTGCCCTTCCAAAATGCACCATTGGAAGCTGATCTTCCGGTCTGCTCCACTTAGTAGGAGCTTCATTTCGTGGAGGGATAGGGATAGTAGAACACGATTTAACATTTATAGAACCAATATTCAAACAAACCCGTGGTGAGTTCTTTAGCTTACCATGCACCAAAATACATCAATACTTTAGTAATAACAGATTGTGTTTGTGCTCTGGGACACATTTCCATTTTAGATCTACTACCCGTTTTAAATTATGTCGTTAGCGTTTTGTTAAAAAATCCAATTTTATTTGTGCTTGGGAATTCAGTCTTCTTAATTGCAATGCACGAAAGTCCACTGCAGCCTTCCAGACAAGCAATTTTTGGTCTCCTAGACCCCATTCCTTTGCATTTGGATGACAATCGGGTACCAGCCCATGCCGGAGCTGAGTCTACGATTGAGTGGCTGCTGAGGTCTTGAGTATACGCTGCATTAAAAAAGGGTGACACAACAAAGAACTGGGGTTGCAACTACTGGTACGGAAGTTAATGAGTAGTTGGAATACGAGGTGCCCAATAAGCGCAATCTATTCTACGAACATGGTCTTTATAACAACGTTGGCAATCCAATTTTTGCTATGCATCAACCATGAAACAACTTAGGAATATAGAGCAAAAAAGAACGAAATGCTGTTCCAAAAAACGTGCACATTAAAACTATTGACGCATAACAGAAGTGGTGCAGCTTAATAAATTGCGACTCAATCCTACTTGTGCAATGCTGAAAGTAATGGCAAAGGGAGAATTCGTATTTAGTGCTGTTCGGTAATGTCTCCACGCTTATAGGCCGTAGCCCACCAAAAAAAGTAAACTTTAGTCGAATTCAGAGTCTCCAACGTCTTTATCAAGAAGAAAGGCCAAATACCAGACATATTTTTAGATACGTTTAACAAATTAGGCCTCAATTCTCAAAATCTCCCGTTATGAAAGTAACAAACCGTTCAAAACACTGCCTAAACATGCCTAATCAATGGCTTTAAAAATGAATGCAATTGGGTAGTGGATTTAAAACAAAAAAACTTAGCAGGAACTTGATTTTTTTGCGCTTAACTTGGCACGTAAGTGCATTAAGGATTGGAAAAGTGAGTAGATTCACATGAAAATAGGTGTTTTTTAGAGAACTAAAAAGTTGGCAGACTTTCTTCTTATTTGCGCCCAATCGCACATGTAATTAAAAGTGCCAAAGATAAACCTTGATTTTGCCTTCAATTTCAAGTACTTTTTTTGAGAATTTCGGTAGACTTAATATCAGAAACCGATATCTTGCTTTTTCAAGTGTTTTCTGATAGTTACCATTTTATTTTGACTAATACCTTTGCAAAACAAAACCAATGTAAGCATGTGCAGCTGTTAAATCTGTAGGACTCTGACGTTACAATTGCCTAAACAAATACCAACTGCCAAGTTAGCACAACCGAATGGTTTGCGTTTGCTCTTTGTGCTAAACAGTTCTTGCATTGCAAAAAATGGATTTAATTCTCGCATAGATTTCTCGATAATTTTAGGTGCCCTCGGGTCTTAGCATGAGGAGCTTTGCTTGCTTGACTTTTATGATTTCCTGGTGAGTGTTCTTCTTCTTTAATTCCACAGAAACGTACACTTGTAACGTAGCATTTGCTGCTTTGAAAGGAGGTATTTCCCAACAGCACTGTGCATCTCGCCTTCGCTATTGCTCCACACATTCCTCAGGCAGGAATAAATTGTAGTTTACTGGCTTTAGTCGCATTTTTACCAGCTATGCGTAAGTTCCTTCACATTTTATGCATGATGAAAGATGGATTACATTCACTTATATAATGTTTTTGTTGGTAGAACACAGATCGAGGGCGTGGGAAACTTTGCAATTTGATTGTTTTTTTATTTATAACCCTGGTTTAATGCTGATAATATCTTTGCGAACTGTGTTGTGTGAGGCCTAAGCGATCGCACAGTCGTGGGCTCAACTTTAATAGGCGTTGGTGCTTGAGATAGGTCTAGGAGCAAAAGAATGGTTACCTGGAAAAATGTAACTGTTTGCTTGGAAATGTTTGCATCAACACGCAGGTCGCACACTGTAGCTGTCTTAAAAGCTAGCTTTTCATGGCATTTTTTGCTACTTACGTTCGCGTGTCTTAGCTTTGCAGTGCACTGGAATTCACTTTCCTTTTTAAGTACCACGAGCTTACAATGGTGGTGGGTTGACATTTGAAATATCTGTGGGATGGTAGACAATGCGAGATTTTCGAGTCATCAGTGGAGGTGTCCCCTTCGTCCTGCAACATGGACGATATTGGTGTTTTCAACGGCATTGGAATAGATGTGACCTTGTTTGCCACAAGCATTAGGTCATCACATGGACACAAGCCAAAGTGACGAGGCGGGTGTGGGATTAGAGTTGACATGACAGGAAAAAACTGTTTTGCTCGAAAATGATGGCGAATTACGGTAGTGGTTGTGTCACTGTTAAAGTAGAGAAATTGAGGAGACTTGTTGCAGTTTTTTATTGTAATCTAGTTCAGTCCTTTTAGTGAACCAGTGTTCGTTTACCTTTGCGATTCGGCGTGTGCATTTTTTACTTCACCTTGATTTATTTTTCATTGTACACGGACGCATTTTTATGTTATTTTCCAGGTAATTTTATTTTAATTGCAGAAAACTCACCTGTCGGTAGTCATGTGAGCATGTATCCATACTTCGAAATTCATACGTATATGCGGAGAATTATTAAGTGAATGAGATTTATAAGGAAAATTTGAACAAGTTTTCGCTGTCTATAGACAGACCAATTGTAAATTGAATTCATTTGAGTTTTCTCGGCATTACCAAATGACGTCTCGTTTATTGTTGAATTGTGAGAGATCCACCGAGCATATGGCTTTGCTTGGTGCCATGACCGTTGCAGGCCCGAAGTACGGCGAGATATTCTTTTTCTTTGAAATCTTTTATGATAAGAATAAAGTCATTAGTAAACAGCCCTAGATTTATATTTTGTCGTCGAAATTCATGCAATGGACATGAAACTTGTCAATACAGCATCTATGTGTTGGTTTCGTCAGCCTCTAAAGGACGGTGGATGGTGATGGTGAGCAGCCTTAAGGACTACCATTCTTTCCACCACCGACATGCCCTACACACTGATTATGGAGACGCTATTCAACAACATCAGAGATTCATCAGGCTGCCAACAAAATCCATCATTGTCGATGGTAAAAATGGCAAGCAAAGTGCAGATGCAGAAGCCGACCCACGGGAAGTCAGCGGCTTCGACCTCCTCGTTGTCGTCCTTGACGGCTGCGGCGTCGCAGTTACTCCACCTGTCTCGATCCTGTCGGAATTCCCCTTGCGTAGTGTGGACTAATCACTCACCCTGGACATGAGCAGCGCTATTTTGTGCTTGGTGGACTTATGAACGGCTGAGTGTAGGGGTGAGTGCCCAGCGATGGCGAAATGAAGGCAAACCGGTAACCCAACAAGTGCTCTTCCATAAGACAGCATGTGGGACAAATTGTATCAGATGTTATCACAGGCTCACAATTAGTTTTGCTTGTTCTTTTATTTTTAGATCCAACTTCGTCAGGTTTTATCGCCTTCGGCATTATGGCATGAGGTGAGGCCGATATGAAGTAGCTGTGGAGTGATTGGAAATGTGGTTGTTTGTGGGGGTTTTATGTGTAAGTATGAGCCTCCACATGGCTCATCATCACACTTGGCAATCGCTTGCCTACTGCTTAAGGCTTAAGAGGCATAGATAATTTATCCAAAGAGGCGTTTTGAATTACGGTCACTTGAATGAGCAATGCAGTGAGTGGCATGACTTATTGTTCGAATGTGACTATTTTGCATGCGAAACGGAAAGTGCCAAACGACTTCATTCCTCACTTGCTTTTGCAGGTTCTAACATATGCGTTTTCTGCCATATGAAATTGTGCCATTTTGGGATTTGTTCGTGTGTGTTGTTTAACAGCCATCTTCCAGTGGATGGCATCGAGCGGAATGCTGTATCGCCATTGGGCTTATCGTTACATGCTTGCGATGTGGCATTAGATTTTAGGCTGGTAGTCATACGAAAGCTTTACTGTTCTGTCACTGCCGCGGTTGTGATGCCGTGCCGCTGATAGGAGTGTGACTACTTTGATTTTAGGTCGACATTTCCTTACTGGTCATGGACACTCGCGATGGTTAGCACGTTCGCCTATCCCCTACGGAATTAGCTTACACCATAGGGAATGAGAAGTCGGTCGATGCGGTACCCATACTGAGAAGGGCATGGATGATGGTGCTGGACGAGGCGAAGGGGACTAGTGATGGGCCCACTTACTTGCCTCGCCGTTGTACGTTCGCCGAGCGGGTCGTCAGTGTGTTAAATACACATCCATGTATTCTGCCCAGGTGTGATGTCTCCTTTCGGCTTCGGGGTGGGGAAAAGCTGAGGCGCTGCAGTACGTTTGTACGAATCAGTGGTGAAGGCGCTTGATTGCGGATTGAAGCGCTGTTAGTCACAGCCCATTAGTATGACCATGTGATAGCTGCGGCATATTTTGCTTCAGCAGGTATGCAAATGTTTCTGTTTTGCTGAGTCGCAGTTAGTTGTTGGTGGCACAGATTATGCGTGTATTTTAAAGTCGAGTCTCCACTGCTGTGTCATGAATTGTTAAAGATAAGACATGCTACTACTTAGGCTTGTGAATGACTTTAAAGTGTGCAGAATGAATAGATTGTGAGTGGTTGGGAGGGTGTTTGGCTGCATACTGCTCGAGTGAATTCGTGCTACCATCTCTTCTGCAGAGCAGTCACAAATGCTGCTGTGTTGGCATTTCAGCACGCGGTATCATTAAGCAGCATTGGACATCTGCGCGAGGTTGAATGACATGCTGCAAGAAATGGCCAGATGAGATGGATGTTATGATAGAGGGTGAGTTAGTTGAATTTCTTACTAAGAAGAGCCTTCGGTTTACCTGTGCTCCTTTGTAATTTTGCCCAATGTTCGTCGGTCTGCTGGCCTTTCAACTGCCTCGTTGGCATGGTGATGTTTGCTAATATCGAAGATCAAAATATGACAAATGGTGGAGGATTACATTTTTATTCATTATTAGTACATTGTTCGTGGAAAAGAATCCAAATACTAAGTTAATATCTTCTCAACTTGAGGGCAGTGAACTATTTCTGACCAATCTGAAGCAAAGTGTAATGTGGTTTTGGACGACTAATTTTGGTCCCCAGAGCACTGCTGAGTTCAAAAATGATGTAGAGTTCTAGTTAATCAATTAAATGAATGTGATGGACCGTCTCTCAGTTGCGAAGGATAAGGATAGCGCTCCTTCTATACAGTACGGCCATTAGGGAACCGATTGAGCCAGCACTGTGTCATCAGTAACCTCATCGTCCGATTCGACATAGCGCAATCCATTCAGCACTTCATCTATGAGGTGGTGAAGCGCAATCTCATGGCATTGAGTATGCGCGTGGAAGTGGACACTCGAATGGTGTCAATCAAACAACCCCCTTCTCATCCAGCTGATATCATGCTGATTTTGTCGCCTGGTGGGAGCTACATTGAGTGTTTACCCTCCACCATTAATGGTAAACACATATTTGAGGTCCTGCTGTTTTGCAACTGGGCTCAGCGTCTATTCGTTTGTTGTTTATCGCCAACTGTAAGTGCTGCAAGCTTATCAGTTAAGGTTAAACAATGACATTTTCTGGTGGAAAAGTTAGATTTTACACGAGAATCTAAGCTGTGGTGAGCTTATTGAAGATGGGGTTGATGAGGTCACGTTCTGTGAGCTAATCATCCCTTCCTTATGGCATGCTATACAACTCGTTTATTTAGGCGCGTTACAAATGGTGGGCATTTCTTGCGTTAGACAAATGCCAGCCGACAAAACACGCAGGGTCGTAGTATTCCTCTCAAACCTCGGTGGCTTACCTTTTCTTTTGTAGTGCACTACCATAACAAATTCCGTAGCATATTTCTTTCCAATTTTTGCATCTTCGTTGCATTCCACCTCAGTCGACATTAGTGCCTGGTCCTTCCCCATCCTCCATAATCTCGTCCTCTTTTGCAGTACCAGTGGCAAAGGAACGACTATTAATAAGGAAATTAATCACTGCCGAAATTGGGCTGATGCACGGAGTCAACACTCTTCCCTGGCAACCAATTATCGTGCAGTTTGGCCTGATATTCCACTGGGGGATGAGGTTGGCTAGAAGATTTACCAATTACGCACTAGGAAACACTGCATCTATGTGTGCTGGGAGCACAACCTTGTAATCTCACAAGAAACGGCGTTGGTAATGAATGAGTTGGTGTGGGCGATCTGAACTGCTTTTGACGTCCATTCGGTCGCATCTCCTACCACTCAAAATAAAAATTAAATACTCCATTCTCCGACTAGCCAAACTACACATTTTGGGACTGCCCATGTCCTGAGTTATGCAAGGTGGCTGCGCAATGCAATTTGTGTCAATCGTCGACACCTCCATGCTGCTTAAACCGCAAGTGCTAGTTCTCAGTGAGATTTCAGTTATTACCCTTAATTTGGAGCTTATGGCCACCCTTCGATACCTCACTGTAAGTTGTTTTCCTCTGCTCAGTTGCTTCTTTCATTTAACACTTTATGTTTCGCTACGTCAAAGGCAGGCGGTTGGCGCCCCATCAATCAGCCGTACTGGCCAACCCACCTTCAGCCCGTTGCTTTGGTACCATCGCTACTGACCGGTCAACTCGACACCTCAGCATCCTTCCCCAACCACAATATCGCACTCAACACTCACGTAGACGAAGTCTCCTGTTGTATGGACATGCCCAATCACCGAGTCTTTGAGTTCGTTTCGCTTTGCGTCTACTTTATCAATTCCCTTCTACTAGTCATGCTTCTTACCTCACGACCTCGCTGATTCGGTGCACTCACACTGTTTTATGTGGCACAGACTTATAACAGCATTAATTAGTGGTCGGTGAAGGCGTCTAAGCGCAGATTCCACTTTACCTACTGATCATGATGGGGAGCTTGTGACTGATACGGCTAAAATGGAACGGGATTTCACCGTTCATCCTCCTGCCAATCTCCAAGCGTTCGGTGGTTGATAGTGACCGAGTGAGCTCGTTGGTGGCAATTATAGGATCAACGATGCGCGAAATCTCCACCCGCCTAGACTCACCCTTTGCTGTACATTTAAAGGTAGAAGAAGTGTCTGTATAAATACCAACATCTTCCTGGTGGGCGTGCTCACTTTCCTGTCCACTACCAAGTCCACTTCCCAATCCGTTTCGGTCTGTTGTGAAGACTCACATGTATGTTTTGTCAATGCTACTGCTTTGAGCGCATTTTGCACCTCACCGTTGTGTCAACAGACGATTACGGATTCACAGAACTAGCAGAACCGCTGTGCAAATAGGCCAGTTGACAAGCCTCATTGGTACGCCGATGCAACAGTTGGAGAGGCTGCTTACCAATGCTTAGGCATCTGACGGTATTGGTGGAATGTCTCTTAGGAGTTCACGTCCATGCGCCACCCGAATCGCATCCATTGTTTGTTGCATTATCCCTGACGTTATTTCCATTGCTCACTTCATAAATCTATGAAGACATTTATGACTATCCCAGTCCTGATCACACTTCACATACTAGCCATGATGCTGGGCACGTGACTGGGGTGGTAGTCAAACAGTGTAGAAGATTCCGACGCCATTTCTCGTGTCAAGCTCTGAGAATTTGTTTGATAATAGAGGATGGCCATCCACAAATAACCTGCCAATCTACTGGAGCGTCAACTTTTGAATCGGCGTCAGACATGGTCATGTGCTTTGCAGAGTACGAAAAGATGTCTGGCACGTCTTACTCGCAGTCACAAAGGTGTTGTCATTGGGATGTACGACCTTGTATACGGTCCATTTTTAACTTACCGAAGGGCCCGAATCAACGGTTGCATCAAGACCGACACACGATGCCCTGGTCGTCATAACGGCTAGGCTGAAGCGCGTGTGACATACCGCATTTGCAAAACTGTGATAAGTTTTTTGGATTTCGTCGGCGGTTCTGTTGAGCGCTTCGGTTACGCATTTGGCAACCCGGAAAAGAGCCAGATTGGTTTCCAATTTCTTTACCCGTTTGCTGACTCGTAGTCTTTCTTGGGTTGGATTTTCATCCCCATTCGCCCAGATGAATGCACATCGTTGGATCACGCGAGGGCTGGCAAAACGATTTGCTAGCATCAAGATCATTTGGCACACTACTCGTTCCATATTCCGCGTGTGTCCCAGCTCATATCACCCTCTTTCCTTTCCAGTTCGCTCAAAGCGTGTGATCCACCTCTTGTGGCTAAAATGATTCGTACCTAATGGTGAAACCGTTAGGCAGCATGAAAGGTTGCAAAGGCTCAAACTCAATAAATGAAAGAGGCGAACTTCAGCCGAAGGAAGCTGACCACTGCTGGCCTGGAATCGTCAAAATGAAGGTGTAAAAATCAAGCTTCTCTTCAAAGGGATAGTTCAGTAGCTGTTCCAATTCCTCTTCAAGATTAGGGTGAGCCGAAAATAACGAGGTCGGAGGAACATCGGAACTTCCAGGCTCACAAACCAAGATTTATGCCTCCATTCGCAACCTAACTGTCTGAAGCTTGTAGTGATGCTATTGTGCCTTAAAGCGTAAAGTGTTATGCCACTCTTGGCAATGGCTATTGTTGACATGTTGAAACGTGCGTGGAAGTCTCAGGTGAAACGAGAAGACAACAATTAACTCACTGTGGAGAAGCCTTTAAGTAGTCATTTTGTGACGAAGACGGGTGATGATATGGACAAGTGGGCTCATGAATCGCGACGGAAGAGAATTAGGAAACTTAAAAATCCATGTCACTTCAGTCTTGCTTTACACCCGTAGTACGCAAATTTGCATTTTACTCCAACAACGCCGAGATATGTTTCAGCAGACTATGCAGTTATTGACGTGGAAAGAATCGGTTAGAGAACAAAGAAAAGAGCAAAGGGGAAAGGGGGACTACGAGGTGGAAAAGAATAGAAGAGTATCGTGGAGGAAGTGGTACACGAAATAATTTGATTGTCTAACGCATTGATTGAATGTGATGGAAGGGAGGAGTAGTGGAAGGACGGAAGTAGAAAAGGGGAAAGATAAATGAATGAGCTATGGCATTAGGAGATGAACTGCAATAAATGACGTATTTAGTGGCAGTGCCTTCGAGAAGCATTCTGATTAGATTTATTAATCCGCGAAAATCAATGTCAGAGGTGTGTCAATGGTGCATGTTCTACCGAGACTGATTGACAAGCTGAATTGTTAGTTGGTTGAATGCTTCGCTGTTGCGTGGATGGCTCTCACCGACGATGTCATGCGCACCTGCTACGAGTCACGTACTTTCTTCTTTACTAATGTTCAGTGAAGATGCTTCCATGCTCATCTGTTGATCTGCCTGCTGCGTGATTATTCGGGTGAAACCTGCTCACAAGCGACTCCAGTTTAAGAGACTAAGACAAAGGTGTATCACTCCCTCAACAATGACTACCTTTAGATTACTAACGATCCCCCCAAGTGCATTATATATTTTGCGAGCAATAGTTGCCTGAGCGACTTGCAAGTGACTTCTGATTAAATCCAACAAAACATCAATGTCTTACAAAAGTTTGTTAGAGGCGGTAGTTACGAAAACACTACATGGGATAGCTAAAAGCAGCACATTAATGGTCATGGTGGAACACATTCAAAATGCACTAAAATTAAAGTCCATATCTCTCCACAAATTGGAGCCACGAACTGAAGCGAATGCAGACTTCTTCCTTGAATTTAAAGTGGATTTAACAAACCAACTCACGCCCACAAAATATGCGCAGACTAAACAGAACAATGCAAATAAACGCATCATGTATATGATTGCTTTACACATGCAAATACGTGTTAGACAAACCTAAGCAAATGAGGGGTGTAAGATGCAGACACACTTCATGAACTCTGGCACTGGCAAATCGCTAGCACTTCGTTCGTGTTCAGCTCTTCATCACAGAAGCACTGAGGCGATGCGTGCGAATGCTCGCGGACCACGATCAGAAGGTTCCGCCCCGGTCAGTGGACATAAGTTGCGATAACCTGGGTTCCTTGTGCACGCATTAGCTACGGAAACACTCAAAGTGTGTGCACACTTCACTTAAAATGCAAATGACCACCTGAGTTTTGCACAAGTTTGATGCCTAAATGCAGTGGAAGTAGAGCCTCAGTGTCTACTAAGCGTGACCACGAATAAAGTAAATAAAGGTGGGCAAATGACAGCAGCACAGCGTTCCCAATTTGACTAAACCACTGCTTCAATGGTCGGTTTGCCACATTCTAAGCAAATGCGTAGGAGGATTGAATGCCCATTCAATATTGTATGCGAGTCCCTTACCAAATGCAGCATGCACTTGTGCGCGAAAGGCGTCGCGATTGAAACCGTCGTCGTTAGTTGGAAAATCAATCAACGCGCTAGAACAAAATCACTTCTTGTGAGATGCCACATGATGGATTACTTTGATTGAAGTGTGGTACAGTTGACCACACACACACTTGCAAATTGACACATCATGGACAAGTTCATCTTAGGCGAAATGTGGTCAATGACCTTTACGTGACAATGTCAATCCGGTTACAAACACTGGCATGAGATATCCAGTCGAAGAAGCAAAATGGCACACCTTGGTGTGTTAAGATGTGGCCCCATAAAATCTTCACTCTAACGGTGCTGGCGCTAACATGGACAAGAAACGCAACAATCGCGAAATGCTTGACTACGAGTCTGGAAGACATTGGGACGACGGCCTTAGAACCGATTACGAATGGGATCGAAATAGGTGGGCATCATAGAAAAGAAAAAGAAAGTCATTTATCCTGTGAGAACTGCAATAGACATTTGATGGGTTGTTGATAAAACGAGTTTGACAAAAAGATTATCTGACCCTTGGCTCAAAATTTCTCCACCTTTAAAACAAAAGGGCAAGTTGAGGGCACAAATGCAGGGATATTCTTACACACTGACAACGGCCGCTAAATATCGTAATGCCACTTCCATGACGACACCCATTGAAAAGGCATACTAACACACGATAGCTGTTACCACATTGACACAGAAGGCAGACTAGGGTGTCATGGCATAAATATACATTACAATTTTCTCACTGCGCATCTCAGAATACGTTGATGATAACAAGCGTGAGAGTTAGATGCGCAGGCGCACACACATGCGCGCAGTGCATTCATGCAGAAGGGATTTTGCAGGGCAAGAACAAAGCACCTTATAGGCCAGCATAAGTTCAGGTAATTTGTATTAAAGCACCGCGATTTGTGAGTGAAAACATTCCCAACACAATGTTCTTGTCTCCAATTTACCGCCTAATGTGGATGACGTCCATTTTGGCTAATGGACCCAGTGAACCGGGAGGTGAGATGCTTTCACTGTATTTAAAGCAGCATCTGATAACAGGTAGCATTTTTAAAAACAGTTAGAGCCCTTCAGTGTTTGTTTGCTTCACCTCAAAAGATGTCGAACTTAGGTTTATACAAGCTAATTTACTCGTTTCAAAGTCCGCATGTAATCCCACGCTAATTGTTCATTGAATTCTATCCTAAGGCGTCGTGCATGTTGCTCGCACTGAGTAGGGCATTAGCTACCCTTCTACTCCCGTTTGCGAAGCATTTCAGCGTCACTGTAATATTATTACGGACTCTTCTCATTTCTTACTGCGTCAGGTTCACCTCCAATCGACATCGTTGGTCAGAATCACTGAGGTCGCACTTTATATACTGCTATTCTTCTATCACATGTTCTGCTGATTTTAAAAATACCCTCCATTTTGCACACTAAAATGGTGAAATGATGCACACACCACACCCTTATCAAAAATATAATGGCCAGCTGCGCTGGAAATATCTTCATTACTGCTCTTAATTGGCGTGATTGAACACAAGTTGCATACCCTGAGCAGGCAACGCATCGCCTCGTTGATATTGCACCTCAGTGCGCGCACTTGAGTGAGCAAAGGAAAGTTGGAGGCGAAATTACGTCTCGAATGCAAAAAAGATTTTTGACGACAGGTGGTGCATACTGGACGAACATTCATACGACTTCCCTAAAGTTGCTGAATTAACTCACTACTATGGCTGCCAGCGTTTCCAAAAGTGTTGGTGCCAATGGTACTTATCAAACTCGACATTGACACCGACTGCCAAAAGCAAGGGCATTTGATTTTCGCATAGTGAACCTTAATTGCAATTCAACTTCAAGTTTACGCAGTCACCTTATTCTCCCGATGCGTTAACACATGGAGTAGCAATGCCAAGCCAGCCTCAGTTTCACCCTTTGCCTCATTGTCTACTCTAAACGCCACGTATGAATCAACACGGAGTTGTCTTACACACGCTTCGATTTGTCTAACACACACCTTTGATTGCGCAAATTATGACATGGACGCAATAATGCCATTGGTGCATTTCCCAGTCCAACTACTTAGTTTGTCATGAATAGATGGCCATTCAGTGGCAATACAATCCAACTTAGGCCTGCTGTATCATGGCGTCGAGACTAACTGTTCCACATTTTCAGGGCCAGGCAAAACGGAATGCTTGCAACTTGCTTATTGAATAATGCCTTTATTTTAGGAAGCTCTGGATCTAAGGAGAACACGCATGATCCAGAATTTCGCTGGGTTCTCGTAAGATACAACGCGTTTCGGTTGATTTGGGATGTAAATCGATTGGTTAAACTCAACGTAACAACGATTAGAGCGGTTGCATTTCCATTACTACACACAGGACCCACTGTAAATAAGACTGTAAGCGTGGAAAGTGGGCGAGTTCTTCTTGACCGACTGAGACCTGAAACTTTATACCAACTCGACGTGGGAGGTTATCAAGAAAAGGTCAACCTTTTTAGTTACCATACATCTATTAAGACGTGGCCAACTGGTAAGTTCTTTCAACTTATATGTACTGCAATTTCTAAGACGCATTTTGTGCTAGAGCGTAAACTAGCTCAGGTTGAGGAGTAGACTTGTAAATTAATGCCATTCATGGGCCAGCATTTCGCTTGGAAATCGTGTCAAAAATTATGTAACTGAAGCCATTACTCATCAGTTGGCTACTTGGCAATACATCCAAAATTCGCTCCTACTGACAGATTTTCATTGCTCACAGCTCCTTCGCAAGTACGGCGGCCCACGGGAAGAGCCTTATCGCCGGAAAGAATTGAATTGCATTGGACTAGACCCACTCACCCTAATGGGATCCTCAATCCCTACCGTGTGACTTGCTTAGATACTACATCACGCAGCGTTCCAATAAGCGTCTTAACTGAAAACGGCAAGACGACCTCCATGATACTTGATAATATGTATCCAGGAGCAATTTATCGGTGCCAGGTGACTGCCAGCACACGCCCGAGAGAGAGACAAGATCCGGAAGAATGCAAAAGCGTTTCTGAGCTGTCAGATCCCATTAAAACCAAGCCTGCAAGTGCGTTTGATAGCCAAAATGATTATGCACCTACATAAAGCCTTGTTTAGCAAAAAGTCAAACCACTAATACCACTAACTTATCCACGTAATTGATCTACTTCTCAATCACGTGGAATGTGCAAGATAACGCTGCAGCCAGCTAGAGATGCGCTCAGTATAGCAGATTATACTACGTACTTTCAACTCTAACCACTGGTAAATAGGTGTGTGACTATGCATTGCAACTCCATACAAGAGGGTATCATTCATAACAAGAATGAAATGGAAGGTGTTGAGCGAGCCATAAGCAGTGAGTTAGTGGTCCTGGTCACTACACCGTTAAGAGATATACGGCGCACAATCTGTCAAGTGGCAATGCTATCAAAAAGTGTTTGCGAATTATAGAAGAGGAAAAGAAGCCTGCCGTAGCCATCGAATCCAGCAAGGCCTGATCTTGTGTGTAAGTTAATGTAAGTGATTGATTGCTTTGCCTGTATGCATTTAAACTTGAATTCATCCAATCGATCTTTTCCCATTTTAGGTTCTCATGGATCATAAAACGCACCAGTCGCTCCTCATTCGTGTTTGTCTCATTGTTGTGACTTCTCATAGTGGATAACTCCTAAATTACAAATATAATACTTCGTCAATGTTTGCTTCAATTTCTTCATTTTATGTTCAACTTAAAATTGCTCAACTGAAGATCATGTCAATGGGACAAAATTGGGCGAATCTAATGAACTTCAAATTGTCGAATTCGTTAGTAGGCCCAATGTCTACAACCAATGGAGGCACTTTCAAGACCTCTGCGACAAAGCCAGTCAATTCGCTTACCCGAATATTCGTTAAGAGCGGCCAATGAACATAGACCGTGGAGTGTTTGATTCCAAGTTAAATGGTTCACTGAATATATTATCAAGGAATTGCTATGCCACCACATGGCAGGTCATGTAGACTCGACTCTCTCTCAGATTTCACCCTAACCACGCAGTCCTATCTAAGTTGATTCACCCTGTCCAAAATAAGTAGCGACTTCATGGCTTTTGGGCCATGTGAAGTGGCACTGTTGCAGGGCTTTATGACAATGGAGACAATGCCTACACTGAAAGTCGGTAGCAAGAGGATATTGTGTAGTTGTCTATGGCTTGTAAAGAAGTTGTACTAGAAGAGACTGGTTCGAAAATGTGAGAAAGTATTCAACCCCATAATCGATCTACCCACCTGCTGATGCAGCACAGGCGCCTTAGATAAATAATAATAAGAATCTCGAAAACTAAACACGTCTCCTCAATTCTTTTGGAATGGCTTGGTCCTCGCAAACATGCTACTGCAATCAATTGGGCACGAAAACTTGATTTAGAATGTAGTCGATTTGCATTGACGCTCAACCTCTCACGTTGCAAGGGTTGACCAATGCTTGCCAACCACTCGTGTGTGTTTTTGAAGAGACGAGTGAAATCACTGAAAAATATTTACAAGTGATTTGAGATGATGGGAGTTGGCCTCACCTTCGGGGATGACAGTCAACAATTTGCGAGCAAATATTGCCACTGATTTGAGGCCAGTTGAGGCGCTTGATTGAGATAGGCAAGTGAAGCAGTCTTGATATTTGTGGGTCACGTATTTGCCCATTAGAGTCCAACACCGACAACAGGGACAGTTGATGTTGTGGGAGACTGGTTACCCGATCCAAATCAGGCTGCGTACAAAGGGAATGACTTGCACTCAAATTCGAGCGTTAGCGTGCGCACTCAATCGTTCGTTAGTGCAATTATTATGCTCTGTGTGGCACATGAAGTCCAACTCTTAGATGGGCCACTAAAATTGCCCGCATGACGTCCTGTTTGTGAGGAGTGCAATGAACCGGAAAGACACCTTCGCCTATAACTCCACTCCAAGAAGTGAAAGACAGCATGCCTTATGACAAGTAGCAATTCCTGGTTTGTGATGGCAATGAGCTTCTGCCATCTCTTTAACTACTCAAGCAAGGATGATGATGTCCTCTTTACAACAGAGTAAAACATTTCTGACTACAATCCGTGGACTGACACCTGGTACTGTTTGCATAAGCGGACAAACTAGCAACATTCTGCCTTGGAATTAGTTTCTCTAGTGAACATTCACCTATGGAACAATTTTCATGGCAATTTCGTGGTAACCTCAACGTTGAATACGCACTCAGGACTTCGATCAAATCAGGCGAGAAATAAAAACACGGAAGTCAGCCACGTGGAATCAAATAAACAATTTCGCTTCATTGCCCATGACGATGCTTTCTTCGGCATCTCCTCTTGCGGAAACAAACACTAGATGTCACAAATTGTCGCGCATCGTAATGAATCTCCCATTCGTTTTCGAGCCATTACACAATGCAGACAAGCATGTGCAACTGAGAATCACTTTTGAGGAAAGCACACTAGCGATTACCTACAGGGAATCAAAAACCGTGATTGAATAGGATGAGCCTAATTTATTCGTCTAGTATCAATTCTACAGGCACTCCTATATCTCAGAGACCACGATCAGACTACCCGACATCCCTCACATTCATTCGTAATAGCTAAACTGCTTCGTGCATTTATATTTTTTGCCAAAAGCACGAAGAAATTGTTTGCTGTAAGGATTAAGTAAAATTTGTACTGGCGCTGAGGGATGTGAAACTTCTCCATCATGACCTAGGAGAATCCGTCTCGACTTTGCAATTGTTTGCAATTCGTTTAGTTTATAGTGATAAGACTGCGGTCAACAGATTGGTTGTTGCAAGCCAATTTCGCTGTGGCGAATGTTGCACAGTCACTATTATTGTAAATGTATCCAAGCTGCAATGAATTGATGCTCATAAAAAGGAGGCAGAATGAAACGAGGAAGGAGATGGCGTTAAACTGCATCGATGGAGATGACGTGGCCCCAGAACTACCACTGACGAAGAAAATATCACATCCAATTCTACCACAAACTGCCACTGTGCACCGCTTTGCAATCCGCGCACATTTTGCGCGGCACTCCAAGCATCGTAATACTGGGCAGCTGATGTGGGTGTCACGACTACAAGCAATGACTGCATAAGTGAATACAACCACTGCGTAATGGGTTTGAGTTTCCTCTTGGCACCCGTCCATTTCAAGTTGATTTGCACTCACTTTTGAAATCGTGGCTGTCGGTCAGGTTTGTTGTTACGGCAGAACACTTCATCACTTTCAAGTTTCGTAGCAAATTATTCCACAATTCAAACGCACTTTCAATTGCATCGCAAACTCTATATCATAAGCCTTCTCGGTTAAGCAGGAGCGATTTGATAGCCGCATCAACTCCCTCACCTCTAGGTTGCCACAATGCAGACAGCAAAAGACGCTCAAGCTGATTTGCTTCTTATTGTGCGATATTGCGATTCTATTCTGTGGTGGCGGCGCATATGCCATCCACGTAGTTAGAGGTAGATTAAACTGCAGCAAGAAGTCAGCCTATTCAGGCGGTTGGAGAATCGGTAGGAAATCAGTGAGGCAATCAGCAATCCAGACAGCTAGACTGACGTTCAGGCATTGTCGCAGATAATGACTCTGTCAGGTCGAATACCACGCTGAAATGCATTTAGGCATCAAGCCGGATGGAGACCTTGCCAGCCTGGAAGCTAAATGAATGGATGGATGAATGGAGGCATTTAGGGAGTACGCAATCCTTTCAGCGACTTAGGCATCTACCCATCTGGAGCGGTAAGCTGACACACATTCATTTAGTGCCTCTTCCAAACAGTCAGAGAGGTAGATAGAAAATTAGCAAGATAAATAGTCGTTCTGGAAGCTATTCAGTCGGAATGGTACGTAGACAGATGCATAAACATTCACGCATCTACCTAAATGACAATCCAGCCAAGCCAACGTAGAGGCTAACATTCAGCTAAGTATTAGTTTAACCAGAGAGTTTGCCGACCTGCAAGGCAGCCATGCTAACAGCCTATCAGTCAGCAGGCGACACAGCCAGCCAAGAAGGCAGGCAGGAATTCAGCGAGGCCTACTTCCGAACATAGAACTGGCCAGCCACAAGAGCAGGCAGACCAATAAACAAGGAAACTTGTATTGATTCACGTAAATAATAAGTACAACGCTCCAACAAATAATGCAGAACATTTGCTTGAGCACTGCTCCCTATTGCTCCACATATGCATCCATAAACAAAACTAACCTATGCATTTAGTGAATCCCGAGACAAGCTAATCGACGAGACTTAGTTTACGCTCTGCTCCATAAGTGAGCACTCAAATGGTGTGTGCAATTGCAAGCGGAACACGACCGGAATGATCTCATCATGCGAGTGAGCATGCATTGTAACGGGCCGAGTCTCCTCTGCACCACCCATGGAGCCATTCAAAACGTAAGCCATTACTATTATTTAAGAGCGCAAATGGTTGTTTTAGTTTAACACACGCATTTGATGGTTGACAACAGTGGAGGTGAGGTGCCTGTGTTCACTAAACTCTTGCGGAACACAAGATATACATGACCACCATTTGCGTGGCTGGTTCGCCTTATTTCTGGCATTATAAGCCTAAAGCTTTGCGAGTTATTTAACACTGTACATGAGTTCCTTCGAAGCATATGAAGTGCATGTGAGTAAAAGTGTCTCAAGGAGGGACGTTGTTAGTGTTCAACAAGTCAGTGAGACAAAATCAAATCACTCCTTGTGATATTGGGCGTTGTGGAGCATTTTGATTGAAGCCTGGTATAGTTGACCACACACGCCTGTCCGTTGACACGTTATAGGTGATGAAGTCAATTCACTGACAAGTGCTGACAGTACATCCACTCGACGAAGCATGCCTACACACATTGTTATGCTCAGATATGAGCTCATAATGTGCTCACTTTTAACAGTGTCATCACTAACACGAGCAAGAAGCACAACAAACCAGCTTAGGAGAAGCAATGCAATGCTGCAAACGTCGCTGAGTAGGAGCATGCGATTCGACAAAGAAGAAACGGTCAAAATCACACATTTTTGTGAAGTAAATACCATACGTAAGGAAAGGCGAGGAGAAGAGATATCATCATAAGATTTGCCAAATGGTGCTTGTGGTCCACCACAAAGAGCCATCCATTCATAAGTGCAAGTTCCTGCCGTGCCTTGTGGTAATTGCCATTTTGAGCCAAAAGTGTCGGTAACTTATAGGTAAAAACAGCATATCCGAATTCCAGCAAGTGTTTTACCACATGCTAGTAATCCGAAATTTGTAGTTTGTTTCATTTGTGATTTTGACTGTGCCTTGCAGCTTTATAGGTTATTTTGATTCAATTCAACCTTTGATATTTTCCTATAGGAGTGCTCAATGCTCATCGTTCGATGAGCCAGTGCAAATCTGAGCACCTTGAATATGTATCGCACAGAAGATGAGACGGAATTGATCGAAATCCTGCACTCATTGTAGACTATTCCTCCCTTTTCTCCGCCTCCCTTCTACCGCCCCTGTTATGAGAAGGTTGGATGGCTTTTAGCGTCTTTACTTAAGTCAGAGGCAGGATATACGGCAGCGAAGCCGAATTGCTTACAACGAGGGTGTGTCGCACCCAGGAGGGCAGTCACGTTCGTCTACAACCATTTAAGGAAAACATGTATAAGACTGATATCTGGCTGTGCTCCAAAACTTGTGCACACAATCTGTGGATGGAATGAGGAGGCTTTGTCCTATGGCTCTTTCAACGCCACATGCACCTCTTTCTGCAGTAATCATAGGCCAGTGCGTAGACGCAAAAACCGCTTTGTGAAGATCTCATAAGTGAGCAACCATGCACCATATTTTGACTAAGTTGTGGATGGTTTGTGCTAGTAATTCAGTGGTGGGAAGCGTGATGGTGTAATGCGATGAGCTGGGAAAGGACTGGTCAAATTCATAGTGTTTAACAGCCCGCCAATATAATCCTGGACAGGTAGAAATTGACTCAGTTTGGCACTCAAACAGAAATTAGCCGCGTTTTTGATCCATATTTTGAGAAACTCGTTTTGATGGAAAGGCCGTATGAAGGAGGCTGCATGCGTGCGCAATGTCCCAAGGATGGATATGGGTGCAATCAGAACCAGTGTATGAACAATCCAGTGTGCCAAAACATGCTTGTTGCCACCGAATCCATAGATCCTATTGCAGAATGCACATCAAAGCATTAACCAGATGTTCTCGAGTCGGAATGACCATAACTTATGCCTGATTCGTCCTCTTTACTGCTAAATGATGGTGGTTTTCATGCTTTGAATGGAACCTATGCTCAAATTCTTTGCTCAGACGTACGCAGACCCTTTTAGCTGATTCACTTATGAGGCAAGTTAGATTGGCATGACGCACGGGTCTCCGTAGAGTTGGGTAGTTTGGTGCAGTGTTAGCAAAATTAGGCTGCATTCCCAATTGATGTAGCTAACCTCCTAGAATGCTGTCCAAGTTCTCTGTATAGTGAAGTAACGGTATGCTGACGAGTTATGGGGTTATGCTACACATCGGTGTAAAATCAACACATGGTATTAATGGCATTAAGGATAACGAAACGTTCCCTTGTTCGTAAGGTTGGTAAATACCAATGCAAAAATAGTTATGGCATGTGTGGTTCTTGCTCGTAGCTACTAAGTTGTAGTGACTGGGAAACAGGAGGGAATGGAAGCCGCAAGTTGGTAGGCCCCATCAACCTCGCAGAAATGCCTTGCGTATTCTATTTACAAGGAGTTCCGGCATTCCAAATTGCGGCTTTGACAAGCAATTGAGCAATTGTTGCAAACAGCAACGGATACTTTACTAACGGTACTTTAATCCAGTTTAAGCAAATCAGATGCTTTGAGTAGATCGCAGTGATATTAAGCGTGTGCTTTCGGAACGTGCGAAATAACAATGCAAGTCATGGTATGTTATTAGTTCAGATCAGCAAGATATGCTTAACAGCGAAATTGGTGCGATTAAAGAGATTATTGCATTAAGAATTGTATGACTGGCACCCAGACGACAATATGTAACACTGACAGGCATGCAACTTTCTGCAAAATGATTCACGAGAGAAAGTTACTATACTTTGGTTCGGTTAGAGGCGAAATCAGCCTTCATTAGTAAACACGCTGGAGCGCACGCAAAAGTACGATCGCGTACACCTACACATCATATCACCACTGTCTTCTGCTGTCAAATGCAACTCATGACTCGTCCAAGAACAAAGTTCTCTTGATTGATTAATAGCACAGGTTTCGATGGCATGAGATGTGCGTTAGCTTCACCTCGCCACTGAATAATGTTAGAACTTGAGGCTTTTTCCCTCGGTTGTCATGTGAAGGTTATGTTTGAGCACGCAGACTAGTAGGTTCTGGATGATTGTCTTGCTAAGCTTACTGATGCATGTGAATTCATGAGTTCTTGAGGTGGCAATTGTATCGGCCAAGAACTGTGGATGTCTTCGTGGCTTACATTTGGATCTGGATTGAAGGACAACACAAATCACTTTTGAATGAATGCCGTGATCAGATTTATCCCTCAACAGGTTGCCAAGATGTGCACTACAGCTGAACTTTCAACTCCCACTTTAGTGAGTAGTTGACGATGAGTGGAGGAGAACACAACACACGTGGAAATGGCAAGGCGTGCAGTGGCCTTGAGCATTTCCAAAGAATGCCAGTCAAAAGAACTTACAGGCATGGAAGGGTGACCTCGTGATGGGGATGTGTGTGCGCAGGTATTTATGGGCTCTGATGAGGATAGAGGAAGATACTAAACTGGATTTGCATTGCGGATCGAAGTTATTGCGTTAGCGACCTTTTTGACCGCAAACCGTTAGTTCAGGCAGCTGACAACTGCATCACCCCCTAACAAAAATGCACTTCCTGTTCATTTCAAACGCAAAGCTACTACAACCGTTGCACACAACCTGGTACAGGAAGTGTGCGCTCACATGCATTCAGTCAGACTAGTTACAAGTTGCTTTAGTTTGACATGCTGCATGGAACACTTTGCTCTTAAAAGCGCGACGTATGTAGAACCGTGGGTGCGGAAATGCGTTTTGCTTTGCTAATGTTTGTCCTGAATTCCCAAAATTCCTTACAAAATTGCGCTGCATTAGTCATTTTGTAACTATGCTGTGGCTGGAAACGAAGTTCGCAGTGGGTGCTTCAGTGACTGCAAGCAAGATTGTTGCGTTTCTTGTCCATGTTAGCGCCAGCACCGTTAGAGTGAAGATTTTATGGGGCCACATCTTAACACACCAAGGTGTGCCATTTTGCTTCTTCGACTGGATATCTCATGCCAGTGTTTGTAACCGGATTGACATTGTCACGTAAAGGTCATTGACCACATTTCGCCTAAGATGAACTTGTCCATGATGTGTCAATTTGCAAGTGTGTGTGTGGTCAACTGTACCACACTTCAATCAAAGTAATCCATCATGTGGCATCTCACAAGAAGTGATTTTGTTCTAGCGCGTTGATTGATTTTCCAACTAACGACGACGGTTTCAATCGCGACGCCTTTCGCGCACAAGTGCATGCTGCATTTGGTAAGGGACTCGCATACAATATTGAATGGGCATTCAATCCTCCTACGCATTTGCTTAGAATGTGGCAAACCGACCATTGAAGCAGTGGTTTAGTCAAATTGGGAACGCTGTGCTGCTGTCATTTGCCCACCTTTATTTACTTTATTCGTGGTCACGCTTAGTAGACACTGAGGCTCTGCTTCCACTGCATTTAGGCATCAAACTTGTGCAAAACTCAGGTGGTCATTTGCATTTTAAGTGAAGTGTGCACACACTTTGAGTGTTTCCGTAGCTAATGCGTGCACAAGGAACCCAGGTTATCGCAACTTATGTCCACTGACCGGGGCGGAACCTTCTGATCGTGGTCCGCGAGCATTCGCACGCATCGCCTCAGTGCTTCTGTGATGAAGAGCTGAACACGAACGAAGTGCTAGCGATTTGCCAGTACCAGAGTTCATGAAGTGTGTCTGCATCTTACACCCCTCATTTGCTTAGGTTTGTCTAACACGTATTTGCATGTGTAAAGCAATCATATACATGATGCGTTTATTTGCATTGTTCTGTTTAGTCTGCGCATACTTTGTGGGCGTGAGTTGGTTTGTTAAATCCACTTTAAATTCAAGGAAGAAGTCTGCATTCGCTTCAGTTCGTGGCTCCAATTTGTGAAGAGATATGGACTTTAATTTTAGTGCATTTTGAATGTGTTCCACCTTGACCATTAATGTGCTGCTTTTAGCTATCCCATGTAGTGTTTTCGTAACTACCGCCTCTAACAAACTTTTGTAAGACATTGATGTTTTGTTGGATTTAATCAGAAGTCACTTGCAAGTCGCTCAGGCAACTATTGCTCGCAAAATATATAATGCACTTGGGGGGATCGTTAGGAATCTAAAGGTAGTCATTGTTGAGGGAGTGATACACCTTTGTCTTAGTCTCTTAAACTGGAGTCGCTTGTGAGCAGGTTTCACCCGAATAATCACGCAGCAGGCAGATCAACAGATGAGCATGGAAGCATCTTCACTGAACATTAGTAAAGAAGAAAGTACGTGACTTGTAGCAGGTGCGCATGACATCGTCGGTGAGAGCCATCCACGCAACAGCGAAGCATTCAACCAACTAACAATTCAGCTTGTCAATCAGTCTCGGTAGAACATGCACCATTGACACACCTCTGACATTGATTTTCGCAGATTAATAAATCTAATCAGAATGCTTCTCGAAGGCACTGCCACTAAATACGTCATTTATTGCAGTTCATCTCCTAATGCCATAGCTCATTCATTTATCTTTCCCCTTTTCTACTTCCGTCCTTCCACTACTCCTCCCTTCCATCACATTCAATCAATGCGTTAGACAATCAAATTATTTCGTGTACCACCTCCTCCACGATACTCTTCTATTCTTTTCCACCTCGTAGTCCCCCTTTCCCCTTTGCTCTTTTCTTTGTTCTCTAACCGATTCTTTCCACGTCAATAACTGCATAGTCTGCTGAAACATATCTCGGCGTTGTTGGAGTAAAATGCAAATTTGCGTACTACGGGTGTAAAGCAAGACTGAAGTGACATGGATTTTTAAGTTTCCTAATTCTCTTCCGTCGCGATTCATGAGCCCACTTGTCCATATCATCACCCGTCTTCGTCACAAAATGACTACTTAAAGGCTTCTCCACAGTGAGTTAATTGTTGTCTTCTCGTTTCACCTGAGACTTCCACGCACGTTTCAACATGTCAACAATAGCCATTGCCAAGAGTGGCATAACACTTTACGCTTTAAGGCACAATAGCATCACTACAAGCTTCAGACAGTTAGGTTGCGAATGGAGGCATAAATCTTGGTTTGTGAGCCTGGAAGTTCCGATGTTCCTCCGACCTCGTTATTTTCGGCTCACCCTAATCTTGAAGAGGAATTGGAACAGCTACTGAACTATCCCTTTGAAGAGAAGCTTGATTTTTACACCTTCATTTTGACGATTCCAGGCCAGCAGTGGTCAGCTTCCTTCGGCTGAAGTTCGCCTCTTTCATTTATTGAGTTTGAGCCTTTGCAACCTTTCATGCTGCCTAACGGTTTCACCATTAGGTACGAATCATTTTAGCCACAAGAGGTGGATCACACGCTTTGAGCGAACTGGAAAGGAAAGAGGGTGATATGAGCTGGGACACACGCGGAATATGGAACGAGTAGTGTGCCAAATGATCTTGATGCTAGCAAATCGTTTTGCCAGCCCTCGCGTGATCCAACGATGTGCATTCATCTGGGCGAATGGGGATGAAAATCCAACCCAAGAAAGACTACGAGTCAGCAAACGGGTAAAGAAATTGGAAACCAATCTGGCTCTTTTCCGGGTTGCCAAATGCGTAACCGAAGCGCTCAACAGAACCGCCGACGAAATCCAAAAAACTTATCACAGTTTTGCAAATGCGGTATGTCACACGCGCTTCAGCCTAGCCGTTATGACGACCAGGGCATCGTGTGTCGGTCTTGATGCAACCGTTGATTCGGGCCCTTCGGTAAGTTAAAAATGGACCGTATACAAGGTCGTACATCCCAATGACAACACCTTTGTGACTGCGAGTAAGACGTGCCAGACATCTTTTCGTACTCTGCAAAGCACATGACCATGTCTGACGCCGATTCAAAAGTTGACGCTCCAGTAGATTGGCAGGTTATTTGTGGATGGCCATCCTCTATTATCAAACAAATTCTCAGAGCTTGACACGAGAAATGGCGTCGGAATCTTCTACACTGTTTGACTACCACCCCAGTCACGTGCCCAGCATCATGGCTAGTATGTGAAGTGTGATCAGGACTGGGATAGTCATAAATGTCTTCATAGATTTATGAAGTGAGCAATGGAAATAACGTCAGGGATAATGCAACAAACAATGGATGCGATTCGGGTGGCGCATGGACGTGAACTCCTAAGAGACATTCCACCAATACCGTCAGATGCCTAAGCATTGGTAAGCAGCCTCTCCAACTGTTGCATCGGCGTACCAATGAGGCTTGTCAACTGGCCTATTTGCACAGCGGTTCTGCTAGTTCTGTGAATCCGTAATCGTCTGTTGACACAACGGTGAGGTGCAAAATGCGCTCAAAGCAGTAGCATTGACAAAACATACATGTGAGTCTTCACAACAGACCGAAACGGATTGGGAAGTGGACTTGGTAGTGGACAGGAAAGTGAGCACGCCCACCAGGAAGATGTTGGTATTTATACAGACACTTCTTCTACCTTTAAATGTACAGCAAAGGGTGAGTCTAGGCGGGTGGAGATTTCGCGCATCGTTGATCCTATAATTGCCACCAACGAGCTCACTCGGTCACTATCAACCACCGAACGCTTGGAGATTGGCAGGAGGATGAACGGTGAAATCCCGTTCCATTTTAGCCGTATCAGTCACAAGCTCCCCATCATGATCAGTAGGTAAAGTGGAATCTGCGCTTAGACGCCTTCACCGACCACTAATTAATGCTGTTATAAGTCTGTGCCACATAAAACAGTGTGAGTGCACCGAATCAGCGAGGTCGTGAGGTAAGAAGCATGACTAGTAGAAGGGAATTGATAAAGTAGACGCAAAGCGAAACGAACTCAAAGACTCGGTGATTGGGCATGTCCATACAACAGGAGACTTCGTCTACGTGAGTGTTGAGTGCGATATTGTGGTTGGGGAAGGATGCTGAGGTGTCGAGTTGACCGGTCAGTAGCGATGGTACCAAAGCAACGGGCTGAAGGTGGGTTGGCCAGTACGGCTGATTGATGGGGCGCCAACCGCCTGCCTTTGACGTAGCGAAACATAAAGTGTTAAATGAAAGAAGCAACTGAGCAGAGGAAAACAACTTACAGTGAGGTATCGAAGGGTGGCCATAAACTCCAAATTAAGGGTAATAACTGAAATCTCACTGAGAACTAGCACTTGCGGTTTAAGCAGCATGGAGGTGTCGACGATTGACACAAATTGCATTGCGCAGCCACCTTGCATAACTCAGGACATGGGCAGTCCCAAAATGTGTAGTTTGGCTAGTCGGAGAATGGAGTATTTAATTTTTATTTTGAGTGGTAGGAGATGCGACCGAATGGACGTCAAGAGCAGTTCAGATCGCCCACACCAACTCATTCATTACCAACGCCGTTTCTTGTGAGATTACAAGGTTGTGCTCCCAGCACACATAGATGCAGTGTTTCCTAGTGCGTAATTGGTAAATCTTCTAGCCAACCTCATCCCCCAGTGGAATATCAGGCCAAACTGCACGATAATTGGTTGCCAGGGCAGAGTGTTGACTCCGTGCATCAGCCCAATTTCGGCAGTGATTAATTTCCTTATTAATAGTCGTTCCTTTGCCACTGGTACTGCAAAAGAGGACGAGATTATGGAGGATGGGGAAGGACCAGGCACTAATGTCGACTGAGGTGGAATGCAACGAAGATGCAAAAATTGGAAAGAAATATGCTACGGAATTTGTTATGGTAGTGCACTACAAAAGAAAAGGTAAGCCACCGAGGTTTGAGAGGAATACTACGACCCTGCGTGTTTTGTCGGCTGGCATTTGTCTAACGCAAGAAATGCCCACCATTTGTAACGCGCCTAAATAAACGAGTTGTATAGCATGCCATAAGGAAGGGATGATTAGCTCACAGAACGTGACCTCATCAACCCCATCTTCAATAAGCTCACCACAGCTTAGATTCTTGTGTAAAATCTAACTTTTCCACCAGAAAATGTCATTGTTTAACCTTAACTGATAAGCTTGCAGCACTTACAGTTGGCGATAAACAACAAACGAATAGACGCTGAGCCCAGTTGCAAAACAGCAGGACCTCAAATATGTGTTTACCATTAATGGTGGAGGGTAAACACTCAATGTAGCTCCCACCAGGCGACAAAATCAGCATGATATCAGCTGGATGAGAAGGGGGTTGTTTGATTGACACCATTCGAGTGTCCACTTCCACGCGCATACTCAATGCCATGAGATTGCGCTTCACCACCTCATAGATGAAGTGCTGAATGGATTGCGCTATGTCGAATCGGACGATGAGGTTACTGATGACACAGTGCTGGCTCAATCGGTTCCCTAATGGCCGTACTGTATAGAAGGAGCGCTATCCTTATCCTTCGCAACTGAGAGACGGTCCATCACATTCATTTAATTGATTAACTAGAACTCTACATCATTTTTGAACTCAGCAGTGCTCTGGGGACCAAAATTAGTCGTCCAAAGCCACATTACACTTTGCTTCAGATTGGTCAGAAATAGTTCACTGCCCTCAAGTTGAGAAGATATTAACTTAGTATTTGGATTCTTTTCCACGAACAATGTACTAATAATGAATAAAAATGTAATCCTCCACCATTTGTCATATTTTGATCTTCGATATTAGCAAACATCACCATGCCAACGAGGCAGTTGAAAGGCCAGCAGACCGACGAACATTGGGCAAAATTACAAAGGAGCACAGGTAAACCGAAGGCTCTTCTTAGTAAGAAATTCAACTAACTCACCCTCTATCATAACATCCATCTCATCTGGCCATTTCTTGCAGCATGTCATTCAACCTCGCGCAGATGTCCAATGCTGCTTAATGATACCGCGTGCTGAAATGCCAACACAGCAGCATTTGTGACTGCTCTGCAGAAGAGATGGTAGCACGAATTCACTCGAGCAGTATGCAGCCAAACACCCTCCCAACCACTCACAATCTATTCATTCTGCACACTTTAAAGTCATTCACAAGCCTAAGTAGTAGCATGTCTTATCTTTAACAATTCATGACACAGCAGTGGAGACTCGACTTTAAAATACACGCATAATCTGTGCCACCAACAACTAACTGCGACTCAGCAAAACAGAAACATTTGCATACCTGCTGAAGCAAAATATGCCGCAGCTATCACATGGTCATACTAATGGGCTGTGACTAACAGCGCTTCAATCCGCAATCAAGCGCCTTCACCACTGATTCGTACAAACGTACTGCAGCGCCTCAGCTTTTCCCCACCCCGAAGCCGAAAGGAGACATCACACCTGGGCAGAATACATGGATGTGTATTTAACACACTGACGACCCGCTCGGCGAACGTACAACGGCGAGGCAAGTAAGTGGGCCCATCACTAGTCCCCTTCGCCTCGTCCAGCACCATCATCCATGCCCTTCTCAGTATGGGTACCGCATCGACCGACTTCTCATTCCCTATGGTGTAAGCTAATTCCGTAGGGGATAGGCGAACGTGCTAACCATCGCGAGTGTCCATGACCAGTAAGGAAATGTCGACCTAAAATCAAAGTAGTCACACTCCTATCAGCGGCACGGCATCACAACCGCGGCAGTGACAGAACAGTAAAGCTTTCGTATGACTACCAGCCTAAAATCTAATGCCACATCGCAAGCATGTAACGATAAGCCCAATGGCGATACAGCATTCCGCTCGATGCCATCCACTGGAAGATGGCTGTTAAACAACACACACGAACAAATCCCAAAATGGCACAATTTCATATGGCAGAAAACGCATATGTTAGAACCTGCAAAAGCAAGTGGGGAATGAAGTCGTTTGGCACTTTCCGTTCCGCATGCAAAATAGTCACATTCGAACAATAAGTCATCCCACTCACTGCATTGCTCATTCAAGTGACCGTAATTCAAAACGCCTCTTTGGATAAATTATCTATGCCTCTTAAGCCTTAAGCATTAGGCAAGCGACTGCCAAGTGTGATGATGAGCCATGTGGAGGCTCATACTTACACATAAAACCCCCACAAACAACCACATTTCCAATCACTCCACAGCTACTTCATATCGGCCTCACCTCATGCCATAATGCCGAAGGCGATAAAACCTGACGAAGTTGGATCTAAAAATAAAAGAACAAGCAAAACTAATTGTGAGCCTGTGATAACATCTGATACAATTTGTCCCACATGCTGTCTTATGGAAGAGCACTTGTTGGGTTACCGGTTTGCCT
Source organism: Taenia hydatigena (assembly GCA_036345935.2). Lineage (NCBI taxonomy): Eukaryota > Metazoa > Platyhelminthes > Cestoda > Cyclophyllidea > Taeniidae > Taenia > Taenia hydatigena. The sequence goes on along the minus strand of JADWOT020000005.1, from coordinate 19,726,483 downwards.
TCATTTCGCCATCGCCGGGCACTCACCCCTACACTCAGCCGTTCATAAGTCCACCAAGCACAAAATAGCGCTGCTCATGTCCAGGGTGAGTGATTAGTCCACACTACGCAAGGGGAATTCCGACAGGATCGAGACAGGTGGAGTAACTGCGACGCCGCAGCCGTCAAAGATGTCAACGAGGAGGTCGAAGCCGCTGACTTCCCGTGGGTCGGCTTCTGCATCTGCACTTTGCTTGCCATTTTTACCATCGACAATGATGGATTTTGTTGGCAGCCTGATGAATCTCTGATGTTGTTGAATAGCGTCTCCATAATCAGTGTGTAGGGCATGTCGGTGGTGGAAAGAATGGTAGTCCTTAAGGCTGCTCACCATCACCATCCACCGTCCTTTAGAGGCTGACGAAACCAACACATAGATGCTGTATTGACAAGTTTCATGTCCATTGCATGAATTTCGACGACAAAATATAAATCTAGGGCTGTTCACTAATGACTTTATTCTTATCATAAAAGATTTCAAAGAAAAAGAATATCTCGCCGTACTTCGGGCCTGCAACGGTCATGGCACCAAGCAAAGCCATATGCTCGGTGGATCTCTCACAATTCAACAATAAACGAGACGTCATTTGGTAATGCCGAGAAAACTCAAATGAATTCAATTTACAATTAATCTGTCTATAGACAGCAAAAACTTGTTCAAATTTTCCTTATAAATCTCATTCACTTAATAATTCTCCGCATATACGTATGAATTTCGAAGTATGGATACATGCTCACATGACTACCGACAGGTGAGTTTTCTGCAATTAAAATAAAATTACCTGGAAAATAACATAAAAATGCGTCCGTGTACAATGAAAAATAAATCAAGGTGAAGTAAAAAATGCACACGCCGAATCGCAAAGGTAAACGAACACTGGTTCACTAAAAGGACTGAACTAGATTACAATAAAAAACTGCAACAAGTCTCCTCAATTTCTCTACTTTAACAGTGACACAACCACTACCGTAATTCGCCATCATTTTCGAGCAAAACAGTTTTTTCCTGTCATGTCAACTCTAATCCCACACCCGCCTCGTCACTTTGGCTTGTGTCCATGTGATGACCTAATGCTTGTGGCAAACAAGGTCACATCTATTCCAATGCCGTTGAAAACACCAATATCGTCCATGTTGCAGGACGAAGGGGACACCTCCACTGATGACTCGAAAATCTCGCATTGTCTACCATCCCACAGATATTTCAAATGTCAACCCACCACCATTGTAAGCTCGTGGTACTTAAAAAGGAAAGTGAATTCCAGTGCACTGCAAAGCTAAGACACGCGAACGTAAGTAGCAAAAAATGCCATGAAAAGCTAGCTTTTAAGACAGCTACAGTGTGCGACCTGCGTGTTGATGCAAACATTTCCAAGCAAACAGTTACATTTTTCCAGGTAACCATTCTTTTGCTCCTAGACCTATCTCAAGCACCAACGCCTATTAAAGTTGAGCCCACGACTGTGCGATCGCTTAGGCCTCACACAACACAGTTCGCAAAGATATTATCAGCATTAAACCAGGGTTATAAATAAAAAAACAATCAAATTGCAAAGTTTCCCACGCCCTCGATCTGTGTTCTACCAACAAAAACATTATATAAGTGAATGTAATCCATCTTTCATCATGCATAAAATGTGAAGGAACTTACGCATAGCTGGTAAAAATGCGACTAAAGCCAGTAAACTACAATTTATTCCTGCCTGAGGAATGTGTGGAGCAATAGCGAAGGCGAGATGCACAGTGCTGTTGGGAAATACCTCCTTTCAAAGCAGCAAATGCTACGTTACAAGTGTACGTTTCTGTGGAATTAAAGAAGAAGAACACTCACCAGGAAATCATAAAAGTCAAGCAAGCAAAGCTCCTCATGCTAAGACCCGAGGGCACCTAAAATTATCGAGAAATCTATGCGAGAATTAAATCCATTTTTTGCAATGCAAGAACTGTTTAGCACAAAGAGCAAACGCAAACCATTCGGTTGTGCTAACTTGGCAGTTGGTATTTGTTTAGGCAATTGTAACGTCAGAGTCCTACAGATTTAACAGCTGCACATGCTTACATTGGTTTTGTTTTGCAAAGGTATTAGTCAAAATAAAATGGTAACTATCAGAAAACACTTGAAAAAGCAAGATATCGGTTTCTGATATTAAGTCTACCGAAATTCTCTAAAAAAGTACTTGAAATTGAAGGCAAAATCAAGGTTTATCTTTGGCACTTTTAATTACATGTGCGATTGGGCGCAAATAAGAAGAAAGTCTGCCAACTTTTTAGTTCTCTAAAAAACACCTATTTTCATGTGAATCTACTCACTTTTCCAATCCTTAATGCACTTACGTGCCAAGTTAAGCGCAAAAAAATCAAGTTCCTGCTAAGTTTTTTTGTTTTAAATCCACTACCCAATTGCATTCATTTTTAAAGCCATTGATTAGGCATGTTTAGGCAGTGTTTTGAACGGTTTGTTACTTTCATAACGGGAGATTTTGAGAATTGAGGCCTAATTTGTTAAACGTATCTAAAAATATGTCTGGTATTTGGCCTTTCTTCTTGATAAAGACGTTGGAGACTCTGAATTCGACTAAAGTTTACTTTTTTTGGTGGGCTACGGCCTATAAGCGTGGAGACATTACCGAACAGCACTAAATACGAATTCTCCCTTTGCCATTACTTTCAGCATTGCACAAGTAGGATTGAGTCGCAATTTATTAAGCTGCACCACTTCTGTTATGCGTCAATAGTTTTAATGTGCACGTTTTTTGGAACAGCATTTCGTTCTTTTTTGCTCTATATTCCTAAGTTGTTTCATGGTTGATGCATAGCAAAAATTGGATTGCCAACGTTGTTATAAAGACCATGTTCGTAGAATAGATTGCGCTTATTGGGCACCTCGTATTCCAACTACTCATTAACTTCCGTACCAGTAGTTGCAACCCCAGTTCTTTGTTGTGTCACCCTTTTTTAATGCAGCGTATACTCAAGACCTCAGCAGCCACTCAATCGTAGACTCAGCTCCGGCATGGGCTGGTACCCGATTGTCATCCAAATGCAAAGGAATGGGGTCTAGGAGACCAAAAATTGCTTGTCTGGAAGGCTGCAGTGGACTTTCGTGCATTGCAATTAAGAAGACTGAATTCCCAAGCACAAATAAAATTGGATTTTTTAACAAAACGCTAACGACATAATTTAAAACGAGTAGTAGATCTAAAATGGAAATGTGTCCCAGAGCACAAACACAATCTGTTATTACTAAAGTATTGATGTATTTTGGTGCATGGTAAGCTAAAGAACTCACCACGGGTTTGTTTGAATATTGGTTCTATAAATGTTAAATCGTGTTCTACTATCCCTATCCCTCCACGAAATGAAGCTCCTACTAAGTGGAGCAGACCGGAAGATCAGCTTCCAATGGTGCATTTTGGAAGGGCAGGCGAGTTGAGCGGTCTCCACCTGCTGGAGCATATTATAAGGTTGTCTTGCACTCATCAGAGCATGTTTTCAACACGACCTCCAAATAGGGTCTGCCAGAGTCCGAGTACAAGTCAAAGCCCGAATTTCGGTGTTTGTTTTCGGAGTGCTGCTCTTCTCTTGGCTTTACCCATTTCTCAGGGTTTACAGTGCATGCGCGCATGAACGCAAGTAGCTATCAAGGGTGCCAAAGGAGGCCATGAAAGACCGTTGTTTCACCGCTCACATGTCGAAATCCACCTAGAAGTGAACTCGAATCATTGACATAATGGACGGCAGCGCTACTGCTGCAGCGTGAAACAGCCAAGGATGGGAGTCGCGAGCGGTGACCTATTCGTATTTGTTTGTCTGCTTGATTGCCTGACCAAACGGAGGTGTAAGTCCGTCCCAATGCACTTAGTGGAGTGTAACTAAGTGTAATTCAGTTAAGTTGGGTTGAGTGAGATGCCTATGAGCAGCTCCACTGAGGTGACAGCAGAAAGCGCATGCGAGGGTAGGGTACCTTTAAATAAACGCAAATAAAATGTAACAGTTAAGTAGAAATGTTAACGACAGGAAGCACGGCTCAGTGGTCTAGGGGTATGATTCGCGCTTCGGGTGCGCGAGGTCCCGGGTTCGAATCCCGGCTGAGCCCGCAGGCTCCTTTCTGTTTCATTGTCGATCAACCCTGCTTCTTCTATGCGATCTATCGTGCCATGCGATGTGGCGGTGGGTGGCTCTCTGCGCTGCTGTCCTCTTCAGTTCAGTTCCGATCGCATTTGATCGTCACGATGTCATCTCAGTACGCCTCTTCTCTTTAGGCCATTTAAGTGCATCCCAGTTTTTGCACAGCTTACATACCGTAACCTTAGCCGCAACAATTGAAGCCCTGTTTGCTTTCACGAGAAAGTAATGCCTTCAAACTGAGGGAGGTCTACCATCCCACTTAAGAGTCTTGAGTCTCGCTACTTAATTCAGATTAGTACCGTGCAATAAAGCCCTTTATTCACGATTTTCGTTGAGTGCCAGAAATTCAGAAATTGAATTATTTATATCCTAAAAACAACGGTTCTGAGTTTTTTTTTTGACTTAGAAACGTGAGCTTCAAGGAACACTCAACGAAAATCGTGAATAAAGGGCTTTATTGCACGGTACTAATCTGAATTAAGTAGCGAGACTCAAGACTCTTAAGTGGGATGGTAGACCTCCCTCAGTTTGAAGGCATTACTTTCTCGTGAAAGCAAACAGGGCTTCAATTGTTGCGGCTAAGGTTACGGTATGTAAGCTGTGCAAAAACTGGGATGCACTTAAATGGCCTAAAGAGAAGAGGCGTACTGAGATGACATCGTGACGATCAAATGCGATCGGAACTGAACTGAAGAGGACAGCAGCGCAGAGAGCCACCCACCGCCACATCGCATGGCACGATAGATCGCATAGAAGAAGCAGGGTTGATCGACAATGAAACAGAAAGGAGCCCGCGGGCTCAGCCGGGATTCGAACCCGGGACCTCGCGCACCCGAAGCGCGAATCATACCCCTAGACCACTGAGCCGCGCTTCCTGTCGTTAACATTTCTACTTAACTGTTACATTTTATTTGCGTTTATTTAAAGGTACCCTACCCTCGCATGCGCTTTCTGCTGTCACCTCAGTGGAGCTGCTCATAGGCATCTCACTCAACCCAACTTAACTGAATTACACTTAGTTACACTCCACTAAGTGCATTGGGACGGACTTACACCTCCGTTTGGTCAGGCAATCAAGCAGACAAACAAATACGAATAGGTCACCGCTCGCGACTCCCATCCTTGGCTGTTTCACGCTGCAGCAGTAGCGCTGCCGTCCATTATGTCAATGATTCGAGTTCACTTCTAGGTGGATTTCGACATGTGAGCGGTGAAACAACGGTCTTTCATGGCCTCCTTTGGCACCCTTGATAGCTACTTGCGTTCATGCGCGCATGCACTGTAAACCCTGAGAAATGGGTAAAGCCAAGAGAAGAGCAGCACTCCGAAAACAAACACCGAAATTCGGGCTTTGACTTGTACTCGGACTCTGGCAGACCCTATTTGGAGGTCGTGTTGAAAACATGCTCTGATGAGTGCAAGACAACCTTATAATATGCTCCAGCAGGTGGGGACCGCTTCCTCTTCAACCCCTTTAACCAAATGCACTTTATTGTGCTACTTGGTTATTTACTGCAATTTTTTTGTAGCGGGACTTTATGCGACGTGTTTTGAGGTTAACAATAGATTTAATGTAGGTTCTGAGCTCTATCATTTACGCTAATGAAGGGGTCAACTGGCCTACTACTATTTTACACAGCACAGTAGAGAGTGGGCCGGTGAGGTGAGCACATTTTGTCCCCACCATACCTAGCCAATGAAATGGCCACTATACTTCATGGCCGACATCCCTTTATTGCGCACATTTTCAAGTCGAATTACAATCTGCAATACAAACTAAGGGAAAGCATTGAGGAGAAATATCCTCACATTTGCGCTTGTGTGGCTTGAGATGACAAAATATCTGCAGAATTGCGATTTTCGCTTTCATGATGGTACTTTGCCATTTAATGCTGCTGCTAATTTATTTCCAGTGGGATCTCTTCAGGGTCAGGGGGATGGTAGAATTGCACACGCATTTACCGGCACCTGCCTCGCAATCTATCGTATTTTGTCGTTGAAGTCAACAGTTTCCCTTATGTCGTAATTCCGATCATTTTCAACGTCAGTAGTAAAGACAACACCAATTCCAAACACGAAAATCTATGGAGACAAAAAGGAAGCCTTTTATCTTTCCATCAATTACAGAAGTCTTGATTGATAAATAATACGGTTCATGTGATTTACACATTCCCTAGTCTAATTTACAACTCGGTTAAATTTTATTGAAGACTTTGAACTCAAACACGGAGTTTATTCCGGTAAAATGGTGGCTTTGAAGTTTGTTCAACGCAATGTAGCCAAAATTGCAAGGTGGAGTTTATCCGCAGGTAATGTTTCAAATTTTAGTTCTGATTTTAAATCGCTACATTATTGTACATGATCGGCGCTCAAGATGAAAACTTTAAAGCTGGTGATGGTATGCTGACAGGATCTTGGAAATTTTAACCAGTAGCTACATCAGCTGCTTAACCCAAGCTGCAGAGGAATGGGAGCAAATCAATTCTTCTCCCATACCATGCGCTAACAGGCAGCAGACGATACGTTTTGGATTCATCAATTGTCCTTCTCCGTGTCCATTGTGAAAGCATCATGTGTGCCTGGCAAGACGACAGGTGACTTGTGATGAATAACGGCATTTATGCTTCAAATTGTGTTGAATCGACGGATAAGTCAGGGGCTGTCTGCAATCGGTGCATTACTTTTTCATAATTTTGGGCCACCCACCGTTATAATACGGGTGTATTTAGGACAAAACGCAGTTGTTGATTTGTTGAAGACGAAATAACTGAAACTAAGATCGATATCCCCAGAAAAAAATCGCACAAGAAAACAGCATCGTTGTAGATGGATGGGGCAATCAAGTGGTAAACGGGTCAGCGAGGATAAAGTTCATGCGTGGTTGTAAAAAATGATGCAACAGTCCACCCCACAGATCATATACATTTTAGCGTCCACGTCGACGCTATTATTGTCGTGACTAAGAGATCACCTTGCCGCAAATTAGAATGCAAAGGAGTACATGCAGAGAACGGATTATGAACGTTGAGAGGTAGGTGGGAATGGTGAGAGGGTGGATGCCGCCTCATATGCATTCCCCTCCCTCGCTTTAGTGCCTTCCTAAGGACATGCCACAAAGTGATATATTCCACGACTTCTTGACGCTAGACAATCATCTGGTCATTTGAGGAGTAAAACATCTGAAAATAGATGTTGGAACTGGAGGTAGAGTCGGTCATATTTATGCGCTTTGCATAAGTCATAAGAAATGGGGTCATTAAGGCTCCACAGTATTAATAGTACAATAGGTATATTGTTTGAATTTCACTTCGAAGTGAAAAGCATTCCGTGAACTCATTTCTCTTAGGAAGAAGAGATGTAAAATGCACGGACCGTCATGAATTTGTGATCACTCTTGCTGAATCGATCCCTTTGTTCGAAGGAGTTGAAGACCACCGAGGAAGAGTAAGTCGAAGAATTAAAATAAGTACTTATTTTGCACAGAAACCACAAACAACTTTTGTGCCTCCTCAAACTATACTGTTCGTTTATACCTCTGTTTCAATTTAAATGATACAAATTTAAATTTCTCTGCCTATATATTCTGTGTTTGTTTAGAAAGTTCTTATTAAATTTGTTCATTTGCTGCAGATGTTTTGTCGTGTGGTTCTAGTTTAAGCTTGCATAGTAAGACAAAAGCAGGCATGACTTTTTCAAGTTCGGTTTTGCCGATCAATAATGTCCATCAAATCTTGTCCTTCCCTTGACAAATGCTACATATTTAACTGCTTAAATTGATTCATTTCCAATGCAGGTCCATTTCATTCCTCAAAAAATGAATAATTCAGCTTCATTCGGCTTCTGATATTCTTTTAGCGCATGACATGTGCATCCATGCCCTTGTCAGCTTCCATGGCTTCCCATCACGCTCACTGTTACGACACTTTGATCTAGCTGTAAAGAGTGGCAAGTAACCATCCCCTCTTATGAAGAGTAACAAATTTTTCTTAAATTTGATGCTCTTTAAGTGATGGATCGTTGGAGCCACCTGTAAACGCAACTTTTTCGCATCGCCCGCCTTCTATGCAGCAACTTTGAGTGATTTCTTTTACGGGAATGGGCTGAGCCAAAACCAGCTTTTAAGCCTGCGAATCTCAACTCCCATTCATTTGAATTACCCAGTATGTTGCGAATTGGCGAATAGTTCGGCCGTAAGACCAGTTCCGCGGTCGAACAAGTATACTCAAAAAAAGATTTGTGATCAAGTGTAAAATAAAAAAGGGTTCGCTACCATAAACGATTAGACAATTAATTGGGTTCAGCATAAGGTACTCAACATACTTTTGACAGTCGGCACGCCAAGTCGACTTATTTAGGGTGCGTTTCGAGTCAGAGATTACGCTCATTCGACGTGCCAGCAAAGGTGGCTGCAGCGATCATCTTTATTCTTGATACTTTCGCCCTAGTTTTCAGCAATAACACTGTTTCTAAGGTCATAATAACACTCAAAGTTTTGATGTGCG